>QLOH01000156.1:0-1200000 GCA_026901365.1 Sesbania bispinosa
CCAAAAAATTGCTGACACGATCAATGGAGAACTTTCACTTGGGTGAAGATAATTAATAAGGACTGATGAGTGATCGATTCCCTTAATATGTCTGTGGAGGAAGAAACAGATGGTGATATGAAAATGAAGCAGTGGGAGGCGCAGCAGATCTATTGTCATGATTCTTTTATGGTGGCTTCTAATGTACAAGAGAGGTATGGGTCATGTATCATATATGTCACTTTTTGACTTGTAATAGGAGATAAATCAACCATATGTGAGTATAATTTAATATTACACAATTCCCCATAAATTGAAAATAATTTTTTTCGATCAAAAGTTAAAATGTTTTTTTTTAAAATCGGTTTTTTTTTTAAAAGGAACCTTAGCCATTCAAATATAAATTATTAATCGGTTTTCTTTAAATAAATAATATCCCCTAAAATAACTGTACATAAATTTAAAATTTAAAATTTCGTTATAACGAAAATTTTAAATTTTAAAATTTATTAGTTGGAAAATATTTTAAATTCATATTATAATCATATTTTTTAAAATTTTATTATAGCATAAAATATACGTAAATTTAAAATTTAAAATTTAAATTTGTTACAACATAAAATACACGTAAGTCATAAATTTTAAAATTTTAAATTTTTAGTTGGAAAAAAAATTTAAATTTTATTATAATCATATTTTTCTAAAAAAAATTTATAGCATGAAATATACGTAAATTATAAATTTAAAATTTATTAGTTGAAAAAATTTTAATTCTTATTATAATCATATTTTTCTAAAATTTGTTATACATAAAATATACGTAAATTATAAATTAATTGTTAAAACCTAAAATATACGTAATTATAAAATTTAAAATTTAAAATTTATTAGTTGGAAAAAATTTAAAATTCTTATTATATACATTTTCTGAAAATAAGGATTTTTTTTCCAAATGGACAACCGAAAATGCACATGCTTATTTCTGAAATTTTATTTTTTTCGTGATGAAAAACTATTTTTCATGAATTTCCTTTCTTTTTTCACCATTTAATTCACCATAAATTCATTTTAATTTCATAAATCACAAACTTGGCTTCAAAATACCTCGTGTATCTCATGATACTAAGAGCACATAAATAAAAATAAAAGTCAAATTTTTTAAATCCAAGTAGTATCTCCACGGTGATTCTAGAGTTAGGGTTCCGTATCCTTAACTCCTTCGTTGAACAATTTCATTGGAAAAATATGTGTGATTTGGTGAGTAATTTGTTGAATTTATTATTGTGAGTATTTAATTCATGAAAATATTTGCATACTTGACACCTTATAGATTTTTTTTGGTTTCACATGCATCTTATAGATATAGGTTTAATTTCAAAATCTTTGAATAACCAAAATTAAATTAGAAAAATATGGATGCAATAATTTGGTGATATTACGAATAACATTTCTATCGTTAATATTATCCAAATTTATATAACTATGAAGTATAGCAATTTGCTAACAAGATGATCCTCGTAAACTGTAAATTATTTTCAAAATTAAGAAAAATAATTTTCCTGAAATTAATAAATGCTAATGAGTAGCATTTTTACTGTTAACGGGACTGTGGAGTATAACCATTTGTTGACGAAATAGTCCCCACTCTTGTAAATAATTTTTAAAAATTAATAAAAATATATTTCAAATCAACAATGTTCAGAATAACAATTCTAGTAATAGCGTTGTCTATCAAAAATAAGAAAAAGAAAGCTTTTTATTTAATTAAGAATAAAATTTTGCTTTAAAATAAAATGCTTTAAAATAAAAATCCACTCATGATCAAGTAATGTTAAATGAATACAATTTTATCGTTCGAATATTATTTGAATCAAAATGTTCATGGCATAGTCATTTGCTAACACAAACCTTTAAGATGAATTCATTCTTTGAAATCAACTCTTCAAAAATGAATCAAAAATAAACTTTTCAAAATATTATCAGTTCATTGTATAGTTATTTGCAACAGAAACCCTACAAGAGTGACTTCATTCTTCAAAATCAACTCTTTAAAAAATGAATCAAAAATAATCTTTTAAAAAATATCATCAAATTTTCACACTATTAGGATCATATCCTCATTTTTCAAGAATTGTCTCTCAATAACACCTATTTTTAATGAAATTTCTTCAAATTTTCACCTGTATTTCACCATAAATACATTTCATGGAGAAAATTACCAAATCGATATCTAAACACTTCATGGTTCCCCAAAGGTATGGACCAATCCCTGATCCAATTCAACAACAACAACCATGGCGATCACCTCCTCTTATACTTGGTATTTTCCACCATAAGTAAAGTGCATGTTCAACAATGGTACCATTTGCCAACCATCATAGGAGATCACCCAGGGTCGGCCTAATATGGCCTAATATGTAGTGAGGCCTCAAACAAACTTTTATTTTACGGTCTTTTTAAATACATGAAGTGAAAGAAATGGACCTTAAAAGTTAAAATTCATTTATCAAGGATTGACCCTTCAACCATTGAGGAGGAAAATCAATTTATAAATCAATGAAACTAGGCCTAATTATAATAATATTTTTTATTTTTGTATAAAGAATGTTACTAACAATCGGGGGCCTAAAGCAAGGGCTTGAGCAGCCCTACCCTTGGGCCAGCCCTGGAATCACCCATCATTGATCCCGCCCAAAGGTGGACTAAAATGATTTTTCCAGATTTTTCACATTTAAATATTTTTAAGTGATTTTTCATTTTTTTTTCACAAAATAATTCATGAAAATACTTTTCTTGGAGAAAAATCACCAAACTTGATATTTAAGCACTTCATGGTTCCCTAAATGTATGGACCAATCCATGCTCCAATTCAAGACCAACAACCATGGTGATCACCTCCTCTTATACTCGGTAATTTCCACCATAAGTAAAGTGCATGTTCAAAGATGCTACTAGTTTACGACCACCATGGGAGGATCACCAATCATTAGTGCCACCCAAAGGTGGACTAAATGATTTTTCCCATATATTTTCACATTTAAAATAATTTTAATTGATTTTTCATTGTTTTTTCACAAAATAATTCGTGAATAAACATTTCCCGGAGAAAAATACCAAACTTGATATTTAAGCACTTATTGGTCCCCAAAGGCATGGACCAATCCACACTCCAATTCAACACCAGCAACCATGACAATCACCTCCTCCCACTCTTTGGCGTGTTGATAACATAAAGTAATGAATACTTACTTTTGTTGCGGCAATTTGTTATCACAATAAGGTTACTCCAATGCTAACAGTTTTCCAGCCACCATGGGATCATCACTCATTATTAAACCCATCCAAATGTGAACTAAAATTATTTTCTCAATTTTTTTCACAATAAAAAATATAATAATTGATTTTTTCATTATTTTTCTCCAAAATATTTATTTGTAAAACATCTAAAATATTTTTTCAATTATGATTATGTAAATTCTATACTAAAATTATATCACCGAATTGCTGTTTTCAATCAATTATTATTAATTTATATTATAACCCATTTTCAGTATTATACAACATCTACATTTATTTTCAGAATTTAAAATTATTTTTTTTTACCAATATTTTCTATACTTTTTAGATAGAATTTTAAAAGGCCGAAAGCCCATCCAATTTCACGCAAGGAAAGCCCAAAATAAATGCAGACTTGAAACTTGCGCGACTGAAATGTGTGATTGGTGAGATTTTGTTGATATTTATTCTTGTGAGTATTTTAATTCATGAAACTATTGCATACTTGACACCTTTATAGTTTTTTTTTTTTTTGGTTTCAAAGACACCTTATAGATATAGGTTAATTTCAAAATCTTTGAATAACCAAATTAAAATTGCGAAAAATATATTGATGCAATAATTTGGTGATATTACGAATAGCATTTCTATCGTTAATATTATCCAAATTATATAGAACTATGAAGTATAGCAATTTGTTAATTAACAAGATAATCCTCGCAAACTGTAAATTATTTTCAAAATTAAGAAAAATAATTTTCCTAAAATTAACAAATGTTAACGAGTAGCATTTCTACCATTAATGAGACTGTGGAGTATAACCATTTGTTAACGAAATAGTCCCCACTCTTGTAAATAATTTTTAAAAAACTAATAAAAATATTTCAAAATCAACAATGTTAAGATTAACATTTCTAGCAATAACGTTGTCTATCAAAAATAAGAAAAATAAACCTTTTTTATTTAATTAAGAATAAAATTTTGCTTTAAAAATAAAATGCTTTAAAATAAATATCCACTCAATGATCAAGTAATGTTAAATGAATAGCAATATCGTTTGATATTATTTGAATAAAATGTTCATTGTATAGCTATTTGCTAACAGAAACCCTTCAAGAGTGAATTCATTCTTCAAAATAAACTCTTTCAAAAATGAATCAAAAATAATCTTTTCAAAAATATCATTAGTTCATTGTATAGTCATTTGCTAACAGAAATCCTTCAAGAATGAACTCATTCTTCTTAATCAACTCTTTAAAAAATGAATCAAAAAATAATCTTTTCAAAAATATCATCAAAATCCAAATTCTCAATCAATCAACAAATCAATCTTTCAAAGCTACGTGGTTTTGATTTCCCTATTGCAGCTGGGGATACATAGGAGCGGGAACCGTCCCCGTCAAGCCCAAATAAATTTTTTCTAAAATTTCTCATATTTCCAAAATAAAAAAAACATTGCAAATACATTTGTAAATAAAATTGTAAATCATTTTTTAAAAGGGTAAAATAAATATTTTTCAAAAGTTAACAAGATTTGCATAATTAATTAGAGGTAACCGTCCTAGGACGGATGTTGTAGGGTGTTAATACATTCCCTACACATAATCGACTCCTGAATCCAAATTTGGTTTCAAAGACCAATTTTTTAAAGGGTTTTTTTCCGATATTTTTCCTCAAAAATAACTATTGGTGGCGACTCCATTGAAATAGTTTTTCAATATCTTTGTTTCGTCATCCTGTCGGGACCCCGGATTCCGACAGATCAAATAAATATATTACTCAAATAAATGTAATCCCTCCGGACTCATTTATAAGCAAAAATAACCATATTTACATTTATTAAGAAAGCTAGTTAAACTCATTTAATTTTCTTGATATCATCTAAAAATTAATTTGCATTGCCTAATTACCCTACATTCAATTTTATTGAAACTTGTTTCAAGTGGACATACTCTCTTTCTATTGGCACATGATTCATTAAATAGAGTGGTTGAAAATAAATATGAATTAAATAAAGGATAATTTGGGGGGTAATATCATTAATAGAGTGAAATTAGTCAACTTTTGTTTATATTTTAGTTCAACATAGGCAATTTTTTTTCTTTATAATTGAGTCTGGAAGAAGTATCTAAATGTAACAAATATTTTTCTTGTAACATCTTACTCAAATAATTAAATCAATAAAGAGCAAATAAATCCAACCCAAAAAAATATTACATACACTTACATAGTTTTAAGAGCCAAGGTTGATCAAAACCATATAGAATTTTCAAACGTCTCTCAAACCAATTCTCTTTTCCGATTTTTCCAGCATGGGAGTATCACCCATCATTAATCTCACCCAAAGGTAGACTAAAATGATTTTTCTCAAATTATTTCACTTTTAAAATAATTTTAAGTGATTTTCATTGTGTTTTCACTGAATAATTCATAAAAAATACATTTCTTGGAGAAAAATCATCAAAATTGATATTTAATCACTTCATGGTTCCCCAAAGGTATGGACCAATCCACGCTCCAATTCAACACCAACACCCATGGTGAACACCTCCTCCTATACTTGGTATTTCCCACCCCAAGTAAAGTGAATATTCAACAATGCTAACAGTTGCTAGCCACCATGGGAGCATCACCCATCATTAATCTCAATCAAAGATGGACTAAAATATTTTTCCCAAATTATTTTACTTTTATAATAATTTTAAGTGATTTTTCATTTTTTTCACTAAATAATACATGAAAAATACATTTCTTAGATAAAATCACCAATATTGATATTTAAGCACTCCATTGTTTCCAAAAGTCTGGACCAATCTATACTCCAATTCAACACCAACACCCATGGCAATCACCTCCCCCTATACTTGGTATTTTCCACCCTAAGTAAAGTGCATGTTCTCCAATGCTAACAGTTTTCGGCCACCACTGGGAGCATCACCCATCATTAAGCCCACCCAATGGTGGACTGAAATGATTTTTCCCAAATTATTTAACTTTTAAAATAATTTTAAGTGACTTTTCATTGTTTTTTCACTAAATAATTCGTGAAAAATACATTCCTTGGAGAAAAACACTAAAATTGATATTTAATCACTTCATGTTTCCCCAAAGGTATGGACCAATCCATGCTCCAATTCAACACCAACACCCATGGCGATCACCTCCTCCTATACTTGATATTTTCCACTCTAAGTAAGTGTATGTTCAAAAATGCTAACAATTGTCAGCCACCAAGGGAGTATTACCCATCATTAATCCACCCAAAGGTGGAATAAAATGATTTTTCCCAAATTATTTCACTTTTTTAAAAAAGTGATTTTTTCATTGTTTTTTAAATAATTAAATTATAAACCATTTAAAATATTTTTTCAATTACAATTATATAAATTCTATAATAAATTATATTTGTTGTGTCAAATTAACTATTAATAAATAAATTAAATTATAACTACTTTCAGGATTATACATAATCTACATTTATTTCCAGAATTTATAATTAGATTTTTTTAAAAAATATTATTTCTAATCAAATTATAATTGAATTAGAATAATGACCAAGGTCAATCCAATTTCACGCAAAGATTTAATGATTTACACAACAAGAGATACAATAGCTTTTTTTTTTGTTAAAGATACAATAGCTTTTTTTTTTTTGGTCACAAAAGATACAATAGCTTTGAATCAAGAGCAAGATTGAACTAAAATAGAGTCGCATTCAAGCCCAATTCTCGGCCTGATACAGAATTGGATAGATACATGTGCGTGGCCTCATACTAGTGCTGGGGCAATTGGATAATTTGACAGAATGATATGTCAAATTCAGCATTTCCAACTTTAAATACAGAATCACCCAACAAACCGGTAGCAAGTAAATTATTTCCACCGTGGATCAAAATTGAACTAAATCCAATGACAGCCGCAGGGTCTGGTACCGGTACCAGACCCATTCATATAAGTACCGTAGACGCCCCCTTCTTTTATGAGTGTTTCACCTTACGGGTGAAATACCAGTGTTTCACTTTTTTTATTTATGAAAATGACCTACTAGCATAGGTAATTTTACCTATTGCTACAGTAAAATGTGAAGTTTTAATATTTGGTAATAGGACCCTGTTATTATTATTATTTGAATCGCGTGTAGTCCTTTACGTTTTAGCGTTGTACATATAGTCCTTCACGTGAGTAGAGGTTACAGGTTTCACATATAGTCCTTCACTTTTTAGCGTTTAACATCCGGTCAATATTATTTGAATCGCGTGAAGGTACAATCACGTGAAGTTTTTCATTGCTTCTGACATAGTGAATAGAGCTTGGACTGCACAAGTAACGTGTGAGTAGAGCTTGGACTCATTAATCATGTGAACAGAGCTTGGACTGCAGAAGTTTTTCATTGCAAACAACGAACAGAGGCAGGACAGCTTGGTGAATACGAGCTTGCTGCAAATAGCGAAGAACAGAGCTTGGTGAATAGAGGCTGGTCTTTTTTTCATACTGCATTCTCAAACAGCTTCTCAAAACTCCATCGTCAAGAAACTTCTCAAATCAGCGAACAGAGGTAATTGAAAATCTTCACTAAGTTAATTCAAAATCAACGAACAGAGGTTCTAGTAGTTCCTTACAACGAACAGAGGCTGATCTTTTTTAGTTGTAATTATTTTAGTTGACATTGAACTCAAATGAATGGAGAGATTTTCAACTAAAATAATTACAACTAAATGAACAGATTTTTTTAGTTGTAATTTTTTAAGTTGACAGCGAACAGAGGCTAAACGAACAAATTTTAGTTGTAAACCTTTAAACCAAATGAATGAAGAGTCGTGTGGCTGTGTAGCAAAAGCTGTGTGTGCCCTCTGAATGTTGTCATGCATTCACGCCTTGGGAGGAATAGTATATCATGATTGTGAGAAAAAAAGAAACGTGTAGCTTCGCCTATTTTTAATGTCTGTTGTAATAGTCAAATTTGGTGCATTGCCTATTTTTTTTTGTCTCTATTTTTTTAAAATCATTAATTTAATTTCTTTCCTTCATCATTAATTTGATTTATTTTTTCTTTCCTTCATCAAATGTTTCCCTTGTCATTTTCATAGTTAATTATGTTAAAGGTTTCATAGTTAATTATGTTGAAGGTTTCATAAAGTTCAGCTTGACTATTACTAACACACACGTTTCCCTTGTCACTGCCGTTTCATAAAATTTGTTTATTTTGGCACACACATTACCACTCTCACTATTACTAACACATTATTTTGACTAAAATCCACGCCTTGTCTTTTTAGAAGTCTAGTATACACTTGATGGCCATATAGTACATACATTAAATTGTAAAACACTTTGATGTTTCAGTTGGAGAAAATGTTTTAGATTAAATTAAACAAGACAGAGCTGGATTCAGATATGGAGGAAAATGAAATGATCAAGGTCTGTTTTAAGTTTTTTCTACTCTAAGTCAAGTATTGTATGCTTTGAATGAAATGACTAAAATAATTCTCTTTTTCTTGTAAGCAGGGGATTGAAAAACTTGTAAATGTCTGCTGAAAATGAGTGTGATTATGATGAAGATGACGGTTCAAATGATGGGTTTGAAGAAGAAGAAGATGATGATGGTGATGATAATGTGGACATGGGTGCAGAATGGGTTCAAGGGGATGATGATAGTAATTTTATGAGATATGGGATCAATAGCGAAATTGACATAGTAAAAATGGACCTAGTTAGTTTCATCCCTCACTTGATAACTCAATATGATTTCCCTTGTATGGATATGGCATACATTTTCTATTGTCACTATGCAAAAGATAATGGTTTTAGTGTTCTGAAAGGCAGAGTATTAAGTAGCAAGAGAACAAGTGAAGAATTGCAACAAGATTTTTGGTGTTCGAATAATGGATATCGGATAGACAAAGGGTTGAGAAAGGTAAACAGAAGTGTGTGATCAGAGCCGAAACTCGTTGCGGATGTAAAGCAAATTTTCGGGTTCACGTGGACAAAGTGACTGGTCGTTAGTATGCCACTGTGTTCGATGATGACCACAATCATGATTTACTAGAATCAAGGTATTCTAGAATGCTACCAGGCCACCGAAAGATGACTGATGGTGATATCATTCAAAGAACAGCATGTTGAAGGCGGGTATTGGGCCATCACATATTTATGAGCATTTTGCTTTTGCAGTATGGAGGTTATGAAAAAGTAGGGTTCAGGATCAAGGACATGTATAATCAGATAGAACGACAGAGGAAGAATGAAGGTTCTGATGCTATGTCTGCTTTAGAATTTTTGAATCATTTGGCTTCAAAGGATGAGATGATGTATTTTGACCATACAGTAGATTGGGGAAGGTAGACTTGAACACTTGTTTTGGAGTGATGCACTTGCCAAAAAAGTTACCATGTTTATGGTGATGTGGTAGCATTTGATGCAACTTGTCGAAAGAACAAGTACCCATTGCCTCTTGTTGTGTTTTCAGGAGTAAATAATCATAATCGGTCTACTATTTTTGCTGCTGTAATTGTTGCAAATGAAGTTGAGGAAACTTATCTGTGGTTGTTAAGACAATTTTCACATGTCATGAAAGGGAAAGAGCCCATTGTTGTAATCACGGACGAAGATAAGGCAATGAGAAATGCAATTAAGCAAGTGTTTCCAAAATCCCGACATTGTCTTTGTGCATGGCATTTGCAACGTAATGCAACTTCCCATGTGAAGAGTTCTGATTTTAATGCTACATTTGAGAGGTTGTATGTTGGGTGAGTACGACGTGGGTCAATTTCGTGAGAAGTGGCTTGAGATGGTTGAAAGGTTTGGTTTGGAAGAGCATCCTTGGGTGAGAAAAATGTATGATACAATGTCAAAGTGGGCCACAACTTATTTTCGAGATAATTTCTTTGCTGGCTTTAAGACCACATCTGGTTGTGAGAGTTTGCATGTTGAGTTAGGTAGGTATGTTCACTTACGTTATAATTTGACTGACTTCTTACAACACTATCATAGATGTCTTAGTCATATGAGGTATAAAGAAAGGAAGATGAATTTGTTTGTCTGCATGGTGAGCCTGTTATGGAAACAAATTTTCCATTTCTGGAGAAGTCTAGATCAAAGCATTTCATTAGGAGGGTGTTTAAAACTATTTCATGTTGTTCATAACAAGGCAAATGGTATGATTGTTACTGAGTTGACCCATATGCTGATGTATACAATGTACACTGTGTGTAAGGTAAGGGGCCACAACAAGGAATGATGTGTCTCCTTTTATCCTTCCAGTAATGACTTCAAGTGCTCGTGTTTGTGGATGGAGTCAAGGGGGTTGCCTTGTGAACATATAATAATTGTGTTGGCTAATCTTGGATTTGAAGACCTACCAAAATCTCTAATACTACGAAGATGGACAAAAGGGGGCGAAGGATGGTATTGCTAGATGTGGGGGTGACTTGCAACATTGTTGGGACTCCCATAAATTTGTAGAAGAGTTGTTCTGTTAGAATTATACACTGAGTTATCGGAAGTATACTGTGACACATATGAGGAGTTCTCTGATGCTAGAGAGAAGATCATTAAAGAATTACATGATGTCAAAGCAAAGAAAGCTTTTGAAAGGGCCAGTGTTTCTTCTTCAGGGTTAACAAATGATGTGGTTAGAGATCCGGTGCGTAAAAAACCAAGGGCATGGGTAATGTATCCACACCTGTAACAGGTCAATCAACGTAGCACAGGAGGCAATGCTCATATTGTAAGTTAACGGGCCATAATAGGGTTACATGTCCAAAACATGTGAGGGACTCACAAACCACGAACCCTGTTGATGAAGGATCTGAATCGGAAGAGGAAGACCATGATAATTAAGGTTTACACACACTAAAATTTGTATTTCTTATTACTTTACATTTCATTTCTATTATGATATTCATGGATCACTGACTTACTTATTTTTACCAGGGATTTGAAGTTTGATGAACCAATGTGGCCTAAGTAGTATTGGGTTATTTTCTATTATGATATGTATGTTTGTGTTTAATTGTTGATGAGGATTTCATAGACATATCAAACTTTGTTGGACATGATGCTTGGTTTTAAGATGGTTTGATTGCCTGGTTTTTAGACATGAATACTTTGTTGGACATGCTGCCAATTTAATTCACTTAAAAATTCTACTTAGTTTAGGCATTCACAAGTTGGTAGGCTCAACACTTGTGAACCAATTAAATAAAAATAAAAAACATGTAGGTCTAGATCAAACAAGTTTCATTAAGTATTAAACCCAAACAAAGTATGAGATGGTCCAAATGAACAAGTTTCATGAAGCAATAATATCCAAACAAAAACAAGTATCCCTTGACCCTCATTAAATCTTTAGTTAATAATATAACATGCATTATAAAAAAAGTAAAAAAAATAATCAATTGTATTTATTATAATTTTTTTTTGTTAAAAATAGCCAAAAAAATCATTTAAAAAATTTAGATATTATAAAAAATCTGGAAATATAATTTTAATCATCCTTTGATTGTCCCCTAACAACAGTGTAAACTATTTTCATGTCGAACTAGACATTGGATGGGTCAAGCATCTTTCAATGAGCAAAGAATGACTTAGGGTTTCCTAACCCTGACATAAGTATTTGACAAACCTTGCCTGATTAACATGACATGGACTTATGAGTCTTAGATATCTTGAGGAATCAAACCAAAACGTTGGGACAACATCCCAACCCACCAAATTAATTTTGGTTATTTTTCTCCTTCAAATGTATTTATTATGATTTTTCTTGTAAAAAATAATAAAAAATCATTAAAAATATTGTATATTGTAAAAAATATGGAAAACGAATTTTAACCATCATTCGATTGTCCCCTAAGAACTGTGTAATTATTTCATGTTGAACTAGACATTGGATGGGTCAAGCATCTTTCAATGAGCAAAGAATGACTTAGGGTTTCCTAACCCTTACATAAGTATTTGACAAACCTTGCTTGATTGACATGACATGGACTTATTAGTCTTATATTTCTCGAGGAATCAAACCAAAACCTTGGGACAACATCCCAACCCACCAAATTAATTTTGGTTATTTTTCTCCTTCAAATGTATTTATTATGATTGTTTCTTGTAAAAAATCATTAAAAATAGTGTATATTGTAAAAAATTATGGAAAAGAAATTTATACCATCATTCCATTGTCCCATAACAACTGTGTAACTATTTTCATGTTGAACTAGACATTGGATGAGTCAAGGATCTTTCAATGAGCAAAGAATGACTTAAGGTTTCCTAACCCTAACATAAGTGTTTGACAAACCTTGCCTGATTGTCATGACATGGACTTATTAGTCTTGGATTGCTTTAGGAATCAAACCACAATCTTGGGACCACATCCCAATCCACCAAATTAATTTTGGTTATTTTTCGATCTCCTTCAAACGTATTTATTATGATTTTTTATTGTAAAAAATAATCAAAAAATCATTTAAAAAATTTAGATATTAAAAAAGATCTGGATAAATAATTTTAAACCATCCTTTGATAGTCCCCTAAGAACTGTGTAACTATTTTCATGTTAAACTAGATATTGGATGGGTTAAGCATATCTTTCAATGAGCAAAGAAAGACTTAGGGTTTCCTAATCCTAACATAAGTATTTGACAAACATTGCCTAATTGTCATGCCATGGACTTATTAGTCTTAGAATGCTTGAGGAATCAAACTACAACCTTGGGAAAACATCCCAAACGACCAAATTAATTTTGGTTATTTTTCTCCTTCAAATGTATTTATTATGATTTTTCTTGTAAAAATTAATTAAAAAATCATTAAAACTGTTGTATATCATAAAAAATTCTGGAAAAATAATTTTAACCATCCTTTGATAGTCCCCTAACAACTGTGCAACTATTTTCATGTTGAACTAGACATTAGATGGGTCAAGCATCTTTCAATGAGCAAAGAATGACTTAGGGTTTCCTAACCCTAACATAAGTGTTTGACAAACCTTTCCTGATTGTCATGACATGGACTTATTAGTCTTAGATTGCTTTAGGAATCAAACCACAACCTTGGGACAACATCCCAACTCACCAAATTAATTTTGGTTATTTTTCTCCTTCAAATGTATTTATTATGATTTTTTATTGTAAAAAATAATCAAAAAATCATTTAAAAAATTTGATATTAAAAAAATTTGGAAAAATAATTTTAACCATCCTTTGATAGTCCCCTAAAATTATGTAACTATTTTCATGTTGAACTAGAAATTGGATGGGTCAAGCAGTCAATGAACAAAAATGACTTAGGATTTCCTAACCCTAACGTAATTGTTTGACAAACCTTGCCTGATTGTCATGCCATGGACTTATTAGTCTTAGATTGCTTGAGGAATCAAACCAAAACTTTGGGACATCTCAAACGACCAAATTAATTTTGGTTATTTTTCTCCTTCAAATGTATTGTTATTGTGATTTTTTCTTGTAAAAAATAATAAAAAAATCATTGAAAATATTGTATATTGTAAAAAATTATGGAAAAATATTTTTCACCATCATTCGATTGTCCCCCTAACAACTGTGTAACTATTTTCATGTTGAACTGAACATTGGATGGGTCAAGTATCTTTCAATGAGCAAAGAATGATCGACTTAGGGTTTCCTAACCCTAACATAAGTGTTTGACAAACCTTGCCTGATTGTCATGACATGGACTTATTAGTCTTAGATTGCTTTAGGAATCAAACCACAACCTTAGGACAACATCCCAACCCACCAAATTAATTTTGGTTATTTTTCTCCGTCAAATGTATTTATTATGATTTTTATTGTAAAAAATAATAAAAAATTCATTTAAAAAATTTAGATACTAGAAAAAATATGGAAAAATAATTTTAACCATCCTTTGATAGTCCCCTAATGTAACATCCCAAAAATTTAGAAATCTAAAATTGTAACAAAAATAATAATGATAATAAAATTAAAATACTTATACTTGTTATGAATACCCAATTTTATCCGGGCTAATATTATTTTAATTTCAGTTTTTGTAAAATTTAATAAATTTTAAAATAAAAATAATAAAGTTTCAATTTAAAAATTAAAAAATAAAAAAATAATAAACCTAAATTTGTTTTAGTTAAAATAAAAATAAAAATAAAAAATCAGAAAAAATAGAAAATAATGATTCTAAATATTCATAAAAAATTAAAAAAAATAAAAAAGTTAGAAAATAATTTAAAAATCTGAAAATTAGAAGAAAAAAGAAAAAAGCTAAAAAATAATAAAATAAAATATTTTGGAGAGTAAGTTTGAGTTGAGAAAATAAACGTTTGTTGGTTGTTAGTGGGAGAATTTGTTGCTAGAAGTGAGAAAATGGGGGAAATGGTTTTAGGAGGCGGTTACAGTCGAGATGGTATAAAAAAGCCAGCTACACACTGTTAGAAGGGATGAATACACAAAGAAAAAGAGAGAGAACTCATAGACAGGAGAGATCATGGAATCAGAGAGTATTCTAAATGATGAAAAGTTGAGAAACTAAATTCAGAAGACTCAAAGTGATGAAGAATAGCATTGGGAAGATAGATACAAAGAGGAAAAGTCTTGCAGCTTAAACATCAAAGAGCAAAGAAATAGAGCTAATCAACAAATATTCAACAATCAGGTAAGCAAAAATTTGATACTTGTGTTCGTTTCATAGTTACTGTTATTATAGCATGATTGTATTCATTGTTTGAACTTCAATGTGAAGATTATCTTGTATGAATTCTTTCATGGTTACAGTGTGCATAATGTAAAGGGAAAATTCAGAATTACAATTACACATCTCAGTTCAAATTCCAACCAATTAATCCCTTTGTAAGCCAACAACTTAAGAAAAAATAATAAGAAAAAATTCCAGCCCCAGTCCCTGTACATTCTCTCTTCCCTTCCGGTTACCGCTTACCCGCTGCGGAAACAGCCATTGCTGTGTGACCCACCGCCGCACGCAGTTTCCCTGCCGCTGTTCAAGCCAGGCCGCGCGGCTGGTCCGCCTACCTCCCAAGCCACCGGTCACCACCGCGTCACCGCGCGTCCTCCGGTCATCACCGCGAGCGCGACGCGAGTCCAGCCACCAGCCGTTGTGCCTTGTTTTCTCGCATCCCTTCCCCTCTCCTTCTTTCCCTTTCTCTCTCCCGATTTTTTTTCCCTATCGTCCATGTGCGAAGTGTTACAGGGGGTGAACTTTTCATTTCAAATTTGAACCCCCCTGTTTTAAAACTTTAGAAAATGGGGATGAAGCGTCTTTGACGCTGACCCATTTCTTAATTCTGAATTTTTTTCTTTTTTGTTTTATTTTGCTCATTATTAAATTCCAATTGGTTTGCTTATGTATTAAGTAATGGTTGATTGTAAATGTATGTGAACTTGTAAATATTTATTTGAATTTTATTGGTTTCCTTTGTAAATATATATTTTTCTTGTTTCTAAATGCTTTTTTGTAAATAACTAGTCTACATTTCTTGTAAATGTTCATTACATTATGTAAAGGTTGGATTGCTCAAATAAAATTATAAATATAAAAATAAAAATAAATTGTTAATGCAATAATTTGGTGATATTAACGAATAACATTTCTATTGTTAATATTATCCAAATTATATAGGATTATGGAGTATAGTCATTTGCTAACGAGATAGTCCTCGCAAATTGTAAATTATTTTCAAAATAGAAAAAAAAATTTCCTAAAAATAAACGTTAACGAGTAGCATTTCTACCGTTAACGGGACTATGGAGTATAACCATTTGTTAACAAAATAGTCCCCACACTTATAAATAATTTTTAAAAGATAAAATATTTTTCAAAATAAACGGTGCTACAATTAGCATTTCTAACAATAACGTTGTCTTTTAAAAATAAAAAGAAAATCTTTTTACTCAATTTAAAAAATAAATTTTGTTAATAAAATCACTCAATGATCAAGTGATATTGATTGAATAGCAATTCTATCAATTAATATTATTTGAATCAGGAGTGTTCATTGTATAGTCATTTGCTAACAGAAACCCTTCAAGAGTGAATTCTTTTTAGATCAATTTTTTCAAAAATAAATCAAATAAAAAAATCTTATTTCCAAGAATATCATCAAAATCCAAACTCTCAAACAATCAACAAATCAACTTTTCAGAACTACGTGACTTTGATTTCCCTATTGCAGCTAGGGATACGTAGGAGCGGGAACCAGCCCCGTCAAGCCCAAATAAATATTTTTCTAAATCTTCCCATAATCTAAAAATAAAAAATGTAGATAAATTTGTAAATAAAAACAAAAAGATTTTTTTTAAGGGGTTAAATAAATATTTTCCAAAAGTTAATAAATTTGCACAATTATTTAGAGGTAACCGTCTCCGGACGGATAATGTAGGGCACTAATACCTTCTCTACACATAATCGACTCTCGAATCCAAATCTGGTTCCAAAGACCTTTTTTTTTTCTAAAAGGGTTTTTCCGATATTTTCCTCAAAAATAAATATTGGTGGCGACTCCATTGAAAACGATTTTTCAATACCCTCTCGTTTCGTCGTCCCGTCATGACCCCGGTTCCGACACTTGTATTTCGATAATATTGGTGATGAAAAGAGAATCTTTATAATAATAACAGTAACTATAAATAAATTAATATTATAATATTAATGATATAATAATGACACGATAATATGAATACTAAAAGATAGATATGGAATTTGATATTAGAAGATATAATAATTGTTATTAATATAACAAGATAATAATAAAATTATTAGAAGATAAATTATATTATTAATGTTTCAATTAACCTTAATTGTTATAAATGTAGTAGTTATTATATTATTAATATTAATATAATAATATCAGAACCGATTGGGATATCCTCAGGAAAGATATATGCTTTAGCATTTTAATTTAAAGATCATATTTCAAAATAGGAATGATAACATCACAAGAAATAAAGATAAGAGAGTAACATCAAGTTAGGATAATGTTTAAATATAAGTTTCGATTCGAATTTGAATGTAGATGGATAAGGAAAAGCTTAAGAGGCAAAAACTAAGGTTGTTGCTTGATTTAGGTTTTAAGCCTAATGACCTTGGTGCACTAAATTGCAAATATCTAGAGTTGTAGATGTCCGTTTGAGGTGATTCCACTCTCATTAGAAAGCTTATTTCCGGGGCTTTAGTTCGATAGGTTATATGCTAGGGTTTTGATGAAAACCGCAGTTCTGTGTGCTGTCAAATTCGCTTAAGCGAATTTCGTCTAGAGAACACCCCAAAATACTCTATTTTTTGCTTAAGCGAATTGGAATTCGCTTAAGTGATTTGCACGGGGACAAGGAGAATTTGGGCAACTCGCTTAAGCGAGTGGCAATTTCCAGCATTTTTTAAAACACGTTCTTGGACGGTTTCAGTCAGTTCTTCCTTCCGTTTTTTCATATTTTCATAGAGAGAGAGAGAGTGGTTCTAGTGAGAGAAAGTCCCAGCAAAGGCCAAGAACGATTTCTACTCATCAAGAACGAGTCTTGCATCAATCTTTCCCCCATCAAGGCCCTCCATTCTTCGTTCTTCCTCCGTTTTCTCGACTCTCAAGTGGGTGTGACTCTTACTTGTTTGTCTTGATTGATGCCATAGCATGACCCCTATTCTTATTTCTATTTTCTTCTTGGAATGATGATGTATTTATGAGATAAACATAGGAAATATGAATGCATTGATGATTGGATGTATTGATTTGCAAAACCATAGGGTAGATGACTTGAATGATTATGTATGATAACTTTGAATATGTTATTATGAAAGCATGGGCCTTTGACCATCACAGTCATGAACTATTGAGGCATATTATTATGTAATCATGGGCCTTTGGCCATCACAGTCATGAATGAGGAGTTAAGTTATCATAGGGCTTATAGTCATCACGGTGCCTTCGGGCTATCACAGGGTCATTGACCGTCACAGTCACAGGCCTTCGGGCAATTTAATTAAGAAAGACGGGGGTAACCACTTCGAACTCATGGCCAAGAGGGAGATGGGGTCCCCAATCACATAATGAAATTTAAACATTATTTAAGACTTAATCATAGGTAGCCCTGGACGACGGTCCTTGGTTACATGGCCGAGCGCTCATCACAGTCACGTTACAGAGGAAAGACCCCGGGTGTCGGGTAACAACACCTCACAATCATGCATTGCATCATAACATTATTCCAATGATGACATATTATGTGTAATTCATTTATTCATGATGCTCTAGATAAATGTGTAATTGTGATGATTCTTGATTGTTTCCCCACACTGCACACACTTGTTACGCTCACTGGTACGTTGATCTCTCCTCATTCCATGGGAACGATATTTCAGTGGTGAAGGATACTTCATAGGGTAGTGACGAGCAGTAAAGATTCATGGGTGATGATAGCTTAATGTTTGTCATGTTCGAAGTAGTTAACGTTGCTTGGAACCATTATTGCTATTAATTAGGATGTTCTTATGGATTTATAAGATTACTATAATGTCTTGTATTGTAGCCTTGATGGCAACTCTGTATTGGTATTCTTTGATTTATGTATGTGATGTTGGAGCTTTAGTAATTGTAGGGTTACTCAAGCGATTGGTGTTTTATATTGATACGCGAAATTGACGAATTAATTTCACGAGTTTGGAAATAGTGCTCCCAACAGACATTATTTCTGAATTTAGAAATTAGGACGTTACACCTAACAACTGTGTAACAATTTTCATGTTGAACTAGACATTGGATGGGTCGAGCATCATTCAATTTAGGGTTTCCTAACCCTAACATAAGTGTTTGACAAACCTTGCCTGATTGTCATGCCATGGACTTATTAGTGTTAGATTGCTTGAGGAATCAAACCACAGCCTTGGGACAACATCCCAAACAACCAAATTAATTTTGGTTATTTTTCTCCATCAAATGTATTTATTATGATTTTTTATTGTAAAAAATAATCAAAAAATCATTAAAAATATTGCATATTGTAAAAAATTATGGAAAATAATTTTCACCATCATTCGATTGTCCCCTAACAATTGTGTAACTATTTTGATGTTGAACTAGACATTAGGTGAGTCAAGCATCTTTCAATAAGAAAACAATAACTTAGAGTTTCTTAACCCTAACATAAGTGTTTCTCAAACCATGACTGAGTGTCATGTCATGAACTTATTAGTCTTAGATTGCTTGAGGAATCAAACCACAACCTTGGGACAACATCTGAATCCACCAATTTAATTTTGGTCATCTTTTTCCATCAAATGTATTTATTATGATTTTTTTTTCTTGTAAAAAATAATAAAAAATCATTAAAAATATAGTATATTGTAAAAAAATTATGGAAAATATATTTAACCATCCTTCGACTGTCCCAAACCCACTTCACTACCCAAATTTTCATGTTGATCTAATAAGCTCAGATGGCCTATACTAATCCTTTTAAGTGTCAAATTCAACCTAAGTGAATGTTATGACATGAATTTATTAATTGTGGATTGCTTGAGGACTTACCCCACAATGTTGAGATACCCTCCCAACCCACCAACTAAATTTTGGCGATTTTTTTCCATTAAATCTATTAATATTATTATTTTTGTAAAAAAAAACTCAAAATCATTTTAAACTCATAACAAATACATTGATCGACTTAATAGGCCCAATGAATCAATCACAATTGGACTGAACATACAAATAGGCATTGAACATATAACACATGGATTGACAAAAACAAAGCAACACACAAATCGGCCAATAACTCAATGATATTAAACTCGGACCGGTTTGACCGGTTCAACCAGAAACTGGATCCATGGCCGGTCCAATCAGCCATACAGACCCATTTATGTAGTCAAACCAGTCAAGACCCCGATTAACTCGATTAACTCGTGTGAACCGGCCGAGTTTAGCATGAGTCCGAGACATGTTCCTGACTTGCTAAGAGCCTGCAAAGCTTTTTACTTATAAAAAGATTTGGCAAATGGCAAGATTCGAACCTGTCATCGTGTATAATAAAAAGTTGAACATAAAGTCAAAAAAGAAAAAAAACATACACGGACAAAGCTAACCTTTCTCTTCCAATGTCTAATGGGCCAAACAAATAGCTAATGAGCCTAATCCTCCTCTTCCTCTTCCTCTCCTCTTCCTCTTCCTCCCTCTTCCTCTTCAACCTGTAATAGTCACTTCCCTGTTCTTGTTATGCATGACAGAGCTAGCGTCACTCCTAACTTTACAATGCCCCCTGTGTGCTGCAATATTTGTTTGGCAAATGCTGAACTTAATATTTGCTCTGGAAATTCGTGGCATCTTGATCGCCTAGCTACCTATCTTGCCTGAGGAGATTAAGCAAACACATTCTGTCTATTAATTTTTAGATGGCTATTAACCACCAACTCCTATTTTTTTCCAATGATTTGAGTTATTCCGTGGCTGGGTTGTTGATTTCATTCATGCTACTATCTTGCCTCGGGTTTGGAAAGGAAATTCATCACCACGAATTGGAGGTGGGTGTGGCGTATGGCCGTTCCTGAGAATTTTCCGTGAATGAACCTGTTTCGTCTGGCTTGTTTTGCATAAGGCTATCCCAATGAACCTGTTTCGTCTGTCCGCGTGTAATAGGTGTCTGGAAGTTACTGAACTTTGAAAAGAAATGGATCTTTAACTAGATTCTGCATTTTATTATTAAATTCATAAGTATCAATTGGAAATTGTTATTAGTTTTTTTGTTAATAAGTTGAAGGTAATTAATCCAAACCATTCATTTAGATTCAATAGATAAAAGTCGTGTAATTTTGGTATTTTCACCCATGCCCTAGACAAAACCTTCTTTTGTATATACTAGACCAATAGACCTACAGTTATCATGTGTTCGCACGGGTAAATACACATTGGTATGTAAGTTACAATAAAATTTTATAATAAAATATATTTCATATTAAATATATAAATAATTGAATAAAATTAACATAATCATTATTATGTCTTCAACTTTTTTTTAATTTTATGATCTAAATATAAATGTAATTTCATGCAAATTATTTATTCCCATTGATATAAATATTTATCCTTATAATTTAAATATAAACATTAATACATTTTATATAAATTTTTCATTGTCAGAAAAATTATATTTGTTCCATCTTTATTTTACTAAAAGAGTCTAAAGGCAAAAAAAAGTCATATAATTACTATATCCAAATTGGACACAATAGCCACATTTGTTAGCTTATTATATTTACATGGTGTAATCTATTTACTAAATTAACATTTATACATTAATAAACTTTATGTAAAGATTTATTCCTCGTGATGTATAATAAATATTATAATAAAATTTAAAATAAGTTTTCTATCAATAAAATCATAATTTAATTTAAATATAACTCTTACAATCTATATACTAATTTAATATTAGATTCATAAAAAAACATGTATATATTAATAAACAATATGTAAATATTTATACTCATTTGATGCATACAAAAATTGTAAGAAAAAAATTATAAAGAAATTCTATCAATAAAATACCACTCAATTTAAAAAAGTGATTCTTTTTTATTTATTGTTATTTTTTTTTTCGGTGTACAAGGAAAGCAATGAGATTTGAACCTAGAACCTCATGTTAAACTACCCAAACCCCCAACCACTAGGCAGACCCTAATGGGTTTATTTATTGTTATTTTAATACTGTGTATTTTGAATATATTTATAACATCAAAATTTTAATTTATTTACTCTTTATTAATTCTCATTAAACGGTCGTGTACAATACATCAATAAATTTTAAAAGAAGTTAAAAAAAGTATGAAAAAAACATCATTCTCGCATAATTGTGAAACACATTCATAAAAAAGACAAAATAATTGCCATATAACTAGGACGTTAAGATTACCTGTTTGAGAAATTCCTCTTCAAAGTTACCTTTTTCTCTTATAAACTGTATGCTTATTTGTATACTTTTAAAATTTTCTCTTCACCCTTAAAATTAACATGATTTCTTTTTATTATTTCATTTTGCCGAGATCTTTCATGAGAGAGAGAAGAGAGCAAGAAAAAGAGACAAACCCTACACATGACATCATAGTATAACGATAATAATAAATTAACGGTTGGATCGATGAAATTCACATATACAAAGAGTTATTAAGCGGAGTAACTTTGTCAAGAGTTACTCCTAGAGTGAGTTGATCCCCACTCATAATTAATATCGATGTAATATAATTGATAAAGAGACCGTTTTGATTTTTCATTAGGAAGACTCTAAACATATGTTAGAGTAAAACGATAATAATAAATTAATAACGATGTAATATAATTGATGAAGAGCCCCGTTTTATTTTTCATTAGGACAAACTCTAAACATATGTTAGGATAAAAGGAGGCTTGTAATTTATTTACCTCAACCTTTTCTAACCTTCCCAACTTTCCCAATTATAAAACGAAAAAGCTTGGAGTGGTGGTCATGGTGGTAACTGGTATAAGTGGTAATTAAATTACAACATTTAGCATGGCATAGTCAGGAATTTTTTTTTTGAGGGCCTAGAATAAAATATTAAAAATTATGATAAAAATATTAAAAAAAATTTAATTAAGAATAGTACATTTTTTAAAATAAAACTCTTCGTTCCTTCATTTGCATAAAATTTTTAAACAAGTCAACAAATTTGTTCACTATCAAATGATTTCAAGAGTCTTTGGAATCTAAAGTTGAGCTGAGTATAAGAAGTTCAACTGTCTATTCGTTAAAATCTTTTATCTAATTCAATTGCAAATCAAATTTTTAATTTTTCTTATCACATAACTCTAAAAACAGGTTCAAATCAAAGAAAATCTTTTTTAATGTTATATTATGTTACCTAATGATATTTTCTTCATTCTTTCCTATTCTTTGTATGCTCATATGCTTCCCTTTTTTATTTTTTTTTACTTTTTATAAACTAATATTTCTAATAAAGTCTTGTTTATAATTTTGAATACTATCTTATCTTCTCTAAATAAGAAAAAAATAATGAATAAAAATTAAATATTAAAAAGTAAAACTTTTTTTGACAAAATAAAGATAAATAGCAAGAGTCATAAAGAAGTACTTAATACTACAAAATCTACGGAATTTTTAGAGAGGTCGAAGTAATAGTTCATGAGATATATTATGCGCGATCTATATATTTAATAAAAAAATTGAGAATTTTTGGAGGGCCGTGTCCCTTGCCAGCCCCTTGGCTACGCCCGGACATTTAAGAAATGAAACGTCATATATTAAAATTTGGATTTATATATAATTTTGTCAAGTGAAAGAATTGTGTTCAGTCTTATGTTTTTTTAAAAGGCATTACACAAGGGTGTATGCTAATGCAACATCATATTGTCATGACTATGGGAATAATGAATGTTTTCATATTAATGTAACTTAATATTTTTATTAAATAATAGTTAATTATCATGACATTTAAGGATATATGATGGCAATGCACTTGACTATTTGCAAAGTAATATTCAATAATATAGTGATTATTAATTAATATTAGCATTAAATTAAATGATTTTATATTTAATAGTTAATATTTGATAACATATAATGTCATTAATATTTTTCACTCAATTAATAATGAAAAATCACTATGATCATATATAGGAGGATCTTACCCGGTGAGATGATGGTCTTCTCCCAAGGTAGACTTGATGAAGTCAAAAACTTGTGAGTGAGATTCCGTCATATGTTTGTATGGGATAAAAAATGTCTCTTTCCATGGAAACCTTGAAGCATACCTCTCCAAATGAGCACCTGAGTACCCAAGAGATTCCTCTTAGCACTGACCTTCTTACTCAAAGGAAGCTTGAAAATGGACTCAAATTCTTGAAAAGCAGCAACGATGAGATTTGGGTTCACACAATCGTTGGTTACTTGGAAGAAGCCATGCTTCATGCATGCCTCCCTCACAAGCTCAGCAGCAGCCGCCATAGCAACCTCATCACCCTTGATTGCCCTCAAGTCTATGAGGGGTACATCAAGCTCTTCCTCACTGGTTTCTACCAAAGACTCAGATGGCCATTTAAACTCTTCAGGAACCTTTTTTTCCTTTTGCATTAATTCAAAGTCAAAGCTATGTGCCTCATTTTCACCTTTCACCTTCTTTGATATTGGAGGGCCAAGAGAAAGTGTGGCAGTGTTTGATTCCATTAGGAATAGGAGATCTAGACAGCTACACAAACAAGAGGAAAAATTTTGGGTGGTACAAGCACAACTACACAAGAAGGCTATTATATACAAATTTTTAGGTAGCTAGAGGGGATGGATTCAATTTTTTTATTTTGAAAATATTAAATGAGTAACTATTTTTATATTAAATTAATATTTTACTTTTCAAAAGTTTTAAATTCAATGAATTAAAAACACAAAGAAAATTCATTTGAATCATGTGAAGTAATCAATGTATATGTATGTATATTAGTAAACTTCACATTAATAACAATACCAATTATTTATTATATGTATTTAATAACTTTAAATGAATTCGATAATATTTTCCATGATTTTATATTATTTATTCAGTTTTGATGACATCAGCATATTTCATTTTTATCACAAATCATATATTAAATATTTTACATTTATTGTTTCATTAATTAATTAGATTGTATATATGTTATTTTTATGACTATATATCCTTCTCGGGCTGAAAATTGGTATTGAATTAATAACATAATCCTCTCTAATTCAATGAATTCGATCAAATGTAACATCTTAATTTTAAAAAACAAATTAAATTTTTTAATAGGACTTTATAATTTATAATTTTTATAAAGTATCTATTTTTAAGAAATAAATAAATAATTTTATACTAAAAAATAGAGTAATTATACATGATATTTTCTTATAAAAAAAATAATGACGTAAAGATGAATTAGAAATATAAATGGAACATTGATGTAAAAAAATTTGAACACATAAAGTGAAAAAAAACACTAGTGTTGAACACAAAATATGAAAAAAAATTGGCATATCTAATTCGTTAATGGTGTGTAAAAACAAAACTATAGTTAGCTAATACACATATATATTAATTGATATAAGTGTAGAGAAATTTTACAAAGATATCAAATTGTGGAGAAATATTATGAGGATAATGAAATCATAAAAATATCATATAGTCTAATTAATTAATGAAATAATAAATGTAAAACACTTACTTTAATGATTTGTGATGAGAGTCATGTTGATACATATTTTTATTGAAAATTATGATATTGATTATGTTTTATAATATTTTTTTTAGAAAATTATGTTTTATAATATTAAATACTACTCAATCCCGTAAAAAATTATTTGTAGTTCTTTAACCACCACTGCCTCAATAACATTTCCCTTTTTATGCTTCTACCATAATGGTGATGGGAAACTGAATGAGTGGGAGGCACAATACTGAAATCAAGTTTGACAATTAATATCTCTAAAATATAGTAATTTTAAATGTGAGTATATTTGAAATGCTATAATTGTTTTTAAAAGACTAAAACATTAAGCAATTTTTCTTAAACTGTGTAAAACGGTTGATATGGTCTTATAATAAGGGACAAATGGAGTATTACATAATTGATATATTAGATTCGTGTTAACGTAACAGATTTATATGTAAACCGACCTTTACAAACTTGTAAAATTAAGTTTTTTTATAAGCAAAGAGAATGAATTTAAAGGAGTACAAGGGGTTACAAAAAGACCAAAAAGACACTAGAAACCAAAGCCAAGTGACACTACAGTAACAGACTCCAAAAGACTACAACCCAAAACCAAACAATATAAAAGACAAATAAATAATTATCCCCACCAAAGTGCAGTATGCACATCACGATGTTACCCCACAAATTACTACCAAATTACATGTAAAGAACGATGAAAAGCAAAATAACCAATTACAACAAGGAGATTCAGCCATAACTACAGGCACACGTATGCAACATAATGGAAGTTATAAACCAACAGACTCATCTGCAAGTTCTCCAAATAGAATAGAAGTTGTAAGCCAACAGAGAAAGCTATAAGAAAACGTGCACATCAGTACATCAGAGAGCCAATACTAGACAGCCATCGGCCAAAAATTTTGATAGAAGAAGATGCCACAGAGACCAAAGCATAAGAAGTTAAGAATAGTGTCACTAGAAAATAGCACAAGAACAGCAGCCATATCAGAAGAAATTCAAGCAGGAAAATGGTTCAGCTGACCATAATGCAAATGGATACTGAAAAGAAAGCTCCTTAGCCTTTAACCACTTCCACGATCTTAGATTTATTAACTCCACTACCTCCCCAGGCTCTAAATTTTTTTGAGAGGAAAACTGCCTCATTTCTTGCTAACCAAATTAATGTATCATAAAATAACCAACCAGAGAGAAGACCATATCCTTCGATTAGAAATACTACAATTTGGAAACCCCACAAATTGAGGAAAGTTGTTCAAACAACAGTTATGTAGAATAGAAAAAAACCCAAACCACTCCAAACATAATGACCAAATTCGATAATCATAGAAACACTTTAAAAAATAAGTGATGAACTATTTCCATATGTTGTCCACACCATACACAATCTTCCTCAGAGCCTGGTATAATATTACTTTTAGTTAGATTCTGTTTAATTGGAATTCTGTTTAAAATAACCTTCCACACAAAACTAGAAACCTTAGTAGGAACTGACTTGGACAACAAGAGCTTGTACATAGGAAAGACAGCATAAATTGACTCATTATCAATTACTTGGTATGCAGATTTAACAGAATAGGCACCTTCTACACTATGTTTCCAAAGCCAAAAGTCATTCTGATCCTCAAATAAACACACATTGCGCAGTTCCAACATTAAGGATAATAGTTTGATGTTGCTCCCATTGGAAGAGCTCCCTCCTCCATTGCCAATTCCAACAACACATGCATTGCCTTCATCCTTAACATACATGTCAGCTAAAGAAGCAGATTTATTATTGGATATGGAAAAGAGCCTTGGAAACCGATTATAGAAAGCATCAACACCACACCAAATATCATTCCAGAAACTAGTATCTTTCCCATTGCCAACCTTCTTAACGCACCCATAGGAGAACAATCAAAAGTGACATTGCTATATTTTTTAATGGACCAAATGTCATTCCACCACCTAGACCCCTTAACACTCACACTAACCATCCCACTAAAATCCCTTTCACCATAGATAGAAGACAAAACCTTATACCATAACCTACCCTTTTCTACTAAAAACCTTCACCTCCATTTCCCTAAAAGAGCAATATTAAAAGCATTCAAATCTCGAATCCCCAACCTCCCAAATCTCTTATCCTTACAAACCTCTTCCCAAGCCACCCAAGCTATTTTACTATTCTCTAAGCCCCCACCCCAAAGGAAAGATTTAAAAATATAATTAAGTTTAGAATTATACCTTTCGGAGCTTGAAGAAAGAAAGAAAATAGATCGGGAGAGAATTGAGGACTAATTGCAAAAGGACACAACGACCACCAAAGGACAAGGTCTTGCATTTCCACTTCGATAAACGTTTCTACGCCTTTTGAATAACTGGATCCCATGTTACCAATCTTCTAGGGTTGGACCCAATAGTTAACCCCAGATAAAAGAACGGAAATGAGCCCACTTTACAATTCCAGAACCTTGCTTACAAATTCAGCCACTCCAATCAACATTCACCCCAAAAAGCTTGCTCTTAAAAAAGTTAACTTTCAAACCAAAGGCTAGCTCAAAAATTTGCAAGGTTGCCTTAATTGCCCAAACATTGGGCAAGGAATCCTCCCCCAAAATGATGGTATCATCTGCGAACTGTAAATGTGACAATTGTACTTGATTGTGCCCAACCTTGTACCCACTGAAACATCAGATTGAACAACTTTAGACATCAAAGAATGAAACCCCTCAACAACAATAAGGAAAAGAAAAGGGGCTAGAGGATCTTCTTGCCTCAACCCACGGCCAACCCCAAATTCACCAGTTGGACTCCCATTAATTAAAACAGAAATCCTAGAAGTTTTCAAGCATTCTAACATCCACTGTCTCCAAACAAGAGGAAATCCCATCCTCCCCATAACATAGATTAAGAAGTCCCATATGACAGAGTCATACGCCTTCTCAAAAACCACTTTAAAAAAAAGACAGCTATTACCCTTCCTTCTCACTTCCTCTAAGACTTCATTTGCAATCACAATACTGTAAAAAATAAGTCTACCTTTCATGAATGTTGACTGACATTCAGAAATCACATTATCTATCACCCTTTTAATCTATTTGACAACACTTTGGCCAACACCTTGTACATAGCCCCAATTAAAGAAATAGGGTGAAAATCCTCCACTTTTTAAGGGGACTCAACCTTCGGTACCAATACAATAAAGGAGCTATTAGAGCCTCTGACAAGCTTACAGTGAGCATGAAATTTGTTCAAGAAGGAGGAGAAATCATCTTTCAAGACTTTCCAAAAATCTTGTATAAAGTTGAAGTTAAAACCATTCGGCCCTGGGCTTTTGGAACCACCACAATCCCACACTACAGACTTAATCTCATCTTCAGTAAATGGTAATATCAGGCTCATTGCATCAACATGTGATAGAGTTTTGAATTCCACACCATCAAGCATCGATCTCCTACCTGACTGTTCCTTGAAATGATTCTAAAAAAAATCCTTTTACTGCAACTTTGATGTCTTTTGGTATGCTAAATTGTGCATTACCCACTTTTAAACTTCTAATTTCATTCTTCAACCTTCTTTTATTGATGCAAGCATGGAAATATCTAGTATTAGCATCACTATCTTGAAGCCACTTCAATCTTGATTTCTGAAATAATAAACCATTCTTCAAAGATAACAATTGCCAAAAAAAAATATGTCCAATTTTTCCTACACTGCACCTCCTCCACTGACAAAGGAAAAACCTCACTTTTAATATCTAGTAAACTTATTTTCTCCCTCCTCTCAAGAATCCTTCCTTCTAACTCCCCAAAAGTCCCCTATTCCAGCTCCTAAGGCTATTTTTCAACCCCTTTAATTTTTCTAACACAGATGATGCCCTTCTTGCTACTGAGAAATCCCTCCAGTGTTGAATAACAAAGTCTCTATAACCAGGATGTTGCCGCCAACAATCAAACACCTTGAATGGTTTGGGACCCCAATTAACATTTTCCGGCTTCAATAAAATAGAACAATGATCGGATAGTCCCCTTTTTAGGCCCCATTGAGATGTGTTTCTCCACTTCTTCATCCATTCAACTGAAATTAGAAATCTATCCAGCCTGCTCATACAAGAACCATCACTTTTATACCATGTGTACGTCCTCCCAATCATAGGAAGACCAAATAATTCAGCAGAGTCGATAAAATTCACAAAAGTAGATATATCCTCTTTCCGCCAACAGTTAGACACCCCTTCCTTTCCATTTCAAACTTGTTAGCATTGAAATCTCCCCCAAAACACCATAAATCACCCTCCTCTGTTGTTTAGCAGCAATTAGTTTAATCCATAATTCCTTTTTTCTCAATAAGTCACAGGGTGCATAAACATTGACAACAGTACAATAAACTTTTTCCAACACTGACCCAACCACTCACCCTAATAAAATTAGTATCTGAGAAGACTTCATCAACAGAAAAAACAGAGCACCTCCATATTAACAATAAACCCCGTGAAAAACCATTTGAAGGAACAAAAGCTCAATTGAAACCATCGCCACCCAAAGCATTTATTAGAAGTGATCACTTATGGTCTAGCTCCTACTCATTTATCCACAAGTCTATTACTATTTCCATTCCTTTATGTGTTTATACATGAAAAAACTAATGGTATTTTTTAGCTCTAATATAGTTAATATGAGATTTAAATCACATAGTAATTTTTTGTTTTCAAGTACTACGATTTAGTTCTTTCATCACTTAATTTAAATCCCAAAAATCTTATTCTTTATTAAAATAATTAAATATTTAGAGTAAATTTAAAATAATAAATGATTTAAATTTAAAAATAAAAAAGTTATTATTGTAATTATTTTTTGTAATGTAGGATAAGGGAAATCAGACAATTCCATCCAACGCCATCACCTAACAAACAAGGGAGTTTTTATAAGAAAATTAAAAGAGGTAAAATTTGAGATTTTATGATTTTAAGCAAAATATAATATTTTAGTTTGTGGATTTTGAGTGAAAGAATGTTTAAAAGGGTAAAATTGTTTTGATCTATGAGAATTCTGCTTGTCAACTTTTAATGATTATTTCATAAATGGTGTATAATAAACAATAACACTAATAATAAATAAAACAAAAAATACCTAGTACACAATAAATAAAAGTGCAACTCACAGGGACACAAATAATTTATATAATAGATAGGGATAGTCTTTAATATCTGTGATTAATCATAATGTAAAGTCAGACCAATATATATAGGGAGTTCTATAGCATAACACTGCCTTTATGTATATACATATATTATATATAATGGTTGCATGATAAACAACGATCAAATCAAAGGCCTGCAAATGCTTCAAGTGCATTTTCTTTGAGAGTTGAAACATGATAATTGAAGTACTCCCCATATTTGAATGGCTTGTAACGGAGAGGATGAATTTCGTCATCAACTAGCTCATGTGGCACCTTAATAACAACGTCCTCCTTTGGCAATGCAAACAGTCCAAATGAGTACCTCTCTTTATCTCCTCTCATCATCACTCTGTGTGTGGCTGCATGAAGTCTCCCATTGCTCCATGCCTATATATTGATTCATACATATATATAATTATAATTATTTAATAAATATTAAATCTACAAGAATATATTATAAATAATGATGTAGCTACTATGAGGAAGAGAGATCAAATTAATTAAATTAAAGCAATTAATTAGTTAAAACTTGTATTTATTTATTATACCTTCAATATATCACCAACAATGACCACAAATCCATCATGGGGAATCTTTAAATCAATCCATTTTCCTGTTTTGGTTAGGATCTGCAGACCTTGGACTTCATTTTGGCATAGAATGGCTAAGGCACTTTTGTCGGTGTGAGCTATGAGGGCAACCTCAGAGGCATCGTTGCTGCTGTTTTCAGGATCTTTATACTTCATCAACCTTGAATTGCTACTGCTCTTCATGTTTTCAACATCCGAAATGTAATGTTGCGGAAGGACATAACCTTTTGTAATCATTTTCATGATGAGGAAACACAAATTTAACATCTTTGAGCTCATGGACTTCAATGTCTCACTGCCATATGATTCAAGTCAATTAAAAGAAATATTGATCAGAGTGATCATTTTCTCTATTAAAATAATTTCAATATATAATAACAAAATTGGTAATGTATTGATTTTCATGTTGTCTATTCTAGATTAAATTCTAACAAACTTTTGAAAAAGAAGAAGTTTAAAGAGTTTGTTTTAATGTTCTTCACTCACTCATATAACGTTTCATGAAAACTAAAGTACCTTTTCACCTATATATCAAACTTGTCTGGTATGCGAAATCCAACCTTTTGTAGTGATAAAACCAAAAAAAGAGTATGCTATAAATGAATTGGTTACTTTTACACAACGAAACCAATTATTTATTTTTCTTTTATCCGAATTTCCAGCCGAAATTAAATCTAGCCTTTTAAAATTTACTTTAATTTTTAATCTTGTTCTACATTGCAAAGTTATGAATTATTTATTACTTTCTAGTTGCGTATAATATATTTTATTAAAAAAAATGACCATCAATAAAAATTTAATAATCTCCTATAGTGAAAGGTGCACTTTAGAAGATGAAACACGAAATTATAATTGTTGACAAAAATAAATCATCAGTCAAAATCTTAACAATTTTATAAATTTTTATACACTTGCATGTATTTTTTCACAATCACAACCATTCATTAAAAAATCAGTGATTATCTTACACGTTATTTTCTAAAGTGAACCTCTACACTATAGAAGAGTCAAATTTTTAAATTAATCTTTTGCACAACATAAGAAAATTTACTCTCAATTAGTAATTATTCTCTGAATGGAAAATAAAGTTGACTAATCACTCTTGAATTGGATGAAGACACATATAATTAAGGCTATAATAAATAGGGAATCTATTGGCAAGTATTGAAGGAGATCCAATTAGTGAGCTAAACCAAATTAATACACAATCATATCATAATATACCATGCATGGCCTATCTATTAAATAGGTTGTTTAATGACAATACAATAGTTAGTGTTGAGCCTAATATGTAGACAATTTATATAGGAAAGAGGAAAATCAAAGGAAAAAAGGAATAAAATTTAAATTTATGACATCAAAACTCGATATCGCAATAAAAAACTATTTAATGATATATATGCATGTGTTAATGAGACTAATTAGAGGAGATAGTGTGTGTGTGTCTATGTATACAAATGAATAAAGTACCAGAAAACTGGGTTTCCTTGAGGCCACATATTGTGAGTGAAGGCCTGAGCCATAGCTGGCAGAGGAGCATCATCAATCCCAAAGCTTTCAGACAGTGGAATGACAGGGCACTTGCCTAAGTAGCTCCTGTAAGGTTTTGGGCAAACATGCCTCTGCTTGGTTTCTTCAGGAAGATCAAACAGTGCTTTCAAGGCCTTGAACAATTCTTCAAGTTCACCCCTTTGAGATCTCATCACACAACAAAAGGAAGCAACCATGATTCTCACAAGCTTCTCTCACTTTCTTGCTCGTGGCTTTCCATTCCTCACTCCCTTCTTCTAATTCCATTACATTGCTGTGAAAATTCAGACATGGGATCATCATCTCACTCTCACTACCCATTTCCTTTGCCTCTCTCTCTATGTATTTCTCTTAAAACAAGGTTCTGGTATATATATACCATCTAGTCGGTTAACAACCTACGGAAAAGAAGAAAAGAATATATTAAATTAAATTAAATAAATAAATATTACAACAAAGAAAAAATATATGTTATGGAATGAAAGTGACAAGATAGAGTTCAATCATATCATTTATAGATGTCAACACTACGTTCAAACATTTATTAGAATACGCTAACACCGATTGTAATCTTACATGGAATAAAAAAATTATATAACCGGATTTTTTCACATTTTCATATATTTCACAACTATTTTTTTCTCTTATCTTTCTTTTCTTATGATCATCACATCAAATAGAGTCTATTTTTATACATCTCCTTCTACCCCTCATTTTTCTTTCTTTTTATATCTCTCTTTTTTCTCATCACATTAATTATCATATCTTTCATTTCTCTATTCTCATTTTATTTGTCTTTCTATCTCTTTTTCCTACAGCCTCTTACACCCCAAAATTGGAGTGTCAAAGGTTTTATTTTCCTATAAATTATCACATTGTTTATTTTTCTCTCTTATTTTCTTTTTCTTCTCTCTCTTTTTCCCACACCTCTCACACTTTATTTTTTAGTTGTGAAAGTTTTATTTCTTAAAATTAAATAATATTTTTAGGATGTTTTATTTTGTGTTTTATACAAGTTTCGGGTTATACTTTATTGAAATCAATCATAGGAAATAGATTAATAATGATACTCAGACAAAAATATATTGTGGAAATTGAAAAGTGATATAAAAAGATGATGAAAGTAATGTATAACAAACATTATTCTATTTAAAAGGTGCTAGCTAGCTTGAAAAAGGTTACGTTTAAAGATAGAGAAGCTTTTGTAATTTCTCCTTTTTCATTTAGCAATGCCCTATGTGTAGTATGCATTTTCAATGTACAAGCTTAGGTTAAAATTAGTTGCATATTCAAATTTGTCTTTGATTATATATGAATTTAATATCTGGCAATGAATTTCTTTAGACCAAAACTAAAAATGAATGTGAGACTTGAAACTATTTTTGTTTATATATTATGTTCTTTTAAAGATTTTTATTTTATTTAAGAAAATATATCATAATTATTAAAAAAAATATTCATTCACACCACGTGGGGTGCATGTTTACACCATTGAGAGATATGACGAGATAAAGAAGACTGTTAGATTGATCCATGGATGATGAGATGCGAAGAAAGAGATGAAGGGTGTAAAAATTGTGATGATACTATTGAGGTGATATACGTGATCATTACTCTAGCTATAATTTGAGTAGGTTTTTATTGAAAATCACGGTGTATTGAGTTTGTCATGTACTTGAAAAAAAATGCAAAAATAAATAGAATAGAAGATTTAAAAACGGTATTTATCTAATAATAAATATTTTTAATAAATTATTAAATAATTTAGTTTGAATAAATAAATAAATTGTTAAATAGTATATTTTTCATTTAACATGTTCTATTTTAAATCTTCAGCCATGGTTTTTAGAACATTATTAAAAATCGACATCACTTAAGGGCACTTTTTAACAATATTTTTTTAATATTTGCATTTGTGTAATTAGGTTTGTTATTATAAAGATGCAATCGAATCAAGTAAAATTATAATTTGTCTTAACTACACTTTTGTCAATGTGAGCTATGAGGGCAACCTCGAAGGCATTGTTGCAATTTTTTCAGTTACTTTGTACTCCATTAGCCTTGAATTAATTGTTAGTACTCTTCATATATCTTCATGTTTCCAACATTAAAATTGTATTGTTCCAGAAGGTCAAATTAAATAATTGTCTAGAATCATCTTCATGATAAAACACAGGTCTAGCTAGAATCTTGAGCTCTCATTGCATATCATCGATCATGTCTCACCTGAACCACAAAGAAAAGAATACCAAAAAAAAAAAAAATAGTGGTTGTCAATTTCTTCCACCATATATATAGGTTTATATTCATCATATATGGTTTTCATATTCTATGAAGTGATTAACAAAGACGAGTAGGTAAATGTGACATAAAATAAAACAGAATTTAAGTGATGTCATGATTCAAGTTAATTAAAAGAAATACTAATAAGGATATATTAACCTTTCCTCTATTAAAAGAATACCAATACTAATAACAAAGTTGGTAGGTTGTTGAAAGTCTTAGATCATTCCATTCTGTTACAGTAATTTACGAATGATGTTATGAGTCTCACACATGTTAGTACTCATGTTATTCACACACCACTACACCCTAAATTAAAAGCTTATATATCACTCTCCTACATTCTCTCTGATACTTTATTATTCCCATACTCTTTTCTTATTTTGATGTGAAAGTATATTCGTATATGCTTCTTAATTTAATTAAACTCAGTAAGAAAATTGTTCTATATCAAATATGAACAGCCTTAAAGTTCAATGTAGATATGACAAACATGAATCCATCCCAAGATCACTCATATACTAGAAGGCAACAAATTAGATATGAATCCAAGTTCATACCCAAATCTATTATCCAACCCTAGATTAGGTAGGTTGTTGGAAAGTCTTTAATCATTCCTTACAATTTACTGATATTATATTGATGCTGAGATAATCTCAGACGTCACTTTAGTACTCATGCAGCTAGTTACAACACCACTATGTTATATATCACTGTCCTACATATCTTATGGGTTTAGGGTTTAGAAGATGATATATGTAGTGGTGGTGTGTAAATAGCATGAGTAGTAACATGAGTGAGATTCAACATTATATTCCTAAATTGTAGGAGTAACTTGCCTTATTTATGTGTATATTTTGTGTGAATCACATGTATCCTTCATAAGAGGAGGCAATTCTACTCGAGTAAAAATATTTACATCCTGTGGGGTTAGTTTTTTCAAAACGAGTTTTTTTCCTCACACAACACTTGAAATCGAGACATTGCTTAAGGAGAATCAATATATATCTATCACTTGAAATCAACCACACAATATTGATAAAGTGTTGGAACAAATGATTAAATAATAATGTAAATTAATGTTATGTAAACAATTTATCAAATTAAATTCATTTGTTAAATGTATGAATAAATAGAGTTATCTTAGATGAACTTCTATACACAATTTATAGAAAAAAAAATAAAATGAATTTAACTTTATCCATAAGTTGAAATCAATTTCTATAACTCAATTTTTATATAACACACTTATCTAGCTTATTCATAAACACCTATAAAAGTATAAGGACATATTTATAAGTTTAAATTCAAGCACTCATCTTAGTTGAAAAACTCCTATAAATCAAGAGTTAATCTTGTTTGGGCCATAATACATGTATCAAGTCCATTTTTCCACTATCATTATTAAAATATGTTTAATTTTTAAAAGGTATTATTATTAAGGGTAAAATAATTTTTTCATCCCCATAAAATACCCTAGTTTTGATTTTCGTCCCTGTAAAATTTTTTCTTTTTTATTTCATCCTTATAAAATATTTAAGCTATTTTTAGTCCTTTGCTGTTGATTTTAATGTTAATTGTGGATGTGTCAAACGTCCATCACAATTAATAATTCTATGTGCAATACTCTGATACATTAGAGACAAGAGTGTTAGTCTCCTTAAACTCATTTAAAAATTGTTTGATATATAAGAAAGAAGAAAATGTACAAAGGATTTTAGTTCAAGTTAGCTAGGCACGAAAATTGACTCTTGAATGAGTTTAAGGAGGCTAACAATCATATATAATGTGTCAGGGTAATTCTCAATAATTGGTGACTATTATGAGCGTTCAACACATCCACAATTAATAATAGAATCAACACTGGGGACTAAAAAAATAGCTTAAATATTTTATAATGATGAAATAAAAAATAAAAAATCTTCCAGGATGAAAATCAAAACTCAGGTATTTATAGAGACAAAAATATATTTTAACCCTATTAATAATTTAAAATTTCATCTAGACCATTTCTCATGTTCTGCTTGAGGGAAACTCTTATATGTTGATCATATGGCCAAGGCCAAGTCCAGGCGCAAAAACCTGGTAGCTTTTGCTCACCCATTGGCTCATCCCCTGGCATCTCTTACCCTATGGTTGGTTAAGGAGAAATAGAGAGGAGGGAGAGGGGAGAAATAGAGTAGACAAAATAATCTTTGTCTGTTTGGTTAGAGAAAAAATAGAGATGAGAGAAATTTAAATGATGTGAGACTCATCCAAAAAAATTTTCTCTTCTCAAGAGAAGAGAAATAAAGTGGAAATTCATTCTTACACTATATTTCACTTTATAATAAGCAAGAACACTTGAAGATGTTAAAAGTTTAATATATATACACTGTCAGTGTAAAGAAAGATTACACACACATCCAATGATGTGTGTGCCACATCATTTATTGAATTTAATAACACATGGGGTGTCACATTCATTAAATGATGTGGCGGCACATCATTGGATATCTGTGTAAAGTTTCTTTACATTGACAGTGTATGCTAATTAAATCCAAAATAGTTATGAGAAAGTATAGAATAATTGATTAAATATTTCATCCTCTTTGTATTTATCTTTCACAATTTTTTTATGCACAAGAATTAAGAAATTAAGTTAATTTTTCCATAGTATAAATTTTTTTTATCTATTATATATTTTTATTCTCGTGACTGGATATTTTGGGCTACTAGGAATTTTGGAACTATGTTCCTTACAGCTGCCTGGGAAATCTGGTTAGTAAGAAACCAGAGAATCTTCATGGGAACCTCAGTGCCGTTATTTCAGTTATACTGCAAAACTGTGAGTTTGCATCAGCTATTTAGCTCAATTTTTAGTCCTTTAAAGGACACAAATCAACCAGAAACTACCTATGTGAAATGGATTTCTCCTCTGCAAGGGACAGTTGCAGTTAATGTAGATGGGAGCTACTTTAAAGATCAAAACCTTGCTGGTTTTGTAGGTTTAATCAGGGATTGTAATGGTTTCTGAATTAAAGGTTTTTATGGAAGCCTGGAAATTCATGTATCCTGCAAGCTAAGCTTAAAGCTATTCTGATTGGTCTTCAAATGGTTTGGGAAGCTGGGTTTAAGTCAGTAAATTGTTGGACAGATTGAATGGCAGCATTACAACTTATCAGAGGTCCTTTTCCCAGGTTTCATAAGTTTGTTGGTCTCATTCTAGCTATCCAAAATTTCAGATCCTTGGATTGGTCCTTGTCTATTGATCACATACCAAGAGAAGGCAACAAGTGTGTTGATGCAATTGCTAAGAAAGTAGCACTATCTAGGTCCCATTGTTTAGTAATTCTTGATAGTGAGGGAGAGTTTCATAATCTTGTAGTAGATGATGCTATAGGGCAATCCTTCCCTAGGATTAGGCCTCCTGTGTGATTTTGTTGTATTTTCTTTTTGTTCTTGTTTTTGATTCATTACTGTTACCAAAAAAATATATAATATTTTTTAAACGAAATAAATAATAAAATATAAAATTTAATGTCTGTATTATATATATACATATTCATATTTAATTTTATATTTTAAAAATTATTGAGTATATTTAAAATGTTATTTATGAATATTCATTGAATTGTTTTCGTTTTTTAATTTTTGTTTAGATAGAGATTTTTGAAAGGTAAAATGTCACTTCAAAATAGTCATTTATCTAGAATTTTCCAAAATAAATTTCGAACCTCTTTCGTTTAGGATTCAATTCTTATATTGGAAAAGTTGCAAGTGAATGAATGTTTTCAGGAAATATTTTACTTTCGAAAATCTTAATTTCAATGAATTAAAGGTATAAAAAAATCAATGAAACTTGTATAGCATTTAAGCTAGTAAAAGAAATTATACAAATGAAACTTATAGTGTTATGATCAAAACAACCGATATAATTGACTGCATCTTTATTTTTTATTTACTAGAGTATCCTCCCACAAGGTAAGTGAGAGATCAATCTCTATGGGTACTATCAGGTGTAAAGCGGAGACCCCTCCTAAAAATAAAATATTTTTCTATACACATAGATTCAAGAATTAAATCCCGAATGACATGTTGAAGGGATCTGAGCCCGAGCCCCTTCACTCAGATCAATATTTATAATACATGTTGATAAAGAAGCGGATAATAGGGATTATTTTTACTAAAGTAATTAAAATTAAAGTTGAAATTAAAAAAATGAATAAAAAAAGTTAGAAAAATGGAATGAGATTCTCTCCAGTACTGGACTTGTCAATAAATAGAGAGAAATTGAACTCAGGAAAAATGACCCAGCCCACTTGCTTAGCCCAATCAATAAGAGTAATATAAATAGATAAATATTTAGTTTCTTTTTTAGAAATTAAAGAGATAAAAAAGAATGAAAACAAATCATAGGTGTGGGAAGATTAGCTTCTAGTTAGAGAAACGATTTCTAGAGGTTGGGTGTCAATAATGCCAAATCATCTCGCACATCACTCTACCCCACCTTGTAATTAAGCACATTTCACTTCTACATATATGCATACAATGACAGAAATTAAAGTAAACGGTTAATTGGAATAAATCATGTTGTTAGAGGTAAGAGAGGAACGTTGAAGTAGAAAATTGGTGTACAATTAATCCAAGAGATTATCATATTGTTGCATCTCTTCCAAGATTAATACTGAATTTATTTTTTTTTAGGTTGATCTGAAATGGTTCAATCAACAAAGTCCATCTTGTTTCTTGGCAATTAAGGCGGTCTTCATAGATCTGCATCATGTGTCATAATTGGAACCATCCAAAAATAGCTGACATGATCAGTGAAGAACTTTCACTTGGGTGAAGATAATAAGGACTGATCAGTTGATCGATTCCCTTAATATGTTTGTGGAGGAAGAAACAGATGGTGATAGGAAAATGAAGGAGTACTGGGAGGCGCAACAGATCTATTGTCATGATTCTTTTATATATACTAGACGTACGGTTACCCGTGTGTTCACTGGGGTCAATATGTGTAGTTGTAACAAGATTTTTATAATAAAATACATTTCATATTAAATATATAAATAATTTAAAAAAATTAACATAATCATTATTATGTCTTCAACTTTTTTTTATTTTTATGATCTCAATATGAATGTATTTTCATGTAAATTATTTATTCCCACTAATATATAAATATTTAAACCTATAATTTAAATGTAAATATTAATACATTTTATATATTAGGATTTAAAATTAATATTGACAAATCTAGAGCTTATTGTTCATAAAAAAATACCAAATCAAAGAAAGAATAAAATTCGGAGTATTATAGGCATATCTTTCACTTCTTCTTTAGAAAAATATCTTGGTTTTCGGCTTTTTGTGGGGAAATCAAGAAGGGATGATTTTTTGTATATTGTAGATAAAGTTGGGGTTCGTTTGGTTTACAGTTGGGTAGAATTGATTTTAGAAATGAATGTTTGAGATGGATGATGCACACTTTACGAAGTACGTTGGGCGGAAGTGATTTAAAATCAATTCTACAAAACCATGATTTTGTCCTGTCACAATTTAAAACAAACAGGCACTAATAGTAGACTTGCATCTTGGAAAGGAAGACTACTTAATAAAGTAGGGAGATTAACTTTAGTTAACTCTGTTATCACCTCTATCCCCTGCTTATCCAATGCAAATTCAATGGCTACCGAAAGTATTTGTAACATGTTAGATTGGTCAGGTAGGGACTTCTCTGGAAAGGCTATAGCAATCCAGGTGTTAATTTAATTAATTGGTCTATCATTTCTTTGCGTAGGAAGATGGGGGACTGGGAATCAGAACTTCTAGGAAACAAAACATGCTCTTCTTGGAAAATTGGTTTGGAATATACTGACTCAATCTCAAGACAAGTTTTGGGTTCATATTTTAGGTTCCAATATGGAACTGGATGTAGTGTTTCAAATCTGTTCAATGATGCTCTCATGTGTGGAAATCTATTTGAAGGTTGTTGCATGTCTCAAAGAGGGATTCATTTCTCGGCTAAGGGATGGAAATTCAACTTTCTTTTTTATGCTTGGCTGCCTAGTGGTCCTCTGTGTGATAAAGTTCCCTTTATAAATTCACATGACATCACCCTAAAAGTCAAGGATGTTGGACTGGTCAGAATTGGAATCTTGGTATGCTTTGGTCCACTATCCCAACTGATGAGTGTGAAGCCATTCTAAGTCTTCAACCATTTTTTTCTGACGGAGTGATGGATTTAATTTCTTGGAGTTCTTCTAGTGATGGAATTTATTCTGCAAAGGCTGGGTATACTTGGCTGCAAAAACAGGTTACACAAACTAACATTGATAGTTATTGGTCATGGATCTGGAAATTGAAAGCTAGTGAATCTGTCAAATTTTTTATATGGTTGGCTGCAAAGGATAGGCTTCCAACAAAAAGAATATTACATAGAAGGAGGATTACGGTCTCTCCTCTGTGCATTTTTTGTCATAATGTTGAGGAAGATGTCATGCATTGCTTGAGAAATTGTTCAAATGCTGTCAGAATTTGGGTTCACTCTTCCTGGGAAGGGTTTGGGAAATTTGGCTAGCTAGGAATACCAGAATTTTTTAGGGAAAGGACATTCCAACCAGTCTTTTGATTTGGAAAACTAAAAATTTATCCCATGTTTTTAATTCAGTTTTTTGTTGTCCTTCTGATGTGTCACACAATTGTATAAGGCATATAAGATGGATTAATTCTCATGACCATGTGGCTCTAAATGTGGATGGGAGCTCCTTTGGTAATCCTGCACCTGCTGGGTATGGTGGTCTTCTAAGGGATTGCAATGGTAATTGGTTGAAAGGTTTGTATGTCTCTCTTGGTTTTTCTAACATAGTGCAGGTTGAGTTGATGGGGCTGTTAGAAGGTCTAAACCTTGCTTGGAATGAAGGACATAGACAAGTTAAATGTTGGTCAGACTCCCAATATGTTATAAAGCTTGTAACATAACCATGTCCCAAGTTTCACAAATATGCCGCCATCATTAATGAAATTAGGAAGCTTATGGGTAGAAGTTGGTATGTGGATATTAATCATATACCAAGAGAAGGGAACCAGTGTGCAGATGCTCTTGCCAAGATGGGAGTTACTTGTTCTTCTAACATGGTTGTAATTCTTGATTCCCATGATGATCCTAAAAATCTTGTCTCTGATTATGCAAAAGGGAAAACATTCCCTAGGGGATGGAATCCTAGTTAGTTATAAAGAAATTCTATCAATAAAATACCACTCAATTAAAAAAGTAATTCTTTTTATTTATTGTTTTTCAAATATTTTTACATCTAAAAATAATAAAACATTAATAAAATATTTATAATCAACAAAAAATAATTCATATTTTATTTTAATATCATTCATCAACACTTTAAATATTGGTATTTTTTATGTAAATTTTAAATTACACATGGTTTATTTTTACCCCATAATTCAATTGTTAATAAGTTTTGTTGAATACTTCATTAATTTTTACTTTATAAATTAATTATTATTAAGACTTTTCATGTATTTTTTACCAGAAATTAAAATGATTGTTCCCCTAATTTTATTTAGGGTTCGTTTGGCCTAGATTTTTCTTTTTAACTTATAAGTTGTTTTTAAGTTAAAGTAAAAAATAAGAGCTTTTAAAAAAAAGTAGAAGTTGTTTGATGGTTTCAATTTTTTAACTTAAAACCTATTTTTAAGCTAAAAGGTTATTTAGTAAAATATTTTATTAAAATTATTTCATTTTCTTTAAAATTACCATAAAGATAATTATAAAATTCTAAATATTTATAATCAATAAAAATTTAAAATACATAAATATTTTTAAATAAAATCAATAATATCATAAATGATATTAATAAATTTTAATAATAATTCATAGATAAAATAAAAATAATCATGCAATCATCTATGTGCCTTGCAGAATTTTTGTCTCAAGTTCTAAAGAAACTAAATTAGAAAATGGGTAAAATTTTTCCTCATAATCATAATATATGTGACTGGGAATCACAAGTTTGTAGTCATCTACATGCTTTACAAATTGAGGAAGACGTTTCGCAAAATTCATCTCCGCCTGTGGGAAAGTTGGAGAAGAAGTTTAGTGGAAAGGTTGTTTTTTTAACTCCAGTGGACTTTTTTTTTTGTGAATATAAATTTTGGGTGAGGGGATGGTGCCCAGTCCAAGTAGGGTCGGGCTTAAGAGCACTTACAGAGGTACTTACCTCCGATGGACTTTAATGTGAAGAATTTGCATATGAAAGTGAATGGTTGTGTTACGCAGACGACACGATGATAGGACGCAGACGCAGAGGTGCGGTGGTGGTAACACAATACAATGATTTATGGGGAAGGAATGTTGCTCCTGCAGAGCGATTTGTGCAAATTGGAGATAAAAAATCACGATGGCAAAATAAAAAAGAAAGGTTAACAATATAGGAACGTGAGAATCGAAAGTGGATCCCTTTAAAATAAGCTCAGCACAAGTTAAAAAATATAGTTTTTTAATCAGCTCCTTTTCCTTATAATAAAAAGCTGCTTTTATATTTTAGAGCTTTTAAAAAATATTGTTTGGCGCAACTTCTCCTTTTAAGGAGAAGTAAAGCCCAAAATAAGCCATCCAAAAGTCATATATTGTCATTGCAAAATGAAACAATATATAATAGGAAACAACAATAGGAAATAATTAATTTAATTTAAAATTTTAAAAATGTAATTCTATCAGATACAATAAATTATAAACCATTATTTTCATATAGAACGATCGATCCCCTGTGGTGTATTTTAACTCTTAAACTATTGTATTTTCATATATTGTTAGTTTGATGATCTAAATATGAATGTCTTTTCATGCAATTTTCTTTCCTACATGATATAATATTTACCCATATATTATTAATTTGAATATAAATATAATTTATGTAAATTTTTAATTGTCGTACAAATTATATCTATATTTATTTTACTAAATAAAAGGGGGCTACAGGCCAAGAAAAAAGTCATACATCTACTATTTACTAATCTGAGCAACGGACACGTTTGCTAAAAATTATATTTACCTTTTGTGTCTACTTACTACATTAACATTTATATATTAATAAACTTCATGTAAATTTTAATTTCCCTTGTTGCATAAAAAACATTATAAGAAAATTTGAATAATATAAAAAACTTTATCTAACAGAATTTTTTTAAAATAAAATATATTTCATAATAAATATATAAATAATTGAATAAAATCAACATAATGATTGTATGTCTTTATTTTTCTATTTTTTATAATATAAATATAAATGCGTTTTCATGAAAATTATTTATTCCCAATAATATAAATTTTTATCCCTATAAATTAAATGTAAATATTAAAATATTTTATGTAAATCTTTCATTGTCAGGAAAATTATCTTTGCCTCATTTTTTTACTAAAAGAGTAAAAGCCAAAGAAAAAAGTCATATAATTACTATATACCAATTGAACACAATAGGCACATTTGTAACTAATTATATTTACATGTTTTAATCTATTTATTTAATTAATATTTATATATTAATAAACTTACGTAATGATTTATTTCCCCGTGATGTATAAAAAATATTGTAATAAAATTAAAAATAAAATAATATTAATATTAATAAATTAGAATTTAGATTCTCCCAACAAAAATCAACATTTAGATATGATAACATTATGTAAACATTTATTCCTTTTTGTTGCATAAAAAACATTATAAAGAAAAATTAAAAAAAAATCTATTAATAAAATACAATTCAATTTAAAAAAGTGATTCATTTTTATTTATTATTTTTCTAAAATTTTTACATTTGAAAACACAAAACATAAGTAAAATATTTATAATCAACATAAATTTAATATTCATATTTATTCTAATATCATTTATCAATAATTAAAATATCAATAATTTTTTATGTAAATATTGATTCACATATGATTTATTTTTACCCTATTACTTAATTATTAATAATTTTTATTTTAATCCATAAATTTGAATTTGAATTCTAATTGCTACACACTCTCTAGTCTCTCCAATAAAGACGCTACATTTATTAAAAGACTTAATTACATTATTAGTGGTGGGGAAAGAGAATAAGTGGATGAGTAAATAGATATCATAAAACTGAATTCTGATTGGCACACTCTCTCTCAACTAAAGGCATTGCATTAATTAGCAGGTTAAATTACACTACTAACCCCATTTAGACAGAAAAAAATGTCCCTAAGTGTTTACTACATTATATATATATATATATATCGATTTTTCTAACACGTGCAATCTTGCACAGGTTAATAATTACAACTTTTAACTTTACCAATGTATTGAATGTTGTGATAGTCATAATTTCCAATAAAACTTTTTTATTTTTAATTTATTATCAGCAATGTTAGAAAAACTATATCTATATATATGTTAATATTTTTAGAGAGATTTTTTTTAACAAGTTACTTAATAGTTTTAAAATATATATATATATATATATTACAATCCATTATCCAATTCCTTTTTAGTACATTTATCATGTGAAAGAGTAAATAATAATTGCGTAGCATTAATTCTGAGTTTTAAAATTAATCTGATGCCATTTATAACCCTGCCCTTTTATATGCCTTTTTTTCACTCTCAATCAAAACAATAATGAAACAGATTTTACCAGAAAAATTTCAATAAAAGCAATCTTATTGACACATCATTTTACATCGGTAATTTTATATTATTTTTAATATATATATATATATATAGATTTATTTTGTCACATTATTTTTAATACGTATATTTTTTTAATACGTATAAAATTTTAATAAAACTATATATCTTTTTTTGATTATAGTTTCAGTAAATATGTATTTTAGTTTTATAGTTTTCGTTAATACGTGTATTTTTTTTATATTACTTCTGTAAATTGGTTTACATAATTCACACACATATCAATTTTGTTTCTGTTTGCTGTTGTTCAATGCTAGTGATTATACGTATTTAAAATAATATAATATTAACGAAAACTAGTAATCATAAATATTTAGTCGATAAAAATTATTTCAATGAAAATATAAATAATTAATAATATAAAATTTAGATATTTAAAACACAAATTTATAGAAATTTTATAAGTTTATTTTAATGATTATTCATGTCTTGTATAGTTTTTTTTATAATTTTTTTTCTATTTTTACATTTCTGTCTGAATTTTGATATTAAATTAGAATGTATCCAGTGCATTCATGAGTATATTTGGTTAATATAAATTTTAAATTAAAATATTTTTAAAATAGTTTATATGATAAAAAATAAGTTATTCTAAACAAAACCCAAAAACTATTCAATAGGGATATTTAAATGGTTTTATTTTAAAAATTATAAACCGTAATTCAGTTTTTCTAATGTGTGTGAATTATGTAGACCAATTTACAGAAATAATGTAAAAAAAATAATATACATGTTAACGAAAACTATAAAATTAAAATACGTATTTACTGAAACTATAATCAAATAAAAGTTATATAGTTTTAGTACGTATCAAAAATAATGTGACAAAATAAATTTATATACATATTAAAAATAATATAAAATTACCAATGTAAAATAATGTGTCAATAAGATTGATTTTATTGAAATTTTTCTGGTAAAAATTTGTTTCATTATTGTTTTGATTGAGAGTGAAAAAAAGGCAAATGAAAGGACAAGGTTAAAAATGACATCAGATTAATTTTAAAATCAGAGTTAATGCTATGCAATTATTATTTACTCTCTCACATAATAATTGTACTAAAAAAGAAATTGGATAGTGGATGTGTGCCCTAGGGCACACATTAGAAAAACCGTATGTTAATTAATGTCGACACAAGGTCAAACATAGCGTTTTTTATAATGAACTAGCTAGTGAGTGACCCGTGCGATGCACGGGACGTGAATAGGAGAGAAATAATAGAGAGTTGAGTATTGAATTTAGCTAAGAATATATAAAAGTAATTATAATAATAATTATTAAATTAAATAAAAAGAAAAATACTTAAACAATAATGATTATAATGAATTTCATTTTTAAGATTTCTTAATAGGAATGCATTGGTCCTCAAATATGAAATAAAATTATTACATCAAAAATTATAAGCAGTCACTAAAAAAGTTTCCTGAAAAATCTACATTAGATAAATGTTTAAATAAAATAAGACTAACAATCTCAAATACTATAATGCTAAAGAGGTGCTTATCGATATAATTAAGATAAAAAGAAAGTTATGTAATAGAAAACAAATAATAAAATCAAACTACCAAGAAATTTATCTTCACAACTTAAGATCATAATAATAAAAGAAATTGATATATCATATAAAAGTCATTTCTAGAAATTGTAAAATACTTTTACAAAGATTGGAAAATATTGTACTAACCCACTTATAATTAAAGCACAATTTTCCACTTATAATTAAATTTGTTTGTATAGAAGAAGGGCCTAAAGAAATTTCTTTTATTCTGGAGAATGATGTATCACTTTGCCCTTTTAGTGGAATCTTAATGAATTGATGTTTTATTAAAAATAATGTATATTTTTACTTGGTATTATATAATATATATTAATAAGTTTTTATGTAAAAATTAATATGCTTTATTTAAAATATTCTTTTTTCCATATGATATATTTTTAAATTTTGATTATTATGTTTTTTCAACATTTATTTTTATACATAATTGCTTTCTTAAAATTAGGATGATCCGATTTTGTATTTAAACATATTAAAATCAATCCATCTAAATTTTGATATAAGAAATACAAAATATCTAACAAAGAAAAGTACAATAAAATTTACTCAACTATATATACATCAATTCAAGGAATAAATTTATAAAAATATCAAAAATAGTTTTCAATAGGCATAATTGTAACCTTATAAAATTATAAAAGAGGGATTATGAAAAGAAATTTTAGGTTATAACTTATTATAATTTCAATCAATTTTTTTAAACAATTAAAACAAAATATTGTAAAAACAATAAAAATTGCTCTTAATAGGCAATAATTTCACCCTCATATTTTTTAAAAAAAAAACTAATATTACCTCTTATTAAAAGTAGTACCAATCAAACTACGTAGGGATTTAAAAAAATATTATAAAAATGGTAAAAATAGCTCTGAATAGAAAATAAATATTTTTTTTTTTGAATCGATAGTGTTTGATAAAAAAATTAAATAAGAGGCTAAGAGTACATCATGATTCAGGAGGTTTGAAATTTCAAGGGATCTCTTCTACCTACACAAACTCAAATTGAAAAAGCTAATTTAGCAATAACATCATCAACACAACTTAATTTGTTGGCCCACTAACATGAGAAGAGAAGAAAATGAACCTATTAGAGAAATTAAAATATGTATCAAATTGAGGGTGTAACTAAGAATAATATTTCAATCAAATTGAAACGAACATATTATAAAAATGATAAAAATAGTTTTCAAACAGTAGACAATTAAATAGAAAAGAATGTAATGTTACTTTTATATAATATATCAATTATACTATTTGAAATTGTAATATAAACTTATTCTTAACTACTGAATTTTAAATAGATGAGATTTATTAGAATTTAATGTAAAAAAAGAGTAGATAATTTTTAGGCTAAAATATGTTATCATTTGGAATAAATGTTGACTTTGAAAAATACCTTAATGTAATTAGCTCAATCAAGACTTATAAATGTAAATTTCAATTACATACGACTTAAATATAAATTTAAAAGATTTTTAAGAAAATAAAGATTTGACAAACTGTGCATGTAAATTTTCAATAACATATATACACATAAAGTTAAATTAAATACACAAAGACAATCTTTACTGCACATTAAATTAAAATTTTGCATCAACACCATGATAACTTGATAATTTTGAGAAAAAAAAGGAAATAATAGTCTAAGAAATAAATATGGGATTATACACATGATTTATTATGTCCTTAAAATGTCATACAGGAGTGAAGGTACTATCTATATATCAATTATAACCTCCTATAAGAAACATTCATATTATCTACCAATTATAGCCTATAAACACAGGAACTTTATAATTAACACAAATTTATATTAAAAAAATAATTAAAGTATTTTTTACCCCTATTAATTTAGATATAAATGAGCTTTGAAAATCATTATAAATACAAATTAATACATTTAACATTATGATTATGAGTGAATCAAAATAACCGAGAGGAGCAAGGGATGCAAATTTTATTTTGCTAAATTAAATATTGTTAACAAAAATATATTTATTGGTACATTGATGTATATTATAACTATATAAAGTCATTTACCTCAAGTAATAAAAATAAGTGAATATTTAAAAATTAAAAATGCCTATTACATACTATTGAGATTTAGTTCAATGGCTTAATTGGTTCAGTTGTCATTTGTCTCTCCCAAACAAAGAATTCTATAAATGCAGCAAGACTAAAGAAGGCTCTCAATAACAAAAAAATACCAATTTTATATTTTTTTTAAAATAATATAAGCGTTAATTTTTTACATAATTTATTAAGCAGTAATTTAGTAAAGATTTTCTTTTCTACACCAATACCTCTAATAGTGAGAATGAAGATTAAAAGACATGTAAAACTATAAATTTTATACATAACTAAAGAAAAAGTGGTGTGACGCCTAAATTATTGCACTTGGAACACATAAATGAATGTTCTTCTACAATCAGACCCTTTCTCTTTTATTTACAATTTAAATACAATCAATTTTTAAGGATAACGCTCGAGCAATGTTCTTCTACCTAGCCAAAGTATTTAGCACTGGCTAATTGATTCCTGAGCAATTAGTTTGCTTAACAAATGCTCAAAAGCATTGAGTTCCAGATGCTCGAGCACTGAATATACAAAGAGCAAATTCAAGCTTGCTCAGTTGATACTTAAACATTGGTTTCAGTAGTGGAAATATAAAGAGGAAATTCAACAATACCCAAGTATTGTTTTCCTGATTCTTAAGCATAGGCTGCCATGAGACTTGTTTTTCATTAATTTGCTTAGCTCCATTTCCTTTCCATCTGCTGATTTATTCACACAATTGTTTCAGGATGAGAATGCTTATTAAATAACCTCTAATCTAAGTCAAAATATTAAAACCAATGCTAAAGATATATTATGTGAAATGACAAAAAAAAAGCTTAAGAGGGACTCTTTATTATGAAATTGATAAAAGGTAAATAAACTAAATAATTCTCCTAGCCATGCATGTCCACAACAAAAATTCTATCAATTCATTCTCCTATAACTCTTTAATGTGTAACAGAAAATCTTAATTGAAGCTTAGTTATAGTCTTATAGACAATTTAGGAAACCTATAAAATAATAGTGCATAAAAAAATCCATAGAATTTAATCAACATACTCCGGATTCAGAAAGTAATAGATGAGTGGTATGCACTCAAATTTAATCTTTAATGAGCAAATTGAGATGTACCATTGCTCTAAAACAGAGGCATTGAAGAAGAATTCATAACAGATAAAGAAAAAACAAAAGTAAAACAAAAGTAATTGCAAGGCTCTGAAGTTTGGTAGTCTGCTTAAAAAAAGAATAATAAACCTTAATGACAATAAATTATGCATTGTGTATATTGAAGGGTAAGAAGCCAAGAACATGCTTACAAGCACTTGCAGTATGTTCCAACAAACCTGACTTCTCAAGTCATTTAATTCAAGGTGTAAGTCAAGAAAAATATTTATAGTTCACACATACCGAAAGACATGATTTCCAAAACCTGTTCAACACATTTGTTACATGACATTACATATGGTGCAAGGTCATTTGATCCAGAGAAGCATGCACCTTATTTCTTTTTCGTCTAGCACTTTTGTAAAAATATTGTAATAAAAATCTCAAGCTGTGCAGTACGTTATTATAAACAACATATACTTGAACCTTAATGTTCTGAGCTTCGGAAAGAAATTCCTTAGAAAACATCCAACCTGTCTGTCAGCTTATGGGATTCTGGCAAGCATACCAAAACCTCAGCAATATAATAGTAAGTAAGAGTATCATATCCACAGGGAACGGTTCAATTTTAAACACTAGTGGTCACAACTATCAAGTGAGAGAATATATTTGAATATGAGTGTAGTTTGCAATAAAAACAGTAAATTGAGATAGGGTGAACAGGTTACTTGAACTAGGATTGAACTTTGTCTATCGCACCCCTTTCGTATTTGAATTCCAATATTTATGAATATAAAATTATAATATTGAAGCACAAATTAAAGTTATTTTACCCTGGTCTCCACAGTGATAAAATACTCAGAAATAATCTACCCTGGTCTCCACAGTGATAAATTACCCCAGATTAAAGATCTATTTGTTTACGCTATTAATTCACCCTGGTCTCCACAGTCGCAAATTAAGTAGTTTTACCAATCAGAATTCAAGTTTCCTATGTCTAGGCTCCCCCAAACTCGCTATTGATTTTATAGAACCACCTCTCGAATGCGTCCCACAAAACACCTATAACTCCGGCACAAAGGCGGAAGCTAAGCATAAGAACAGATTAAAAACACCAATATTATAAAAATAGGGATCATAATAATAAAGAGAATTCACATACAATCGGGGATTGGATCAACTACGTCCAATCCTATCGAGAAGTTTAGCTACGCATGGTAGCCATTACAACCCAACGCAGAAACTGTCACACTTTTCTCCAATCCTAGCTCTGCTCTGTCGTCTCCCAAAAAAGCTATTTTGATCTTTGCAAAAGTTCCTATTTATAGATGAAGGAAAGCTATCTGAAATCTGGAAGGAATTTGTTTTGAAATCAGATTAGAAAACAAATTTGTGTTCCTGCGCTTCATCTGCGCTCAGTGCATCTGAAGCGCAGGATCCAGAGAGGAATCCTGATTGTTACGCTTCACCTGCGCTGAGCGCAGGTGGAGCGTATTTCTCGATCAGCTTCTCTTGATTTTCTCCCTTTTTTAGCTTGATCTCTTCCTGATCTTATCTTTGTTTGCTTGGCTTTCCTTGTTTCCCTCTTTTTGATCTGATTCTGTGTTTATCTTGACTTTGAATTTAAATTGGGAAGCTTATCCGCGGAATCCTTATTTAAATGGTTGTTGGTCTTATCTTTATTTGCTATCATTTAAACTTCAAATTTGCAGATCATATCCTCAATAATGCTACCTTTTTTTTCTCATTTAAATCTCTCTCATAAATCTGCAAAATCAACAGATTTTCTATTAAAATAGCATCAAATTCAAATTCAATTAAATAAACACAATTATTACAATATTAATAAAAAGGGATTATTTTGGGGCATAAATTACTATTTTACCCTTGATAAGTGCAGTAAAAATACAAGAATAAATCATATAATTGGCACTTATCAAATACCCCCCAACTTAGCTTCTTGCTTGTCCTTAAGCAAGAAAACCTTTTGCAATCAAAATGGATTCAATCCCCCTGTTAGCATTCTCCAAAAATAAGGAAATGATTCATCACCTCTTGCTAGGCAGCTGTCACTTTCCAAATATTAGATTGAAAATCAAAATCAAGTGATATTTCCAAAACTCAATCAGAACAGGATAAAACACATTCAAACTTTTTCAGAAATAGAAATCAAACAATAAGTGATAAATCAAGGAATTCTCTCATTCTCACGGGTAAGTGTTTCCCTCAATTTTTCACAGCAGTTGAACAAATAAAATTGATAGTTGTTTCTGGTTTCTAAACATGCACATGGAAGATTATGGATCAAAAGGTCTTTCTTGGGTTGTAATGAAGCTGAGCTATCAAGAAATCATGGTTTTTTCTGGATATACAAAGAGAACACTTAGAATAGAGAGCATCTGTAAATTTTTCTTGACTTGTAACTTCTCTCCATTCTTCCACTTCATTCTTGATTTGAATCATTCAGCTGCCCTCTTTTTTGTTTGATGATTCACTCCCCCCAACTTATTCACTTTTATTCACTTTTTTCTTTTGATTTTTGAGAGGAGTGATCTTCTTTTTGGCTTTTTTGTGCCTGCTCTTTGTATTTCTTCACTTTCAAGTAACCAACCACTTCTCCCATTTTTATCTAATTGCACCATTTCTCTTTATCCCAAGTGTGTAAGGGACAGGATATAGACATTAATTTTGGCTGGGGTGCATAAGAAGAAACATTGAAGCTCAAATGGGTTACCAAAAAAATTGGAAAAATTTTTTCAAGGGTTGGCTTTTTGGCAGTGAGCAAATAATTTAATCACAAAATATGCCTTTATCACTTCCAAATTTTCCATGTGCAGAATAAAATCCAAAAACTCAATCAATAACAGTTGACAAACAACGGTGAAAACTCTCATATCAGTTTGGTCTCTCACAATTCACCGGCTTTTTGGCTAACTTCCTTGATAGAGCACTTACTGAAATTAATTAACTACCCTCATATATTTCTGACAATATCCTAATCCTAATTGGTTATGGATTTAATCACAAAACTCCTACTTCTTTCCTACTTTGGTTAGTTAGACTCCCTAGCTTTGAGATTTCAAAAATTAATTCCTATATCCCTAATTATTCCTAAGTTGAATAAGATATAAAATTATCAAATAAAAAGAAAATAAAATGTCAGAGAGTAAAAGAAAGAAAAACACCTGTTGAAAACAATGTGGTTGCAGCTGCGGGAAGCGAGGGTTCAGCTCCAACCCCTTGGGAAAATAGGACTATCCCCAGGCCAATGCAGATGTTGGGAACAGAAAAAAGGTCAAACAGAAACATAAGTGTAGGCGCTTCACAAGCGCAGAAAATAGTGGACTAATTAAGCATTCTGCGCTTTACCTGCGCGGAGCGCAGAAAACAGAATTGAACTAAACGTAGTCAAATTTCGGCGCGAATGATCAATATACGACCTTTCCCCAAAATCACGCAACCAAGCCGAAAAATAAACTAAAAACACACAGCCGAAACGAACACACAAAAAATGCAAAAAACGATAAATAAAACACTGGGTTGTCTCCCAGAAAGCGCTCGTTTAACGTCATATAGCTTGATGTGTTCCTTCAAGGAGGTCTTGAAGATGAATGACAGAGTAAGATCTGTCAATTCCATCTCCCAGATAGGGCTTCAATCTTTGTCCATTCACAACCCAATGCTCCTTTGAATCAGGATCTTCTAATTCTACAGCTCCATATGGTCTGACTTCCTTAATGATGAATGGACGAGACCATCTTGATTTTAACTTACCAGGAAAAAATTTCAGCCTAGAGTTGAGTAACAGAACTGATTGACCTGGGTAGAACCTTCGCTTGAAAGCTTCTTCTCATGATATGCTTTGGTCTTTTCCTTGTAAATCCTGGAAGATCATAAGCATTTAACCGCATTTCTTCTAGTTCATGCAACTGCAGAATTCTATTTTGCCCTGCTACTTTGTGTCCATGTTTAAGACCTTTAGAGCCCAGTATGCTTTATGCTCTAATTCAACTGGCAAGTGGTAAGCTTTTCCATAAATGAACTGGAAAGGTGAGAGGCCTGTGGCAATTTTGTAAGTTGTTCTGTATGCCCAGAGTGCATCATCAAGTTTGTTCCACAGTCCTTTCTGGATGAACTTACTGTTTTCTCAAGAATCCTCTTGATTTCTCTATTTGATACTTCAGCTTGTCCATTTGTTTATGGGTGGTAAAGTGATGCTACTTTGTGTTTTACCCCATAGTGCTCTAAAACCTTATGTAGTTGTTCATTGCAGAAGTGAGAACCCTCATCACTAATTAAAACTCTTGGTGAACCAAATCTGGAAAAGATATTTTTCTTTAAGGACTGCACTACTGTCTTTGCATCAGCTTAGCTGAAGTTTGTTCGACCAATCCTTTCGGGTGAACTTATTGTGTTCTCAAGATTCTCTTGATTTCTCTATTGATAATTAAACTTGTCCATTTGTTTGTGGGTGGTAAAGTGATGCTACTTTGTGTTTTACCCCATAGTGCTCTAAAACCTTATATAGTTGTTCATTGCAGAAGTGAGAACCCCCATCACTAACTAAAACTCTGGGTGAACCAAACCTGGAAAAGATAGTTTTCTTTAAGAACTGCACTACTGTCTTTGCATCATCTTTTATTGTTGCAGCGGCTTCCACCAACTTGAGACATATTCAACAGCTACCAGAATGTATTTTTTTCCATTAGAAGAGGTAAAGGTCCACAAAATCTATTCCCCAACAGTCAAATACTCCACTTCCAGAATGTTATTTAGTGGCATCTCATTTCTCTTAGAAATTCCTCCAGTTCTTTGGCAGCTATCACATTGCTGAACATACTTATCGGCATCCCTGAATAGAGTTGGCCAAAAGAATCCAAATTGAAGTACCTTTGCAGCAGTTCTGTCTTTGTTGAATGCCCTCCATAGGGTGAACTATGACAGTGCCATAAGATGCTTTGAGCTTTTTTTCCTGAAATACAGCTTCTTAGCAGATTGTCAGCTCCCATCTTAAAAAGATAAGGATCATCCCACATATATTTTTGCTTCACTTAAGAACTTCTTCCTTTGCTGCCATGTGAGATCATCTGGTAATACTCCTGCTGCTTTGAAGTTGGCCATGTCAGCAAACCATGGCCTTTCATAAATCATCATAAGCTTTCATCAGGGAATTCCTCATGCAATTCAGCCTGTGCAGTTGTTACTTCCTCATTTACCACTCTCGATAAATGGTCTGCTACAACATTTTCACTTCCCTTTTTATCTTTAATAACCGGATCAAAAATTTGTAGTAACAAAATCCACCTAATCAGTCTAGGTTTAGAATCTGTTTTAGTCAAAAGATATTTTAATGCAGCATGATCTGTATAAACAGTGACAGTAGATCCTATCAGATAAGGTCTAAACTTTTCCAAGGCATACATTATTGCTAATAACTTCTTTTCTATGGTGGCATAATTAATTTGAGCTTCATTTAAAACCTTACTAGCATAATGTATAACATGAAAAATTTAGACTTTCTTTGTCCTAATACTGCCCCTATTGCATAATCACTAGCATCACCATCAGTTCAAAACCACAATTCCAATCAGGCTCAATAATAACAGGAGCAGATATCAATTTTTGTTTCAACAAATTAAAAGCATTCAAGCAATCAGCAACAAATTAAAAGGAACATCCTTGTTGAGTAAATTGCTGAGTGGCTTGGCTATCTTTGAGAAGTCCTTGATGAAACGCCTATAAAATCCTGCATGTCCTAAGAAGCTTCTGATTCCTTTCACATTTATTGGTGGTGGCAATTTTTTAATGACTTCTATCTGGGCCTTGTCCACCTCAATACCTTTGGCTGAAATTGTGTTCTAATACCACATCTTCAGTGACCATGAAGTGACATTTTTCCCAATTCAGCACAAGGTTTGTTTCCACGCACCGCTTCAGCACAATGTCTAGATTCTTTAAACAATTATCATAAGAAGACCCGAAGACTGAGAAGTCATCCATAAACACTTCGATACATTTCTCCACCAAATCAGCAAAAATGGCCAGCATGCATCTCTGAAAAGTAGCTTGTGCATTGCATAATCCAAAAGGCATTTTCCTGTAAGCAAAAACACCAAAAAGACAAGTAAAAGCAGTTTTTTCTTGGTCCCTAGATTTACCGCTATTTGGTTATAACCCAGAGTACCCATCAAGAAACAATAATATGCTTGTCCTGCTAATCTTTCTAGCATTTGGTCCATAAATGGTAAAGGAAAATGATCTTTCCTTGTTGCCTGACTTAATTTCCTATAGTCTATGCACATCCTCCATCCAGTTACTGTCCTAGTGGAAATTAATTCATTTTATCATTCTTGACAACTGTCATACCCCCCTTTTTGGGAAAACAACCTGAACTGGATTTACCCATGCACTGTCAGAAATAGGATAAATCATACCTGCATCAAGGAGTTTCAATACCTCTTTCTTTACTACCTCTTTCATGGTGGGATTCAATCTTCTCTGTGGTTGGGTGACTGGCTTGTAATCTTCTTCCATGTGAATCCGATGCATCATTAAGATGGATTGATTCCTTTAAGATCTGATAGAGACAACCTATTGCTCCTTCATTTGCTTTCAAAACAAAAAGCAGCTTTTCCTCCTCGGTTGGGGTTAAGGCTTTACTTATGACAACAGGTTTATTTTTTTCATTATCAAGAAAAGCATATTTGAGATGAGAGGGTAATACCTTAACTCCAGCTTCTGACTCAGTTTTCTTTTCCTGTGTATTATTTCAGCATTTTCTTCCTCTAGTGGTACTGGCTTAGCTGAATCCAAGTGCTTTGAATATTCTTCAACCTCATTCATTTCTTTTCATCTAAGTCATTGTCTACTCCTGTTAGAGCTTTTCCAAAGGATCTGCTTTTGTCAATAAATCCTGAATTGCCAAGGAAGTTTCTTCTACCATGTTCAATTGAGGACACTGCTGCTTATCTTTAGGATGTTGCATTGCTTCAAACACATTGTAGCTCACCTTATCGTCTTGGACTCTTACCTTTAGATTGCCATCATCAACATCAATGATGACCTTAGCAGTCTTCATGAATGGTCTCCCCAGTATGAGAGGTACTTCAGCATCTTCCTCAATGTCCATGATTACAAAATCTACTGGAAACACAAAATTGTCTACCTTCACCAGCACATCTTCAGCAACTCCATATGGAACTTCATTGATCTGTCTGCTAATGCAATGTCATCCTTGTTGGCTTTACTTCTAAATCTCCGATCCTTTGAGCATGGATAAAGGCATCAGATTTATACTGGCTCCTAGGTCGAGTAATGCCTTGCCTACTGGAAGTGTTCCAATGGTGACTGGTATGGTGAAACTCCCTAGATCCTTGGTCTTTTGTGGCAATGACTTCTGAATTATGGCACTGCATCCAGCTTCAAGCTCCATTGTTTCATCTGTAAACTTCTCTCTTTTAGTGAGGATCTCCTTCAGAACTTGGCATATGTAGGCATCTGCTCCATGGCTTCCATCAATGGGATATTGATTTGCAATCTTTTCATAATGTCCATGAATCTGATGAATTGCCTGTCTATGTTTTTTTTAGAGGGATTCTTAGGGTATGTAGATCCTTAACTTGAGGCGTCTGTGTCCTTTTCTCTTTTTCTTCTTCTTTTCTCTCAGGCTCTCCTTCTTTTTCATTTGTTTTCTCCTTTCTCAGTTTTGTCTTCATCATTCTATGCTCTTTCTTTCTTGAACTTCTCTTTCTACCAACAGGTTATCACCACTTCCTCTTCCTATTTCCTTACCACTTCTAGTGGAGATTGATCTACATTGTTCTTGTTTGTTCAGAGATCGCTTGGTCAATTGTCCCACTTCAGTTTTCAAGCTTCTGATTGCAGCTTCTGTTTTGTCATAGGTGTCCAGGGATTGTATTAAATTATCCAATTTCTTCTCCAGTTTTGATAATCTATCATGTATTGGAGGGTAGCTTTGTTACTGTGCTGGAAAAGAGTTGACCTATTAGAAAGTCCTGCATTTGTCTTCCTTGGTTGCCCAGATCGTGAACTGCTCCTCCTGATATTGGTAAGAACATGATCTTAGGATGGTCTCCTCCACAAAAATCACAAGTCAATTGTGGGAATGGGCTTGGATGAGACGTACTGCATGCAACTGCTGAGGAAGTGCATCCACTCTTGGTAAGTGCTTCTAGCTTTTGCTCCATGAGCTTATTTTTAGTAAAAGTGCATCAGTTCCTTTAGCTCTAGTATCCTTCGTCCGAACTGGTTGTCTCCCATATGAGCTGTTGATCATTCAGTGCACAAAATTGTCAATTATTGAATGGCACGCTCTGCATCCGCGACAATTGTCCTCCTGCTGCAGCATACATACGAACATCTTGATGTCAGGTCTGAGTCCATTGCAGAAGAGCTCAGTTGTGCAATTCCTCAAAACCGTGGTTGGGACACCTTCTCAACAAAGATTTGAATCTCTCCCAGGATTCACATAATGGTTCCTCTGGTTCCTTCCTGAATGTGGAGATATCTGACTTGGCCCTGATATAGCGAGATGGTGGAAAAAATCTGTTCAGGAACTTCTCTTCCACATTGCTCCAACTAGTCAAACTCTGATTAAGGTGTGACTTCAGCCATTCCTTAGCTTTACCTATCAAAGAGAAAAAGGAATAAACGTAAATAAACAGACTCTAAGTCACCTTCCTCAAAACCCATTATACCAATCAATTCATAAAAAGTAGAGAGATGAGTGTAAGGATCCTCCTGATCCATTCCCGTGAATTGATGAGCACTAATGAGACTTAAGAATGTTGGCTTAATCTCTAGAGATTTAGAAGTAACAGGTATGATTATGCTTGAAAAATAGCATGGTCCTTGTTGCATGACATAGTCTCCTAATGTTTTTCTTGGGGAGGGGATCTCGTCTCTCCTCAGCCATATCTTCAATTTTTACTTTACTTGAGTGGTTGAACAGAGAGTGTTGAAATTGTCTCCTTGAGCTCGTTTCCCTTTTTTTTTGGTTTCTTCTCGCTGTCTTGTCTATCTCAGGATCAAAGTTGGTCTTGAGACACCTGACCTCGCGAGAGCATAAATCAAGAAGCTTAAATAATAGTTAGCTCACAAGAGAGGAACAAAATAATAAAAATAAAATAACTAAAAATAAAAATAAAAATCCTAACAAAAATAAGACCAAAGAATTAAAAAAAAATAAAAAGTAAAAAAATAAAAATAAAATATTTACAACTCAATAAGATAGACCTCCCGAGAATTTAAAATTCAGACACCGTTCCCTGGCAACGACGCAAAAAATACTTGATGGAATTCTGGCAAGCGTACCAAACTCTCAGCAGTATAATAGTAAGTAAGAGTATCGTATCCACAGGGAATGGTTCAATTTTAAATACTAGTGGTCACAACTATCAAGTGAGAGAATATATTTGAATATGAGTGTAGTTTGCAATAAAAAATAGTAAATTGAGATAGGTTGAGCAGGTTACTTGAACTAGGATTGAACTTCGTCTATCGCACCACTTTCGTATTTGAATTCCAATAATATTTATGAATATGAAATTATAATATTGAAGCACAAATTAAAGTTATTTTACCCTGGTCTCCATAGTGATAAAATACTTAGAAATAATCTACCATGGTCTCCACGGTGATAAATTACCCCAGATTAAATATCTATTTGTTTACGCTATTAATTCATCCTGGTATCCACAGTCGCAAATTAAGTGCTTTTACCAATCAGAATTCAAGTTTCCTATGTCTAGGCTCCCCCAAACTCGCTATTGATTTTATAGAACCACCCCTCGAATGCGCCCCACAAAACCAACCTATAACTCTGGCACAAAGGTGGAAGCTAAGCATTAAGAACAGATTAAAAACACCAATATTATAAAACAGGGATTCATAAATAATAAAGAGAATTCACATACAATCGGGGATTGAATCAACTACGTTCAATCTTATCGAGGAGTTTAGCTACGCATGGTAGCCATTACAACCCAACGCAGAAACTGTCACACTTTTCTCCAATCCTAGCTCTGCTGCCGTCTCCAAAAAAGCTATTTTGATCTTTGCAAAAGGTCCTATTTATAAATGAAGGAAAGCTATCAGAAATCTGGAAGGAATTTGTTTTGAAATCAGATTAGAAAACAAATTTGTGTTCTTGCGCTTCATCTGCGCTCAGCGCATCTGAAGCGCAGGATCCAGAGAGGAATCCTGATAGTTACGCTTCACCTGCGCGGAGCGGGTGGAGCGTATTTCTCGATCAGCTTCTCTTAATTCTCTCCCTTTTTTAGCTTGATCTCTTCCTAATCTTATCTTTGTTTGATTGGCTTTCCTTGTTTCCCTCTTTTTGATCTGATTCTGTATTTATCTTGACTTTGAATTTAAATTGGGAAGCTTATCCGCAGAATCCTTGTTTAAATGACTGCTGATCTTATCTTTATTTGCTCTCATTTAAAATTCAAATCTGCAGATCCTATCCTCAAATAATGCTACCTTCTTTTCTCATTTAAATCTCTCTCATAAATCTGCAAAATCGACAGATTTTCTATTAAAATAGCATCAAATTCAAATTAAGTAAACACAATTATTACAATTATTAATAAAAGGGATTATTTTGGGGCATAAATTACTATTTTACTCTTGATAAGTGCAGTAAAAATACAAGAATAAATCATATAATTGACACTTATCATCAGCCAATACAATAGGAAAAAAACCAAAAATCCAAAAGATTATAATCAGGCAATTGCCTATTAGATCTCATATAATCACATAACAATTTTGCCGAATTGTGGAGACCTACTTCAAAGAGGCACCTCAAAAGCATATCAAAAGTCTTGAGGGTGCCTACCAAAGATAGAAAGGTAGAGGATGTATAAAACTATAAAGGAAATATAAAGAGTAAGAAAATTTCACCATTTTTTCAATTAAAACTTATTGGAAGATTCATTGAAGAATGGAATCAATGATAACAATTATTTTGTACTATTAGTATACTATAAGCACTTGCAATTATTATTATATTTCATATTTCAACAAACAATAGACTTCTATATGTTTAAGAATGCAATGCTGGAAGGCATAGGAGTGAACTGTGAAGGAAGATCTTGTAAATGGTGTAACAAATTACTCAGAATACCCATTTGCAACTCATTGTAATTCTCACACATAAACAATAAATTTGCTCCAAGAGTCAAACCAAACAGAATCTTTCAATCCCAAGATAGACAGAGATTAAATACCAGGAATTATATAATAAAGGGAAGATAGCACATCATATGATCTCTGGTTTATTTTTTTCTGTCTTATAGTGCACAACTTCAATTAGTAGTACATATCAGAAAAATGCAAATAAAAAAATAACATATAACAAAGATTTGCAAAAACAATGAATAAACAATATGTTGACTTTCTGAAGTTAAATTATACATATGTGAAGGTAACCTAATGTTGTAAAGACTAAAGATTCCACCGTGCTTTAGAGCATAAAAATTTGAAATGAAGAACTACTAGAAATTCAAGCATTAACTAATTACTATAGCATGTTCGTACAAAATTTTTAAACAAATATGAATTAGGAACGTAACATAATATAGTCCAGCAGTGTCTACTAAGGCTTTACTTTGATAATAAAAAATGTTAAAAGCGTAATGACAAACTTTAAAAGGCATGAATCAGACAACTCTGAAAATTCCTAGTCAAGTGCAATCCCATTACAGCGCTTATAGGCTTTACATGACCACCTTTTTTCACCATTCAATCAACCATATTAACTATGTAGAAACAAATTTGGCCGCACAATGAACAGGTGATCAACTTACCCAGGTGCGATGCTTCCGATTGTGAAGTATCCTTTTCGCTTCAATTCCTAAAAATCGCAAGCTCCGATTTCAAAATCTGTGGAAGAAAATTTTAAAATTTTAAATTAAAAAACATGTAGCAGAATCAGTAAATCGAACCAACAAAAGGGGGAAGAAATTTTGAAAAAACTCAAAACTAAGAACCTCAAATCCCCTAACTCCGTATGATTAATCTGTGCAAGAAAATAAGAAATTTTCATGTTCAAAACCAAAAAATCAAGATCGACCCAGTTTAAGCAGAAAATATGAAGACGTAAAGGGACAACAAAGTTTTGAAACCTCTTCCTAACGCGACCAACAACGACCACCAACGGAAGCCTCAATCGCGACCAACAGTGCTTCTAATAAACAGACACACAGCAATTAAACAAAAACCAGAGGTAGCAATTCTGATAAAAAATTATGATTTAAAAATATGCAAAAATTAAGTAAAAATTGTGAGCAAAATATATTGAATTAAAACAGAGCCTGCAATTTTGAGCAAAATTTGGTGTTGTCAATTCATATTGATTTATAGGAAACAACAACAAGCAAAAAGCATCGTTATACAGAATGTATAAAACTATCAAACTTTAAAAATTAATTTAGAGATGCACTTATGCATAAAACAGAGAAAACAATTCATTCGCAAAAAATTCTGAGAAAAAATTATGCACAAATTATATTAAATTGTGAGCAAAATATTATGAGCAAAAAACAGGGCCATCCTCTCTGCGCCAAAATCATGCGCTGTACTGAAAAGATCATGCGATATTATGAGCCAAAAAATTCATGTGCTATTAATTTGTAACGATTCAGAAATTCAGTAATTTATAAATATTACACGGCTTTAAAAATCATGAGCACATAATTTGTAACTGATTCAGAAATTTAAAGAATAAATCCATAAAAATCTAACAAACATTAACATGCAAACAATCGCTACAAAATATAACAGACTGAAAACATTCATTACAAAAGAACACCCACTACAAAAGAAGACTCATTTGTATAAAGGGGAAAACGAAAAACCATACCGAGATGATGAACGCTTCAACAACGTCGACCAACTGAGCATCCTCACATGCAAAAGGGAAATAAAGGAAAAGTTAGGGTTTTTAAACATTAAAAATTGAATATGTATTTTATACATGAAAAGTTATGATTTTTTACCAAGATGATGAATGCTCCACTGTAGATTTCAACAGAGATTTAAATGGAAGCTAAGGTCGATTTCCAGAGAGACTGAAGGAAGGCGCCGACGAATTTTAGCAGTAAATCCACTTGTGAATGGTAAAAATTGCGAAATCGAAGGCAGAAAGGAAAAAGACTGAAGGAAAGGCAAAAAGGAAAAGGTAAAGACTAAAGGGAAAAACAGGAGCTTGGTCACCTTCTGAATGGCCTCCATTGGAAGAGAGGAAATGTGCATCGTCCAATAGTAGCTGACTAAAATGAAAAGATAGTGGCTTTGGAAATAGCTAACTTAATAAATGAAAGAGAATTGTTTATTTTTATTAAATGAGAATTGATTACACGTTTTGAAATTTTTTTAAATCAAAATAAAATTACACTATACAAAATAACACACTCTCCAAGAAGAGTTCTTACTCCATTCAAAAAATGTCATTAAAAAAAGCGGGAAAATAGGAATTCCAGACAACCTTCTTTTGATATATAAAGATTTGCATGAGGGTGTGTTATTCCTATCCTTTTTTGGACATGGGAGAGACATGGGGATGAGAAAACAAATCAATTATATTTTTCCATTTTTTGGGAATAAACAATATGTGGATTTCACCAATATTTTTCTCTCTATATATTTTTTGTTCACATCAAAGTAAGATAAAATATTATTGTTCATTTTATTTTATCTTCGGTATTGCACTCTCTTCTTTTCCTTTTTTTTTCTCTAAAAACTAAACGGTGAAAGTTAGAATGTGTTTGGTAAAATTAGCTGAAAAGCTAAATGAAAGCTAAAAGCTGCTGAAAGTTGAAAAATTGGTTGATTTGATGTGTTTAGTAAAACTAGCTGAAATGTAAAATGAATGGTAAAATGACAACAAGGACAACATTAATTATTAAATAATGATGAGTGAGAGTGGTTGAGTGATAAATTTGTAATAAATTTTCAGCTAGCTAGCTAGTAGCTGAAAATGAGAGCTTTTAAAAAAGCTACCTCAAGTAGCTTTTCAAGAAAAACTAGTAACTACCTAAAAAAATACATTACCAAACACAACTAACTGAAATGGTTTCAGTTATTAATTTCAATCAGTTAAAATGGCTTACCAAATAATAATGTGATATTGCATGACACAACCCGGATTTTAATTTGTTCATTAGTGTTTTCCGTTTGATTTTTCTTTCAACTTAATTAAACCAATTTAATTTTGCTAGATTCGTGTTTACGTAACAGTTTACTTTAACCCCTCATTTTTACATGTTCTTTCATCACTTTACTTCATTTAAAATTTTGAAAATCCTACTTTCCATTCAAATGATTATAGATTTAGGGTCAATTTGGATTAAGAAATTATGTAATTAAAACCATAAATTTATTGTAATTATTTTCTAGTGAAATAGGATAAGGGAAAATAAAAAGAAGATTTTAGATTAAATATAATATTTTAGTTTGTGGATTTTGTGTGAAGAATGTTTAAAATGGTATAATTTGTTTTGATATGTGGGAATTTTGCTCGTCGACTTTTAGCGATTTTATAATTATTGTATAACTAGTATATTAAAGTGCGTATATGTGTATAAAATATTTTTATTTAATTAAAATTAAATTTATAATAAAAATTTTAAAAATAAAAAATAAATTTGGACACTTTTTTTCAATTTTAAATTTTAATAATATATTATATTTTACTATTAAATTTTAATTAACATTTTTTGATAATAAGATATCTTAAAAATATTAAAATCATAAAGATAAGAATAAATATTTATATACTAAAAACGATTGAAATAGAAAATAATATGATAAGGTTTTGAATTTTAATAAATTTTAAGATTAACATTTTTTTCATTTAAAAATTCAAATAGGAAGAGAGAGAAAAATCAGTATTAATGATTGAGAAGGAGAATCTCACTCTCATAAGCATGAGTAAAATTCACCATTCAGTGAGAGAAAGAAATAGAATATAAAAAATCATTGAAAGGGAGAGTAGAGTGAGTGAGTGTCTCACTCTCCAAGGTGATGTTTCAAAACTATAATATAGAGAGTTGATAACATCAAAATTAATAATAAATAAAATAAGAGTGCAACTCATGGACACGAATAATTTACATAATAGATAGTTGCAGTTGTTAAGTTTTGCGATTGATCATAATGTAAATTCAGTCTAATTTTCTTGCATTAAAAAGAGAGTTCTATAGCATAACTCTTTACATTGTCTTAATTATTCCTACATATATAAATATACATATATTATATATAATGCTTGCATCTTATTCCCCTCCCTCTCTCTCTATATATATATGATAATCGAAGTGCTCCCATAATTGAATGGCTTGTAAGGGAGAGAGTGAATTTTGTCATCAACCAGCTTAAGAGGCACCTCAATGACAACCTTGTCCTTTGGTATTGTAAAAAGCACAAATGAGTACCTCTCTTTAATTTTTCTCCACTAATAATCCCCATGTGTGTGGCTTCACGAAGTCTCTTATTGCTTCATGCCTATATTGATTCATACATACATATCACCATAATTATTTAATAAATGTTAATTCCACGAGAATGTATTGTAAATAATTAAGTAACCATATTATGAGGAAGAGGAGATCAAATTCAATTAAAACAATTAGTCATTTAATACTTCCATTTAATTTTTACCTTAATTACTATGTCAAACAATGACCACAATCCATCCTAGGAATCTTTAAATCAATCCATTTGTCTATTTTGATTAGCACCTACAGACCCTGGACTTCATTTTGGCATAGAATGGCCAATGCATTCTTATCATGAGTGTGAGTTTTGTAATAGCATTGAGGGTAAGGATCTAGATTGGAACTAAGAGAGCATCAAAATTAGTGCATAAATTCACAATAGTTGCACTTAAAAACCGAATTGAAGTAGAAATAAATAAGAGAAGAAAGTTGAAAATGGAAGAGGGTGAAGATGGTGAAGACGCCACTAAGAAGATAACCCCTTTCTGTAGAAAAGTTTAGTAAAGAATCGCCACTAGCTCATGGAGCCAGATAAGATCCACCATGGTTTAAGAAAGAATCATCAAAGCCTTCTCAACTCACATAAGAGGAGGGAAAATTAGCCTAAGCTCTTTGATTAAAATTGGAGAGTAACCATACAAAGTGTAAGAGCTCCCTTTTTTAGGAAAAATGGGGCAACCAAAATAGGGGAAATAACAGGAATTAAAAGCTTCCTAAACTGGGTGTTTGAACCCATGATTCCTAAGCTAATTAGTTAAACTTCAACTTAGCCAATAAAGCCAAGGAAGTTACCGCCTACTTTTCAAAGAGTGTGAGGAAAATTACAATTAAAATCAAATACAAGGAAATCCTATCAAACTAGAGTTTAAAGGCCATGACTAGTTGGTCCTCTATTTTAGGGAATTAAAACTAATTAAACAAATTACAAGTAGTTTTGACTCATGAGTACGTATGGTCAAGGTTGACCCAAACAAGGAAGTCAACTTTCCTTGAATGGGCCTTTTATCCCTTTGTGGGCCCAGGTTGTATAAATTTCAGTCCTCTCTTCAATTAGTTTGCCATCATTACCTCCCAATTGAAAAGGATTTGACCTCAAATCGAAATGATAAGGGCCTATATTGTTCAAGTAAAGAAAGACGTTAGTAAGACAGAAGTAGAAAATTGGAATGGATGATGATGTAGTGGGATCTAGGAAGTGACTTCCCTTGGAGTAATAAAACTCAATTTGTGCCCCACTAGCACTACAATTCATAGGCCTATAACAACAAAGATAGGCAATAAAGAATGATTTCCAAAAATCACGTTGATGTGCATAGCAGAAATATTTTGGAATCATATAGAATAAAGGAAAAGATTAAGGATATATAGGGAAAAAACCCTATTGTAGTGTGAAAGTCCTTCTCCTTAGCCTCTTTTAGGAGCTTTACTCTCTTAACACAACAAACAACAATTAGTAGACAAGGAAATATTTGAGTAAGAGCATTGCTTCCTTCCTTTTCCTAATATCCCTTGATTTTGTCCTTTTGTTTCCTATCTTGTTGTTTGTTGGAAACACCTCTCCTTTCTTTTTATCTTTCAATTTTCTTATTTTTATCTCTTCACACCCTAAGTTTCATTTGAAGTTGGTCCTCACATATTTCATGAGGAGACATTGGCATTAAAGTGATTTTCATCCCTCTATGTTTAAAAGTGAAGTCATTAGAGAAACAATCACGGATTTCCTCTCTCGTCATATTTCCAAGGTCTTCGTAATAAAACAAGTGTAGCTTCCATAGGAACCATATTGTTGAAACTCTGGAAAGCGTACCAAAGTCAACTGTAGTATAATAGTTAAAGAGTAAGAGTGTTGAACCCACGAGGAACAGTTTTCAATTAAAATTCAAAGTTATAATGCTCACCAAGTATATATACATGGAAAATGGATTTGTTCATGATGGATTGATATTAATATAAACTAAATTGATATAAAGTACTAGAAAGCAATGAAAAGGTTTAGAGAGAATTCAGTTTGAAAAGCTGGGATTGAATTTCATCTATCTCACTCGTTTGTATTCTGGAAAAATAAAGATATATAGCATTCGAAACTATTGATATTGATGCAACATACTAAAATCATTTAGTTATATTGATTCCTCAAGTATAAAATTCATAAGAAAAAATTCCTAAATACCAATTCCTCAGATATTATAACAGATTATCCGTATTAAGATCAAATGTTATAAAACAATGGATACATTGAAATCTATTCCTTGCATTACAACATATCGAGTATTTTCGTTCAGATTGGATTTCCAGAAATACTTTCCAGTTAGATCTAAAAATCGAAATAAAGAAATCTATTGATCAGATAGAATCAGGCATTAAGAATAGAACGAGAATACCAATACCAAATAGAAACGAGAATACTATATATAAATATTCACCAGAATACTTCCGAGTTCGAATCGATTACATTCAATCCCAAGAAAGAAATTAGCTACTCATAGTAGCCATTATGCAAGAAGGATTTGGAGAAGAATTGAAGAGAAAACAACTTCTGCAGCTCTTCATTCTAATTCCATCCACGTTTCGTACTTGCCAAAAATGGAAACCCAAAGTCTAAAGGACGAAATTCTTTTTCTGACTTTGTATTATCATTGGGTAAGTGAATTCTCACTTGAGCGAGTTCTCGTTCAAGCGAGGTTATTCCGTTGAGCGAGAATGTCATTCACAAAAACCCTTATCTGGACAATTCTCGGCTCAAGGGAGAAGATTCTCGCTTGAGCGAGAAAATGACAAAAGCTCCATTTTGCTATTTTTCTTGATTTCTTCAAAATTCTTTCAATTCTTTCCTTCTTCCATACTACTTACCTGAAATTGCACAACATTTGGGATCAAAATAACTTCAATTTCAATCAAAGACTCGGAAACATACATTTGGATTCATATAATTCTTAAATTAGGGAGAATTAACATTTAATAGATATAATTAAGACCATAAGTGCCATAATTTAATATGAAAATTCACTAAAAATTGGCACTTATCATATACCACCAATAATTTCAATCTTGGTAGGTACCCCTATTGATAAAGTTATGAGGACTTGTTTTATCTACTACCCTTCCTACTTCATCACTTATCCAAGAGAATTTGTAGGGTTTAGGGGTGGGTGTGGTCCTTAAAACTAATTTCTACCATTCGCATACTGGCAATGTTGGTGCAATTCCCACTATCTATGATTAGTGAGCATAATTTCCTTTCTACAATGCACCTAGTATGGAAGATAGTTTCTCTTTGATTTTCATTTATTTTAATAGGTTGATTCCCTAAGACTCTTTTTATCACAAGTGTAACCTTCCTTCGGGTCTAGGGGTAATCATTCCACTAGTTTCTTGTTCTTCTTCACTTTCCTCATCACTATTTGGTATATTGTTGTTTCCTTAGAACTTGCACTAGTGTACTCCTCACTCTCTTTAATTAGCATAGTCTTTTTATTAGGACATTGGAAGAAATGTGTCCCTTACCTAAACACTTAAAACATTTAATTTTCACGGGTGGAGGTAGAAGGATTCGCATTGGAACCTTAGAAGAGTTAGGGTTAGAATTTACCTTAGGCAGTCTTGGGCACTTCCCTTTCTTGGGGCTTGATTTCCTCTCTCTTCATCACCTCGTTAGTGCTTTTGGTTGGGTAACTTTGAACTATTTCTCTTAAAGCTTCATTCCTTTTAAGTTGGGTTTCCACCTTTATAGCTTAGTGAACCAATCCTATATTTCAAAATATGGGTACAATTTAAAGCAGGTTCCATTTCCTTATAGTACTCATCAACACGGTTTGAGCCATGTTATAGTGTACGAGCTGTCAAAACGGGCTTTTACAGGTTGGTGCTAAAATACCTGGCTAAAAATTTTGGTCCTCTAAGCGATCCCAGCCCGGATCGGGTAGCGGGTTTATGCAGGTCGGCCCGGTTAAAGCCTAATTTATTAAAAAATGTAGCTGATTAAAAGTTATAAAGAATTATACTTTTACAAAACTAAAAGAATTACAAATATGTTATAAAATATACCCTAATAAAACTCATTCAAATAAATTTAAAATATATTCTAAATTTCCAAACGCATTCATCCATCAATCCTATTAAACTTAGAATACATTTAACACATTCAAATAAATTTAAAACACATTCCTAAGTTCCCAATCCATTCCAAAACACATTAAAAGATTATTCTAAACTTTCATTCTTACTTTTCTAAAATTATCCTTTATTGACAGAAAGTAGACGGTTTATATCACAAAAAATATTCAACGATAAGTATTCGAAATAAAGAAAGAAGTGAAAATTACATTCGATATATTATAAATATATTTTATATAAGTATTTCATTTATTTATATTTTACGAACATTGTTAGTATTTTTTTATGATTATGAAAAAAATCAATATTTTCAATTGAAAGTTTCTTAGATGGTATTTATATATTATAATTTATACTTTGGAAATAGTGTTATACTATGCTTTGAAAATAAGTTCCTTTGGCTGGATCAAAACATAGGAAAAACGTAAAGTGAAATATGACTTCGTGACCGTGCACAAAAACATGTGTTTACTAATTGACTGATATAAAAACTTATACTTTGTTGGGAAAAAATAATACCTGCTGCAACATTTTTTATTTTTTACATATATTCGAGTAGCCTGAAAGCCTGTCGGGCTACCTGGCCTGAACCCGAATTTATTGCGGGCTTTATTTAATTTCGGGCTAAAAAGCTTGATAAAAATTCGGGCTTCAAATTTCAATGCCCAAGTCCTGTAAAAATGTGGGTTTGGGCGGGCCGGCCGGGTCAGACTAGCCCATTTTGCTGGCTCTATTTTAGTGATTGGAGCTTGGTGTGTAACTCCTTAGTGTAGTATTGAGGTATGAACCTCTTTCTCATGATTCCTCTCATTTCTTCCCAAGTTGTGACTAAGGGAATTCCACTCCTTATTCGGTCTTTTTGGAGTTGGTGCCACCACACTAATGCATAATTCTTAAACTCCAAAGAAGCAAATTTTACTTTTTCCTCTTCATTATAATTATGGCATAATATCATTTATCTACAGATAAATGAAAGCTAATATGATGAGAAATTCTAAATATTACGGATGCGAAGATTAACAAAGACACTTGGCATAATATCATTTATCTACGCATATCTCATAAAAAAAGTTTTTGTTATATTACTTCTTGTGTGGATCCGGATCCTCTCTGACCGTGCATCTTTCTCCAGCAATTATTGTTACAAAATAGCATAACACTGCATTCATTATTCCTATATATATATATATTATCATTGCATGATAAATGTTACGTCCTAATTTCGTAATTCGAAAATAATACCTGTTGGAAGCACTATTTCCAAATCCGTGAAATTATTTCGCACATTATCGATATCCACATACATCACAGTACAAGGCTTAGGTAATCCAACAGTTACTTAAGCGGAAAATACAATAAGTTAATACCAATAGAACTTATATATGTTGTTGCCAACAAAGGCTTAAATATACACAATCCATAAATAGGCAGAATGGGATATGATGATTGTAACGTCCTAATTCCCAGAACTCATAAACTATGGCCATTGGAAGCATAAGTCACAAATTTAGGGAATTATTGTTAGAACCACAGGAAACACTAGAAGGGGGGTTGAATAGTGTTTTAAGCTTTTTGATTGTTTTTGGAAATCTTTAATTTAAATCATGAAGATGAACAATGTTCAAAACAAGTCTTAAGATCAGAGATAGTAAAAACGTGCGGAAGATAAGAAAAATAGAATTTCTTCTAAAGCTTAAGATTGTTTTAAAACAGAGGCTTCTCAAAGTATCTTCTGAAGATTATTACAAAGAGTATTTTCAGAACGGTTTCTGAAATACTTCAGATGACTAGAGGTTGTCTGAAGTCTGTTCCCGATTTCTGAACTGAGCTCATTCCAGACTCAGTTAAGATAATTATTTTAGAAGTTCTTCAAGGAACATTCTTTGTAATGCTTCAAATGATATGAGAGACATCTCATGTTTGTTCATATGAAAGATCATTTTATTGAAATAGTTGTATTAAGTTTATTATGAAAAATACTTTTCAATCCCCAACATAAATATGAAAACTGTAAATAAAGAGATTAAGGGAAAGAAAACTTAGGCACAAAATTTATCTTGGTTCACCCACAAACCCGTGAGCTACATCCAGTCCGAGAGGCAAACCACCACTGGATTTTCCACTATCTGAACTCAGATACAAGTATTCTTTTACAGTCAAGCCTCTTTAGGCTCTACAACAAGTATTCTTTTCTGTCAAGCCTCTTCAGGCTCTACAACAAGTATTCTTTTCTGTCAAGCCTCTTCAGGCTCTACAACAAGTATTCTTTTCTGTCAAGCCTCTCCAGGCTCTACACCGAGTATTCTTTTACAGACAACCCTCTCCAGGCTCAACACCAAGTATTCTTTTACATACAAGCCTCTCCAGGCTCACAACAAGTATTCTTTCTTCCACCAAGCCTCTCCAGGCTCTCAGACACTTATCCAAGTGTGGAGTATTCTTTCTTCCACCAAGCCTCTCCAGGATCTCAGACACTTATCCAAGTGTAGAGTATTCTTTCTTCCACCAAGCCTCTCCAGGCTCTCAGACACTTATCCAAGTGTAGAGTATTCTTTCTTCCACCAAGCCTCTCCAGGCTCTCAAACACTTATCCAAGTGTAGAGTATTCTTTCTTCCACCAAGCCTCTCCAGGCTCTCAGACACTTATCCAAGTGTAGAGTATTCTTTCTTTCACCAAGCCTCTCCAGGCTCTCAGACACATAAATTGTTTACAAATTAAACTAAGTTTAAGTTTCCACGAAACATAAACTTAATCTTTTCCTGTACTAGAGGTTAACTGAGTACTACTCAGGATACAATGAATTATCTAAGTACAAGGTTAAGACAGGGATACAAGTGTATAAGTTTGGATACAATCCTGTCTCAAATATGAGGAACCACATCCTCTGAGAATTGGCTAAGTAGGTATTGAAGTTAAGATTCAACCTAGTTCTCTAACCATTGGTTTCCATGGGTTACATTCTCACCCGTATGAATGGAATAACCAAGGTGTGTTTGTGGTTTTTCAACCTTTCTTGGTTGTCTTTTTGGCCAACTTAAAAGCAACCTGGTTGATTATCATTCCAGCCAACAACATGGTTGGTTGTTCAACCGAACCACAACAACTTTTACTAACTGACCTACTGGTCAGCAGCATGGTTGATTCTCCTTTTCAACTTCTTTAAATTCAATCTTGAGGCTATTTATATGTTCTTGATGAAATATAGCCGTTTGAAGATGATTCATAATACCGTTGAGATAATTGATGATGTGGCTCATATAGCCGTTGTGTAGTAATGTCTCAAACGGTTGCTTCTTTTTAAGCAAATAAGTGTTCAGACGACCCTGTGCTGACACTTCATGAGATGAGCTCTTTTGAGAGATTTTTCTTGATATATTTTTGCTGATTTTCTCTCTTGATCTTCTTTTACTTTCTTTTGTTTTTCTCTGATTTTTCTTTGGAGTGTATATGAGGAGATATCCGTTGGATTTGTCCTTTTGTTTGTTTTGTATACACTCCTTTTTCATGTGCTTCTGTCATCATTTCTTCTTTCTTCTCTGAGTGAGATGTATTCACCAATAGTTGTTATTTAGAGTTTCCTCTTTTGAGATTTATATAAAAGATGTTGAATTACAATACGTTTTATTCAAACATCTTTCTTGTTGCTTTTTCTTAGTCTCCTGATTCGTTCTGACCAGCAGCGGGTGCAGCAGGTCTGTGCACACGCAATTCTGAAAAGCGTACTGAGGTTCTGCAGACTTTCCTTATTTGTGCAAGACTTTGATCGAGGTAGAAAAGCGTATCTGGCTTTTATACTAAAATAAGTGTAGTCTCTTTTGTAGAGTGTGCTTTACATATAGCAGCGTCTTCAAGAGATCAATTCTTGATTCTGTTTGTAGACTTCCTCGGATTATCTTCATATCTTCAGAGAATAATTGTTCTTCAGCTTTAGTTAAGTCTTCAGATGATGTAAACGCTTCAGATAGACGAGTTTTCTCATTTCTTTTCTTCAGACGATAGTCAAGTCTTTACTCCTGTCTACAAATCTTCATATAGTCTTCTTGTCTTCAGATAGTCTTCTTGTCTTCATATAGTCTTCTTGTCTTTAGACGGTCTTCTTGTCTTCAGACGGTCTTCAAGTCTTCAAACGGCTTCAACACTTCAGACGACTTCAGCACTTCAGACGAGTTGCGTTCTTCAGACAGCTTCAACACTTCAGACGAGTTGCTTACTTTAGCAGCTTCTACGCTTCAAACGAGTTGCTTACTTCAGACAGCTTCTACGCTTCAGACAACCTTTATATTAAATCATGCATTTGTTCTTCTAATCCTGATTTTGTTCATCAAGTCTTCTTATGAATATTCCAACCTGAAACACAATCAACAAACCAATACCTTTCTTAGTAGAATCTGTTTATATAATCTTATTTGTTCTTATTATGTTCTTATATAATCTTATTTGTTAATATTATGTTCATATATAATCTTATTTGTTAATATTATGTTCTTATATAATCTTATTTGTTAATCATTAAAACTAAAGGATATTAAGTCTTTGAGTCAGGTTTGAATGCTCAAACTGATTAATAGACTTCACAATTATTTTCGTGACATTAACGAAATCATAACAGTTAACTAAATCCAACGTTTAATTAAACATATAATCTGAGTATATACAATAACAACTGTAATGAGGATATTACAATACATGTGCCCTATCCAAGCGGAAGCATCAAAAGATACATGTGTACTAAATATCCCTCCAAAAGAATATACATGAATAAACTTAAGAAATACAATCAGAAGGTGGTTCCAAAGCCAAATAGGCACTATGCTCCATCTGTATTAGGGACCTAATCAAGAACAATCTCTACTAAACGCAACCATTCACAGTAATAATCAATCAAGCTAAGACATTACACAAGCAAGTAGAAAGGGAAAATGGATTGGGGCATACGAGAGGATTTTCACACAGGGGATTGTGAAGTGTGGGATCTCTACTCAATAGGGAGTGACCAAGAAAAAGGGATTAAAGGGTTGATGAGGGTGGGGATGAGTCAAATCTCCTTCTCTTCTCCTTCTCTCAGCTGGGGTTCTTTCTTCTCTCTACTCTCTCTCTAAAACATTAATGGGGAAATAAATGAGGTGAGAAGCCCTAGGGCTTCTATTTTTAAAACTGAGTTCGTGTGTTCTCACTCAAGTGAGGCTTTCTCGCTTAAGCGAGAGAGGATAATCCCAGAAGGATTTGGGCTCTCGCTCAAGCGAGGACATGCTCGCCTGAGTGCAATTCACCCAGTAAAAAACCCTCAATCTCTTTGACTTCGTCTCTCTCAAGCAAGAGTCCTCTTACTTGAGCGAGAACAAGTTAGAGAGAAACCCCCTAATTCTGGATCAATTGCGCTTGAACGAGAGGCTCTCGCTCAAGCGACCATATCAGTAACCAAAATTGTTGATTTTTACTGATATGCTCGTCCAGGCGAGGCACTCTCGCCTGAGCGAGGACCTCCTCTCGCTTAAGCGAGACCTTCTCGCTTGAGCAAGAGAACCAGAATGCTGAATTCTCACTTTTTACTCTTAAATCCAGTTTCCCTAATTTCTTTTATAAAAAAAACTTTCTCCCTTGATAATTTAATTTATGAAAGTGGCTAAAACTTGGGATGTTACAATGATACATATGTCCTGGAATAATAGAAAGTATCCTTGAGAGCCCCACATGTACTATCATATCCCATCAAAACAAAGAATACTATGCCTATACAAAATATCATCAATCAAAATGGTTGGGCCACCATAAGACCCAACCTACAGCTCCCACCCCTGATCAAGTATCTAGACGGGGACCTTACACATTTGAAAATAAATCCCACGTCGTGGGGTGAGACTAACGTCCCAGTGAGCGTGGTAAAAGCATGTAGTGTAGGGAATCAGGAAATAAAGTGCAACACACAAGCATCACACTTAATCCCACCAAGAATACAAATACATGCAAGCAAGTAATGAAAGCAAGTAGAACATGATTGTGATGTGTTTTTACCTGACACCCGGAGTCTTTTCTCTAGTTGTGATTGTGATTGAGCTCTCAGCCATGTGACCAAAGAACGTCGTCCCGGGCCACCTTTGATTAAGTTTTATTAACAGTCAAGAGGTCGATGTGGTTACCTCGTTCTTGCGTAAACATGATTGCCCGAAGGCCTATGATGGTCCAAAGACCCTGTTGTGGTCCGGAGACCCAGTGATATATAGATTTACTTGGCCAATGGCCCTTAGAATGATTAGAATACATGCTTGTTTATGAATATGAATATGAATGGCATGGCAAACACTATTAACAATTTTATAGGGATAACTACATCAAAACCTAGGCATATTCTAAGGTTTGGAAACCATAAAATATACCATTCAAGTAGTGTTTACCAACCATAGAAATTAACCAATAACACTCATAAACAAGGTAAATAAGCATGGGGAGAAAGAAATAGGGAACATACAAGGGACCAAGTAAAATGATAGTGAGTGGTGTTGAGTCTCAAAAATATCATAAGAGAAAATATGATGTTTAAGACAACTCAATTCCCAAGTTTTAATGCTTAACAATTTGAGTTAAAATATTTATCATAGATACATATATGTTTTAAAGATTTATCTGTGATTTCAGAAAGAGTCACTATGAGCCTACATAAAAGATTAAGTGTTGAAGCTGTCTGAAGAAGCAGAACTCGTCTGAAGAGTTGAAGCTGTCTGAAGTAGCTCAACTCGTCTGAAGTATCAGTGTTGTCTGAAGTCTCACTTATGACGTGGCACCCTCTGCTGAAGTTTGTGAAGACTTTTCTGAACCTCTGCTGCACGTACCTTTTCAAACACGTTTATGGCAAGGAACACAGAGACCTTTCCTGGTGATTTGAATTTCATACACCACTGAGGAAATCTCTGCAACGCAGCCTCTGCAACAACATTTGTAGTAGCCTTAATGCAAGAGAAACCTTGTATCGTGTCAGAAATATCAGAGCTCTCAGAAGCGTGTCTCACAACGGATAAAATAGCATTTAATGCTATCTCTAAACGATGGTATTTCAACGGATTAAAGTTTGGGTATAAATATCCCTCTATAAAGACCATCAAAAGCAACCAAGAAAAAGAGACAAAATCAACATACAAGAAAGCCAAGAGAAACATCACGCTGCAAGTTCTTACTCCATAAAAACTCTCTGATAGAATTCTTTGTACACATTTGTATATCCTGAGCATACCTCAGTTTTTATTGTACATTGTATTGGTTTGAGCTTCAAACTTGATAGTTTAAAAGCTTAAACCCCTTTCTTTGTAAACCTTGGTAGAGCCTGAAGAGGCTTGACAGAAAAGAATACTTGTGGTAGATCCTGAAGAGGCTTGACAGAAAAGAATACTTGTGGTAGAGCCTGAAAAGGCTTGACAGAAAAGAATACTTATGGTAGAGCCTGAAGAGGCTTGACAGAAAAGAATACTTGTGGTAGAGCCTAAAGAGGCTTGACAAAAAAGAATACTTGATTGTGTCTGGAGAGACTGTACTCGTGGTGTCTGGAGAGACTGTACTCGTGGTGTCTGGAGAGTCTGTACTCGTGGTGTCTGGAGAGACTGTACTCGTTGTGTCTGGAGAGACTGTACTCGTTGTGTCTGGAGAGACTGTACTTGTTGTGTCTGGAGAGACTGTACTCACATTCAAGCTTGTAATCTGAATATTCATATAGTGGAAATCCAGTGGTTGTTTGCCATTGGGACTGGACGTAGCTCACAGTGGTAGTGAGTGAACCAGGATAAATTTCTTGGCTAAGTTTTCTTACCCTTATCTCTTGTCAATTCTTTTTATACTAATCAAGGGGTTATAGTAATTAATCTGATATGTTATAAAGGCATAAAACATTATTTTAAATCAGTATTTTTATACCGTCTGAAAACTTCAGATAGTCCTTTAAGAGCCTGTCTGAAATCGTGTTTTTAACACCTGTTTGCGAAAAGCTTTCAAAAATATTCAGAAACACTATTCAACCCCCCTTCTAGTGTTTCCCTGTGTTCCTACAGTTGGTACCAGAGCTCTACTCAGGGTTGAAGCACCTAACCAGTGACTGAGGACTGAAAGATCCAAATGGAAGCTTCTAACAGCAACAGGCAATACATCACAGAAGGAGCCTCTATCACAAGACCCCCAACATTCAATGGAGTGGATTACCATTATTGGAGAGATCGTATGAAGTTGTTCATTGAGAGAAACAACATTGATGTTTGGGAGGTGGTCACTGATGGAGATTATGTGCCTATGCAAAATGGGTTGCCTATACCTAAGACTGAATGGACCCTGGAGCAGAAGACTAGAGTCCAGATGAATGCTAAAGCCAAACTCTATCTGATATGTTCCTTGAATAAATCAGAATATGAGAAGGTCCATGGATGCACTTCTGCCAAGGAGATTTGGATACTCTTGCAGCAGCCCATGAAGGGACTGAAACTGTCAAGCAATCCAAAATCAGCATGCTTATACATCAGTATGAGATGTTTAAGATGGAAGAAACTGAAACTATTGACCAAATGTTTGGGAGGTTTCAGACCATAACCAATGGACTCAGGTCTTTAGGAAGAACCTATGAATCTAGAGACAATAACAGAAAGATTCTAAGGAGTCTACCTAAGTCCTGGAGACCCAAAGTCACTGCCATTCAAGAGGAAAGAGATTTGAACTCTCTAAGAATGGAAGAACTGTTGGGATCTATCAAAGTCCATGAACTTGAGCTTGGAGAAGATGACAACAAGAAGAAGTCTCTGGCTCTAAACTCCAAAGTCAAACAGTCTAGGCATGGCAGCATGAAGGCTATGCAGGCTGAGGACAGTTCAGAAGCATATGAAGATTCTGAAGACAGCTCAGAAGATGAAGATGATCTTGCTCTTTTAAGCAGAAAGATCAAGAGAATGTTGCAGAGCAGAGGAAAGTTCAGAAAGAACCAACTGTCATCATCCAAATCAGGTAAGACAGGTAAAGAGTCTAACCCTGATAAAATTTCTTGCTTTGAATGTAAGCAACCAGGACACATTATGGCTGATTGTCCAAGACTGAAGAAGAACAACTTCAAGAAGAAGTTTTCCAAAAAGAAGAAAAGTCTCATGGGAACATGGGAAGATCTTGATGAATCAACCTTAGAAGAAGAAGAAGATACTTCAGAAAAGGCAAATTTGTGTCTCATGGCTAGTCTACCATCCTCAGCCAGCTCTGAAGCTGAGGTATTTCCTCTTACTCTACAAGAAATGTATGATGATCTGGTGGAAAGTTCTCAAGAACTTTTCCAAGAGTATAAGAATCTATCCAAAGCCCACACAGAAATGTGTAACAAATATGAGGCACTTGAGATAGAACATATTATGCTCAAAGAAAAGGCTCTTGAGACTAAAAACTGCAGTTCACAAGCTGTGTCTGAAGAAAATAAGAAACTTCAGAAGCAGGTTGTGGAACTGACAAAAGATCTGGCCAAATTTGTCAAAGGAACTAAAAATCTGGATATAATGCTTGGAAATCAAAGGCATTCCCTTGACAAAACTGGACTAGGCTTTTATGATCATAACTTGTCCGAACCTCCTACTGTCTTAAATTTTTCTAAAAAGAAGGTTACTGGGTGTTCTCACTGTGGTAAGCCTGGACACAAAATGGCTCAGTGCAAACACAGGAGAAAGACAAGGCCCAAAGCTAACAAGAAAGGACCCAAAAGAATATGGGTACCTAAAAACTTAATTATTCCTGTTGCAGATGTGTTTAACAGGACAAAGGAGACCCCACAAATGGTACCTGGACAGTGGGTGCTCGCGACACATGACAGGAGAAAGGTCTTTGTTCCAAAACCTTAGACCTAGAGCTGGTGGAATGGTCACCTTTGGTGGAAATCAGCAAGGGAAGATCATTGGAATAGGGACTGTAGATCTAGAGGATGACTTTGCAGGAATGGAGCTGAATGACCACAGCAGCTCGAAGGATGAGCAGCTGTTTGAAGTACCTACTGTTACCAAACCTCTTCAGACAAATGTTGAGTCTCAAACAGAACAAACAGATGTGATACTTCCTCAGAAACCTGATTGGAAATACAAATCACATCATCCTAAGGAGCAAATCATTGGCAGCACTTCAGAAGGAGTTAAGACAAGATCAAAATTCAAGATTCTGAATTCTCTTGCTCTCCTATCTGAAATAGAGCCAAAGAACATTGATGAAGCTCTGCATGATGAAGGGTGGATCCTAGCCATGCAAGAAGAGCTGAATCAGTTTGCTATGAGTGATGTCTGGACCCTTGTTCCTAAACCCCATGGGAAAACTATTATTGGAACCAAATGGGTGTTCAGAAACAAGCTGTCTGAAGAAGGCAAGGTAGTCAGAAACAAGGCAAGATTAGTTGCTCAAGGATACAACCAGCAAGAAGGTATTGATTTCACTGAAACCTTTGCCCCTGTGGCCAGGTTAGAAGCAATTAGAATTCTTTTATCTTATGTTGTAAATAATGGCATCAAGCTATATCAAATGGATGTTAAAAGTGCCTTCCTCAATGGTCTCATTAAAGAAGAAGTCTTTGTTAGACAACCCCCTGGTTTGAAGATATTGCTTTTCCTGAACATGTTTTCAAACTCAAAAAGGCTCTCTATGGTCTGAAACAAGCCCCAAGAGTTTGGTATGACAGATTGAGCAGTTTTCTAATCTCAAATGGTTTTGAAAGAGGAAAAGTGGATACAACTCTTTTTAAAAAGCAGTCTAACAAAGATCTTATACTTGTTCAGATATATGTTGATGACATTATTTTTGGCTCAACTAACTCTTCATTATGCAAGGAGTTTTCAGAGTTAATGCAATCAGAATTTGAAATGAGTTTAATGGGTTAACTAAAATTTTTCTTAGGACTTCAGATTAAGCAAGATTCTGACTGTATATGGATCCATCAAGAAAAATATACAAAGGAAATGCTTAATAAGTTTAACTTTCATGATTGCAAACCCATGGCAACTCCAATGCATCCCTCTGCATCTTTAAATAAAGATGAGAAGGAAGAACCAGTGAATCAAACTCTGTATAGAGGAATGATTGGATCATTACTATATCTAACAGCAAGCAGACCTGACATAATGTTCAGTGTATGTCTGTGTGCTAGATTTCAATATGATCCAAGGAGTACTCACTACAAAGTTGTAAAAAGAATTTTCAGATATCTTAAAGGTACTACTAATCTTGGTCTGTGCTATAAGAAAAGTAAGGACTGCAGGTAGTAGGTTACTGTGATGTTGATTTTGCTGGAGACAGAATTGAAAGAAAAAGCACTAGTGGTGGATGTCATTTCTTTGGAGAAAATATGATTAGTTGGTCAAGCAAAAGGCAAAGCACAATTGCCTTATCAACAGCTGAAGCAGAATATATCTCAGCAGCCAGTTGTTGCTCACAACTGTTATGGGTGAAGTATCAGTTAGAAGATTTTAACATTACTATATCTGCTATACCTGTTTTGTGTGATAATACAAGTGCTATTAATTTGTCTAAAAATCCCATTCAACATTCTAGGGCTAAACATATAGAAATAAAACATCATTTCATTAGAGACTATGTTCAGAAAGGTATTTTTTGATATTCAGTTTATTGATACAGAGCATCAATGGGCTGAAATAATCTGAACATACATGCATTTTGAATGTGTGTGATCTGATCTGTCAAAAATGATGTATCTGAAATTTCAGCCTGTCTGAAACAAGTAACTTGTCTGAAATTTTGGGGTGTCTGAAATTCATATGGGTTTCTGAAATCTGTCACTTGTCTGAAGTAAACAAATGACGTGGTTTTATGAGACGGTTTAATTCCATTTATTTTGTCTCTTCCACTTCGCACGATCTCCTATGTCTGCGCACCCAGTACATGCCATCATTGCTTTATGGGTCTATAAATACGGAAGCTAGTGGGTCACAGAACTTCACCGTTCACTATTCAGTAGTCATCTCTTGAGATCCTTCTTCTACAAGCAATCCTTTTTCTCTCTCAAGTTCTTCAGAAAACTCTCCAATGGCCCCTAAGAAATCTGCTGGAAGCAACATCGTGAAGACCAAGGGTGTAGTTCTGGAGGATCTTCAATCTCTGGGAATGGACTTGTTTGCTGAGTTCGATGCAGCTAGGTGGACTCCGTATTTCAATCACAACTTGACACAGTGGCATGAGCAAAGTGTGCTGGATTTCTGGGCTACTGCCAGAGGAATACCCAATCCTCAGGGTATCTACACTAGTATCAAGGCCTCAGTACGTGGTGTTCCTGTCTTCGTTGATGAAGATATCATTGCTCACATCTGTGAGGTCAGAACTGAAGGAGCTGTTTTCACTCCTGGCTGGGAAGCAAGAAATGGAGGACAGAAGCAGTTCACAGAGTTTCTGTATGGCACCTCTGAACCAGTAAGCTTGGATGCGAAGCATATGTCAGACAAGGCTAGGGTTTTGCATGCCATCTTAGGGTGCTCTATCATCCCTAAGAATGGAAGTAGAAACCATGTTTCTGAGTTGGAAAGATTTTGTCTGATTCACCTACTGCAGAAGAAGAAGGTGAACCTCCCCAACATCATAATGTACCACATGCAGAAGCGTCTCAGAGACTCTGCTGGGAGCTTCCCTCACAATACCATCATCACCAAAATCTTGTTGCATTTCAAAGTTCCCATTGAAAGGCTTTTTGATCGCCTTTCACAACCTGTGTTTGGGGAATCAAACCTCAAGAGCATGGGAGTGAAGTTGACTCCAAGACCTCCCTCTCCGTCCATGAAGGAAATCCTTCTTCTTGAGAAAGCTGCAAGAAGGCAGACAATAATGGAGGTTCTTGAGAATGAACTCAGAGGAGACATAAGGAGGCATGAGTTCAAGCCATCAAAACCCTCTCCTCAAGCGAAATTGAAGAAGCTACCTGTAAGGAGTGCCGCTAAGGTAGCATCTGCATCTGTGCAGAGTCAGTTGTCTGAACCTGTACAGACTCCATAGCCTACTTCTGAAATGGAAGGACAGGCTCAAGAGGCAGCTGAAACTGATGTAGTTATAGCTGAGCCATTGGCTGCATGCCTATCTGATCCTGAACTCATTCAGGTGGCAGCATTGGCCACTGCCTTGGAGCAGGAGGAGCTGGAGAAGAAAGCAGAACAAGAGAAGACTGATAGAGCTATTGCTATTGCTTCACAATTGGCCTATGCTGAAGATGATAGGCAAGCAACCATAGCTGAGGGAGCAAAGAAAAGGAAGAGGTCAAGTGCACCTCAGAGAAAGAGAACCAAAGGAAAGCTACTTCAGACTGCACCTGAACCTAGGGTGACTAGAAGTATTGCCTCTCAGCTGACAGCAGAAGATGAAGCTGAGAAGTATCAAAATTTTGTTAAAGCTCAACAATACTTTAAAAGGAAAAGGGAAGAAAAACAAGCACAAAGGGAGAAGGAAGAGGCAAAGGCAAAAGAATCTGAGGTAACCAAGCCTCCCTACAAGAGAATTAAGGTGAGATTTGATAATGTAACTCCTTCACCACCCTCCTCACCAGAAAAACAAACACCTCATCAACCTTCACCACAACCTTCACCAAAACCCCTATCACCTATAAACCAACCATCTTCACCTCTATCACAACCATCCCCACCTCCACAAACAGAAAACCAACCCTCTTCCAAACCCTCTGAACCTACCTCACCACAACCTTCAGAGAATCACCTCTCTGAGCCCACATTGTCTTCCCCACAAATCCATGACCTTGCTCTGATACCACTCTTACCTTTATCACCTCCACATCCTACACCTTCTCTGGAAGAAGAGCTCTCTGTTGAAGCATAGCAAGTGCTTGCTGATCCCTGCTCACTGCCCAAGTTTAGCACCCTGTCTGAAGAGCTACAGTATTTCAGATCAGCACCTGTTGTATCCTTGCATCCTGGCTTAATCAGGACAATTGCTGCTGAAGTAAGGAATCAATACAGTGCTTCTTTAGGTGGATTAGACAAGATCAGGAAGGGTGTCCCTCTTGCACATATTTGGGCTCCCATCAATCCATTCTCAAATGATTCCCTGAGGCTGTCTAATGATGAATGGAGCTTTGTGAGGCAGCTGAACACTGAGTCTGAGCTGTTTCAGAGGGATCTGCTCAAGGGAGTTGGGATGAGAGGCTACAGGCCCCCTAGAACTTGTTCAATCAGGCCAACCACCAAAATCTTGGTGAAACCTGATAGAATAGTTCCTAGGTATCCTTTACTGGAAGAGAAATTCAAAGAAGCTAAAAGCTATTCAAAGAAAAACTCCCATGTGCCTGAAGTGATGAGTCCATCAGAGTGGGACTCTTTACCAGAATTCATCACAAATCTAGGAGGAGGCCTGGATCATTTACTTCAAGATTGGTTGTGGTCCTCTTACTGGAAAATCAGAGAAGATGTTGGATCTTCTTCTGGATCAACTGGTCCTGATGCTGATTCTGGTGTTGGACTTGGAAAGTCAACAACTGTCAAATATCACTATATGAGAGATCACTTTCCCCCACCTGCTGACTCTTTCCATGAAGATTGGGTTCTACTAAATCCTATTGGCACCTTCTTTTGCCCTGTGTTCAGCCCATCTGACTACAAACTGCAGCCAGGATTTGGAATGCTTCGATTTGTTTGCCCCTACATCCAGCTCATCTTCTATGAATCTGAGCAAGACTTGGCTAAGGAAAATCTGAAGTTGAAGTCCAAAGTGCAGAAACTTGAAAAGAAGTGTGCCGATCAAGAACAGAAGACTAAGCATCTGATTGCTCAACAAGAACAGATTCTTCAAGAACAGCAGCTTATCAGATCTGGTCAGCAAGACTTGAAAACCTCAGTGGAAGCTGCAATAAACAAGGCCAAGGACAACTTGATTTCCTTTCTCATTGAGGCCTTGCTGAAGAACAAAGATTAGACTGTTCATTTTAGCCATTGTCTTTTGTTTATTTTCATGCTTATGACAAGTGTCTGATTGTTTGTTTCTTTATCTGAACATTCCCATATATACAATCAGTGGCTTTTCTCATCCTTTTATGAGTGCATTGTTAACATTATGCTATATGTTCTGTGTGAATTTATTGCTCTGTTACTGTTTAGCTCTGATATTCCCTTTTGATTGATGACAAAAGGGGGAGTATTAAAATCTAACAAAATCTGAATCTGAAGTGATTACAGGACTCAGGAGCAGTACATAAGAAATTGATTTTTGATCAATTCAGTTTAAGAGATCACCATCTGAGGGGGAGCTATCTATATTTTTATCTTTAAAACTCTTTTCAGATTTGTGTATTTTAAACAAATTTGTCATCATTAAAAAGGGGGAGAATGTTGAGTCTCAAAAATATCATAAGAGAAAATATGATGTTTACGACAACTCAATTCCCAAGTTTTAATGCTTAACAAATTTGAGTTAAAATATTTATAATAGATACATATATGTTTTAAAGATTTATATGTGATTTCAGCAAGAGTCACTATGAGCCTACATAAAAGACTAAGTGTTGAAGCTGTCTGAAGAAGCAGAACTCGTCTGAAGAGTTGAAGCTGTCTGAAGTAGCTCAACTCGTCTGAAGTATCAGTGCTGTCTGAAGTCTCACTTATGACGTGGCACCCTCTGCTGAAGTTTGTGAAGACTTTTCTGAACCTCTGCTGCACGTACCTTTTCAAACACGTTTATGGCAAGGAACACAGAGACCTTTCCTGGTGATTTTGAATTTCATACACCACTGAGGAAATCTCTGCAACGCAGCCTCATGCAACAACATTTGTAGCAGCCTTAATGCAAAAGAAACCTTGTATCGTGTCAGAAATATCAGAGCTCTCATAAGCGTGTCTCACAACGGATTAAATAGCATTTAATGCTATCTCTAAACGGTGGTATTTCAACGGATTAAAGTTGGGTATAAATATCCCTCTATAAAGACCATCAAAAGCAACCAAGAAAAAGAGACAAAATCAACATACAAGAAAGCCAAGAGAAACATCACGCTGCAAGTTATTACTCCGTAAAACTCTCTGATAGAATTCTTTGTACACATTTGTATATCCTGAGCATACCTCAGTTTTTATTGTATATTGTATTGGTTTGAGCTTCAAACTTGATAGTTTTAAAAGCTTAAACCCCTTTCTTTGTAAACCTTGGTAGAGCCTGAAGAGGCTTGACAGAAAAGAATACTTATGGTAGAGCCTGAAAGAGGCTTGACAGAAAAGAATACTTGTGGTAGAGCCTGAAGAGGCTTGACAGAAAAGAATACTTGATTGGTGTCTGGAGAGACTGTACTCGTGGTGTCTGGAGAGTCTGTACTCGTGGTGTCTGGAGAGACTGTACTCGTTGTGTCTGGAGAGACTGTACTCGTTGTGTCTGGAGAGACTGTACTCGTTGTGTCTGGAGAGACTGTACTCATTGTGTCTGGAGAGACTGTACTCACATTCAAGCTTGTAATCTGAATATTCATATAGTGGAAATCCATTGGTTGTTTGTCATTGGGACTGGACGTAGCTCATAGTGGTAGTGAGTGAACCAGGATAAATTTCTTGGCTAAGTTTTCTTACCCTTATCTCTTGTCAATTCTTTTTATACTAATCAAGGGGTTAGAGTAATTAATCTGATATGTTATAAAGGCATAAAACATTGTTTTAAATCAGTATTTTTATACCGTCTGAAACTTCAGACAGTCCTTTAAGAGCCTGTCTGAAATCGTGTTTTTAACACCTGTTTGCGAAAAGCTTTCAAAAATATTTAGAAAAACTATTCAACCCCCCTTCTAGTGTTTCCCTGTGTTCCTACAAGTGGGTGCCCACACTCACCTCAAAGGTAGGAAGAATGGAGATGATGCAGGGGTTGGGGGTGATGATTCCAAGCTCTGGTAATATGGGGAGACTCCAAACCAAGCTCCTTGTGCTCTTCTCTTCCTCAATCTCTCACTAGGTTCTCTCTCTAACGAAAGGGGGAAAAGAAATAAATGAGGAGCCTTGATCTTGAATCAGCATTAAAAGCTGATTCAATTCGAGGAATTCGCGCTCAAGTGAGAGCCTTCTCGCTTGAGCGAGAGAAAAGGTTCCTGAGAATATTTGCATCCTCGCTCAAGCAAGAACTTCCTCGCTTGAGCGAAATTCACTCAGCAAAAGCCCCAACCTCTCTGACTTTGCCTCGCTCAAGTGAAAACCTCTCCGCTTGAGCGAGAGGCTCTCGCTCAAGCAACCATACCAGTATCCAAAATTCCTAGTTTTTACTGGTATGCTCGCTCAAGCGAGACTTTCTCGCTTGAGCTAAAACACCAGAGTTCAAAATTTTGGTTTTCCACTCTTAATCCAATTTTTCCTAATTCTTTTTATAAAAACCTATTTCCATTATTTTTTACTCCTTAGAAGAGTTAAATTTGGGATGTTACAATAAACAATGATCAAATCAAAGGCCTACAAATGCTTCAAGTGCATTTTCTTTGAGATTTGAAACATGATAATTGAAGTACTCCCCATATTTGAATGGCTTGTAACGGCGAGGATGAATTTCGTCATCAACCAGCTCATGTGCCACCTTAATGACAACGTCATCCTTTGACAATGCAAAAAGTCCAAACGAACACCTCTCCTTGTCTCCACTCATCATCACTCAGTGTGTAGCTGCATGAAGTCTCCCATTGCTCCATGTCTATATATTGATTCATACATATATAATCATAATTATTTAATAAATATTAAATCCATAAGAATATATTATAAATAATGATGTAGATACTATGAGGAAGAGAGATCAAATTAAATTAAAGCAATTAATCAGTTGACACTTGCATTTATTTATTATACCTTCAATATATCACCAAGAATGACCAAAAATTCATCCTGGGGAATCTTTAAATTAGTCCATTTTCCCGTTTCGGTTAGGATCTGCAGACCCTGGACTTCATTTTGGCATAGAATGGCTAAGGCACTTTTGTCAATGTGAGCTATGAGGGCAACCTTAGAGGCATCGTTGCTGCTTTTTTCAGGAAATTTGTACTTCATCAACCTTGAATTGCTATTGCTCTTCATGTTTTCAACATCTAAAATGTAATGTTGCGGAAGGACATAACCTTTTGTAATCATTTTCATGATGAGAAAACACAAATTTAACATCTTTGAGCTCATGGACTTCAATGTCTCACTGCCATGATTCAAGTCAATTAAAAGAAATATTGATCATGAGTGATCATTTCCTCTATTAAAAGAATTTCAATATATAATAATAAAATTGGTAATGTATTGATTTTCATGTTGTCTATTCTAGATTAAATTCTAACAAACTTTTGAAAAAAAAAAGAAGTTTAAATAGTTTGTTTTAATGTTCTTTGCTCACTCATATGGCGTTTCATGAAAACTAAAGTACCTTTTCACCTATCAAACCTGTCTCGTATGTGAAATCCAACCTTTTGTAGTGATAAAACCAAAAAAAAGAGTATTCTATAAATGAATCGGTTACTTTTACACAATAAAACCGATTCTTTATTTTTCTTTTATCCGAATTTCCAGCCGAAATCTAGTCTTTTAAAAATTACTTTAATATTTTAATATTTTGCTACATTGAAAAATTATGAATTATTTATTACTTTCTAGTTGTATATAATATATTTTATTAAAAAAAATTGACCATCAATAAAATTTAATAATCTCCTATAGTGAAAGGCGCACTTTAGAATATGAAACGCGAAAAAATAATTGTTGACAAAAACAAATCAGCAGTCAAAATCTTAACAATCGCAATCATTCATTAAAAAATCAGTGATTATCTTTACATGTTATTTTCTAAAGTGAACCTCTACACTATAGAAGAGTCCAATTTTTAAATTAATCTTTTACACAACATAAGGAAATTTACTCTCAATTAGTAATTATTCTCTGACTCGAAAATAAAGTTGTCTAACCGCTCTTGAATTGGATGAAGACACAAAATTAAGGCTATAATAAATAGGGCATCGATTGGCAAGTATTGAAGGAGTATTGTGAGCTAAACCAAATTAATACACAATCAAAGGATAATATACCATGCATGGATCTATTAAATAGGTTGTTTAACAATACAATAGCTAGTGTTAATCCTAATTTGTAGACAATTAAATATAGGAAAGAGGAAAATCAAAGGAAAAAAGGAATAAAAATTAAATTTATGACATCAAAGCTCGATATCGCAGTAAAAATAATGATATATATGCATGTGAGTGAAGGCCTGAGCCATAGCTGGCATAGGAGCATCGATCATCAATCCCAAAGCTTTCAGATAGGGGAATGACAAGGCTTTTGCTTAAGTAGCTCCTGTAAGGTTTTGGGAAAACATGCCTCTGCTTGGTTTCTTCAGGAAGATCAAACAGTATTTTCAAGGCCTTGAACAATTCTTCAAGTTCACCCTTTGAGATCTCATCACACAACACGAGGAAGCAACCATGATTCTCACATGCTTCTCTCAGTTTCTTGCTTGTGGCTTTCCATCCCTCATTCCCTTCTTCTAATTCCATTACACTGTTGTAAAAATTCAGTCATAGTATTATCATCTCACTCTCACTACCCACTTCCTCTGTCTCTCTCTATGGATTTCTCTTAACAAGGTTCTGTTATATATATACATACATACATACACACACATATATATATAAACACACACCATCTAGTCGATCATGTAACAACCTACGAAAAAGAAGGAAAAGAATATATAAATTAAATAAATAAATAAATATTACGACAAAAGAAAAAATATATGTTATGGAATGAAAGTGACAAGATAGAATTTAATCATATCGTATAGAAGTCAAGACTACGTTCAAACATTTATTAGAATATGATAACGACGATCGTAATCTTACATGAAATAAAAATATATATAACTGTGATTTTTTCACACTTTCATCTTTCTTAGCTATTTTTTTTATCCTTTTCTTTCTTTTTTATGATAATCACATCAAATAGAGTTCTGTTTTATATTACATCTTGATCCTTCTACGCCTTATTTATTTTTTTATCTATTTCTCTCTTATTTTCTCATCACATTAATTATCATATCTTTCATTTTCTTTGTTCTTCATTTATTTTTTTTCTATCTCTTTTCCCTACGCCTCTTACATCCCAAAATTGGAGTGTCAAAGGTTTTATTTTCTTATAAATCATCACATCTTTTATTTTCTCTCTCTTATTTTCCTTTTTCTTCTCTCTCCTTTTCCCAACCTCTCACACTCCATTTTTGAGTTATGAAAGTTTTATTTCTTAAAATTAAATAATTTTTTTAGGATGTTTTATTTTGTGTTTTATACAAGTTTCGGGTTACTTTATTGAATTGAAATCAATAATAGAAAATGGATTTAATAATGATACTCGGACAAAAATTTATTGTGGAAATTGAAAAGTGATATAAAAAATGGTGAAAGTAATGTATAACAAACATTACTAGCTAGCTTGAAAAGGTTACGTTAAAGATATATAAAGAAGCTTTGCACATCTGTAATTTCTCCTTTTTCAGTTAGCAATGCGCTATGTGTAGTATGCATTTTCAATGTACAAGCTTAAGTTAAAATTAGTTGCATATTCAAATTTGTCTTTGATTATATACGAATTTAATATCTGGCAATGGATTTCTTTAGACCAAAACTAAAATGAATGTGAGACTTGAAACTTCTTTTTGTTTATATATTATGTTCTTTTAAAGATTTTTTTTATTTTTATTTTAAGAAAATATATTATAATTATTAAAAATAAAAAAAATTCACACCATGTGGGTGTTTATACCAATTGAGAGATATATAGGAAGAGATAGAAAAGACCAATAGATTTAATTGATGGGTGATATGATGTGAAGGAAGAGATATAGAGATGTAAGATGAAAAATCAACCGTCCAAATTTTAATAATTTCATATATTGTGATATATGTGCATGTATTTTATTATAATCAGAACCATGCAATAAAAAATTATTAATTATCTTTTTATGTTATTCTTTATAGCGCACCTCTGCAATTTAGATGATTCAAATTCTTAAATTAATCTTTTACACATGACACACATTAATCTCAAAATTGATGGGAAAAAAAAAAGATGTCCAATAACACTTGAATTGGATAGACATACATATTTAAGTGTCTAATAAATATGGTATCGAATTGACCGGTGTTAAACTTAAAGGGGCTATGTCAACTAAATCAAAGTAATGCACAGTTATGCGATAAAATACAATACATGGCTGGACTAATAAATAGCTTGTTTAGCAATACAATAGCTAGTGCTAAGCCTAATATATATGTACATAATTAAATGTAGGAAAAAGAAAAATTAAAGGGGAAAAAAGGAATAGAAATTAAATTCTTGATCTCAAAACATGATATCACAATAAAAAATCTAAGAATATATATGCGTGTGTTAATGATACTAATTATATATATAAATAAATTTAAAAGAATGAATAAATTAAAGTACCAGAAAGTTGGGTTTCCTTAAGGCCACATCAGGTGAGTGAAGGCTTGAGTTGTAGCTCGCAAAGGAGCATCATCAATCCCAAAGCTTTCAGACAGGAGAAGAACGACAGGGTTGTTGCCCAGGTAGCTCCTATAAGGCTTTGGGCTTTTTTCAGGAAGATCAAACAATGCTTTTAAATCATTGAACAATTATTCAAGTTCACACTTTGGGATGTCATCAAACATCAAGAGGAAGTAGCCATGATTCTCACATGCTTTTCTCACTTTTTTCCCCATCCCTTTCCACCTCTTACTCCCTTCTTCTAATGCCACCACATTGCTGTGAAAATCCAAACATAGGATCATCATCTCACTATACTCATTTCCTCTCTCTCTCTCTCTTTTTCTATGGATTTCTCTCAAATAAGGTTCAGTCATATATAGCGTCCAGTTTGTTGTGTAATAGCCTAGTTACATATAAAAAGGAAAAGTATATAAATAACATTTTAAAGGATATTTGATTCCGTGTTTACATGAGTTTTATGTTACTTTATTTAAATCGATTATTGAATATAAATTTAATAATGAAATTTAAACAAAAATATATTATGGAAATTGAAAAGTGATATAAAAAGATAGGGAAATATATAATGTGTGCATCTTAAACAACGATCAAATCAAAGGCCTGCAAATGCTTAAAGTGCATTTTCTTTAAGAGTTGAAACATGGTAATTGAAGTACTCCCCATAATTGAATGGCTTGTAGCGGAGATGGTGAATTTTGTCATCAACCAGTTCGCTAGGCACCTCAATGACCACCTCATCCTTTGGCATTGCAAAAAGCCAAGCGAGTACCTCTCTTTCTATCCACTCATCATCACTCCGTGTGTGGCAGTATGAAGTCTCACATTGCTCCATGTTTATATATTGATTCATACATACATATCACCATAATTATTTAATAAATTTTAATTCCACAATAACATATTATAAATAATTCAGTATCCATTTTGAGCAAAAGGATATCAAATTAAATCAAAACAGGTAATCAATTAACACTTTCATTTATTTACTACCTTCACTATGTCACCAACAATGACAACAAATTCATCCCGGGAATCTTTAAATCAATCCATTTGCCTGTTTTGGTTAGCACCTACAGACCCTTGGACTTCATTTTGGCATAGAATGGCAAATGCATTTTTGTCGGTGTGAGCTATGAGGGCAACCTCAGAGGCATTATTGTTGCTTTCTTAAGGAACTTTGTACTTTGTACTTCATCAACCTTGAAAACACTTGGGCACTTTTTTTTCCGCAATTGTGTATTTTTTATCACACCCACATGTTTGAAAATAAAGAGTTGCGATTTTTTTTACACTCACTTTTTTATACGTTTTCACCTTTTTTTTATCACATTAATTATCACATTTTTTTTTCTTTCTATATCCCTCTACCTGCACTCGCATACTCCAAAATTTTAGTGTGAGGGTAACATTTTCCAAAAAATAAAAGCATAGAATCATTGACTTGTGTCTAACATGAGCATGGTCCACATGGTCTAGAATATAACAATATAGTAATTTAGATTTGTGATTATCAGGTTCAATATTCATTTCATTAATGACTGATATTAAATCGGTTTCCAATTACTTTCATGAAATATTGGTTAAAAAGACTAAAAACTCAAATCAATAGTATCGTGTAATGTAGAAGTTTTTTCTTTCAACCTTAAATTGATAGATCATCAATTAAACTAACATAGATTGTATTGTAAATCTATATTTTCCTTTAAATTAAATTCAAATAGACATATAATTACTATTTAATTAAAAAACAAAATTATTTATTTACCTTTAATAATAAGTAAAACATAGGGCGAAGTAGGTGAATCAAATCAAATTTTGTTTAGTCCACACTAAAATCATCTCTAAAAAATTAAGATAAAATTTTATTTTATAATTCTCATGTTATTTTAGTTTATTTGTTATGTTAGAAAATTAAATTTGTACTCGTTTTTAAATTTTGTTCATACTTAATATTTTATTTACTATGTCATTGAAATATGTAAATATCGACGTTATATATACTTACAAAATATATGAAAATAAGAACAATTTGATTTTTGAATTTATTGATATTAAATTTCATAAAATTTGACATAAATAATCATTAAAACAAGTAGTTATAATTCAACGGTTTGATTCATAAAAAAACATTATAATTGAAATTATCAATGGTGTAAGAGTTAGATTGGTCAAATTTACATTTTATTATATTTTACAAAAAGTTATAAAGTGATGTAACTCTACAAATTAATAGATAACATACCTAGGAATCAATTAGAGAACCTTGGGATTAATAACGCACAAAATATTTAAACCAGAGCAGAAGTCTCCAAGTAAATATTATAAAGGTTAGAGTTAAAGATCCAGAGAAAATCAAATACGCCCAAAGGGTAAGATCAAGAAGGGAAAAAAGAAAAAGAAAAGGGGGAATAAACTACAAAACATGAGATGAACAGTGATAAAAACCTACTGTATTGTCCCTTGGGAGGTCACTTCCACAGCTTGATAAACTTGTCATGACTTGCAGAAGCAACCAAACCATTTACAGTTGAAACAGCCAATGCAGTAATTAGACCTTCATGAGCAGACAGTGTCATTGTCTTGTTCTCAGCCATGTTCCAGAGCTCCATTGACTACACAAATATATGTATTAAGTGTAAACCCCTTTGCTCCAAAACCCTCTTTTTTTGTTTCTTAATTGACAAACAACCAAATACACAAATTCATCAAGGAAAAGAAATGACAAAAAAGAATGTAACTTGCCTGGTAGCAGCCAATGACCAGCAATGAAGGGTATGTTGGGTGGAAAACACACGAGTGAAACTTACTGCCATTACAGCTAAGCTCATGAATACATTCTCCTTCATTCCCTGTTCCAAGATTCCAAACCCTGACAGAGTCCTCACTCACAGATGCCAGCAACTCCCCAGATGGATCCCAGCATACAGAATCTATTGTCTTTGTGTGCCCCTACAATCATAATACAGCATTCCAATAAAGGAAGTCAGTGATACTTATGGGACAGTATAGAAACAATTACTAAATTATAAATTATAACCAAATGGGTAGCTATCACCCTCCCATCTATTAAAATTTGTGTCCAGAATTATGTATATGCTCAAAATAGAAAATAAAGATTGAATAGAATTGCAAAATTAATGATGGCAGAAACTAGAAACTGGCTTAAATAGACATCTGATCATGTAGCAAATTTTATAAGTGCCCCTTATCTTTTTGGCCCTCATGTAACACCGCATCACTAACACAAGAATTGATTCAGGTTATTATTCTGACAAAAAAACAACATTCCATTTATATAAAGTTCACTTCTGAATCTCTGGTGATAACCGGAGAAGATAAACAGCGCATAACTCAATGACTCTGATTCAAGCAGAATTGCAAACCTCTCATTGAAAGTATTTACTTTACCTCCAACAGGGAAAAAACAAAAATCATGCAAACGAACCTTTAATGAATACCGGCATGCCTGCGTCTCCACATCAAGTATAGACACAATGTTCTCTGCAGCTGCAGCAAGATATCTCCCTAGACGAGGCTGAAATCTCATCTGGGTAGTGCCACCCTAATAAGCAAGAAAATCATCAGTTAGCAGACTGAAATGATATACTTTTTTTAATACACAAGCTACAAAACAGACTTTTTTTAAAAAACAAAGGCCAGCCTGGCGCTATAAAGTATCTATTACTAAATAAGATAATAATGACCAAGATTCTACCTTGGAGACTCTAGCACAGTTGCCATTGTTTATGCTCCAATACCGTATCTCGCCATCACCGTCGCAAGAGCAGATAAGGTCATCTTTATTTGGGTGAAAATCTAGTGACATAACGGATGTAGAATGTCCCGTAAAGGTGCGAAGTGAATACCCAGGCTGCATGGTAATTATATATTCCGTTAAAGCAGAACACCAATTAGAAACACACAATTCACCTCTTTCTAGACCAAGGCACACAAACTATCAATTAACAACATCTAATATAGCCTTTTACAGCTCCATAAATAAAATCTATCAATTAGAAAATTATTCATAGATCACGTGATCTTAAAAAATTAAGACAATTAGAACATTAGAATTCATGATGGATGGAATAACATCAATGATGAACACGATACAACCTCAATAAACTTTTAATTGCTAATAAGTAGTAACACTAAATATTACTAGCAATACACATTCCTTAAGCTTCTTAAGCACAATCGCACCGCACCAATAGTCTTCATCATTAAAGAATAAATATGAATTTTACATAACAGGCTTTGAAAAATTAACCTTTTCATTGCAACTCACTGTATGGGCCATAGTATAGCTATAGACTAGTAAAACCACATGTAGGAACTCCTACACCAGAAACACAGCTGTAGAACAAATATTTCTTGAAGCATAATATATTTCAAACTCAACAGAGTAGGGAAAGAGTTATCATAGATATTGTGCTTTTTCTTGTATATAATTTTATATACAACAAGCACATTAATATATTTTATTCTCTCACTATGTACATATTTTTAGTAAAAGATGGCATCTACACATCTTTATAACTTCCTGGTGTGCCACACTTCAAACCATGGAAAGTATTACCATGTCTGATGTGCATAGTCTAGTTACTTCAAACACTTAAGAATATATTGAAACAATTTCACTGAAGTGGTATATTATTAGAGTAAAACAGGAAAGAAATCAACTAACATTGTCAACATCCCAAACCCTGACAGTTTTGTCAAATGAAGATGTTGCCAGACGTGGCATGCTTGGACTGAAACGGACATCAGTGATCAAAGATGAATGCTCTTCAAGAGTAGCTTTTTGTTTTAGAGAATCTGTGTACCATAGAACAACCTGCATTATAAAACAATGAGGTAAAGGTCATATTAGTCCATATCTAAACAAGTAAAAAAAAATCTTAATTTTGTTTTTCGATTTCCTTCAAGCAGAACAATTGCACAAGTTCACTGCTAATTTCAGCAAGTTAGTTAAACAAAGAAAATACTACATCAAATATTCTCATCAAGATTAATGCTTTCTCTAACCTTTTTGTCATGCCCACCACTAGCAAGTAATTTTCCATCAGAGGAGAAATGGCAACAGGCAATTTTGCTTGTGCTTGCCCGTACAGAGTTTACATCAGCAAATGTGAAGCCTGAAATTAAAACAAATTCATGCCCTTAGCTTCTGAATTTGAGTCATTGCCTCTTTATGCAAGTCAAGGAATAAAGAGCAACTGCGCAGATCCGCATATGAAAAATAAATAAGCTCACCCCTTCTAAATTATATATAACCAACAACATATATTTACCAAAACAGAACATGTTCATGATAAATATTATAAAGCATATTTGAGGAAAAACGAAAAAAGAGACATCAAGTGAGCCATCGAATCGTCTTTAATTGCTGTTTGAGATTTGTACTTCATTGTAATTCACCATTAGCATAATTAGTTATCTATTAAGAGAAAAGAATGCAAACTTTTGCATTGGAGTGAGGGAAAATTAGCATACACTTGAGAAACTCTTTTGCAAGGATGAAGCCAGAATATTTTATGATCAATATAAAATGGTGTTTACTGCACCTTTGCTTACATCCATACAACGCCCAACAGTATCTCTGGGGTCTGTATCATCATGGGATAAAAAAGACTCAACATTTTCATCTAGAGATCCATCCTCCACAAAGCGATCCACATCAGCCTGCAATTCAAGATCCTTATCATCCCACTGCCAAAATGGAATGGCAATGAGTCTACATGCAAGGAACTCAATCATTCCTTCCATCAACTGAATCACACATAAAAGCCACTCACCAACTGGTTTGAAGATGACGTAAGAGTTCCGGTGCCGTCAGAGCCAAACATCATTAGAGGCTTTGAAGAAGTACCACTATGAGGCAAGGCAGGCATTGATATCACGTCTCCAGGCGTATGAGTTGAGGGAGTTGAGGGTGCTGAACTTGGCGATGGGCCTGTCGTATTTGCTGTTCCTGAACTATTGGCAGGACCTGAAGAAGATACAGGTTGCTTTCTCTTTCTCCCAATCTGGTTTTTTGAAACCTTAAAGTGCATTCGGAAAATCATGTTAGGAATCTATTTCATACTCTTCATAAATCACATAAATCAGATGGAAATTTATAATAATGTGATTTAATAGAAATGTTTGTCAAACCTTGTGGCAAGATATTGGCATTTTTTTCAAGATATATGCTTAACACATTCAAAGAAACAAGCTAGCAGTTGAAGTCACAATTTCCACATTGTTAAATGCAGAAAATAAATTAAACAATAATAGAAAATAGTAACTTCTGCTGCAGCTTTCAAAATGGATCACAGGCATCAAAGAAAGAAAGAAAGAATGAAGTAAATTCCTTTTCCAACTACTCAGTTCTGGAAAACGTGGAGGGTTAAGGAGACTATGTCTTGCAATATTACTCAAAACCAGTGAAGAAATGACCAAGGAAACAAATCCACTATCCCTTACTCAAAAATGCTTCCCATCATTTGAAATCTCAGTCACTCTCATAACACACATCTGTTGCAATGTCCAAAATAATAATAATAATAATTTATGAGGAGACCAACCATGAAAAGGAATACATGCATAATCATGCAACTGGATTTCAGAGCTTACAAATTGCGGAAAGATAAATGGCTATTTTATTTTAATATATTTAACAAAATAACCTAATTGTGTGTCAAGAATTCCCCACCTAGTGGGAAAAGACTTGGGTGCTGGTGGTGTTGTTGTATTGTGTGTCAAGAATTATATATTTTTACAAGTCAGAAAAACATATCACCAAATATGATTCAGTATTTCTCAAACATATATGTGGTATCAACAGCTATAAAAGGACTGACCTGATCATTTCCTCTAAAAGAGTTTGACATACTACCATCCATGTTGACGCTGCCACCACCTCCCCCTACTTTATCTTGCTGATGCATGCTATGAATTGAAGTCTGAGATTGTTGATTCGAAAGAGTATGCTGTTGAAGTTGCTGCAGCTGTGCATTGGTGCTTGGCTGTTGTTGATGTTGCTGCTGCTGTAACTGAGCCAGTTTCAACTACACATACAAAAACTTTCAGAAGATGCAAATCATGAAACTTTTGGCAAATATAAGATTTATATATATATTAATTTAACAAATCATGTAGTGACTATACTGAAGATGGACAGATAATTAAAAAAGAACTAGCACCTTCATCAGCATATCAGTATCTCCACGAGGAAAAGGAGGGCCGCCTCCTTGAAGAGGTGATCCAACATTCGATACCACATCACCAACAGGATTTGAAAGACCATCCTTATTTAGGCCCAAACTCCTATTATTCAAAAGCATTCTTAGTCTTCGACTTTCTTCATTAGCAGATGGTGATGCCAAATTTTGTTGTGCAAGCATAAGCTGTTGTTGATGCTGCGGTGTCAACATTTGAAGTTGTTGAAAAGGCTGAGGAGCCTGTATGAAAGGTTTTTGCTGCTGGAGTAGACCAGAGCGTAGTTGCTCCAAACCCTAATAAAGGTTAGAAAAAGGATCTGAGAACATGACAAGATGCTGGAGTAAACTCAATAATTAAAGATGTTAACATGACAAAAAAACTCAGTAGGATGATTGCTAGAGTCTTCAGAGAAGAAGACACCATTTCTAGCAGATGACAAGAGGTTTTGTAGGGTTAACAGATACAAGCAAAGGATCTGCCACTTGGGCACAGCTCAAGTAGTAAGGATTAGAGTAGAGACCATAGATTTTTAAAGCTATGTACACCAAGAGAGAGAGGAGGGGGGCTACATTCTTATACTCTCTGCAAAGACTACAGCACACCACAATTTTGAAGGATACATGATATGATGCCATGTTTAAGAGGACATAATGTATCCACGAGGAGAAGTAATGTTAATAAAGATAAATATCAAATAAAATGATTACTTACTGTGAGCGGCCACCCTTTCAGGGTCAAATTGTTGCTACCTTGATTTGATCCTGATACAAGAAAATCTCTTGTTTAATCCATTTATGTGCAAGAACAGCAATAAAACATCATAAAATATTTAATATTAAATCCCAAAATATCCTCATCCAGCCACAAATTGATTACAAAGAAAAAATCAATTTCCATCACCTTGCACCAAACCAGTTCCAAAATATTAAAATCAACTACAGTTGGGGGGAACATGAGGGGAAAATACCAGGAATTGCTAACAATGATCCTTCAGGACCCGCAGCTCTGGGATTTAAAACGGGATTTATCTCACTCTTTATATCCTGATTCAAAGTGGTAAATCAAGGAAAACAGCTGATATAAGATATAGGAAGTAATGAGATATGAGATAACTGTTAAGAAAAAAGGTGTACCATTGTAGACCCTGGAATTTGCTGAGTGCGAGCTTGAACTTGTGGAGACATCCCACCAGCAGCACCATGCAAAACTTGCCTAAAATCAAGAAATTCAGTGCTAACAAAGTCAACATCCATAAATATAGAGAATTCTGGATGCTATGAGAACTTTATAACAAGTAACTGTTTTTTAACAGGGAGCACATGACCACTGATTTTCAAAAGACAGAAGCAGACCATCCAAGAAAAGACTAGAAGATAAAAGGATCAACTTTTGTTTCAGATGAAACTTAAATTAATTAAGCCACAGACAAATCAAGTACAAACTATCCTCTGTCTACAAAAAGACTTAAAAAATAAGACCAGTTAAGTAAGTATCGTGTGTACCGCACTGCAATACGCATTGTGATATGATGCAGTTTGACTACCCAGCGATGCAAATCACTTGCTGAATCTAAAATGCTACAGAATCACTCCTGTATCGGTCTGAATCGTATGGTATCACCAGAATCATGAATCGAAGCTGAATCGCGCGAGACAGATAAACCTGGGTCACGGATTAAAACGGGTCGGGTTGTGTGTGATCTGGCTCTGAAATCCGCTAGGTTAAGCTTTTTCCGAAATTTTTTAGCTATTCTGGAGGGAATAGGCTGAAGATTCAGAACTGCTTTGACCCAGGTCAGATTAAGTCTTGATGACTTCCCTCTAAAGCATTTGACCCACTGTTCTATTGAATAGAAAAAGGTGTGACCCCTTGTTTTCCTCCCATGACAACATTTGCGAGTGTGCAACCATCTTCTCTCTTCTTTGCATTCCGAGTTTCTACTAGTGACACGAACTATAGTCCTTTTTTGTTTTTTTGGGGCTTATACTGCTGAATTTAAGCAGTCCGGTCACTGTTTTTTGGTTATTGTGATTTCTGACTGTTATGATTAGGATTTTTGTTTATTTTGCAGTGTATATTTGTTACCTATATAGGGACCTATTTGATTTAAAAATGTTACTTAATATCAGGGTTGTTAATAGCACGCTATAGCGGCGTAGCGGACCCCGGGCGCTATATTGTGATGTGTTGTGTCGCAGTTCAGTGTAGCAGACATCGCGGCCGCTATAGTGGTGCAAATAGCGGCCGGTAGCTGCGCTATTTGGCCGCTATGTTGAAGGTTTTTTAAAAACCCAAAAATGCCCTCTAAAAGTTACCTTTCAAGTCCTATTTAGTGGGGGTATTTTAGACATTTTCAGTGAAAAAGCTTCAGCTCAAAAGTAAAATGCGTCTCTCAACCCTTTTCACGTTCATTTCCCTCTTCCCTCTCTCAACCCTCACTCTCACGCTATTTGGCTGCTACATTGAAGGTCTTTAAAAAACCCAAAATGCCCTCAAAAGCAACCATTCAAGTGCTATTTAGTGGGGGTATTTTAGACATTTTCAGTGAAAAAGCTTTAGCTCAAAAGGGAAAATGCGTCTCTCAACCCTTTTCACGTTCATTTCCCTCTTCCCTCTCTCAGCCCTCACTCTCATGACCCACCCCTTTTTTCCAGCCATCGTTTGCGCATTTCTCCAGCGGCTCATTCCGGCGGTCTCCAGCGACTCCTCTGGTTCTGTTTTCAAGTTTCTGTGTTGCCGTCCTGCAGCCTACTACCTCGGTTTTTTTTAATGTTTCTTTATGTTAAATTGCTCCTACATTTATGATTTTTAGTTGTTGATATGAATTTGTGCATTTATATGTCTATGTTAGCTATATATGCTATTTTTTATTATTGTTCATGAATCTTATGTTTCACAGCACGATTCAATTCGCGATTCGGAAAATAGCCCTTCCAATTCACGATTTGAACCCCAATTTAATAACCTTGCATAAGACAATACGTAATAAAGCAGAGTTCAAAAAATAAAAATACCCTGATGGCTGGCCGGTAGCTGCAGCTGACTTCAATATTGAGGCATGATTAGGGTCCAAAGTTGACCCATGTTCTCACCAAATCTTTGCTGTATAATATACCAAAGAAAGCAATGAACATATATTGCATAAAACAGAAGTTCATCAATCAGATAAACAGAACATCCCCCTACCTTCATTGCTGCTTCATCCAAAGAATCCCTCTGAAGGGGAAGTTTTAACCTCTCCTCATACATCTTTGTGGCTAGTGCATTTGCAGTTCCAGGGTTTCCAACTAACCCATTTGCGCTACCATTTAAAAGATGAGCCCTATCCCTATTTTGTTGTTGTTGAGGCTGTGGCTGTTGTTGCTGCGGTTGTGGCTGTTGCTGTTGTTGTTGTTGTTGTTGTTGTTGTTGTTGCTGCTGCTGCTGCTGTGCATGCCTCTGCAACAGGAGCTGTTGCATCTGCATTTGTTGCTGCTGCTGTTGTTGATGCTGTGACTGCTGGGGTTGAGGCTGCTGCTGCTGCTGCTGTTGTTGTTGTTGCTGTTGCTGTTGCTGTTGCTGTTGCTCCCTTGCCTTAATTAATTGTGTCTGCAAATAGAGTTACACAAACCATTAACTTTTTTTTAGTGGAAACACAAACCCTAAACTTAAAGCAGTACCTAAGTATTATTTCTCTTATCTTAGAAACTCTTAGTAAAATTATAGATTCCAGTATGCCATCAATTTTACAAGGGCACCAGTGATAATGGATGATTAGCTATAAAAACCTAAAGTAGTTCCTCAAACCGAAATGGATGGGTTCTTATCACTCGGCTAAAACAATAGTCTATAATTTCTGCAGTTTAATAAAGTAGCCAAAACATTCATGTTTGGACCAATTTGCCTGTTTAGCACCAAATTAACAGCAAAGGCCCTTCACAAACATAAGAGAGACATAAACTGATTGAAGTACACAAATAATCACATGCTCAAATGAGAAATTGTGCTATCAAGTTGTGGCAACCTCGAACTAAGGAAGAAACATCTTAAGACAATATTACTTACTAAAAATTAATTCAGAAAAAACAAAAAGATCCTAAGTTCCTAACTTTCCTTGTATAGTAAACTCATAGTTGTTAATAGCGGCGCTATAGCGGGGTAGCGGCCCCCTGCCGCTATACAAACCAGGGTAGTATAGCGGCAAAATAGCGCCGCGTAGCGGCAGAGGGCCGCTATCCGGGATTGATAACTATGAGTAAACTATGTATAGAGAGCAACAAACAGCTAACCAAATCAATCATCCGTACGAGGGGCAATTAAGTTAACCAGAGAGGCTAAAAATTTGTTCCCAGTGTAATACATAAACTTCCTTATGGAATACATGAAAAGGGATAGTACGACTTCTTTCAACTGCCAATCACATTCAACCTAAAATGCGAATATGTCACAATATTGCTCTTCCTTTGCTGAAATTCTAGCTCCCTTATCTTACTCAAATTTAGCATGAAAGAAGGCTGCAGAATGTGAAAGCAATGAAAAGTTATTCCAACCAACCTCAATATAAGATGCAGCAACCTCTGAGTGCTTCTCATTAGTCCTGGCAATAAATATGTCCCAGAAAACCGACCACCACTCGAACAGAAAACCTCCTGGGGCATCAATAGCTGCAATTCCCACGTTGCCATCAACCCCACACACACACATGAAGGAACTAAGTTCAATAAAATGTGCAAAACCAAAATGGAGGTAAAAAAAAAAAAAAAAGAAAGAAAGAAAATGCCCCCATTAAATCAAGAATCTTTATTTGATAAGAGTATAGTTTTAGGGCATCTCACCAACAGGGTCCGAGGATACTTTTCCTTCAGCTTGAAAAGCCTGAGCAGAAGCCTTCAAGTCCCTCTTTACTAGGTAATCATGGATGTAAACATCCAACCTGAAATTTCATAGTGCAGCAACAGGTTGCATCAGCCAGTGAACAAGGAAGGAGTGAGAAAGATTGAAACTTTGCATCAACCATATGACAAAACAGACAACAAAATCCGGTGAACTACCACGTAAAAATTGAAGTTCAGCCGCCAAAATTACCAATTTCTAAGAACTACAAACCCTAGACTTGCTAAGAACTACAAACCCTAAGATACCCCGCAAAAAAAGATGGTACATTTATAAGACATGAAATACAATAAGTAAGCAGAGAACCAAACCACAAAAACCCACAATACAAATCAACAAAGGAAAGAGAAACAATTGAGCATGAACCATAAAACCCATGTTGCTAAAGCGGTAAAAAGATTGGAACTTGCATCTTATCAGCTTCCCAGTTAGTCTGAGACATGCTTGTGGAACCAAAAGAGACCCTGTAGAGGACAATATGGATGACTTGGGCGCTGTGAAACACAGTTACAGTAGCGGAAGACTATGATTTTCTTGCTACAGCTGCGACGGAAGCATAACGGAAAAGTGACTGGAAAGATACAGAAGGAGGCAAAAGAAAAGAGAAGAGTAGAGGAAGAAGAAGAAGAAAAATCCAACGGATGAACAGAAGCAACGCCTCTAGATTTTAGGGAATATGAATATGAATATAAATATTAATTAATATAAATATAATAAATAAACATGGAGAGAGAACCGGAAGTTGGGATGGAAATGCGCCAAGCAGAACTAGGTTTTCTAAGTTCGGGGTCTGTCATGCACCTTAAATTTATGCTTTGAGTCTTGTCTGTTTAAATTTATGTTTTGAGTCTTGTCTATTATATGGGCTTTTTTTAAGGCATGAGCCTTAAATTAAAGCTGGCTTAAAAGTTTATTTTATAATAAGGTACTTGAATATGTTATAAGCTTATCATATTTGGGGCTTAGTCACAAAGCTTGCTTAAAAGTTTATTTTATAATAAGGTACTTGAATATGTTATAAACTTATCCTATTTGGGGCTTAGTCACAGTTTTGAGTCTTGTCTATTATATGGGCTTTTTTTAAGGCATGAGCCTTAAATTAAAGTTTGCTTAAAAGTTTATTTTATAATAAGGTACTTGAATATGTTATAAGTTTATCTTATTTGGGGCTTAGTCACAAAGCTTGCTTAAAAGTTTATGTGTTTAGTGGGGATCGAACCCGGGAGCTCTTCCCACAATCTCAGTCTGCGTTGCCAACTGAGCCACAACTCTTTGGTAACATACTTATATTTTCATATAAGCTAATGAGAATATAACTATAAGATAATGTAGTATTTGTATATGGGTTGGAGTACCCATTGTACTCCTTTTGAATTAATTATATTTTGCTTAGCAAAAAAAAACAATAAGATAATGTAATAAAAATCTTTATAATAATATCAACAATATAAAAAAATTAATATTTTGTTTATATTTAGTTAAATAAGTCGGCCTAATAGGCTTAAAAAGGATTTTTCGATGACATGTTTAGATATATATGCTTTTAAAAAAGTCTTTGTCTGATCTGTTTAATAAATTAGTTTGTCCTGGCCTGGGCCTAATGTAGACTAGGTCGTAGGCCCTTGACGAGTGGTCTAACATGTTCTCACCTCTAATATTATTATTTAAATTTAGGTCCAGTTAATGACTAACTTAACAAAATTGATTAATAATCAAGAGATAAAATATTTCTATTGAAAATATTGGGACAATAACGGTACTTGTCATTTATAACATTAAATGTTATTCAATCTCATAAAAATTTCTATTTTAGTTCTTTAATATTTTTGTAACACTTGATATCAGAGCTACCACTCTTCTTTCTTAACTTCTTCCCTAAATTGTAATTCCTTATATCATTGTTGTGGTCATCTGACACTCTCTATTGTCATTATTGCCACCCAATATCATACATTGCCACTATTTGCCACTAATTAGCGCCCTCAACTGTCACTATCAACCGCACCTTCAACTGTTACCATCGTTGTCGACACTATTCATTGCCATCACCATTACCTGACCCCATCCACCACCACTACCTCAACATCCTCAGCCATCATTACTGATTGTCACCACTACTACCCAACACCATCTATTATTGTCGTTGTCACTCAACACTCTCTACCATTCCTCTTTGTCGTAATCTTGACACCTTCATTATTGTTGTTGCATGATACCGTCCACCACCGCTCGACACCTTTTGTCACTATTGCTGCCCAACAACTTCCATCAGTTAACATTACCAGACACCTTCACCACTATTACCATCGTCTGACATTATCTATTTATTTTTAATATTTAATCAAGTATTAAACATGATAAGAATATATATGTAATTGAATACAATATTTTGTTTTGTTCAACATTTATAATTAGTCATTGAACATTGTAACTTTGACAATGGTTACTCTTTGATTAATACACACATGTTAGTTGGTTGAATTAATGGCTCAGTATCACATTGAGTTGATGACTAAAAGTTGAATTTAATAACATTAGTTTAAGAGTTACTCTTGTAAAGGAGAGTTTTACTCTTTAAAAATAAGTTCGTGAATTTAAACTTGAGTTATGGAAAGTTTAATATAATTTTCAAATGTTGATCGTCTGAGACTAAAAATGTATATATATTTGAAACTTTAATCCAAGTAGTTATAATTGTCAATAAACATTAAACTTTAAGTACTCGTCATGCTTTAATTATGGAGAACAATGTCGATCAATGTACAAGTAATTGATAGAGGTGTCAAATGAGTCCAAACCCGGTTCACGGTGGGTTGAGTTGAAAAATATAGGCTCATTTTTTCTCGGGTCAATCTGATCATGCTCACTTAACCCGCTACCCAAAGTGGGTTTAAGCCGAACCAACCCTTTTCTGTTTTTTATTTTAATTTAATATATAACAATTTTTTTAATTTGAAACCCTAAATCAACATACAGGAGCCTCCCTTTGTTGATCCACCCTCTCACTCTCAAATGCATTTGTTGTCTACATCTACGCTCTCACCAATCATTCTCGCTTGTCCTCATTGGTCATCTCTCATCTCTCAAACAATTAGACTCCCACGTCCTTTCTTCCTTCATCGCCAGTCGCGTTTCCTCTACACTTTCCATCTTGTTTGCATTATTTGTGAGTTCAATCACACTCTACAACTTGTCAGCACGTGTTTCTCTCGTGACCATTGTTCATCGCAACCATTATATGTTGCATTTTACAGGTCGTTATGTTATTGCTCTCATGCCTGAGCTTAGAGAATTGTTGTTGTATGTTGTCGGTGGGTGGTAATCCATTGTTCTACTTCTACATTCTACCCATTGTCACCTATTGTTCTACATACCTTATACTTTCTTTTTTGTTTTCCTTTTTTGTAGATTTTTTTTAACATTTTCTTTATTTTTCTCAAAATTAGGTAAGTCAACTCGTACAACCCACATATTCGTGATGGGTCGAGTTCGGTTGGTATTTTCCACCTCATCATAAAAAATTAGTCAACCCGACTTAACTCTCTTTTAACATAACCTGTGCTGAGCCAGTTTAGATAAGTCGGCCTGCTTACTTTAACACTCTAATAACCTGACCATAGTCATAACTAAATCGTTTTCAAAAGACAAGGTTTGAGCCTTTAAAAAATTACTTATGATGAATTTTAATAATATTGTAATAATTATAGCTAGCATATAAATATTTTTTTACACATAATAGTATGAAAAATATCTAAAAAAAATGCAAACATGTCATCATTTATATTTTCGTTCATCGATCAATAATCCGTGTGGGCCTTTTTATTAGAGCCGACAAAATGGCGCAAAGCCCGCATAAACGTAGGACTTGGGAACCTAATTTAGAAGCCGATAACTCTCGGGCTTTTAGTCCAGCCCAATTAAAACCCGCTACACCCGCAAAAATGTTGGGTAGCCCGGACAAATACCCGACTACCCGTCAAAAAGCCCGATAAATGGTAGGGCTCGGCACCTATTTTAGAAGCCTGAATTAACTTCCGGGTTTTTAGCCCAGCCCGATAAAGCCCGCTACCCGCATTGGGCCGGCTTGGTAGCCGAATTGACAGCTCTATTTTTATTACATTTGAAGGATTTTTTATGGGATGCACATTTCCCTTATGTTTGATTCTATAGAAAGTGAAAGAAAGAAAGATGGGGAGGAAATAAGAAAAAAGTTGGAGGTTTGGTTTTTTTAGGAGAGAAAGTGGAGAGAGAAAATGAATTTATGTGAGGATCTTAGTCCATACCCTTTAAGAAAATTACTTGTTTATCTTCTATTTATTTTAGGTGTAGTATGTCTTTTTATAACTATTCTTTTTTCTCTCTAACCCGACAAAGGTGATGAGAAAAAATCAACATTTCTTTTCACTCTTTTTAAAACAAAAATATACAAAAAAAAAAATAACTCGTTTCTGTTTTTCCTCCTTTTTTCATTTATATTTTCCTATTTCTCTTTTCCCACTTTCTCCTGCTCCAACAAAGGGTTTCATGTTGGCTTCCTCACTTGAAGTGCTAGTACTCAATTTTTTATATTTAAACGAATAAGAACGACATCACAATAATTGTAAAATAAATAGGAACAATAAAAAAAAATAAGAGTAGTATTTTTAACCAATATAAATATAAAATCTAATTAAAGTTGACTCCTCTAGAGTACATCCATCACTTTTTATAAAAATAAAGTACAAAATTACAACCCTTGATAAAAAAATTAGTTAAGATTTTAATAATTCCATAATGAATTATACATGTGCATAATCTATAATCACAATTCCAATCGATAGTTTTTCAATCAAATGGTAATTTTTATACTTTATGTTCTATAGTATGTTCTATAGTATGTATCCCCACGTACAAATCTATATAATTGTATATAATTGCTATTGTCAAAGCTTAATGAATTTATTTAAACAATTAAGAGAATTGTGTGTGTTTTTCTTCTGGTTTATGGGCTTGAAAAGAAAGGGGAAAAAAAAATAGAAGGCTTATAATTAACAATCTCAAGTGAACATTGACAAAAAAAAAAAAAAAACCCAGGGTGAACCACCCCACTCCCCTACTGATAGAACCGTGAGGTTCTATTTTCATGGACTTTAGAAATTTCTGAATAAAATTACACCTTTTCTTGACAAGTACTTTTTCTGTTTTTCGCAATATTTTCTTTTTTTTTTCTTTTCTTTTGCTATTTTCTTTCTTTTTCTTTTCTGCGAGTACTCAAATAAAAAAAATAGATGAAATAAGAAAGATGATAACCAAGTAGTAACCTTGCCAAACAATATTCACCTAAGAAAAACCTGATAAATAAATCACTTATGAACCAATTAAGACGTATAGGAAAAATATAGGTTTTGAACTCAAAAAAATAATTCGTAGAAGAAGAAGAAGAAGAGATAGGGATGGACGTCACACTTTCAAGGCTTGAAAGATAAGTCCTTGAAGATACACACACAAAGGTGAAAAACCTTTGATAATCTTCACTCTTGACTAGCGAGAAACTTAGAGAAACACTCTCAAAGTATAGGTAATTTTCTGCATCAATTTTCTAACCTTTCTTGCATGCATGAAGCATGAATATATAAGAGTTACAAGTGGTTCATTAGTCATGCAACCAGCTAGGGTTATACGCCTTAAACTTCCCAAAAATGCCCCTCAAATAATTCCCATGCATACATAATTTACTACAAAAATAAATAAGGAAAGTAGTAAACTAATTAACTAGAAACTAGGTCTTTTCCTAGCTTGTGTAGCCGCAAAAACCAGCCAGCTTTTCTTGCACATGTGGCTGAATTATTCTTTGATTTGTAACCACCAAACATGAAATAATTGGCCATTTGATTCAGCCATGATGTAGCCGCCCAAAATAGCCCATTGTGATTAAGTGTGGCTTCAATTTGTAACTCCCAACTCATGAATGTTGGCCGCCACTTTGATGATCATTCATGTAGCCATTTACAACCTTGTTGGCCCTTCTTGATGACTCTTTATTCAGCCAAAATTACACACATGTGGCTACATGAATGATCATCAAAGTGGCGGCCAACAAGCTTATTGAAAGCAAATAAAAAAACTAAAATTCAGCAAATAAAACATGAAGTGGCCGCCCACAATTTGTCATATGTGGCCGCCCACAATGCCACTTCTCTTGCTTGAAAGTGCTTCAACTGATAGTTGCATTAAATGCAACTGTCTCTCCATCAATTGGTCCATCCTCTTCAACTTGAGTGCAATTAATGAACTGAGGACTTCCATTAATGTTTTGAATGTTTTGAGACTGGACTTCCTTAATGACAAGTTGTAGTGCCTCCTTAGCCTTCCTAGCATGCGTCGGGCCCACCTAACCTGCTGACTATTTGATTGATGTCCACATCACCTACAGTGATCTCATGATCACACAGTAGAGGAAATGAGCCCGGTGAGGGTGCACGAGGATAACTCTCTCTTGACGAAGAGTATGATTGAGCGAAACATGCGTAAGATGATGCATTTTCCTGATAAGATTAGTAGGAAGAGCATTGTGAAGAATCATCCAAAAGAGAAAACTAGTAATACCCTCGTTAATTTACTCATTATTATTATTATACATAAAAAGGCATTCATAATTAATTTGGGGTACCGATTATGAGATCCTAAATTTAAATTTCATTATCACCATTATAAAAAAATCAACAAATTTTTTTCAACACACCATTATTATTAAATGAAAAATATATAGATTCCACTCCAAATTAATATGGTGGATCCACTTCTTATTTATAGTAGGAGTCATAAGAGTTTTAGTCAATAATAAAACATGTGTTAAAAAATGTGCAACTGATATTTCTTTTGTAATTTTTAATGTTAAGAATTGGAAGAAATCTAGCCTTATTTGGTTTGGTTTTTAATTTGAATTTTTAAGGTATTCAGTTTAGTATTAGAAGTTTTATAAAATTAAAACCAATTTTTAATTTTATAATTTTACTTTATTTTTTTGGAGTTTCTAGCTTTAAAAAATTATTATGACCCAAATTATGTTTAATTTTATAAAACTTCGTCATAAAATATTAAAATTTAAATTATATTTTTCAAATGTTATCAAAATGAAAATTAAAGTAATATGTCCTATTATACACTAATGCTTTGTTTGGTAGGAGGAGAGAAATGGAGAAGAGAAAATAGGAGAGAGAGAATAGAAAAGAGAAAATAGTGGAGAAAGAGATGCATTGATTATTTGGTGTGAGCGGTAAGTAGAAGCGCCCTCGTTTTTTTGTTTGGTCTGATCCGTGATGGCGCGATTATGTTTTTTTTTAATTTGTCTACTATCCAGCCACCCAAATCGATTTTGTGTCACTAATCGATTTTTGATAATTATTATTTTTTTTTGAATTGTTTGAAATGGATTTTAGATGTGCAAAATTGATTTCTTTTAGCCTTTATGCATATTTTTAAGCTTCAATCACACGAACAATAACATGGGCAGCAAACATAGTATGAAATTTTTTGCGTACACAGTGCTTGGAAGAAGCCTTATCTGCACTTACATTTTTTGCCAATCACTCATGAAAACCAATGGCAAAATTTTAATAGACTAACTCATTGCACGGTGACCACCAGATTGAAAATCAATGATTAAACTTGTACAGATTGAGCAATAATCTACGAAACAGAGGGGAAAATGAGAAAGGGGATTGCAGAGTGCACACTAATTGGAAGATGGAGATAGTGAGCTCTCAGCTCTGTCACCGTCTTGAACCAGATTTGCACACCAGTGTCTTTCCGCCACCGTCGTCGGCCATAAGGAAACGCCACCGTGTGAGATGCACACCAGTGGTCCTTTGCAATGAAGTTGTGTTATAGTGGGCCAAAAAAAAATGACGGGGGTTGAACCGCGTGCTGGGACCGAAGCTGTGCTTATTTTTCTGCCATTTCTCGTCTCATTAGCAAAGAAATGGGAAATGTGTGGGGTCCACTCCATTTCTGAACTTCTATGCTACTTCTGCATCATACCAAACGAGAGAAGTGTACCAACTCTCTCTCATTTCTCTTCACAACTCTATTTCTTTGACATTTCTCATCAACCAAACTGAGTGTAAATAAACTACTTTTATGTTCAATTCCAAACGCCAGACACAAATTGATATTAATAATTAATAATGGAATTTATTTCACTCAAAAAGTTACTCTACCGTTAGGAAGCTTTTTATTCTTTGATTTCACTTAAATAAAATCTTAGATTTTAAGTAAAATATATATATTGAGAGAGGTAATCACACTATAATGTAAATGTTTTTTACTCAAATAATTATTTGTTAGGGAGAGTACATGTAATTTAAATAAAATTAATTAGTATAATTATTTTATTTTGAATAGATAAATGATTCTTATTTTTTATAACTATTTTAAATTATTTGCCAAATTTAATTGGATTTTATTAGTTTTTATCGATTTGCAACTAAGTAATTAAAATAGAGAACAATAAACTAAAATAAAATACATCTAATGTTTTTAATGATTATTACGTGTTTTTTTAGGGATGTACCTTAAAAAACACGTTAACAAATTGTTATTTTAATGCATATTTATGAACAAATCTTGTTGTTGCGTATTAGTATAGTTTACGAATTGGCTCCGGTTCATCTAGAATGTGCCGTGAAAGCGCGTCTTGACCAAAAGCTAATCATTACTCACAAGCTTCGTAGGCCAAACTCCAGTCACATTTCTTTTAATCCTTTTTTAAGACACCTACCTGGTTGTGGCTGGTATAATGATCGAAAGATTCTATATGCAAAAAACGTTGGTGTATAGTTTGATTTTAGAAAAGAATATCGGAAATTTTATACATACAAGAAAAATTGAATAATAAACGTGAGACTGATCAATTTGTAGCTAAACTAACACTTCATATGGATTTTTTTTACAATCAAAATACCAAAATTTGAAAAACCCTTCACCACAACACATCATATGTATATTTTATGTACTTTATAGATACACAGACTTTCATTGTCTTATGTGTTCTTTTTTGGCATAACGTCAAAAAATAAAATAGACTCTGCATTAATATATCCTTGTATAAAATCATTTTCGTTTTTGTTTCTGTATGATTCTGAAATTCTATCGCAAACAGAAGATGTGGCGCCGTGGCAGGCAAAAGTAAGTTAACGCATGTGGACGTTGTAAGGTGGCAGTGCTGAGTATGGAAACAGTCACCCCAACAGACACTTTCCTGAAACTCTGGCGTCGCTGGCTACACCAAGACAGTACAAATGGCTCATTCTCTCTTCCCATATCACACGTATGCAAATCCAATTAATTTTGAGTATTGCATATTAGATTTATTTTTCACCTATAATCAATAGTTATTCTTTAGTTTTGAGACCGCAACATATATTTGCCAAGGGGAAACGGAGATACAGAGTATAATTGGCTTAGTTTTATAAGGTCGTAAACTCAAGTTTTTAATGCTAAAATATATTCCCTCTGTTCTTTTTTATCTGTTGTTTTAGGGTTTAAAATTTGTTTCTAAATAACTGTCGTTTTCAAATATCAAGGCAGTAATAATGCTACTTTTCCAAATATATCCCTTCTTTAATTTGTTTCTTTTATTTTAAATATTTATTAAAGTGAATGTTTTTAAAAGTTCCACAAACACCACCAGAACTTTTATATGTTTTTAAAGTTCCAAGTTATATCATAAAGCATGCGCTGTTTCCAAAAAATTCTGAATTGAGGTAAACTTAGTAGAATATAAACAGACTCATTTTTTACATAAATTGAAAAGGCTGAACACTCCATGAAATTGAAGTACAAGACGGTGATACTTGCATGGAGGTAGAGAAAATACAAATAGTTGAAGATTCTCTGGATGGCGTGAAATTTGGTCATACTTGTGAAGAAAATATAGAAATGGTTGAGATTCTCTTGATGGCATAGAAGATAATGATGCTTGCATGGAAGAAGAGAATGTAGAAATAGTTGAAGATTCTGTGGATGGGGCACAAAATTGTGATGCACAAGACGAGGATGGAATATTAGACAATTTTAGATTTGATTTGAATAAACTTCCAGATGGAGGAAAAGAAGGAAAATGATGATGGTGATAATGCACAAAATGATGGGGTATCTGTAAATTCTAGATTTGATTTGAATAAATTTCCTGATGGAGAAGAAGCTTTTGAAGAAAAAGACTTTTAACAAATGTTTAGGACTATGCTAAAAATTTATCTTCCTAATTTTATTAAGAGTTTCAACATGGTCGTTGGTTTTTGGGCGTTCCTTCAACATTGACACTCGTACGTAATCGTTGTGTGGGTGTCGTTGCAAAGATGAGAGGTCTTCTACTGCTGTTGAGACAATGAGTGATGGCATTTGTAAAGCTCCTAATCTTATTCAAAGGTCTTCTTTTTCCTGTTTACGTTCACCATGTCTTGCCACCTAGAAAAAAAATTATAAAGACGTGTTTTATTCATAATTACCAAGTTTTCTTTTACTGTTCATACCTAGTCCTAAGCATATTATCACGTTTAAGGATTTTATCCTTTTAAAACTAATTAGAATAATATACTTACTTTTTTTACGGTTAAATATGAATCTAGATTAAAAATGCAAGGGACAATCGTCTACTTCCAGGTCTGATACATAGGAGGAGGAATTTCCTCAATCCAGCAAAGTTCATTATGTGAACATGAATACTTAGCTAGCGTGTGTGCACACATATTCCCTGTTCTCGGGTATGACTAACTTGGAAGTTTCTGACTCATTTCCTAAGGAGATACAATCCCTTACAAGCATGGCTTGGTAGGAAAACAGAGTTTCCTTGGTTTTGAACAAAACCCCAAGCATCCCCTGTTGCATGAGCAGCGTCTACGTTGGCCTTATACCAGCCTGAAGGAACTAAAAACCCGCATGCGGTTTTTAAGGCTCTAAAACCCGCATGCGGAGTTTTTAAAAAAACCCGCATGCGGATTTTTGTGGTCTTCATATGCGCTACAAGTGTACTGTCAAGTTCTTGCACTACTAATAGTGCGCTACAAGTGGTCTTCTTAGGGTCATTCTCTTTCTCACACGTAGATGCCATGTGTAAAATGTGTTGACATGGCTTAACTTAAAGTTGATTCTAATAAGAAATTGGATTTATTTATTTTTTATTTCAGCTTGTTCATACACTAATTAAACTCGTATAAATTAATTCTAATAGATTGTCTAATTAAAATGTCTTTCATCTTTGTAATCAATGACCAAAGGGTGGTTTGGTTGTTCTTTCCAGTGATCCCGTGTCAAAGGTCTTTAATTTGGGGTGTGTAGCAAAAAATAAAATAACCCCAAATGAATCTCACCAAAAATAAATAAATCAATAAAAATATAACCTTAATGAAAATAATCCATCAAGGTCGTGTCTATCAGGTTGCAAAATAACCATTTAAATTAGAAGTGCAGTACTCCATCACTGGAAAAATTTAATATATTTAATGCAGCAAAGAAAATATAATCATTAGTAGAAACGATTGCATCAAACCTGATAAAACAAATAAAATTGTAGGCATAGAACATCCTTCATGTAGTGCAGATTAGAACTTGGTTAAGGTCCAGCCAATGATGTGACTATAACCAGTCACTTAGGCATCAAACAGAACTTAAATAATTCAAAACATCTTGTACCAATATTGGATCACACTTTATCTTATCAGGGAGTTGGCCTTCCTTTCCTAACCTTGCTTTATTAATATGAGGGATTTTATATTTATTGGAACCCCTTGCTTTCATGATTTCTATCATGCATAATTGCAATGTTAAAAATATGTGATTAGACTTCTCAACAGAAAAGTCTTCAAACGACTTTGTTACTGCACTAACAAGTTCATCAATAGTTTTAGGGGATTCTTTGTGTTGTAATGATTGGATGGCACTAAAAAATTCAAGACCTAGGACATTCAAATCCGGAGAGTTTGTGACGTAAAGATAATGATAGTTTAAAATTCATTTAGTGAAAAAATATTAAAAACAAAAGATAAATATAAATTTCTTATACCAACATTGAAGCTCCCATCATAACTGTGCCTCTTTATTTAAATCAAACGAAAAATGATTTGATGATGATATTTCTGGAGAATTTGGATTGGCATTGAGATCAAAAAGAAAATTTTCTGCAACAGTATTTAAATCTAGCAAATATGTATGAATTTCTCTTGGATGAATTTGTTGAAAATTTTCATTTAAGTCTATATCAAGCAACGAAAATTTATCCTTTGATGAGCTCATATTTGCTTGCTTTTTTAATCTGTTTTTAACACCTACATCAAAAGAATTCAACTATTAAAATTCAAATGAAATTATAGTAGAAATATAAAATTAAGGAAAACTAATACTGCAATAAAATAAAAATTCAAGCTAAATGACTAGAATAAGAAAGATGAAACTGACTTTTTTTTGTCAATGTTGCAGTAGAAAATAAAATTCAAGCTAAATTAATAGAATTAAAAAAAGGAAGAGTGACTAAGTTTACGTACCTGGGCGAAGATAAAAAGTGGAGAGCTCAAGAAATATGTTTTCTTAATTTTGACTTGTGAGAATATTTATAAGCAAATTGAAACTGTCCATGTTCTTTGAAAAAATTTGGTGGTAAGCTCATAATCTTTCAAATTGAAGCTTTCAGAATTTTAAAAAAATTGGTGGTATCCTCCAATTTTTTTCAAATTGAAATGAAAAGTTTAGTTGCATAGTAATACTAAAATGGTTGGGAGATACTAATACGAGTAATAACTTTAGGTTAATTAGAGATAATGCACCATTATCAAAGTATAATAATGAATCTGAAGTTAAAACCACAAGGAGCCCCATTATTTCATTCATAAAAGAGACATGTATTAATTAGAGAAAGAGAAATGGTGTATTTGTAAAATAACTCTCTAAAGAGACATAGTTATTGCATTCCCTAATCCTTGTGCAAAAATCTTAAACGACAGATAAAAAGGAACTGAGGGAGTATATAGTTGTGTTTTGGAATTTTAGGATTTAGAGTTTAGGATTTAAAGGAGATATGGTGTGTGTTTGTTGGTCTATATATGTGTGTGTTTGGTTTAGTGTTGAAAATGACCAAACTTATGTTTGAATTTCCCAACGCAATTATTTCTAGTGTTGGAAACATGAGTTTACCACGTTTTAATGTTAAACCAAACATGTGGATAGTGTTTATTTTATTTACTGTAAAACCACGTTTTAGACGTGAATTCTAGCTAACGCCACAGAGAAAGTAGCCTTAGTGTTGAAGTGGATCCAAGTTTTTTTTTAACAAGTGGAATGCCACATTTAAAAGTGGTTTTGATTTGACACAAACCAAACATACTAATAGTACTCCATCCGAACTCATTTATAAAAAAATAATCATATTCATACTTATCAATAAAATTAGTTAAACTCATTTAATTTTCTTGATATCATGTAAAAAGTATTACCTTCGTTTCAAAACTTTTGTTGTTTAAGGTTATATGCACATACCAAGGAAATGGTTGGTGTATCTTGATTTAATAGCATCTTTACTAAAATACCCTTATTTAGTAGTGGATGCAAAGTGCTAAATGTGTGTTTAATTTACATAAAAAACACGTTAATTTTAGACGTGGATCCGGTCCAACGCTGCTCTCTATAGCGTTTGCCCAGATCCACATTTGAAACGTGGTTTTGATGTAAATCAAACACGCTATAAAGTGAGGGTTAGTTAGTGAGTATATGGTTGCAAGCTCATTAAGTCATTAAAGTGCCTTGAAAATATAAAGAGAGTCTTGTATAATAAAGACTTGTGTAGTTAAGAGAGAAAAAATAAGAGTAGTTGGTAGTTGATGTAAGTAATTAAATAAGTGTATTGTTGGAAAAAAATAAGTAATTTTTCATGGACATTTAAAACAACAAGAGTTTTTAACTTAGGAGTATGCTAAAATAACAAGAGTTTTGGAACGAAGGTAGTAATTGCATTGCCTAAATTACCCTACATTCAATTTTATTGAAACTTGTTTCAAGTGGACATACGCTCTTTGTAACGTCCTCATTTCTAAATTCAGAAATAATGCCTGTTGGGAGCACTATTTCCAAATTCGTGAAATCATTTCGTTCATTTCGCATATCAATATACAACATAATGGCTTAAGTAACCCAACAATTACTAAGCTCCAAACATTACGTACATAAATCAAAGAATACCAATACAAGTTTGTCATCAAGGCTCCAATTCAATGCATTAAGTAACTTAATAAATTCCTAAGAACATCCCAATTAATATCGGTAATGGTTCTAATCAATGTTAATACATCAAACATAACCAAACATCAAGCGATATCATCAATGAGTCTTCTACTGCTCGTCACTATCCTGTTAGAGTATCCTGTCCCATCTGAAATATTGTTACCATGGAATGGGGTGAGACCAACGTCCCAGTGAGCATGAACAAAGACACTCTAGGGAAAACATTCAGGCAATTATCATGCTTCTCAAACAACCATTACAACCAAGAACAACTTCATATCCATCAAACACAACGCCATCAAATTAATAAAGCTTATAAATGCATGTTGTGAAGTGTTGTAACCCGAAACCCGGGGTCTTTTCACTGTTAAATGATTGTGATTGAGCGCTCGGCCATGAATCCAAGGACCGTCGTCCAGGGAAACCTGAGATTAAGTTTTATTCTGAACATGATGTACACATAAATTGATTTAGTAACATGATTGAGGTTCCCCCCATCTTCCCCTTGGCCGAGAGGTCGATGAGTTCGCCTCCTCTTGCTTAAACATGATTGCCCGAAGACCTGAGATGGTCCGAAGACCCTGTGGTAGCCGGAGGCTCTGTAATGGCTATAAGCCCTGTGATAATTAACTCATGATTCCATGACTGTGATGACCAACGACCCATGATTACATAAATAATATGCTCAATAGTTCATGACTTTGATGGGCAAAGGCCCATGCTTACATATTAACATGTTCAAAGATCACTATGTATACTCATTCGAGTCCTCTATCCTATGTTCTTGCAAATCAATACATCAAACAATCATAACGTTAAAAATAAATATATTCATCATGATTCAATGAAAGAAAGGGACAGGCGGATAGGGGATCATGCTTTGGAAATTCATACAACAAATAGACAAACAATCACACCCACTGAGGTCAGAAACGAAGAAAGAACGAAGAGTAGAGTAGCGTTGAAGGAGGAAAGATAGATGAACGACTCGTTCTTGGAGCGTGGGAATCGTTCTTGATCGTCACATGGATGTTCTCTCACTAGAACCTCTCTTTCTCTCTCTAAAAGTGCGAAGAAACGGATGAGAAAACGAGTGAAAACTGACTGAGTTTGAGATTTAAACGTGAAGTAACTGTCAAATTAGCTCGAGCGAATTTAATTCGCTTGAGCGAATTTACTGAATTAGCTTGAGCGCAATTATTTTAGCTTGAGCGAATTTCGTCCAGAGAGCACTCTAAAACCCCCTTTTTTCGCTTAAGTGAATTTCAGTCGCTTGAGCGAATTTCCTGATAGTTGAAACCGTATTTTGCCTCTTAAGATTTTCCTTATCCATCTACATTCAATTTAAATCCAAATACTTAACGTTAATTATTATCCTAACTGATTTTTACTTTCTTATCTCTACTTTTTGTGATGTCATCATTCCTATGTTGAAATATGGTCCTAAATTAAAATGCTAAAACATATCTCTTTCCTGAGGTTATCCCAATCAATTATGATATTATTATATTCATATTAATAATATAATAATTACTATATTTATAATAATTAAGGTTATTTGAAACCTTAATAATATGATTTATCTTCTACTAATTTTTTATTATTGTCTTGCTATAATCATAACAATTATTATATCTTCTAAAATCCAATCCTATATCTCTCTCTTAATATCCATATTATCGTATCATTATTATATCATTAATATTAATATTATTTTATTAATAGTTACCGTTATTATTATAAAATTCTCTTTTTATAACCAATATTATCGAAATACAGATATAAATATCTTTATTTTATTATCATTATTATTTTTATTATAATTCTAGATTTCTAAATTTTTGGGATGTTACACTCTTCTTATTCGCACATGATTCATTAAATAGAGTGGTTGAAAACTAAAATATGAAATAAATAAAGGTAATTTGGGATGATATCATTTAATATGGTGAAATTAGTTAACTTTGCTTATATTTTAGTCCACCATAGATGAGTAATTTTTGGCTTATAATTGGGTCCGAAAGGAGTATGTGATTGGTTTAACGTTGAAACTAACCAGACTCAAATTTAGATCCCGATGCAACTATTTTTCATATTAAAAATGTGAGTTTCACGTCAAAACCAAACTTACACATAATAATTCAAGTGCATCTTTAATATTCAAACTAAAATAAAATTGTATCAAACAAATTTTACAAATTACCAAACTGACTTTTTGTATGTGGCAATAATAGTGTGTTTGGAAATCCGTTAGGTGCGGATTCCAAAACACGTTTAGACGAGAGTTACTATTGATAGCGTTAATATAAAACATGAATCTATATTATTTTAACGTGATTCAAAACACACTATAAGAACCTTAATATTTTACTTGATTCGTTAACACGTTTAAGATGAAAAATGTTTGGAAAATAAAGAGTACTTTTGCGATAAATTAATTTGTCAATTGTTGTTCCCATATATATGTGCATTACTTTCCTGGAGTGTTTGGTTACATTAGTCCTCTTTTCAATAAAGAGTTTTTTTAATTCACGTTAATCCTGAAGTCTGTAGTTGCGCAAAGACACGATGAGTCCTCGTTACTATGAGTGTGTTTGGCAAGGCCAATAAGCTAACTACTAGCTTATTTAACTAGCTTATAAACTAGTTTGACCAACATAAAAGTGTTTGGTAACGTACATCAAGTAACTTATTTTATGAGCTTCTAGCCTATGAGTTACAAACTAGTTCACCTAGTTTCTAACTTGTAGTTTGTAGCTTATTTAATTTTCTTCCATCACTACCTTTATATTTTAATACATTTCCCCTTATTATTCTTAATTTCTTTTTATTTACTATTATATATTTCAATTTTAGTACAAAAACCTTCCAATTTCATTTTACTTATTATTACATATATAATTAATAAGTAATTTAAAAATTACGAATTAATTAAATTGTTATTTTCACTATTTTATGAAATTATTTTTATATTATATTATTTATTTTATTAATTTCATTATTTATTTTAATTTTATTTAAATATTTTATCACTAAAAAAGTTTAATGAGAATTTAATTATTTTTTTAAAATATAAAATTATAATTAAATAATATTTTTTTTCTAAAAAATATAAATAGAATTTATATAATAAATTTATGTAGTTATGCCCTTTATGTCATTTTACATTTACTAATTAACTTATCAGCTAATTTTACCAAACACTTATAATTCAATAAGCTAGCTTATCAGCTCGAGCTTATAAGCTATGAACTTATCAGCTAGAAGTTAGCTTATCAGCTATCAGCTAGCTTATCAGCTAGTTTGCCAAACACACCCTATAATATACTTTAATTGATTAATCTATTTTGTATTTAAATAATCTAGTGGCTTTGAGAGTAAACGCCTTATGCTCAACATAGAAAAAACGCAGGACCCCCTAGCCCAAATTTAACTATACTTGCTTATTTTCTGAATGGACCGGGCCCGTTTAATGAATACTTTTCAACAAAAAAAACCTCTTGTAGGCATTCCTTTACTATTTTCACCCCTTTATTTTTGAAACTTTTGAATATCCCATAATACCGCTTAAGAATACCTAGATAACCATTTAACCTATCTCTCACTATTGATGAAGAATCTACTCTTAAATCAAGTATTTTTTTCACATTCAACGATTTTTAGGTCATTTCTTCATTTTTGTAATCATTTTTTTACCCAATAACATGTAATGTAGTGTGAATATCCTATTTTGACCAGACCTATTTTAATTTTTAAAATAATTTAAAATTTAAAAAAATATATAGTAAAAAAATTATTGAAAAAAAGGTTTAGTTCGAATAAAAAGAGTAAGAAAAGGAATAGATAAAAGAATTGAATTAGAATAGTAGGAAGTTGAGATTTTGTGTGTGTGTGGGGAAATGTTTATGGTGAGAGATGAGAGGGTCAAAATATAATCATTGGATTAATTTAAGTAGATGAGATTAAATTATCAAATTAAATCGCTCACGTGTCCCTTTGAGTCACTCTTCAAAATTAACATATTACTTGACTTTAATAATTGCACCGCACCAACACCAACACTATTGCGGCGAACCCGGACCACCACTAGCCGCTCCTCTTCCCTCTTGCCTCTCCAAATACTTGACTCGAAACAATTGCACCCACACAAGTACGGCTTGGCTCTGCACAATTGATTCCAATCGCTCACGTGTTGATTCCAAACGCATTGAATTCTACATAGTAATTCCTATCCCTCACGCAAAATGGGAAAAGTGACATTGTTATATTATACATAATACATAAGCTTCTATCTTAACTTTTTATGAAATACCAATACTAATTTAAATACGGTTTAGCTCCCAAATGAACAAGCATAGTTCTAAAGGAACCATGAAATCAGAAAGGTAAGTCATTGGTTTGCTTAAAAAGCATTATGCAATGATTGATGAATTATTTCAAGTCTTTAGAATTAAATTTGCTCAAAATCCAAATCTTCTCTAGTGGAGCACATATTAGCATGTTGATGAGTATCCTTTTGGTGAACATTGCCTACTACATTGGAGCAGGAAGAGACTGGGCAGAGGAAAGCACAAGAAGCTTAAGACCATGCATTTGTTGCAACTGTTCAGAATGCATTACCTGTCGTGCAAGAGTTGAACAAGAAGAGGAAAAACAAAAGAAAATAAGAACCTTTTAAAACCCTCGAAGTTTTTTTAAGACGCTATTTTTTAAAGTTCCATCTAAAAATGAAAAATTTTTATAAACACATTCAATCTCTTTCTCGTATTTACATGTGTTTCTATATTTTTCTACAACAAAGTAGAGAAATTTCATAGCAACATTTTATATAAAAAATTTGTGTTTTTTTTTTTTGGAAATTTATCATAGATGATTTTTTAGAAAAAAAAATCACAAAAAAAATCTAAGAAATTTCACTCAAGAAAAGTTGTGAAGTTGCTAGCGTGACTTAATAGATTATAGTTAACCAAAAAACCTAAAAACATGTGATTTTAAAAAATGGTTAAAATAAAAAATTAATGAAGGACAAAAATCAATTTCTTATATTCCCATAGACAAAAAACATATTTAACTCTTTTATTATTCATCTCACTTTCCATTTGATATGTACAATATTTTAATTCTACAAAAGTACAATAGGACCCACTATTTTTTAAAAGCAACAATTGCTAAAAAACAAAGAATTGTTCTTTCTCCCTTATTTGTGTTGTTATCCAATTGTGAGATGGTTCATACAACAATAGCAACCCACCATTAGAGAAAGCAATAGTTGCTTATATTCTATGTGAACTCATTTAATAACCTGTGATGAGATTTAAAGATGTCAAGTAGTGTATGGAGTTCATTTAGTATTTTTTTTAGTGTTGCATTATACCATTAAAAAAGAGTTACTTAAATTATAAAAAATAAATATTATCATATCACCTTTTTAATAGTAAAAAATATAAAATTGTGATTTTTTTCACATTCACTTTTTAATATTTTCTTTCACATCTCATTTTTTCTTATTATCTCTTTCTTTATTTTACATCACACAATTATGTGAAAGAATTATTTTCCAAAAATAAGAGTCAGTATCACCATATATATGAGAAACTCCACTCTATCTCTAACACATTCTTTACCAATATTAAATTTCAGGGTCGTACCATGATGTTTCATTTTGTGGGTGAGACACCAATATTCCACATTTTCACCCTGTGAAAAGTGTTATTGTTGTCAGGATGCCTACAATAAAAGGTGGTAATAATGAAAAATCTTAAACTAAGTGTCTCGTTATTTGTTTAATTTGTTTGCTTGCTCAGCATTTTTTTAAATTTGTTGTTGTTGTCATATTCTTCAAGGGTTTTTGTACATAAAATCTTGGAATTTTGTGATAATAGTTGCTCTAGTTTGTTGGGTTAGGTTTGGTAGGTTGAAGCAGATATGTATATATGTACAACTAAATGAGATTGGGTATCCCACCATTTTAATTGTTGTAGGTAAGGAATGATTTGAATTGGGAGGGATTAATTACTACAATACATGTTGCTCACATTAGTGGGAAGGCTGTGAGATGAAATACAAAATTGGATTCTTGGTTGTAGAGAGACAAAACAAAAGTAATCCTAAATAGGGAAATGAACAAAGAAAAAAAAATTGAATCATCGACTCACACCAACCTCATCCAAAAAGGAAAAGCATATATGAAGAAATAAATTAATGATATGTGTTTTACTTGGGTAGCTAGCGTTCGAATCAAAATTATGTGCATTTCTATCATTGATCTCAGGAGCTAGAAGGCAATAACTGATATTGAAAAAAAAAAGAAAAAAAAATATGAGAAGCATTTTCCGTGATCATAGTTTAATGGACCCAATGATGTAAGAATCTAGCATGCCATGTAGCAGTTCATAACTTGGAACCCCCATGACCACAGGAAAGAAGGGAGTGCGATGTCTACCTTACACAACAACTCACACAAGCCTCTTCACTTTATGACCATAGGAACGAAAGGGTTTGTGACGGTTGTGACAGTCTTTTTCTTAATAGGGGGTGAGGGTGCGTCATGCCTGAAAATCGAGTAAGCCACCACTTTAATCCCTAAAAGTGTTCCCATCGATCACTTTAGTCCATGATTGGGAGAAACTAAGAAAAAAGTCCCTGAAAGTATTCATTGTCGGTCACTTAGTTCTTCTGTTATTATGCGTTAATTAACAATAACAGGGACACTGATGTGTCAATCTTAAAAACCTTCAACTACTAAACTGATATAATATTAAGTATACATCATCTTCTTCCTCATAAATTAGGGTTTAAATTTTGGGGGGAAAGTTGAACCCTAATAACAGTAGAGTGAAAATATAATAAGAAATGGTCATCAAATCCTCAGTTTCACCATCAAAGAAGAGGGACGACCGCTAGCGGAAACTCGTTTATGTCATCAATAGCAAATGCGACAGAGATAAAGGATTCAAGGAGCTCTATTATCACTGTGGAAGAAGAGCCTTTATCCGGGTGTTCAAGATAATATGTGATATAAGGAGGATCTCATACTCTTGCTCTTTGCCAAAGGTAAATCACCATTTTTCTAAGTTGTTATGGTTGTTTTATGTTTCTCATCTTCAACAATATGTATAAACCTAAATGATGTTGTTGTTTGTGCTCAGGATGTTGATTTCAATTGCATTTTTTTTTTTTGCTTGGGTAGATGAAGTGTGTGATGATGTAGCTGCAAATTGAAAGGCAGGAGAAAAGAAATGGAGGAAGTCTCTAAGCTCATGGATTGAAGGGGTGCAAAGTAATATTAGAAGCTTAAAGATGTCCCACTTGGCCTGACAATTGTTTTGGTCACTGAAGTACACATTTATTGTCACATTAGCCCTTGAAGTACACACATATCGTTAAATAAGTCCACAGGAAATAAAATTGAAGCCTAGTTGGTCCCTACTACATATATCGGTCCTCTGCACTCTCATAACTATCACTTGATTCATAAGACTCTCACCCAACATCTTCCTCACCAAATAATTCATCAGAAAGTGAACCCCCTTCTTTAGGTTCTTGAACTACCATCTCAACAGGATTGTTTCATTCCCCTTATACGCACAAATGAAATATTATTTTTTTTTTTGCAATGTTACTAGGGGAGAAATAGGAGAAATGGTCCACGTTTTAATAAATAAATAATATTGTTAAAAACTATATTCATTATTTTCTTGCGGCAAAAACAGAGACAAATGTAGAAGCAACCCACATTCTAACATATATATACAACAATATTAACACACAGAGGTAACACATTATAAAAATCAATAACTTAAAAACACTACAATCTTAGAGTCAACATAGACATGTGAAATAAAATTACATAACGCATAAAAATTTAAAAAATGGTTCAGAGCTTTCAAATACCTTCAATGATAGATTTTAGGGAAAATGTTTAACCTTTCATTCTTCTCAACAGCAACACACTTGCAGCGATTTAGGGCATAATGACAATTCTTTTCTTCCCCTTCCTCGCACTCTCAATATCTTCTAGATTTTTCAATGGTGAGGATTCTAGGTGTGAGACTGAGATAGTTTCAAAATACTTCTTTTTAGTTTCTCCTAATCAGGGGATTAAAGTGACCGATGTGAACGCTTTCAGGGACTAAGCGCTGGCTTATTCTTCTAGAACTGTGGGTGCTTTGAAATGATGCATTTGTAAGTAGTGTTATCAGGGGGTTTAATATGAAATATATTTCTTTAAAGTAAAATAGGTGGTACTGACAATAATAGGTTATTTGACTCATGTACCGTACCCAAGTTGATTAGCTTATGTGCCATAAATGCACTATTTCCTCCTTTTTTTTTAAATAAATAATATTTAATTAAAAAATAATTTTAATTTACTAATTTATCTAGGACTAGGATTATTATATGAAATAATGAAGATATATGTATCCGGATCTGATGTTGCATGACATGTGCATTCATCTTTTGCCTTCCCAAAACCAATTTATATAATAAGTTATTTTTTATATCCTTTCAGCATTTGATCATTTTAAAAGTAGTTTAACCAATATTAATTGAAACATGCTTAATCAGATAGATGAATAAAAATCATAAATTAAATAAATTATTTAAAAGAATATTATTTATATTCAATAAATGATATATTAATTATTTCATGTGTATGTTATTTTTAAATAACCTATTATTTCAAATAATTTTCTAATGAATTAAAATCAATAATAATAATAATAATAATACTATATAATAATAATAATAATATATCAAAGAAGGTTCGTGATATGGAAATTAACATGACATCTTATAATGCATTTGATTTCCCTAAAGAATTTCAACGAACTATTTTAGTCGATGATAAATATAAATAGGCATTAGGTTTGAGATGTTAAACAATCATTTCTAAAATTTAACCAATGATTTTATTTTATTTAGTTTAATTAACTTTATTGTTTGTTTCTTTTTATTTGAATTCTTGTTAGTTGTTTCATTAATAAGAAGGAGAAAAAGATAATTCATTATGATGTCTGAAGGATAATAACGTCAACCACACTAGAGAGAATATTTTTTGTTTTCTTTTTATTTTATATTCTAACAATTTTATTCCCATCCTTTGGATCTCTATTGCATTAAGGTTAGGTGCCTATACTTGAGTGCAATAATTATGGGATAAATATTTTTATTTTTATTGCATTTGCTAGATTGAATACATTGCTAAAATGCTTTGGTATGCTAATTATATCTCTATTTCTTATTTTAAAACTTTGGATGTTGGTTACTTGAAGCCCCAATTTGTGAATGGCTTGGAGTGATCATTAAAAAGACTACTAAGCAATTAGAAAATTATTATATAAAAGAGGTTTATTAATTATAATAAAGTGTAATTTTAACATTTAACGTATTTTAGTAACCCTAACCTTAAAAGAGAAAATGTTTATAGAAAGCAACGAGAGATTTATTTTATTTAGTTTCTTTTTGACTTTATTACTTATTTATTTTTAGTTGAATTTTTGTTAATTCTCTCACAACTTGTTTGAATAAGTGTGGGGAAAACAGAAGAACATGATGTCGATATTGTGATGCCTAAGGGATAATATATAATTCCAGTCCTTATTGTGATGTATGTGTAAATGCTGGGATCACATAGGATCATGTAACATCCTAGTTCCTGAAACCAAGGATATGCCTATTGGGAGCATATCCCTTAATTTCAGAAATTATTCGCGCATTATGAATATCGATAATCACACACAATAGCTTAGGTAGTAGCCAATCATTACTTAAGCTTAACATAAATACATTCATCTAGTCAATAAGTATGCCAATGATGGCTCAATACAACATAATCAGTTTCTATAGGCATGATGGGATACCCTTGTACACGTGTCATGGAATTACTAAAAAACATCCCCCTAAGTATCGCATGTACTAGGATATCCCGTCAAAAAGAATATAAGGTAATGCCTACACTTCCTACCGTTCAAAGCCTCATAGGGTGTGTTATACCTATACTGTTATGAAAAACTGTTGTTGTAGGCCAAACTCTATGAAGGGTAGGTACATATCCCAACTACCCTTCTCCTTTAAGACACAAGCCTTAAGCATATCCTCTAAGGTTTGGATGGTTATCTCAGACTATCCATCAGTCCGAGGATGGTAAGCAGTACTAAACTTCAGTTTAGTACCAAAAGCTAGATGCAATGCGTTCCAAAATCAAGAGGTGAACCTAGGGTCCCGATCTATTACAATACTGAAGGGTACAACGTGGAGTCTGACGATCTCCTTGAAGTACAGGTCTGCTAGCTTACCCAAACGGTAGGTGGCCCTGATTAGTAGAAAGTAGGCCGACTTAATCAATCGGTCCACAGTGATCCAAATGGCATCAAATCCTATTGGGGTTCGAGGTAAGTCCCACGACAAAGTCCATGGCTATTCCCTCCCATTTCCACTCGGGGATCTCTGGAGGCTTAAGGGTACCTGAGGGCTTCTGGTATTCAATTTAACTTGTTGGCAAGTCAGACACTTAAAGACAAACTCAACTATTGTCTCTCTTCACGCCCGCTTACCAAAACATCCTCTTCAAGTCTTGATACATCTTGGTGGTGTCAGGATAATACCATGAAATTGCTCCTATGGGTGATAAGTGAAAAATATATGATAATTTACTGTATAATTTCTGCACTTATCAAGGATAAAATAGTAAATTTATGCCCCAAATTACCCTCTTTTAGTAATAAATGCATATTTTGTAATTATTTGATTTGAATTTGAATATGATGCTATTTTGATAGAAAAACTATGATTTTGCAGATAAAAAGACAATTTTAAATGGAGAAACAAGATAGCATTTATTTGAAGGAGAGAATCTGCTGATGAGAGTTTAAATGGCAACAAAACAAGATAAAATCATCAGCCATTTAAACAAGGATTCTGAAGATAACTTTCTCAATTTAAATTTTAAAGATCAAATCAGCACAAAATCAAGTCAAAAAGAGGGAAATAAAGAAAGCAAAGCAAACAAGGATAAGATCAGGAAGAGATCAAGGCTGAAAAAGAGAGGAAATCAGGGAAAGCTGGAACGTGAATCACGCTCCACCTGCGCTCAATTAAATACTCTTTGGATCATGTGCTTCATATGCGCTGAGAGCAGGTTGTGAAGCGCAAGAATACGAGATCAATTTTTCAAAGGATTTCAAATCAGATTCCTTCTAGATTTCAGATAGCTTTCCAACTTCTATTTAAGGAACCTTTTGCACATATCAGGGCGAGCTTTTGGAGGCAGAGACGACAGAGCTAGGGCTAGAGAAAAGTGTGACAGTTTCTCCGTTGGTTTGTAATGGCTACCATGCGTAGCTAAACTCTTCGATAGGATTGAACATAGTTGATTCAATCCCAATTGTATTTGAATTCTCCTTAATATTTATGAATCCCTATTTTTATAATATCGGTATTTTTATTCTGTTCTTAATGCGTAGCTTCCGCCTGTGTGCCGAGTAAGTTATAAGTTAGATTTTATAAGATGCATTGGTAAATGATTTTGTGAATCAATAGCGATTTTGAGGAGCCTAGGAATAGGGAACTTGAACTCTGATTGGTAAAAGTACTCATAGTAGTCGCTATAGGAATATAGGCGAATTGATAGTGTTAACAAACGAAAAACAGATCTTTAAAGTCGGGGTAATTTGTCACCTGGAGAACCCGCATGAATTATTTTTGAGTATCTCGTGATATGGGGAACCGACATGGGATAACATAGTTTGGCTAAGGTATCATAATTATATATTCATAAATATTATTGGGGTTCACATATAAAATGGGTGTGATGAAATGAAGTTCAATCCTAATCCAAGTAACCTGCTATCTCTATCTCTATCTCAATTTAATTTCTGTTTTTATTTATTATTGCCAATTCTCTATAACCCAAAAATTATACGCTCTTGCTTGATAGTTTGTGACCACTAATCTTTATAAATTGAACTGTTCCCTGTGGATACGATACTCTTACTATTATATTGTTGGGTTTTTGGTACGCTTGCCTAAAATTCAACAATGGGTTTCCTCTAGAATCTGCTGTCACGGGCTTCCCTATTTAAGGACACAAACTCTCGGAAGAGAATAACCCCATCCTCTGACTCAGAAAACCCTAGTTGTCCATTTCTATCCTGGAGTTTTACATCTAAGTTCTGGGCTTCTCTAATCTTTATCCTATGCAACCTCAGACCATCAGTTATGAAACTCACGTTTAAGCTTAGGTCTCTAACTCCTTCACCAACTCTATGCACCATCATCAATGATGCATGCATGGATTTCCTACTCAAGGCGTCAGCCACCACATTGGCCTTGCCCGAGTGGTACCTAAGCTCAAAATCATAGTCCTTAAGGAACTCCATCTACTTTCGCTGCCTCATGTCCAACTCTTTCTAATCAATGAGGTATTTGAGATTTTTGTGGTCACTAAACACCTAAAACCTCACCCCATAAAGGTAATTCTTCCAAAGATTGAGAGGCAATACCACGACTGCTAACTCTAGGTCATGGGTTGGGTGTACTCCTCATGAGGTCTAAGCTATCGCGAGGCATAGGCTACTGCTTGCCTCTCTTGCATCAACACAAACCCCAATCCCTTACCCGATACCACACTATACCCTCAAAGGTCTTAGATGGATCCGGTAACACAAGTACTGGAGTGGGTGGTCAACCTATCCTTGAGTTCGGGTGAAGCTCTTCTCACACTTCTCTTCCCACACAAAAGCTTGCCTATACGGGTTAGTCGTGTGAGGGGTAAGACTACTGGGAGAATCATTTGATGAACCTCCTATAATACCTGCAAGTCCTAAAAAGCTCCTAATATATGTTATGGTTTTAGGCCTCTCTCACTCAAGAACAACCTACCAATCTTACTAGGATCTACTGACACACCATCCTTGGAAATCACATGACCTAAGAAGTGTACTTTTCCATCCAAATTCGACTTCTCGGGGTTAGCAAAAAGTTGCTTTTCTCTACAACACACCAAAACTATCCTCAAATGTGTTTCAGGCTCCTCTAAGGTTTGGGAATAAATAAGGAATCATCGATAAACATGAGGCAAACTTATCCACATAAAGCCTCAAAATCCGATTCATGTAGTCCATGAATACAACTGGAACATTGGTTAAGTCAAAGGCATCCCCAATACTCGTAATGCCCATAACGGGTCCTAAAGGCAGTCTTAGGTATGTTCTCACTCCTAATCTATATGATGGTATCCTGATCGTAGATCATCTTAGAGAATATTGACGCTCTCCTAAGTTGATCTAATAAGTCATCAATCCTAGGTAGTGGTATTTATTCTAACAATTACCCTTGTTCAACTGCCTAAAGTCCACACATAACCGCATACTCCCATTCTTTTTTTTAACTAGGAGTACTGGTGCTCCCCAAGGTGACACACTAGGTCGAATAAACTTCTTCTCTATCAACTCCTCTAGTTGGGGCCTTAATTTCACTCAACTCCAGTGGTGACATCCTATAGGGGCCTTAGAAATAGGTCTCGTGCCCGACACGAGATCTATGAAAACTCTATCTCTCGGTCCGAAGGTAAAGTCGTCACCTTACTAGGGAAAAATATCTTGGAACTCCTTAACCATAGCTATACTACTCAAATTGGACTAGTGCATACAGTTGAGGAAAACATTAAAAATAAAAATTCACTCCCATCAGACAGACATTCAAAAACTTGATTGTAGCTAGAAAATAGAATTCATTGGTTCTCCCTCAGAGTAAGAGGCAGAGCAGGAAAAAACAACAACCTCATTAAAGAAATCAAGCATGAATTGGTTCCGAGACAACCAATTCATGCCAGAATATATCCATACCTCTAAGGGGTAAACATATCAAATCTACCTCAAAGGCTCTCCCCTGAATTTCAATGGAACACTTTAAACATGCAAGGGAAGTGGGGATTACCTCATTGGTAAGGGTAATGACATTTAAACTGGTAAGGCAAGGTAAACAGCCTAGGTATGTTCATGCTCTTCACACATTCATGAGAAATAAAGGAATGTGTGGCCCAGAGATCCATAGCAGTACAATTAAGGTATATCATCTAATTGTACACGTACCTCGCAAAAGATCACCAACCTGAGATGTCGTCTCCCTACTGAGGGTGAAGACCCTCCCAATGAGCTTGGGTGGTTTAGGAGCCTCTGTGTCCTCTTTGGCAAAAGCACTTGCCATGTGACCCGACTTGTGACAGAAGAAACACTTCCTTGCCCCTTCAGACATACACCTTTGTGGGTTTTCCCATAAGATGTATACAATCTGCCTGTTCTCACTCAGTGAGAAATCCTCTCTTGAGCAGTGAAATAATGTGTCGCAGAATTGGTGTTCTCGCTCAGCAAGAGCCTTCTCGCTTGAGCGTAATTGCACATGAAACACAAACCATTCTCCCTGACTTTGGTCTCGCTTGAGCGAGAGCAAGTCAGGGAGGCAACTTGTAATTCTCGATGGAATTGCGTTTGAGCGAGCCTAATTGCGGCTTTGAGCGCGATCCCATTGTAGAGAGCCCCTCAATATGACATCTGTCCCTCACTCAAGCAAGACCTTCTCGCTCTAGAGAGGATGACAAAATACAATTTTCTGCCTTCTTACTTATATGCTCGCTCAGGCGAGAATACCATAATCCTAAATTTCCTTTTCTCTCATAAAACCTCTATCCCGTAGTTCCTTCTTACAGAGATACTTTCTAACCCTGTTCCTTTAATCTAACCCTTTCTCCGTTCAATTTCGTCAACTCTTCTAAACGTAATTCTTTCCATCTCGACCTAATTCCCTCATTCAACACCTCAACATTCTTCCTCACCTCGTTGTCTTGGTAGTCTTTCCGCTCCAGGGGTGTTAGTCCCCCTAAGTTCAATCTATAATTGTGTTAGGTTTAATACATGGTTTCCCTTATAGTTTCCTCAAAACTCATGACTCTAAACAATTCCCTTATCTCTTTCCCTTAAGCTACCCTCAAACCCCTCATTCCTTATCCTACTTCTAATTCCATTCTCTTGGTAGGACTCACAACCTAAGGTTTCCGCGGTATTTCCAAATTCCAATTTATGGGATGTTACAGAAACCACAAAAATAGAAGTTGTCCCCTTTTGTCACTTGTTATAGCTTCAGTTATTACAGCGATCTTACTGGCTGATACATCCGGTGTTGACAATACCAACCCTTAAGCTTCCAATCCTCCAAGACCCAATCCAATTATCAGAATGTTGAACAAAACCCCAATGCATATGGTTTAGTTGGTTAAGATTTAGTTTCATAATGTTGAACAGAACCTAAGCTATGGCTAGAATTATGGGTAACAACAGTGCTAACCCACAGTTATCTTCTTCCGCTATTTCAGTTATTTGTTGTGCAACAAAAGCAGGGTCCAACTTGCAAGGGTTGAGAAAATGGCTCTTGCAATTGAGTAATTTATCCTTCAAATTAATAGTATCACCATAATCGAATACTTGAGTAACCAACCTGTTTACAAATGTTAATTTGTACCTAGGGTCAAGAACAACAACAATTAACTACAACATGTTCAAACTCTCAGGATTACCCTAATACTTGTCATATTTTCTCTTCATCATTTCAGTAGTTTCCTTTATACTTCCACTTATTAAACACCTTTCATTGATCAAATTTCCAAAACCAAGGACCTCAAACATATATGCATTAAAGGTGACATATGTTGACCCAGAAATAGACAAAGTAGCTTCATAAAAAAAATCTTAAAAAATGGTAGGCTATCCTTTGCAAGACCCCAATCTTCATCTTTAAGCAAACCCTTCCCCTTCTCTAACTCCTCGCGATTCTTCTCATCTTGCATTTGTAGTTCTTCAAATGCTTTTTTGATGCTTCAATGCAGCCCCTAACATTAGGTAAGTTGATTGCTTCCTTATTATTCTTAAGAAAAAAAAAGTAGGCAAGCTATTGCATTTTCAATTGAATTATGTGCAAGGTTTCTATCTTCTCCTAAAAGAATTTCATGTCTATAAAATGAATATTTAGATTCCTTGTTTGAGCTACTAATCTTGACCTTTGGTACAAAAGGAAAAGCTTTGATCTTGTAGGATTCTATGATGTTGATTTTGCTGGAGTTAGGATTGAGAGAAAAGGCACAAACGGTGAATGCCAAATTCTTGGTTAATCTCTCTTATCATGGAAAGAAAAATACTATTGCCCTATCCATTGTAGAAGCAAATATACATCAACAGTAAGATATTCACAAAGGTTGGGTTTAACCATTAAATGGAGGACTACTCTCCGAGGTACACTGAAATCCCAATTTCATGTGATGATTAAAGTTCTATGAACCTATCTATCAATACCATGCATCACTTTAGATCAAAACATATTGACATCAAGTATTATTTTATTAGAGATCATGGTCATAAGCATGGCATTGAACTGAAATATGTTGAGACAAAGTCTTAACTTGATGATATCTTTTCTAAACATCTTCTAGAAGAAAGATAAAGATTCATTAAAGATCAAATGCATAATTGTTGTGTTCTAAGTTCAACACGAGCCATCTTTACCTAATCTAGAACGCTTAGAAGATGAATTTCCCATCTAGAAGCAAAATCATGCTTTTGAAGAGAGAGTAGAAGAGAGATGGAATTCTTTCTATTGATGATATTCTCACATTCCTCAAAGCCTAAGAGGGAGTTGTTGCCCTCATTTTTACTCACTATAAAAAATCGTAGCTACAACTCAAAGTGAAAGATAGGTTGTTTCCTTCATATATTCAATTCTCTCTCACAACATTACTTGTTTTTGCTAATTCCTTGTATCGTTCCTATTATTTTCACGAGGATCAAAGCTATAGAAAGGAATGGTATAAGATTTGTAGCTACTCATGTCCATCACAGTTTACCAATTAGAGTTGTCCTTGTTACAACTGTTTCGGTAACAAAATCTCTTCCACTAGAACTCCCAAACCACTCATAAGAGAAGATTTGAGGTGTATATGTCTTCTTAGAAAGACTAGGATGACTCAAATTATTTAAAATATAGGAGCCTATGTATCCAAGATTAGTGAAAGCATTTTTGCTACAACTTCTAAGTTTAGGAGTAATGATCAAAATCTTATGAATGAATCAAGGGATACTCAATGTTACTCACCCATGGGTATATTCATGAACATGTACATGTCTTAAATATGACATGTTTCACAAAATATCCGCTGAGATTTGGTTCAACAGAATATGCAGAAGGTACTTGTAGTATTCTGGGTTACTAGATCTTCTGCAAAAGGTTCTACAGTAAGTTCTAGTTTGAAATCTGTGTGAGAAAATGAATAAGGTCATTTCTTCTTTACATGGAAGAATATGTAGCAAGTGCTTCTCATGGGGTGATAAAGTAAAAGAAGAAAAAGAAAGAGGTTACATTGGAAAAAGATAGAGCCTCCATAGGCAAACTTTGGAACTAATATGGTAAACCAATTCCATACCTCTTCTATTCGTATATCCCACTATCTTATGATAAGGTCCAAGCCCCTATTCTTGATGATTCACCTTAGTTTGGATAAAGGGATCTTATCTTCAACATCTTACTAATGAGAAAATTTAGCTTAAGATTATGTAATATGCAAGAAAAGGAAGTAAGGATTGTGTAGTATCAATTCTAGTTTAACACATGTTACTAGCAAGTGCTTCTCATGTTCTATCAATGCCTTTAGCTTACTTCCAACCATCTTAAGACATATAGATGACTGCCATTTGATCTTATTAAGATCATTCCTCACATTTTAAGTAGCCTAGGATAGACAATGTTGAGAACTTATTCCCTCATATCATTTTCATGCCCATTTTGATGGATGACAAAAGGGGGAAAATAATATAAAGATTCAGTCATAACAAATTTCTATCTGAATGACACAAATTCAGGGGGAGAAATCACAAATTCATGGGAGAAATAATTCTTTATTGTTAAAATCCTATTTTTGTTATATGAACGTTATAAATGACATAAATTCAGAGGAGATTTAATTCTTTATTGTTAAATCACTTGATTATTATTTCCCTCATTCAGAAAACTTAGAATTTGTTCATGAAAGTTTGTCATCATAAAAAAGGGGGAGATTGTAAGGTCCAAGACCCTTTGAGCAAAGGTTTTAATGACAACAAACTTTCACAACAATATTTTAAGTGTTCTGAATACTTTGGTACTAACGTTTGCACTTGAGAATGCTTGAAAGAATACAGGAAGAGTTTCAGAAGGAAGGTGCAAAGATCATAAACATCATAATATGTGTCCAGAGGCATGTTACAATGAACTTTCATGTCAAAAGTGATGAAACAAGTTCAAGAAGTAGCTTCTTAGCTTCAAGAAGGTCAAGACAGTTCATCTAAGATCCCATGAATATTAAACTGAGTTGTATCAAGCTTCAGAAGCAAAGTTGAAGCTTTAGAAGGATTATTCAAGACCACTAGAAGCATGAGAATGAGCATTTCATGAAACATGGCTTAGTATGCTTACAGAAGGAACTGCTGCAAAATCCACAAACTTCACATTCTGCAGAAGATAGGCTCCAGAAGATGCGACCAGTCAAAGGAGACAGCTGTAAACAGCAAGGGACAGCTGCTACATGATAGGGACAGGTCAAGGAACACAACTTGAGGTCCGAGCAACTTTCCAACGGCTAGTTGCTCTCCAATCTCCTATAAAAAGAGGATTTCCCTTCATGTTTACACACGCCTCTCTCCAGAAGAAACATCTGGGCTTAGATTTACAAATCCTTCTTCTGGAGACTTTCTCTCTCTTCACATTTTCTCAGATTCTGCACTAAAAAGATTAGTAAGAGAGAGATGGCTCAACCTTTTGCTGATATGCTTAATTTGTAGTAGTTTTGAGCCTATTTTCTATATTCTCAGCAAATACATCTTCTGTAAACTCTCAAGAGTGCTTTGAGAGTGTTAGTGTCTCTTGAGAGAGTGTATAAGTGTTGCTGTGAGATGTTGCACTGGTGCAATGAGCTAAAAGTTTCACATGTTATTTTTTTCATCTGTGTTTTCTCAAGTTTTTTATTCTCTTGATATTTTTATGAACCACATTTATCCTGCACGGTAGACAGTTTTGCTAATGTTTTTTTTTTGTTTTTTTCACAAATTAATTTTTATTGTTATTATATTAAAACATTTCCTCTCATTATCCACTATCCTCCATGTGAAGCAGTTTTCCTCCTACATTTTTTTTCGTTTTTTTATCACACTTTAATTTTCTTTATTATTATTTATCTTAAAATAATTTCTCTTGTTATTTATTCCTATTTATCTGTTTCGTTACATGGAAACTCACATTAAGCAATACAGTAAATGTATTTATTTACATTAAATTTAACATGATATTTCAATATATCATTTATGCCTTTATTTTATTCATTAATATTTTTATTTATTATCTCACTTATCTATTCTATTTGTCTATTTATTATATATTAAATTGTTCATCCATAACACGTGTCATGTTTTATCACTTGTGTTTCTTTAATTTTTTTTATTAGCAATACAGTAAAGTGATTTTTTTACGAACCATACAACTATCTTTCAAGTGAAACAATTATTCTCCAGTCGTTTTCTTATATTCTTCTTTTTATTATTTGTATCACATTTTTATTTTTTATTATATTAAAATAATTATCTCTCTATTTTATCATTAATGTTTTCACTTATCTCTCTCTTATTTATTCTATCTACTCTATAGTAAAATTTTTTCGCCCAGTACATATGTCACATTTTCTCACATCCGTTATTTAATTTTTTTTTTTAGATTTTTTTATTTTCACTTCAATAAAGTGATTTTTTTATGACCCCAAGTACTCTCTACATAAGGCAGTCATGTTCCTTCAATGAACATTCATATAATGGTGGGACTAACTCTTCCAACAACAAGTTTTGTCCGTACACTTTATATAGGTTTTAGGTGATTAAGATGAGAGATCTTAAATACCAATATAATTTAAATTTATGATTATTTTTATGATGTCTTGATTATAATTTTTATGGACAAAATATCAAATTAGAATTATAAAATTTATAGTTATTTTATTTTCTTTTACTTGAATAAAATTATTATATTGTATTTTGATTTATTATATATTTAATATAGTACAATTAAAAGTTAAGCAAAATTTTTAGTTATAGGTTTAAAGTGATCTTTTTAATAAACTATAAATACCCTACATCGGAGTTAGTCCTGCTTCGGTCATGAATATCAATATCATAGTGGGGTTAGCTCTCCCATTAATGGTTTTTTCCATACACCTTTATATAGTTTTGAAATGATTGCATTGTAAGATCTCAAATGTGAATATATTTTAAATTTACTATATTAATGATGTATTTGTTATTATTTTCTATAAACATGAGACAATATGATATTCACATTCTATTAATTGATGTATATGGCTATATCATAAAATAATTTTATTATAAAAATTTAGTAATATATGTAAAAATGAGCATAACCCAGAACCCAATGTTAGACACTATGAATTTACGATTATAATATTTTAAAAGTATAAGGATATAAAATAAAAGGCTGTTAAAGTTAGGGACAAAGTCTAAAGTTAACCGAAAAACGTGAACGAATGTCAATAAAAAAATTAAAAAAATCGTGTTACCCATGCAACAAATGTCAATAGATCTATTTGTTAATATAATTATAAAAATAATATTTGTGTTAATATTGTAGATGTAGACGTGTAACAACATTTTATTTTTTTTATTTTCTCTTCATTTTATAAGATTTTGTGATTTTCCTTTTTAATGTTTCTTTTTTCTAATGACATATTTTTATTTTGTAATTAATAAATATCGTACGAGCTTTAACTTGAAATAAATGGGTTGGATTTAGTGTCAAACCTTTACAATTGTGGTTACAATTAAAGATCATTTATATATATATGAAGTAAGAAACATGTTAGCTGATAAATTAACAAAAAGATTACTTCCCAATTACTTTTATCAATTTATTATTTTTGAAATATAATTTTTTATTCTGTTAGACATCATATTAAACTCTAAGTATTTTAAATGGATGAATATCTCATTTCTATATTAAAATAATTTTAAAATGTGATAGATGAAATAAACCTTTAATTTTACATCTATATGTAGTATTAAATTTATATTGAACAAGATTACATGTCATATTAATATTGCTATGAATTATTGATGGTCAAACTGATATTGAAATACCGGAGGCTTTACTGATAAAGTCTACAGGTAATACAATTGGAGATATAGTTTCCTTTGCCTATCCTAATTTGCTATCAAATTTTGAAAACATAGAATTGTTTCAAGATAAAACAATTCTTGCTCCTACATTGGATGTTGTTTACTCCATCAATGAATATGTCATATTATTTCTAGGAGAAGAAGGGATGTACTTGAGTTCTGATACTATATGGAAGGTGGATGAGGAAGTCGGTAGAGAAACTGATTGGTTGACAACTGAATTCTTAAATGATATTAGGTGCTCTGGGCTCTATGATCATAAGTTGGTATTAAAAATTGAAGTGATTGTTATGCTAATGACGAATCTTAATATATCGGTTGGACTTTGCAATGGAACTAGATTAATAGTTGATCAGTTAGGTTCTAATGTCATTGGAGAAACTGTTACTATGGGAATTCCATATGAAAATCTCACCCATTAAAGTTTCAACGAAGACAGTTTCCATTTTTCTTTGCTTTAATTTGCTATGACCATTAATAAAAGTCAAGGCCAGACATTATTACATGTTGATGTGTATTTACCAAGGCCTATTTTCTCTCATGATCAATTATATGTTGTTGTATCTAGGGTTAAGTCTTAACAAAGACATAGGATTCTTATATGTGATGACAAAGTGTTGTAATGTTACAAAAAGTATTGTCAACAAGAAAGTGTTTCAAAAGATTTAAATGAAGCAAATATTGCTGATAGTGTTCATTTGTAATCATTAGATGTGACTATTTCATATTTCCAAATCCATTTTACTTTGTTAGTTTGTTATATTGTTAATCTACTAACAAATATCAAATTAAATATTAAAAATTAATGGCTAAAATATGTTATTGGTCCCCCAAAATATCCTGATTTTCCCATTTGTTCCCCCAAATTTTTTTTTATTCCTATTTGGTCCCTCTGTTAGTGCACCGTTTATTATCTCTGTTAAATGCTTGCGTGACAACTTAGCTGGACAAAATAATCATACATGACATGCATATGTGTCTTCTTATGTGTCCTACATGATAAAATAAGCCTATAGGTGGTGACTCAACGTCTTTTCGTGAGTCACATTGATGAACTCTATAATTTTTTTTTCATGAAAGGTGATGATAAGTCATATAGGACACATAAGATGACACATATGCATGTCATGTATGCTTATTTTGTCCACCTAAGCTGCCACGCAAGCATTTAACGGAGATATAAATGGTGCACTAACAGAGGGACCAAATGGGAATTAAAAAATTTTGGGGGACCACTTGGGAAAAAAATTGGGAGACCAGATGGGAAAATCGGGATATTTTGGGGGACCAAAAAATAATTTAACCAAAATTAATTAATCTTATAATTTAATGTTTACATATAAATAGGTTAAATATATTATTAAAATTCAAATTTAAATATTTATTGAATAATAAATCCGTGCATCACACGGGTTGGATACTAGTTTATTACATTGTAAAATAATAGTTTTTAATATATTTTAATATTTTACATAAATTAGTTCTATATATATTATTTATAAAGTTTAATATTTTTAATTTTTATAAATTTCACTCAAAAATATATTTAGGGATATTTTGGTCTTTATATATTATAATCAAAATTTCTCTTTTCTATTTCTCTCCTACCAAACAAAATACTATTTTCTCTCCACCATATTCATCTCTATTCTTTCCTACCAAACAACTCTTTAGTACGAACATGCTTGATGTAGCTTCAATCATGCTTTCTTCAATAGTAGAATCAGTCTCCACCCATTGGAAACATTAGCATCTGCCTGCAACCTGCCAAATTTCAAGCATTTTACAATATTCCACAACACACCAATTATAAAACAAAAAAAAGATTACCCTTAGCGAGACATCCATATAATAACCTCATTGGATTCTTTTTGTTTTGGAGATCCTAATAAGTAATAACTGCAATGAGCAACCCAAGGTCTCTACTATAATACAACAATAATCTTTAAATACATCTAATGATCTCCTAAGAATCTCTTCGACACAGGGAATGGATGAGTCCACTCCAAGAGCTCCACTTCTCTTCGAACAGGTAGCTGGAAAGTCCTGCACAACTACAATATATTCTCGCAACGTGGGGTGAGACTACGGTCTCAGTGAGCAAAGCATGCAACAAGCAGTGCAGAGGAGCAAGCACATGAGATGCAACCACACCATTCAACAAATCATGCATACTCATACATAAACTGTTCTAATTACCTACATCACAATATTATATCATAACTGATTGAAATAACATATAGATGCAACCTAATAAAGATATGCCATGCATGACCTGCATTTCCCGGCAGAACAAGGTTCTTTTCACTGATTCTGGGGTTAGACCTGAGTTCAGACTACAAGGAACGTCTTCCTTGGGACGTATCCCACCACTTATTCTGGACCGAAGTCATTATTCTTGAACGAAGTCAAGTTTTAATGCATGAATATCTGGGCCGAAGCCAAAACTCTGGTCCGAAGGCAATATTCTGGGCCCGAAGCCAAAACTCTTGATCTGGGCCGAGGCCAAATTCATTTTCGTCTTATTCTGACCGAAGTCAGGTTTAATTAATTAGTGTTTGGTGACCATAGGCCAAATTCATTTTTCTAGTTGAAAAATACATTTTCATAATCTCAACTGAATTGGAAAAATGCCGGGGAATAACCAACAGGAAATATTCCCAATCAACCACACATCATGTATACTCACTAACCTAAAAATCATCATAGAACTTCAAGAATCAACATCAAAAACATCTAATAACAGTTGTTCCCACACAATCCTATAATCCCTAAAATCCTCTAACCTAGGGTTTTCACATTCAAAACTCGTAAACAACTCATACCATACATATTATCTAATCCATCAATGAATCAACAACCACATACCAGAAGGAAGAGGGAGAAGGAGAATAGGGGTCATAAGAGATGCATACACATGGTGAAGTGGAAGTGTGTGAGATTTATTCACCTCAAAGGAAGCTCAAAGAGAAGAGGAATGAAGTTGGTGAAGGTTGGGGTGGATATCCTTGGCTCTTCCTCCTTCCTCCTAGCTCCAAGGTCACACTCTCTCACTAGGAACTCCCTCCCTCTCTCTAGGCGAAAAAGGAAGAAGAAAAGAATGAGAAGACTGAGCCCTAATTGTGTTTTAAAGACGGGGACGCGTGGTCTCGCTCAAGCGATCCCTTCTCCCTTGTGCGAGAGCGCAGAGAAAATTCTAAATTCGCATTCTCGCTCGAGCGAGAAGCCTCTCGCTTGAGCGAGAAATGCTCCAGAGAGCATTCCTCCCCTCTGGATGAATTTCACTTGAGCGAGACCCTCCTCGCTCAGGAGAAATTCCTCCAGAGAGCACTCCTCCTCTGAATGAATTTCCCTTGAGCGAGGCCCTTCTCACTCAAGCGAAATTCTTCCAGAGAGCACTCCCTAACTCCCATGTTTCTCGCTTGAGCGAGAGCCTTCTCGCTCAAGCGAGAAAACCAGAACTCAAAACTATCTAATTTTACTGATATGCTCGCTCAAGCGAGCCCTTCTCGCTTGAGCGAGAACATCAAAATCCAAAGTCCTGATTTCTCACTCTTAAGCCTTTCTTTTTATCATTTTCTTACTCTTTTCTTAATCCTTCCCTTAATGGTTATTGTCTTACTAATCTTCTATGTGCATTTGGTTTTAATTATTAGGATGTTACACTTTCCTCTAAATTTGGTTTATAATTGTTTGACTTCATACTTGGTCCCTCTTTCCAAAATCTCCTAAAACTCCCGACTCTTAACATGTTCGTCTAATTCTTGTCTATATACGTATTTTAACCCCCAAATTATCCCTTCTACTCCTAACCTTCCTCTCTTGGCCGGATTCACAGCCTAAGACTTTCACTATACTTCTAGCCCCTAATTTTTGGGATATTACAAGTTTCACACAAAGAAAGCAGACAAGAACATAAATGAAGAATATGGGAGAAGCATAAGCAAGAGAAACGATGAAGAAGGAGCATTGAGAATAGCAAAGAAAAATAGAGAGGTGAACCACGGAACAAGAAATGATATGGTCATTAGGGTTAGGTGTGTTTACACTCTTAAAAACACCTAACATTATGTTGTTTTTGTCCATTGTAGCATACAGAGTGTGACTTAACGTGACACCTCTTCAAGCAATTAACACCCTTAATGGTCTGGACTTAATTACAAGACGAATAGTGACATCAGGGACTAACGAAGGGTTTTCCTGAACTCAATGACTAAACTGCATGATGCTATAAAAGTTAGGGACTAAAGTTTTAGTTACTTATTAATAAATCAACTGGAAGTTGCTTGTATATCTCAAGAATCTGCTGATACATGGTCAAAAGATATTTTCGAAAGGGTTTTCAACTTTTTTATGTTTGAATAATTAGGGTCCGTTTGAATCTAATGGGTTTTTGTTAATTCCAACAGTTAATGTTCATATCTAGTGGCCTTCACGAAAAACTTAACACAATGTACTTGTCATGGCAATGAAAAAAAGGAAACCCAAACAATCATTCTATATAAAAGTCAAACTCTCCTATGGGTAACCAATGAGTGGCTGGTTCAAATGGTACATACTTGATTCTTCCTTAAGTAAAGTTTCGGGTTCGAGTCTTGCGGATGAAATCTCCCCTCGATTGGGCAACATTGCCCCCTGTGGAGGATACCCGTTGCTAAAAGAAATCTCTTATGCCTCTACACCTTACAATTGGGTCCATCCCTGCTTTCAGATATTGTGTTCAAAAACCATTTTTTTAGTTTGACCTCCAGACACGGACATGTATGTCCGGAAGTAGGGATGCCAAAAAAACTCGTACCCGTGGATACCCGTAGATATACACCGTAATGGGTACCTGCATATTTATATAATGGGTGGGGACGAATATTATACTACCCGCCCCATGAGTACCCGCATACTCATTAAAACATATTTTTCTATTAAATATATTTGAATATTAGGTTTTTTTATTGTTTTATGATGAGATATAGTTTATTTTTATATTATTTTATGGTGATATTTTTAATATATTAACACGTAATGATATTATATAATGATTATTTATATATATAGTATGATATTATAATATATTATATAACATTTCCTCAATTTCCTTTTATAAAATTTAAATTTTTAAATATTAATGGATACCCGTGAATACCCACGGATACCCATTACCCGCATGGGTACCCGTTAATTTTAACGGGTATGTATACGGGTAGTCACTACCCGCCCCGCCCCGTTGAAATCCCTATCCGGAAGTCACACATTCATGTCTTAAAGCCATGGCTTTATGAAAATGGCTTACTAGGCACACATAGGAGTGGTAGAAGAGGGAAAGGGAGATGTGGGTTATGGTAGGTGGGGGTGGTGGTTAGAGATGGCAATGCAGGATGCCCCGCCCCGCATCAGCCCGCCTTTGGCCCACAAAAAATAGAGCGGGGCGGACTGACTCACTTCTAGAATATGGGTTGGGAGTTGTAGCCCGCCCCACATATGTTCGGGCTCACGAGCTTAGGTGCTGGCCCACTTCTAGAATATGTTTATATGGAGGACATAATGTAAATATATTTATATGGAGGACATATAAATTTATGATTTAAATGTAATTCTTATATAAAAAAATAAACCTACATGACATGGCAATTATAGCATGCTATAGTCACATGAAAATTGATTCCATATTTTACTAATCATTTGAAGCATGAAATACCCAAGTAAATTTTCAATTTTAGTTACTTTAATATTATTTTGATGACTTTAATTTTAAAAATTGGCCTACAGACTAGGCCTGCCCTGCTTCTGGCCCGCAAAATTAGCGGGTTAAGCGAGACGAGTCAAAGTGTGTTATGAACTCAAAATCCTAGCCTGTCCTGCGAAAAAATGCGGGGTTGTGCGGGCTAGCCCGGCAGGCCTAGCCCATGTTGCCACCGCTAGTGGTGGTAGCCGTGGGTGAAGGGTGGAGACATTTTGGAAAATATTTTAAAAAAACATAAGGGGGTTAGAATAACAAAGGCATTGATTTTGTTTTTTTTTTTTTCGTTTTGACTTTTGAAATATAAACCTGTGAACCGAGGCCCATTTGAGCTTTGTTCGTAATCTCTTTTGCCAAACGTAAATTTAGGCCCGCCATCAGTGACCCATTAGTACGTTGTATTGACTGTTGAGAACTCGTTGGAGACGAGAGAGTTTGTTATTTGGGATTCTCTCTGTAATTATCTTAATAGCTTCAATTATCTTTTGTTTTGTGAGCAAGTGGACCAATTTGGTTTGTGACGTGCAGTGATGTATCCAACTTTAGAAATTCTGTGATACTACTAAATAGTGCCAAGCGAATTTCATGCTTGTTCTTCTATCTTTTATTTATTTATTTATTATTATTGATGAACATCATGCCACTTTTTGTTACCAGTATATGGTACTGTGAGAGGTTGATTTAAATTCAACAGTTGATTTTAAATTCGACAGAATTCATGCATAAAACGTTCATACTGAATAGCGATGCACTTTTAAAGATGGTTTTAGAACAGAACTTTTTAAGTTTGGGTATATAATTCTCAATTTTATTACTATAAAAAATAAAATAATTTTTTTAATATCTATATATTTTATAAATATTAAATTTATACTATTTATAATAAAAATTTATGATAAATAATTTTTTATCCATCCTAAAATTCCTATTCTTTTAGTTATTCATGTTGTTAACATATCCATGTGTTGGGGCGAGTGGGTAACTAGTGCAACTTGGACTTCAGAATGCGTGTTGTCGTTGTGCTTAATAAGCCTCCAAACTAGCCCACAATATTGGTGGGCTTATGAAAGCAGACAAAAAATAAAAAGTAAGAGAAAACAGTGTCTTGACCCAAAAAAAAAAAAAAGAAAGAAAGAATAGAAAGCAGTGTAGTACAATGGTTATGCATGGTTGAAAGGGAAAAGGAATCGAAAATTGTACTACATGTACTACAATCATCAACCTGCATAAATACAATCAAGTACCATTACCATTCCATAGAATTATTAGTTAGAGATGAGTCTGATGTGATATTTTTGAGTTTTCAACAATGAAAATTAAAAAAAAAATGTAACATTTGAATATGATTACGAAATTAATTTGTGTATAAGGGCAGTAATTAATACTAATTTTATATATACAATTAAATTGATTGTATTTTCACATGTAGAAGCAACTGCCACCACCGTTGGTTTGATGTTTGACAGATGATGAGAGCGACGGCGCAGTCTTGGAGGTGGAGCGAACAGCCTCATATCTCCGCCGTGCTGCTGGCCGTGGAAGATTCTCCGGCACGATGGTTTCCAGCGAGTTGCCTCGCCAAGACGGGCACGCCCTTTTCTCGCTCCATTTGGCACTACCAACCGAAACTAATTGTAAATTGTTTGACACTTCCTCATCCATTGAAATCGTTGTGAACATGATCTCCTCTTGAGCCACAGCTTCATGGCCCAATGTCACTGAATTACACATTTCTAGCCCAATTATGGTGCAGAACGATGCCACACCCACCACAACGCATTGCCTTCTCCAGCATCCTTGGTTTTTCACCCTTTAAAAACAAAGAAATTATATAATTGTGTCAAAAATGTAATTAAGTGACACGAGTCATGCACATGACATGTGTGTAATTGTAACCCAACAAAAAGTATATGTGCAAGGCTAAAACTTACAAGGGAAGTTGAGGTGGCTTTATGGGGATGAGAGAAGCTTGATTTGAAGTTGGAGGGTGAAGGCCGAGGCAGCAACTGGTTCTCATGGTGGAGACTCTTCCTCCCTCGATCCCTCTCTATTATTAAAGTGTAAACTAGAACTAAGAGGAGGGAATTAATGCATTATGCATATATATAGGGAAGCAGAAAAATCTATGAAATTAATGAATAAATATCAAGGGTGCGTGTGTAAAGTAGAAAGTAGAGAAGGATGCGTGGATGGTGCGATCACGGTAACAGTCAGTGAAAAGGACCAGCGGGGTGGCAGTTCATGGAATGACACGTGGGTTGGACCCTGGTGGCGTGAGTTTTCCAATTACCAAATGCCAAAGCCCAAAGCCATCTTTTTTTTTTTTTTTGGGTACCCAAAGCCATCTTTATTTACTTTAATAATACTTAATAAAATAACAAAAAAAAACTTAATAAAAATATATTGGTTGAGTTTAGCAGCTTCATGGAACTTCCTATTGCTTGCCGTCTTTGCAGCAATCTCGTGTTGGTGTTGCCTAGTAGAGGACATACAAGTCACAGTCTGGGCGTTTGCCTAACCTACTTGTTGGCTGAAATTTTGGAATTCCTCAATTCTCGCCCTCGTTTATTGCCTGATTTTATACCATTTGCTTTAAAGTCAAATTTCAAAACAAGAGGAATGGTATAAAATTTCCTACTAACAAACATAGTAGCGTGACAAGACTAATAATTAATAAACTGGCTACCGGCTTATTTGATTAATTTATTTTAGAAACTTCTAATTTATAAGCTACAAACTACTTCATTTAGTTTCTAGCTTGTAACTTATTTAATTTTCTTTCATCACCATCCCTTATATTTAATACATTTTCCTTATCATTTTTAATTTTTTTTACCTATTATTACTTATTTTTAATTTAGTGACAGAAATCTTTCATTCTTTTTAACCTATACTACCTATATAATAAGTAATTTAAAAAATTACGAATTAATTAAATTATTATTTCTTTTACCTTTTTATGAAACTATTTTTATATTATACTATCTATTTTATCAATTTCACTATTTATTTCAATTTTTAATTAAATATTTTATCACTAAAAAGTTTAATAAGAATTCAATTATTTTATAAAAAATCTAAAATTATAATTACATAATAATATATTTTTGTCTAGAAAACACAAATAGAATTTATATAATAAAACTTATGTAATTATATCCTTTTATGTCATTTTACATTTACCAACTAGCTTATCAGCTAGTTCTACCAAACACTTTTAATTCAATAAGCTAGCTTATCAGCTCGGAGCTTATAAGCTAGGAACTTATCAGCTAGCAGCTAGCTTATCAATTACCAGCTAGTTTATCAGCTAGTTTGCCAAACACACCCTAAGTATTAACCCTCATAATATGTTGATTAAGATATATTTTTACATAATTAAAATTAAATTAATAATAAATTAATACCTTAAAAATTTTAAAAAAAATTTATGATAATTTTGAATAATTACTCAATTTTAGATTATAATAATAGATTGCTATTAAAATCCAATTTACGTTATTATTAATAATAAATTATAATTGAATAAATTAAAAATCATAATGATTACATTTAAGTTTTACATTAAAAATGATAGGATTAAAATGATAGAAATATTTTAAATCTTAATTAATTTCAAAATTTAGGACCAACATTTATTAGCATTTAAAAATTTGAATAGAGAGAGAATATTAATATTAAGAATTGAGAGGGAGAATCTCACTCTCTCAAGTAGTATGTGGAATTCCCCATTCAATGAACGATAATATTAAAAATCATTAAGAAAAAAAGTAGGGCTAGTGAATGTCTCACTCTCCAAGAGAATTCTCAAATTATAATATAGAGAATTTATTAAGGGTTTTTTTCTTTACACTTTTATTTTAGACTAGTTATCTCAATTATTTTCCGGATTTTTTGGTTGATTAAGATCAATCCCTTTTGAAACACAAATATCACCAAGTTGAAATAGCCCCTCTCTATCAAACCATTGTTATTTACTAACTATGTCAGACTTTATTAATTAATTTGTTAGTTGCATAAATGTGTGAGAATAGAGAAAAAATATTAAAAAAAAGGTGGGAAATGCAAAAGTTGTGAATTACTTTCCCTATAAACCAAACCGATCCCTTCACTTTATACAATGAAATACAAAAAGTGAAAGATGAAGTATTTAGATATGTACTTTTCCAAGATGTCTCATGGACGTAAAAGTTTAACATTTGTTATGTGAACTTTATGAGAAAATTGAAACACACATATAAAAGGGACACATGTAGCGTTGGTTTGGTGTTAGGGAAATAGCCCACGAAGGATAGAATTGAAGAGAAATAGCCATGTTCTCTTTGTTTGGTCGAGCAAGAAATGGGAAGAAATCAGTGGGTCTCACTGGTTTTAGATTTCTTCACAATTTTGATGAGAAATAGTATGAAATAGTAAGTGAAGTTGAAAATTTGATTTTCATTTACATTTAATCGATTATTTTGTCCCAAATATTACCAACCGTCATAAAAAAATCGATTTTCTTGTTTTTTTTTTAAGGCAAGATACTTGTATATTAAGAAGAATAAAGTTCTGAAGCCACAACTAAGGCAATACATGGTGGGACTTCAGACCACCAAGTATGATCAAAATAAATTGATACTTGACTTGCTAAAGTATGGGTAACTACATTACCCACTCTATGCGTAAAAGACAAAGAAAAGGAAATAAACTGGGACATGAGAAAATGACAATCAGCCACAATGTTGGAAATTGCTAGGCACAGACGTGAACCATTAAGAGCTAGTTGAAGATTCTTGCAATCTGTTTCAACTATAATTGATTGTATATCCCAATGAATAGCATGTTGGAGTGCCCATCGTAAAGCTGAAGCTTCCGCTACCAACGGGTCAAAGCGTGAGTTTATATATGAAGTGGATACCACTTGCACTGCACCTTCAGAATCCCGAATTATCAATGCAAAGACTGGTTCCTGTGTCTCCAGACCACCCATCATCAATGTTCATTTTTAAACTATGAAGCGATGGTGGTTGCCACCTTACCCGAGCTCGGTTTTCGTTACCATTGGAGAACTTTTTTATTTGATTTCCAATCCTGTAGAACCGATGTTGCAGTATCTAAGATGCTATGAATGTCAATCGCCTTTGACTGGAAAATTACTTGATTGCGTGCCTTCTAAATGCTGCACAAAATGACAGCAACCTCTTCTAAAGACTCTCTTTCCAAACTCTCTGCAATATGGGCCCACCATTGTTGTACCGTTATGGAAGAATCATGAAAAGTCAGATTGAGACTGCTCAAAAACCAAGTGGCTCTTGCTTTGTGACAATGTAGAAAAATATGATCAATAGTTTCCAAAGCTCCTGAGTCACAAGAATGACAGTTTTCTTCAGTATTAATTCCTCTTCTACGCAAATTGACTCTGCAGGGGATACTTTTATGCAACACCCGGTACAAAAGTGCTTGATTTTCCTTGGGACTCTAAGCTTCCAAAGAAGGTTCCAATTTTGAGGGACACTCCAATTGCTAGATTCTGGACCATTATCTAGCTTACTCAGCATGGAATAAGCGTTCCTTACGGTATATTGTCCATCTTTTGAGTGTCTCCAGAATAATCTATCCTCCACATTGGTCCATGAGATGGGACTATTAACAATTGTTTCTGCCTCAACTGGATGGAAAATAGAGTATATCAATTCTGTATTCCACCTTTTACTCTCTGGCAATAAAAGACAATCAACAGTTGACTCTTCATTAAGAACCTTTGGGTGTGAAAAGACTTTTCCATTATGCGGTCCAGGAAACCAGTTGTCCTTTCAAATTTTTACTTTAGAACCGTTTCCACCACCCAATTTGTACCTTCCTGTATAGTCTCCATAACTCCAAAGATACTACGCCCAGGAATAGCTGGGCTGGTATCCCAACTTGGCACTGAACAGAGACTGTCTTGGGAAATATCTTGATTTTAAAATTTTGTGCAGGAGAGAAGTTTCATTCGTTGCCAATCTCCACACTTGCTTTGCTAACAGTGCCTTATTGAAAATACCCAGATTCCGGAAACCCAGACCACCTATCTTCTTTGTTGATCAAAAAAATCGATTTTTTGTATGAAAAAATCGATTTTTAAAATCTTTTTCTCTTTTATTTCACACACATTTTTCTCATACCAAACAACTTAAAATTATATTTCTCTTCCATTTCACACCCATTTCTTTCGCACCAAACAACCTAAAATTTATCTCTATCTCTTCTCTATTTCTTTTCTTCCCACTTCTCTTCTACCTATTTCTCCTCTCTCTATTTCCTTAATCACACCAAACAAAGCAGTAGTGAATGCTCTTTTTCATACGAGAGTAAGAGATAAATCTTGATCATATAATCATGCATGCAGAGGTTGACCTTTGTTATGACGGGGACTCCCCAATTTTTTTCAAAAATATTTTAGGTATATATATACAATTATTAAATTTGGGTAAAATATATTTTTCATCATTATATTTTTGGTCAATTTTGGTCTTCATCCTGACTTTTAAAACCTTTGTTTATATCCTCATACTTTTTAAACACCTTAATCATAGTCTCTGACATTAATAACTCTATTAAGTTACTAACTTTAGTGTTAAGTCTCATTTATTCCATGTAGATGCCGAATTCAATTATTAAACAATTGAATTCATCATTAACTTAACAAAATTACTTAATGTCAAGGATTATAGTTAAGGTATTTTAAAAGTATAGGAGTATGAAATAAAGGTTTTAAAAGTCATGGACGAAAACAAAAAGTACAATGACAAAAAACATATTTTACCCTTAAATTTATATTGGTGCATACGTGTTGAGGTTGATACACCTAAAAATAAATGGAGGAATAAGCATGAGATGAATGGTGTGATCGAAAAGGAAGAGACGGATAGAAAGAAAAGGGTGGTGAAAAAGAAGATGTAAGAGAAATAAGGTGTATGTTAATCATATCTCGTTCAAAAACTAATTAACACTTCATCAAATAAAATTATTTTAATGTATAATATACTTTTTAAAATATAAGTAAATATTGACCATGAGATTATATATTCATGAATGTTTGAAATTTCTAAAACTTGGTGTGCTTGTTCAATATGTCAATACTACATTATTTATTAGTTGAATTGAGAAAACATAATATAATATTAATATATTAACCAACCTAATTAAAATTTAATGTATAATAAATTAATATCTTTAAAATAAAAAGAATTGGAATAATTTTGGACAATTATTACATTTTAAACTGTAATAGTAGATTATGTTTTACTATTGAAATCTAATTTATATTATTATTTAGTACTCCATCTATTCATATTTATAAGGCACTATTGACCAAATCACACAAATTAATGAAAGTGGTTAAAACTAGTTAATTTTATTGGGGTATTAAAAATTAGTTTAACTTTATAGTTTTACCCTTATTTAATATATCTAACTTCATCCACTATCATTTGATAATTGGAAAGATATTAAAGTTAATAATGGTAAATAAGGAAATTGGTAATAAACCTTTCCTTGAAATTGTAGAATGACTTATAAAAAAGAACACAAAAAACTTCTAAAAGTGACTTATAAATAGAAACAGAGGGAGTAGTAAGTTATAATTAAGTAAATTAAAATCATAACAATAAGAATAAATATTTATAATTAATTAAAATAAGGATGGAATATAAAATAATTAAGATTAAGAATTAGCATTTATTATAATATAAAAATTCAAATAGGAAGAGAGAGAATAGAGAAAGAAGGTTAACATTCAAGATTAAGAAGGAGAATCTCACTCTTAGAAGTTGTATATCTAACTCCATCCACTATCATTTGATAACTGGGAAGATATTAAAGTTAATAAGGGTAAATAAGAAAAATGATAATAAATTATTCCTTGAAACTGTAGAGTGACTTATAAAAAGGACACAAAAAACTTCTAAAGTGACTTATAAATAGGAACAGAGGGAGTAGTAAGTTATAATTAAGTAAATTAAAATCATAACAATAAGAATAAATATTTATAATTAATTAAAATGAGGATGGAATAGAAAATAATTAAGATTAAAAAATTAGCATTTATTAACATATAAAAATTCAAATAGGAAGAGAGAGAATAGAGAAAGAAGGTTAACATTCAAGATTAAGAAGGAGAATCTCTCTCTTAGAAGTTGTATATGAAGTTCATCATAAAATGAGGAAAAAGATAATGTTAAAAGTTATTAAGAGGGAGAGTGAGATGAATCAATGTCTTACTTTCTAAAATGGTCTCAAATTTATAAAAAATAATTATATATTTTATTGATATGTTAAAAAGTTATTTCGGCTTCCTCAAACATTTTATGCAATCTGTCATTGCATGCATGATGGTCATAATTAAAAGGTATTTAATGATCACACAATTCGATCACTTAAGAAATCATGTGATTTTATATTTTAATTTTAAGGGCCCGTTTGATATACAGGATAAGAGACAGATATGATAACTTTATCCTATCCTATCACTTATCATGTGTTTGTTGCACCAATATGATATGATAACTTTATCCTGTTGCTTATCCTATCATATCCTTCTAGTGTAATTCTTATCCCGATGGGGGAGCTGGGTTAGAGAGTGATATGATAGGATAAGATAAGATAAAAAATTTTCTTCCTCATTGTACTATCCTCTCTTTCCTACTCTCCTATCTCCCTCTTTCTCTCTCCTATCTCTTTCCTCCTCTCTCTCTCCTCCTTCTCTCCTCCTCTCCTCCCTCTCTCTCTCCCCCCCTCTTTCTCCTCATATTCTCTTCCTCCTCGTCTCTCCTCTCATCCTCTCCCCCTGCTTTCTCTCTCTCCCCTCCCTCTCTCTCATATCTCTTCCTCCTCTTCTTCCTCTCTCCTCTCTCTCCTCTCTCTCCCCCTCTCTTTCATCCTTCTCTCGCCCTCTCCTCTCTTTCACTCTGTTCTCTTTCCTCTCTTGCTCCCTCATCTCTCCTCTCATTTCCTCTACCCCCCCCTCTTTCGCTCTCGTGCCCCTCCTCTCTTCTCTCTTTCTCTCTCCTCCTCCCTCCCTCCCTTCCTCTCCCCTTCCTCTCTCTTTCTCCTCTCTGCGCCCCTCTTTCTCTATAATAACGATTTTTTGTGGTAATTTTGATATTAATTTAATATTTTTAACAATTTTATTTTTTGTAAAAATAAATTTAAATATTTTTTTAAAAATAAATTTTTATTTATGTGTGCTTGTTGAAAAGTAAAAAAATAATTTAAATTTGTAATAATGGTAATTTTATCATTTTAATATTCTTTATATCCTAATCCTACCATAATCTGTCCATCTCAAACGTAGAATATGATAAAATAATAATATCTGTTTTCTTATCCTGGTGTACATCAAACATAGGATAAGATAAGAGTTTTTTTTAAAACAACAAACTTATTTCAATTCATTGCTAATAATTTCGGAAATAACAAGGAGGCATATGATCAAACTCATGGATACAAGCATAAAATTTTGCCGCCCTAGCCAATAGATGAGCTGCATAATTAGCTTGTCTCCTGATAAAACTAACCCTTAAGTTTTGTAAAGCATCTAACTCCCCTCTGCAACGTGTTCAAGATATCACCAAATTCATTTAGGCTCCCCGCCTCCCCATGGAGAGCATCCACCACCTCTTTACAATCAAGTTCTATATCTACTTCTAGCATCCAAGCTCACCAAGTCAGGAAAGAGCATCAAGCAAACCAAGTGCCTCTGCTTCCCGAGGTGGGGGGAGCATAAGATAAGAGTTTATCCTGTTCTTATCCTATCATGTCATTATCCAACTCTCCTATCCTATCCTATCCTATCATATCCTATCATGTGTACCAAACGGGCCCTAAGTGTTAATGATAAAATCTAATAGGTAAACTTCACCACTTTTTAAGCATGTTCATCGATTGGATTCAAGTCCAAAAAAAGGCAAATCCAATTTTTTAAGTAAAACAAAAAGCCTAATCCATTGAAAATCAAATAGTATATTAATTTGGGGCCAATTTTGACATTGGGCCTTCAATTTGGTCGATGATAGGTTAGGCGATTGAGTGGCTCATTCGAGTGCATTAATGAGGATTATGTTAGTTTTGGGGCCTAGACATTTTTTGGTCTAGTAAAAATTTCGTCTTTATTTTTTCAACTTTTTAAAATCCATGTGTACAAAATGGGCCAAGATTCTTGCATTGTGCCATTTATAGTTTTAATTTTAATAGCTCAAAGGATTTATATTACGTTGACAAAAAAAAAAAGATTTATATTACTAAATATTAAAGAAAATACAATAATACAAATATATAGACAAATATAAGAACACTTCTAGAATCTAAACTTTTAAACAAAAAACAATCAACATCCAAAGTAAAATTGGGCTTATTCATTTACAAGTTTTTAATTACCTCTTATTTGCACATTATCCCTTATAGAAAGTGGTTATGCCAGATATAAAGAGACGTGACACTATACCATCAATCATATTTTTAGTGTTTAAAAATTACAAATAAACAAGTTAACATCAATATTCTTTAGTAGAAATCCAACTTGTGCTTTCTCTTCTATTTATCAAATAAAGACACCGAAAAAATCTAGTGTAAAATTTTGTTGTTGGTTGGATGATTATGGTTGAAAAGTAAACCATCATCAATTCATCATGCTCATGAATATGACCTTGGTTCATGTTATTATCTAGAGTTGACAAAATGGGCTGGTCGACCGGCCCGACCCGTAAAAAGCCCACAATCTTATTGGGCTTGGGCGCTAAAATCAAAAGCCCAAAAAAAAATCAATTTTAAAAAACAAGTTTGGAAGTGCAATTCTTTAAAACTTTTAATGAGCTACATTTTTTTAAATGAGTTTAAATCGGGCCTCTGCACAAGCCCGCTACCTGCATAGGCTTGGGCTTTTAATTCATGAGATTGAATTTTAGCGCGACGTGCAAAAGCCCGATACCCGCACTAGATCGGGCCAGATAGCTTGTTTTGACAACTCTATTATTATCGTATAGTGTTGTCCATATGGGTTCAGTTTGGTGAGCCAACTCGACTCATCAGTGGGTTGAGTTGGTAAAAATTAGACTCACATTTTTGTGGGTCGAAGTGAGCCAACCCACTTAACTCGCGGGCCAAAGTGGATTTGAGCCGATTAAGGTGACTTGACTCACTTTTTTATCATTCTTATTTTTATATTTTTAAAATCAATTTATTTTATATTTTTTATGGCTTTTTTATTATTTTTTAAGTTTTAAAATTAGGTGAACAAACCTACATAACCCACTAACCTGTGGTGGGTTGAGTCAGGTTGGTATTTTATCAGCTCACAAAAATGTTAGCCAACTCAACTCGACTCACTTTAACCTAATCCGTGGTGAGCCAACTCAGGTGAGCCAGGTTGACTCACTTTGACACCTCTACCCCAGAACCCTTCACCACCACCTTCTCCCATACTTTCCATCATCGTTGTTGTATTTGTCACAGCTATCCCACACCTTCCAACATCGTCGCTTGGCACCTCTTATTATTTCCATTTTGCACCCCCACCATCGCTTTGCACTATCCACTGACATCCTGCAACTTCCACCACCGCCATAACCACCTAACATCCTCCATTACTGTTGTTGTCTAACCTCTTTTCACCGCCACCATTGCTGAATACCCTTTACCACTACTACTATTATTACCACTCAACACCCACCATTATTGCCACAATTACTACTGCTTGTCATTCTCCACCATCGGCAATTCGCCACCTAACACCATTCATCGCTGCTACTTGGCACATTCCACCATTACTACCATCCAATGCCCCTTCACCACCATTGTTGCCTAACACTTTACACTCTTTATCTTATAACCACCACCAAACACCCCCATCACTATTTTATGTTATTCATCCTTATCTTATATTGACCACCAAATAGGTTTTAAGAGTCTTAAATTTAGTCAATCACATTAATTTTTATTTTTGATATAAAAACTTTTCATAACTATAAATTTAAAATTCATAAATTTGAATTAAGATAAACTATATTAAATTAAATAAACACAAATTATGATATGTTTTATTTTACATAATATTTATTTTTTTCATAATTAAAATATTTTTATAATTCTAACATTTATACATATCTATAATTGATGAAATTTTACTCCTCCAAGAAAATGTGAAATTTCACATTTTTTTATGGAATAAGATTCCTTCGATCACTTTTTATATTTTATAAAACATTCTTACCATTCTTTTAACTTGTTTCCCTATCAAAGGATATGTTGGATGGTTTTCAAATCTTATTTATGTATTTATCTAGGTTTTTACATTTTGAGTATGATTTTAGACTATTACTCATTTCATTGATGTAAATAAAAATAAGTGATAATGTAGCAAACAATGGTTGGTCGTGTTGGGGCCACAGGAAACACTAGAAGGGGGGTTGAATAGTGTTTTATAATCTTTACAGATTTTTGGAAAACATTTCGAAAACAAGCAAAGCTAATTTGAGAATATTTTATCAACCTTCCGAAACTGGGAGTTCAGCAACTTGCTGATGCAACTCAGAAGGTTGTGTGAAAGACTTTTTGAAATTATTTTTTCTTAAAGAAAAGATTATTTTTCTGCTCTGATTAATAAACAGTTTTTCTTTATCCCTCCTTGGTTAGTTTAAACAGATAACAACGGAAAGTAAAAAGGTAAGGGAAGAGAGAACTTAACACAGAGATTTATACTGGTTCACCCACTAACTCAGTGAGCTACATCCAGTCCCAGGGCAAACCACCACTGGATTTTCCACTAATCCCACAAGATTACACCGAGTATTATTTGCACACCTGACCTCTCCAAGCCCGACAAGTATTCTTTGTTTCAACTGCCTCTCCAGGCAACTCATGCAATATTCTTTGTTCACTCAGCCTCTCCAGGCTGAAACAGGTATTTTTTGTTTTCAACTGCCTCTCCAGGCAACTCATGCAGTATTCTTTTACAATCAAGCCTCTCTAGGCTCAACAAGTATTTTTTCTTCCACCAAGCCTCTCCAGGCTCTCAGACACTTAATAGTGTTTACAATTTAAACTAAGTTTAAGTTTATAAGAAACATAAACTTAGGTTTTTCTCGTACAAAGGGATTACTAAGTATAACTCAGGATACATAAGATGAAGTCTAAGTACAAGGATAGGATAGAGATACAAGTGTATAAATTTAGGTTCAATTTCGTCACTGTATGAGGTATAACTTCCTCGGAGAATTGGCTCTGTAGGATGTTGATTTGAACTTCAGCCAGTTCTCTCTTGGGCTTGACTATGGTTTTTCTTGAGATTCATTCTAGCCCTGGGTTCACCAAAGGTTCGCCAATCTTCAAAGTCTTTCGTGAGGCTATTTATAAAGCCTTGAAATAGATCAGTTGAGGAATAGCTTCATTCACCGTTATGAGATAGCATTAAATGCTTTTAGAGTCGTTGTGAGAAGCTCTTCTGATAGATTTAGACTTTTGAGATGTGTAGATGTTGCAGACTGCAGTACTGCTCTGACTTGAGCAGTAGGTTCCATTTAAGGTAATGTGATTTTGACAACACAGTCGAACTCTGAATTCATTCCTTAAATGGATTAAACTTGCTTCAGACGATAAAAGATTGTTGTGACCTTAGCAGACAACTTCCATTCTTTAGTCAATAGTTAAATCGAGGTCTTTAGCAGTTCTTCTCGAATTCTGTAACACTTCAGAAGGCTGAAATGAGTTCAGTAGATCTTGGTTCCTCGGAAGGTTCCCTCATATCAGACAGTTCAACTTGAGGCTTCTTCTTCATAGCACTTACTGAAACAATTAAGCAAAGATACCTTTAAGTGATACTGTTCTTATAAACAGTGCCTTTTTAAATCAAATTTGTTGTCTATTAAAACATAGGATATGTGAGTTTTTGAATCCGATTTTGAATGCTTAAATTGATTATGAGACTCAATAGGTTGCAGTGGAAGTGGACTGTGACCCCAAACGTACTTTACCTAATCACCGCCATCACCATCAACCCGAGGATTAAATCCACAATTATGCATGTGGGGATTTTCGATAAAAAATAAAAAAAAGTGGCAATATGGTGATGGTATTGATTTTTAAAATTCATTTTTTTTTTATAAAAAAACACCATTGTGTCATTACCACTACTCCATAAATTATAAATTGTTAGTTTAAAAGTTTATGTATATGTTGAGTTGACTAAGGGGGTGTCATGATTGGAAAACAAATCTAACCGTCATTGGTTGGATGCTGCTAAATGATTGAAATTTGAAACTTGAAAATGTAACTCATCAACCATTCTTTATTCAGATCACTGATCACATAAGTTATATATATTAAAAAAAATCCAGCTCTCTCTGTCGCTAATGATCAACCATCAACCATCAACCATTGGCATGAAAGATATTTATTAGTATTATTCATTTACTTTTGATGATGTATTATGAAAAAGATTCCACCTCTTGAGAAAAGGCCCCGTACCGTTAACATGATTACATAACATATTATCATAGCTCAAATCAAAACACTGAAACATCTTCCGTAACGTTACAAAATACTACATAGAGAAACGACGTCGTTTCGAACCTGCCACCGCACTTGGAAAGTTAAAACCCCACCAACCACCGAACACCGCCTTCAGATACGACGGTGAATCTTGCTCATTTTCTTTTTTCACAGCATTTGTGTGGAGCCACCCCTATCTCTGTAAACCCCTTCTCACGAATCCCCGTTTTTGTCACACACCATGTTCCCTTTGAATCGCCGAGACCCAACCACCCAACCTAACTCCAAAAATACCTAATTTTTGCACTCTTTTTGGCTACCCAATAGCTTTTTATAATCTGGGTCGAACCCATTTCGAATTTCAAGTTACTGGTTCGGGCAATCGTGGGATCTTATGGTTGAGAAGAATGGAAGAAATTGAAGGATTGAATTGTTGTAGTGAAAGTAGGAGCTGCAGTGAGAGTCGACCACCCAATCCCAACCCATCTGCTGCTGCTGCATATCGCCAATGCCAACGCACTGACCCTGTGGTGATGCCATGCAAGATATCCCTTGTTCGCCACGCTTCTCTTGTATGTTTCTCCCTTCTCAATATATATATATATATATATTTTTATACTTTTACTCAGGAAGGGTTTTTTTGCCCCTAATAATATGTACTTTCATTGTGCCAAATGGTGTTCCTGTTTGCTTATCTTTTAGATAGTAATAGAATAGTTTCTTCTTTTGTTGTTAGAACAGTTACAGGAGTTACTAAATTTCTTAAAATGATTCTATCTTTATTTGTAAGTTTTTGACCTAGTTCCTTTTTCTTTTCATTTGTCACTTTGATGTAGTGAGAGTTTTTGGAAAGTTTTAGGACAAGAAAACGGTTGAGTCTTATGTGCAAGTATTTTTAGCTTGTGGTTTACATTTGTTTTTATTATGATTATTGTTCATGAAATCTAGGATTAGGATAGAAGGAAATTTTGTTTGGAAAAGCAATATAAAACAACGATGGTGGGTTGGTGTGATCAGATTGGGGAAGTAGTAAATTAGATAATGACATCATGTAAAATTTGGAAAAGATTGCACTTTGTTCCTTCTTGTCAGGAGCTAAATATTTGTTTTCAGAAGCAGGGACAGGTATTTAGCCATTTGGATGGGCACCTCCAAGTGTGCTAACCTGCTGGGTCTCTTCATTATTTGTTCATCTCATTCTAATTGTAATTAGTTTTCTTGTTGATACAGTTTACAGCCTTATCATTGGTTATCAGTGACTGTTGCCACTAGTGTAGTAGTGTTATTCTGGAGTTCAAGTTTCTTTTTGCACTAAAAAAGTTGTTCTTTCTCAATTTATATATCTTTTGAAGTGTTCTTTTTTCTGAATTTTATGGCAATACCAGCAGCCAAAAACGAAGTTGTCTGATGTATCTGCTGAGCCAGGGCATGCTGCTGAAGACTGTCAATCTGATTTCCTTCCAAAGCTTCGCTCTGGAGCATGTGGTGATATTGGGTTCAGGTCATGTATGGAAGATGTATATGTTTGTGCTGACAACTTTATGCAGGATTATGGGCTCAAGAACCATATAGATGGACCCAGTGCTTTCTATGGGGTATATCTTTACTCTTGTCCCTTAGCTTGATTGGAGTACTGATTATTGTGTGAATGAATTTTAATTTTTCTGTGTGGTTCTTTATTCATTGTCATCCTCTTGCACCATTATTTTCTTTTCTTTCTTTTTGCGTTTTGCACATCTGATAACATCTGTTTGGGATTTCTTTGCAAATCTTAGTTTACATGCTAATATTCTCTAGTAACAATATGTTGCTTTACCTATTGTATGGACCAATTCATGTAAGTGATGTAACACATTTTAGACACACCATCGCGAGTCATGGAGTTTTTACAGCTGACAAGATAGAGAAGTTTGTGTATGTTGCTTGCTTCTGTTTATAAACTGTTTGTGAAAGTCAGGTAACATTATATGGCCAATGGTTTGGTCAGGTATTTGATGGGCATGGTGGAAAGCACGCTGCTGATTTTGCTTGCCATCATTTGCCAAAGTTCATTCTTGAGGATGAAGATTTCCCAGAAAATATTGAAAGGATAGTTGCTTCAGCATTTCTGCAAACAGACAAAGCCTTTGCAGAAGCTTGCTCTCTGGATGCTGCCCTTGCATCTGGCACCACTGCATTGGCTACTCTTGTTATTGGAAGGTCAGGGTTTTGATATTCAATAATCTGGTTGTACATCATATTTTATCAAATAGTGCCAAATGTATGTTATTTATTCTTCTTTGAGTAAGTTTCCACCTTTTTGAGTGTACAAAAGTCAGAAATCATTGGAAAGAGGTTCAGGAGCAGTTTGAAATGCCACATAAATTGGGCTATATATTTCCATTTTTAAGCTCCTTCTTTTCCAAAATAAAACTGACATGACATCAGCTACATACCTGTGATGAGTTGCATGTTGATTGTTGTTCCTGATTGCAGGTTGCTGGTGGTGGCAAATGCCGGAGATTGTCGAGCTGTGCTGTGCCGTCGTGGAAAAGCAATTGAAATGTCAAGAGATCATAAACCAATTTGCAGTAAAGAAAAGAAGCGAATCGAGGCATCTGGGGGGTTTGTCTATGATGGATACCTCAATGGACAACTTAATGTTGCTCGTGCAATAGGTGACTGGCACATGGAAGGAATGAAAGGCGAAGATGGCGGACCACTCAGTGCAGAACCTGAACTTATGACTACAAAACTCACTGCTGAGGATGAATTTCTAATCATAGGTTGTGATGGAATTTGGGATGTATTTAGGAGCCAAAATGCAGTAGATTTTGCTCGGCGCAGGCTTCAGGAGCATAACGACCCAGCCATGTGTAGTAAAGATCTGGTTGATGAGGCATTAAAGAGAAAGAGTGGAGACAATTTAGCTGCTGTTGTGGTTTGCTTCCAGCAGCAGCCACCACCTAACTTGGTGGCACCGCGCTCTAGAGTGCACAGGAGCTTCTCTGCTGAAGGTTTGAAGGAGTTGCAAAGCTTCCTAGACAGCTTGGGTAATTGAGTTGGCACAAGTACTTTTGGTTTGTTCAATTTTCTTTTTGTATCTCTTCTTCTAAGAATTAAGATTCATTTGTAATTGTAGGTGTAGGCTGAGAGAAAACTTTGACTGTATCATATGCGGCATTTAGTCGACATTTAATTTACTGCTACTCATTCATTCTAGTTACGGGTTCTTGCATAAACAAAGCCAATCAATACATAGTTTAAATGTCTGTTTGGTTCCCTTCTGATTGTGAAGGGCACACCCGTGGCAGTAACGTGCTGTTTTGCATAATTAATGCAAGGACAAGGATACTATTGCATCACATGCTTATCTTTGTACTTGGGTGTCGGGAGATGATGTTTGGAAAGCAAGTTCTTGTGAGGGAAAAATATATTTTTACTAATTATGTGACATGGTACTTTCAACAGAGAATGTTTTAATTTAATAAGTAGAGGTGAGTTTTTTAAACAATTTATTCCATCCAGTTGTTCTCTCCTTTAAATAGAAATGTATTCCTAGTGCTTATGGAATCATATCCTCCCCTTTGATTAATTTATAGCATGTTTAGATTACATCAAAATCATGTTACAGGATCCTGTGCAGGATCCTGTCTAACGTTACTACTCTTTGTAGCGTTGGACTAGATTTATGTTTATAACATGATTTTGAGTAAAATTAAACATGTTATTCCATGCTGAAACATGCATATTTTCATCAATATATCCCATAGTAGATTTGAAGTTAATGTGAGTTGTAAACGTGAAAAAACTCTTGAATTAAACATGTTATTATTAATGAGACTTTGATAAAGAACATGTCCCATTAGAGAAAAATAGATGCAAATTATGTTTAAGTGTCTGTTTGGTTTTAAGTTGAGTGGAATTGATTTTAGAAATTAATGGTTGAGATGAATGATGCACGTTTTACATAGCACGTTGGTTGGAAGTAATTAAAATCAATTCTGCGAAAACATGATTTTACATTGTAGCAACGGTAAAACAACGGAAGCTAAGTAAAATTTATGAGTCTCTAATTGACCTCACCTAATGGGAAAAAATATTTTGGTTGCGGTTGTTGTAGAAATGGTTAGTACCTCCCCCCGGCCCCGTCTATCTCTTTAAGTTTTTTTTATATAAAAAAAATTTAAAAATATTATATTTGATGAAATAGTTTTTTTTTGGTAACAATTTGATGAAATAGTTTAATAAAATTAATTGACAGTTATAAGTTATGTAATTATTTTAAATTTTAAGTTTATTTCAGGATATTATAAGTTTTTCAAATTATATTTTTACATCAATTATTAACCTAAATATTTATTGTGGAAGTAGGTAAACATTACAATTTTATGGATAAATAGTATTAAAAAAATTTCTAAAAAAGAATCCAAAATACCTAATCATCACCACCCCGACTCAAGAATTAAACCCATAGTTATACTTACAGGGGATTCTTGATCAAAGACCAGAAACAAAAATCCGAAATGGCAAGGAGAAAAAATTGGAATGAAAGATGACTATCTATTTGTACAACAAAGGATAAGTGTATCTATGTTTCTCTATATCCCTATAGTGTATTTAAATGAAGAATTTCAGAATTCTCAAAATTGTAATAGAGATCATTAAGTGGACTATAAGTATGAGAAGAATTGTAAATGATAATATAAAAGTTAAACACAATAGATAAATGTTGAAATTTACTCTCAATACGTGTCATTTGAAATTTCTTCTGCTTGTCAAAAAAATTCCCTTTATTTATTATTTGAAATTTTTATTTTACTATTTTAATACATGAAATCTAGTAATTTCAAATTACTCTATCTAAACACAAGTTTTAAAGTGCACAAAATTCTGGAATATTTATGATCATTCATTTACAACAATACAGGGAGTATAAAATGTTCATCTCTTTTGGAAATTGAATGCCTTAATTGAAAAGGCAAAGGTAAATCCAAAGATTAGTGAAAAGGCAACGACCACAACTGCAGCTATGGCTTTGAAATCATCTCTATACCCAAAATAACTCCTAACAAACTCTTCCACAATCTCTCCACTCTCCATACGTTCCTTTATATCACCAAATTGTGAAGTAACCAATCCATATAATGTCCAAGAGACAGGACAAATCCAGAAGAACCATCTCCACCATACCGGCATCCTCTGTTACATATCAAAATTTAAATTTTAGTCTTTTTCAATGTGCATGTTCTAATATTACAAATGAAGCTAAAAGGAGCATAGAAACTTACAGTTCTGGGAATCACAAATCCTGAGAAAAGGTTCCATATCAAGTAGAACCCAAAGGAAACTATAGCAGCAACACTGTGATCCGGGGTAGCACCCACAAGCATCATTCCAAATAAGGTGAAGTATAAAAATGTGAAGAACATGAAGAAGAGATACCAAAAGAACTTGCTTCCTGTCCAATCAAAGCCAATCATGGCATACACTATAACCCCATATACAAGGGTTTGAATGAATATGTATGGAATCTCAACAGCAACCTGAAAATTTCAAATGTAGTGAGTGTTAGAAATATATTCATTCATGTTCCTCCAGTTAAGCTTTTGGGATAGTTGGTTCATCACATGGTATCTGAGCTTCTATAACCAAGCGGTCAAGAGTTCGATCCTTTCTGACCCAATTATTCTAATAAAAACAAAATTTAATTTCAGCACAAGATAGGTGGACCTATGTATTGTCCACGCTCCAAGCTCAATGAGCTCTTGCGTGAGAAGGAGTGTTAGAAATACTAAAATATATCCATTCATTTCATGTGTGCTCCACCAAAAAAGCTTAAGCTTTTGTAATAGTTGGTTCATGACACTGAGCTGGCTAAAAATACTCCTAAGAAGTAAACAGTTTCCATTCTAACTCAACCTCATAATTAGTGGTCAAATAATAAAAAAATTCCTGTTAATAATACATGAGAAACTTCATGCATACCTGTCCAAATGCATATGGCAAAGCTGAGTACATTCCAGCAGCTCTTTCTCTATAGAAGACTGTTCTCTCAATGGCTACAACTGGTTGCACAGATGTAGCATTTTGCACCCCAATGAAGAGGACTGCAGCATACATGGATCCCATAGCATTAAATAGATCTTGTTTTCTTTGCCTGCATTAGAAGAGTGTATAGATAAAGACAACAAAGAAGTGGAACTTTAAAAACAAAGCAAAAGAAATTAGAGGCATTGGTTGCATTTTGGTACCATTTGGAGCCAAGATCCCAAAATATTGTCCCAAACAACACAGCTATGACTGTTGTGAACAAAAGTCTCACTGCACTATATGGGGGATTTCTCCAGTATGATAGGCGCTGTTTCCAAAGGCAAGCCATGCATTGAGTTATGAAAGACTGAGAGTACTGTGTTGTGAAGTATAAGTCTTTAGAACGTGCTGGTGGTGTACTAAGTTCCCTGATCAAGGCCTTGTTCCTCCTGAATTTAATTGTACAATATTGGTTAACCATAGAAAAGCATATTCACAATAACAAATGCTTATATACAGAGTAGTTTTTCCTTCCAAACATCTTAATCAAGTTTTGCATTGTGAATTTCTAATGCTATATTATATGGAACTTGCTTTAAATTTCAAGTTGTTCCTACCTATATAGGTCGGAATTCTTGTATATTTCAGCAAAGTTAACTCCAAGAGCTGCTTCTTGTGCTTCTGAAGTAACCTCCAACATCCAAGTGGCAGGATTATAACCATTCTTAATTTTTGGCACTCCATTAATTCCCTACACCAAGCACAGCTTACTTTGATGAAAAAAACTGATTGATAATAATACAAAAATGTTTAGTACTAAATAGAGATAGTGCTAACCTCAAAGTAATTGATCAAATGAGAACAATGCCTGCCTAAAGGCCCCACATATATTTCCTCACCTCCACGCTTCAAGAGAAGTAGCTATAATATTACAATATAAATGTTCAGTTGTGAGACACTCAATTTTTTGTAATTGTGAGCAACTTAGAAAAGGGAAAAGGGTCTCTGACCTCATCAAAAGCATCAAATATATCAATGCTAGGCTGGTGAATTGTGCAGACCACAGTTCTCCCTGTATCCACTGTATTCCTCACTGTTCTCATTACTATAGCAGCAGCTCTGGCATCAAGGCCAGAGGTAGGTTCATCCATGAATATAATAGATGGATTGGCAACAAGTTCAACTGCAATTGTCAATCTCTTTCTCTGCTCAGTGGACAGACCATTCACTCCAGGCAATCCAACAAGGGCTTCTCTTAATGGAGTCAGCTCTACAAGCTCCATAACTTCCTCAATGAACATCTACAATCAAACAACTGTAAGCAACTGAATAAGTGACATTAAGAGAGACAAAAACTGGTCATTTTTTACCTTTCTTGTGGCAGAATCAACCTCAGAGGGTAACCTGAGCCATGCAGAATAAACTAGAGACTCATAGACTGTAACATGGGGAGAGTGGATATCAGTCTGCTCACAGTATCCTGATATGCGAGCAAATGTTTCTTGCTTTTTAGGGTACCCTGATATAGTGATTTGTCCTTGAATATATCCTGTTGTTTTCCTTCCAGACAACACATCCATTAGAGTTGTTTTACCAGCTCCACTTATACCCATTAGAGCTGTTAGAACTCCTGGTCTAAAAGCTCCATTAACACCCTTCAAGAGTTCAAGTTGATCTTCAAGAATGCCTTGAGCCTTCATTTCCTGCAAGAGTCATAAATGAAAATCAAGATCCATTTCCAGGGAACAATTTACACAATCTTATGTGTGAGTAGGTAACTGAGGTAAGCTTCATATGCAACTAGATTGTGCTATGTGCATGCAAGATGACTTATTCTAATGCTCTATCACACAGAAAAGCCACTACATTTCAATTCTTGTACCTGTGGCATGTCCACTACATATCTGATTTCATCAAAAGTGATAGAAAGGGGTGTGAAAGGAAGAATCATCCCTCGCTTCCTGGTGTTATCAGCTGCAACAATGCTGCCAACTCTTGCTGATGGCGTTCTGGAAGACAAACTCCTTCTACTTTCATTCCCTTTAGCTGCATTGAAATCACATTGACCAACCATCTTACATGACATGTGAAGTTAAAATAGGAAGAACAAAATAATGAACTTGTAACCCACCAGAAGAACCATCAAATATAGGAGACAGTTCAATGATATGTCCATTTGTGCTAGCATTTCTCTCAGCTAAGGCTTCTTCTGATATTAAGGCTTGGGGTTTACCAAATGCTGTAGCAAAATGTTTCAATTGTTAGAGCACTACCTCAATTTCACAGATTGAAAGCACATGTGTAGGAAAGTTGTACTTACGGTCAAGATAATGTAAGGCCAATGGGAAAAGGAAGTTGAATAGTAACATGTATCCAATGGAAGCTCCAACTCCAATCCAATACCAGTATGCTTCAGGGAAAATCCCACGTGCCTTCAAGACCTGTACTCCTAATGGTTCTGTTGAACCAGGTGGAATCTGCAAAGGAAAAGTATTCACATATTGTCAAACACTGATCAAAACTGTTCACTAGTTATATATATTTGTATTCTTGTACTTGTTCCACTCATGCTGCTTACATGTGACCAACTCTTTCCAAGGAATTCATTGACAGCTATAGCATTCTGTCCATACATCATGGGGGAGACCCAGTAACCCCACAACCACCACTTCTTCACATCAACTGGTGCAAAAGAACATAGTTTTGTGAGCTTTTGATATAAAAAAATCACCTTGAAATAAACAATATGTATTTTTTTTTATATAATAAACTGCATTAACAAACACTTCACCTCTAGATAGGATAAATCCACCCATGACCAAAACTGCAAGTAAAGCAAATGATCCAACTGTGTTTGCAACAATAATGTTCCTCCCAACTGCCCCCATGAATCGAAAAAGTCCAGATGCCATTTGGTTGATACAAACTAGCAGAAAGTACTGTTTGATGAACCTGCCAAATAAAATAAAATAAAATAAAATTCTTACCTTTCAAAACTTGGAACAAACTATCTGAAGTATATGCATTAAAAAAAAATTCTCACCTTTCAAAACTTGGATCAAATCCTATGACATAGTAAGTCATCACAACCCAAATACCAACTTCTACTAAGGTGATAGGAATCTTAAGGATCCATGTAGGCAAAGAGTATGCCCAAGCAGGAAAAAAGAGAAGCTCCCTTTGCTTATAGAAAACAGGAAGTTTCATGATGAACATGGATAACTCAGCATATCCATTGAACATAATTACAATTAGTATGAAGAACAAGGCACCCATGTAGATCCCACCATCAGTTTCTGTATCCCGGTGCATCTCAGTTCGTAGGAACAATGTCATTGTTACTAAGCCAGTGAAAATCAACTGAAAAAAATGAATGAAATCAAACATGAATCTAATTGAAATAGAGCTAATGAAAAATATCTGAAGCTGCTTGAACAACAAATAGTAGCTTACCTGCCACATCTTGAAAATATAGACAAAGGAATTCCTTTTCATAAGTAGGAATTCTCTTGATACACATGCTTTTAGAAGTTCCTTCTTGCTCACACCATACTTGTTTTTTGTTAAAGCAGCAGGGTGGCCTTTGGAGGTGTCAAATGGAGTAGCAAGTTCATCACCAAGTTTTCTACCAATGTGAAATGACTGAAAAGCTTCAGCAAATTGTTTAACAGTGATAAAGGTATATGGTTCATCTTTGTTTGCCCAGTACTGTTCTTGATCCTTTCTTGATGTTACCTGTCACATACATGAACAGAAAGAGCTGAGTTCAGTGTCTTTTAAAGTGTGAAAACTGAAAAGAGAAAAAAAAAAGTCTAGTGAAACTGAAAAGTACTTCTTGTAAAAAGTCTGCTACTCCTTTCCTCTCAGGACATTTGAAACCCATGTATTCAAAGAACTCAAGAACATTTTCCCTTGGACCTTGATAGACAATTTGTCCATCTGAGAGAAGAATTATATCATCAAATAACTCATAAGTTTCTGGTGCTGGCTGGAGAAGAGAGATGACAGCTGTTCCATTCAGAATGTGGATAGATTGTCTTAGTGAATTAATCATTTGGAATGTGGTAGAACTGTCCAAACCAGTTGATATTTCATCCATGAAAAGTGCTCTTGCTGGTCCAACTAGCATCTCACCTATAATTTAATTGGTCACAAAGAAAATAAATCAACCTGGTAATTGGTAGTCACATATTGAGTCTCACATATGATGAAATTTGTGGTTTACCAGTTGTGACTCTCTTCTTTTGTCCACCAGAAATACCCCGGATCATGTCATCCCCTACCAAGGTATCAGCACAAACATCTAGTCCCAAAATCTGTCAAATGTTAGAAACAAGAACAATTGAGTTTTTGTTTCTTTCTTTTCTTAAAGTCATCTTGCAAATTTGCTGAATTTACTTTGCTACCTTAATTATATAATCAGTAACAACATTGGTCTCTTGGCCTTCTAGTGCTGCTGCCTGAAAATTCAGTATGCTTAGCTACATCTCTACTACTAACATATTCATTATGGAGATAATTTGAAAAAAAAAAAGCAGTTTTCTATTAATAATTTAATTTTTATCTTAGTTCACCTTCATATAAATATCAAGATCAGGATCTGGCTTAATGTTTGCAGCCTTCTCCCTTCTTGATAATTCTTCCAGCATCTCTGCAAGTTGAAAACAGTTCAATCAAAAGTTATATGTGACATTGAATATGTGGTTTGGTTTCAAAAGGGCTTAGCTTACTGACCATAACGTGTTCCTATCCCTTGACACCTTGCTGAAAAGGCCAATGTTTCTCGTACTGTCATTTCTCCTATGTGCACATCAGTTTGACTTATGTAAGCTGATGTTCTCTGAGGTACAAATGCCTCCATTCCATGACCATTATATGCAACTCTCCCTGAAAACTGCAATAGAATAGAATTTAATGAATCATAACCTTGAAGTGATTCTGATTCTCCAACCTAATTATTCACATGTCCTTACTTTTAGATCTTTACCAAGTCTTCCAGCCAGTGCCAACAATAATGTGGTCTTTCCTGAACTTGGAGGGCCTAAGAGCAGTGTCATTCTGCATAAGCCAAAACAAAATTTTGAGAAATATACAATTTTCCCTTCCCAAGAAAAATCCTTCATACATACAAATTTCACAAAGGAGTTGCTGTGTTACTCAGTTTACCTTTTAGGCTTGATGATTCCACTAACATCATGAAGAACTGTGAATGGCTTCTTTCTAGTGGGAATAAGGTGAAGATTATTAAGGAACCCCTTCAGGAAAAAAAAAAGAGAAGAAAATGTTATCAGGGTACTCTGCTTCAAAAAGTGAACTATTGGGAATGGGATAGTATCCAAAATTCCAAAACCTATTGTAATGACCATATATTTTTTATTACCTCAAACAAATTAATGGAGAAGTTAAAGATTGTAGGCAATGCTCTTCTTCCTACATGAGCTTCAGCTTCAACATTCAAGTGCTCAAAACGGACTTCAATTGTGGGAATATCAAGTCCAACTCTGCACACATGAGCAACACAAGCATAGAAAGCCTAAAAGATCCATTCCCTTAACAAGTCAAAACAAGAACACACACAAACACATACATAATACAAGTTATTAGTACTAGATAGTAGCATACCTATCAATGCGTTTTCTTAACTTCAACAAGAACTTTTCATTATCTTCCTCTGCAATCTTGACAAGCCTCTCCACCAAATTCTTCCTCTGTAAGGGTCCAAGTTTGTTAATATCAATCTCTGTAAGTTGACCTTCTGCCTCAGTGAGTATACCCCTTGTCATGCGTAGATAAGTGGGAAGTTTCTCAATTGCAGCCCACTTAAGCTCTTGTTCATCATCATCTCTGCGTGAAGAACCTGAAAACACATCAACAGCACCACTTCTCCAGATGCTGGAGCTGCCAATGCGTGCACTAGCCACTCTCAGTTCATCACTTTCCATTCTGTGATGCTTATGCAATTCAAACTATACTTGTCATGCAATGGAAAGCAGGAAAGGTAGTGTGTTCTGTTATGTGTTTCTGTTGGGATGTGGCAACAGGCAGACGAGGATTGATGGAAGCATGAGAAAGGGGGCACACCTACTTATAGTGCTGGAATGACACACTGTACTTAATCCTCCTATGTGCAATTTTCAGCGTTGTCTGAATGAATGATGATGCACGTTTCTCATTCAAACTAACTTTGCATTACAAAAACTGTGAAAAGAACAGTTCCTCAGAAGCATGTAAAAGTTGGAAATGTAATGTAAAAATGTTGTCTTTTTTTTTTCTCCCTCTTCACAAAGAATTGATAAGATAGGGATATAAACACAAAATTATCTTCCTCTCAATTGTATAATATTGTACTTACTAAACACAGTTTGTAAAAAGCTAAGTTTCTAAATTAGATAGAACATTTAGAGTAGAATATAATTAAAATAAGACTATTTTACTTAAGACATAAACTGATAAAGCACACTAGACACATTTTTAGAGAGGAATGAAGAGAATTAACTACTACTAAATCCCAAACATGATTGACTCAAATAGTTAAAAAGTTCAGGTTAAGACTTTTTAAAAACCTGTTTAATTAAATAGGTCAAGACTTTCAGGCCTATAAAAAAACCTATTAGGGTTAACAGACCGGGCTGTTTAATATAATAATATATAATATATTAAATTAATTATAGAAATAACTATAAATATAATTAAAAAAACTAGAATATAATAAAAAATTAGTATGTAAGCCTACATGTATAGGCTTATAGGTTTGTTGACCTGTTTGTAGGCCTTGTTATGAAACAGACTTACATGTCATGCTTTTACACGCTGGTCAAGCCAAACTTGAATAAAAGACATGTAAAAAGTAACCGGTCCAAACACAGGCTTAAGAATTAGGAGTCGGACCCGACTCAGGCTTGACCTGCCTGGTTCCACTCCTAGTACACATTATCCATTCTTTTACAAGCTATCAGATCTTTCATTGAAACCCGTAGACAGAATCTACTCTTAATTATCTATCTAACCTTTATTAATAATATTCATTATATTATTATTAATATTATTAAATTTAACATCCTCAATATTCTACCTTAATCTAATAAATTTGATTTTTTTTTATTAAACCACGTAACTCGTTGATATAAAAAAAAATATTAAAAAGAACTATAATTCTTGTTAATACTTAATACACATCCTTTATAATTCTTTATGTTGTCTTTTTAAAATAACTCTTCCACTTAAAAAAATCAAATCCTTTAAATACCTCATGCTATGCAGGAGTAAAATAAGCTGGCATAGATACATATATACTATTATAGGTAAGAGATAAAGAACGGATCCTTCACGTTATTAATTGATGATTGATAAATGCTCTAACTGGCATCTATCATCATCTTGTTAGTAACGAAGTAAACATATTTAGAATGAGGGATATCTACTTAGTATACATAGCCCGAGAAATTTGATTGTACTATAATATAACTATCAAATTAACTTATTAAGGATGCCTTAGAAGGTAATAACAGCTGCAAATTTCCACATGTCGCCTCTCGTAAAAGGAACTCCCAGGTTGTAACAGGCAACTAGTTGCCGACCACACATATTTTACTATTTCTCAATTAAAAAAGGTGCATTGCTCATGCATAAAATACATATTTTGTATAAGATAGAAGAATAACTTTCACCTCACTGCTCTTTATGGAAAATCTATAAAGCATTTAATGTTCTAAGCTATGTCTACGCGGAAGAAAAATATATAATTAGTCATGTCATCATAGAATTACTACTATTTCCGATCTTTTTCATAAGAAATAAATGACTCAATAATCAAAATTAATAAAAAATATTTAAATTAGTTTAGTCTTTTTTATCTATTAAATCAGTTAGTCTAAATCACAAGTATTTTTAATTTTATGAGAAGCAATCAAGTTCGAGTCAAAAACATCTATTATGGTATGACTTTTTTAATATGATTTTTTTATACATAAATTAAACTCAAATCCTAGAAATCAAACATAGTATTAATTAAATTAATTAATTTAATTTTAAATCAGTTAATTTTAATTAATAATATTATAAATTTAAATTTATTTCATAAATGTTCATAATATTAAATGATTGAGTGTACCGTATAAAAAAGAGTAAAGGTCTCATTAACATAAATCTCATAATAAACTAAATATATAAAAAAGAATTTATAATTAAAACATTTTAAAATGAGTCTATATGTTTCTTATAATTATAACTAATTTTCTTATAAAATGGATCGTAAACAGTTTTATAATATGATTTGTCTCCTTAAAAAATAAAAATGAGGAAGTAACTATAAATGGTAAAATAAATAATAGATGAAATTTAGACATTTTCATATGTGTCATACTCATTAAATGATGTGACAACACATCATTAGATGTCAGTGTAAAACATTTTTACACTAATAGTGTATAATTATTAAATTCTTTAGGTTGAGTTTACTTACTATACATTATTAGTGTAAAAAAATTTACACTGACATCCAAAATTATACGTGTTGCCACATCATTTAATATATATGGGGATCAACTTACTCTAGGAGTAACTCTGACAAAGTTACTTCGCTTAATAACTTTTGCAGAATACGAATTTAATAAATCAAACTGTTAAATGATGTAATATTAATATGATGATTATTCACATCAAATTTTAGATCAAATTGACATCCATAGTTATGTAATCTTAGAGTAGACATTTACTTATATTTTAAAAAAATATTGTACGTTAAACTGTAGTGATTTGATGAAACATTAAATATCTTTTAAATATTATGAATTGTAGAAAAAAGTTGTTAAGCGGAATAACTTTGTTGAGAGCTACTCCTAGAATAAGTTAATCCCCTCCATACAGATACACACATATATGGTGTAAAGATCTTGTCCCTAATAATATCACAATATTAATCATTGACTTTTCCACCATCAATGACCATTATTTAATAATTTGGCCTTTAAAATGGCTCTCAACTTTAAACAAGACAACACACTTTATAATATGATTATGACATTCTAGTATGTTAAATCAAATGATTTAATGGATATACATTGTTACACAATTATTCAATGATTTGTTGCCACATTATTTAATGAGTTTAATAATACATGAGATATCATACTCATTAAAGAGAGGTGTCATACTCATTGAATGATGTGACACCATATTATTGTATGATTGTGTAAAACTTTTTCACACTGTCAGTGTATACTGTAACGTTATAATTTCTAAATCTGAGAATTAAGCCCGTTGGGAGCCATAATCCCCGAATCCCTGAAATTATTTCATGCCATTAAGATACCGCAATTACAAACATCATATATCGCTTAAGTTTCAAACGATCACTTAAACAGTATATGAAAACATCAACAGAATATATATATATGTGTGTGTGTGTGTGTGTGTGTGCGCCAACAAGACTACATGTTCATCCAGGATACAATAATCACTTGGGATACCCCTCATACATGTGCCCTAGCAAAAGAGAAGGCCTAAAGGCTACACATGTACAGTCATATCCCACAAAAGAATAAATGTACAATACATCATAATCTAATCATAAAAAAGGCTTAACAAATCATAAGAAAAAGAATCCTAAGCCCATAATCAAAATACATCAAAAGAATTGCTCCCAAGCTCCCTACTCATGGACCGGTGCGGGGAGGAACCTGTGCATCTAAAACATAGTCCACAAAACGTGTGGTGAGACGGATGTCTCAGTGAATATAACTATGCAACATGCAGTGTGGGTAAGGCAGACAAATGAAATGCAACAGGATAAGTAAAACAATTCATAATCATGATATCTCATCTTAAATTAACATGAACATGAACATGAACATGCATGACCTGCATTTCCCAACAGACGGGGTCTTATCACTAGACTGGGGATAGACCTGAGCTCAAACTACAAGAAATGTCTTCCTTGAGCATAACACCGCCAATTACCTGGGGGCCGAGACCCGTGTTTTAACTAAGGACCGAAGTTCAATCTTGTTTAATTAAGGGTGAACTGGGGCCGAAGCCAAATTCATTTTCTAGTTATTAAGTGGGGCCAAAGCCATGATGAACAACTCACACATAAACCTATTTCATGAATCAAGCAGTAGAAACCAATAAACATAAATGTGGGAGAAACCCTAACTTGGGGAGAAATCCTTTCATGTATCTCTAGTTCCATACAACTATACAAAACATCAATGTATAAGGAATCCACCACCAAACCTCTCAACCACAAGTAAGAAGGGAAGGGAAAATGAGAATAGGGTTCATGGAAGGAGATTCACACAAAATGCGTGGTGTGTACTCACCTCCAAAGAGCTCAAAGTGAAAGGGAATGAAGTTGCCTTCTTCTTCTTCTTCTTCTTCTTCTTCTTCTTCTTCGCGCTTGAGTGAGGGGATTCCAGAGAGGCAACCAGGGAATTTCCCAAGAATTGCGCTCAAGCATCCCTCGCTTGAGCGACCAAACAGAAACATGTTTCCTCCTTCCCCACTTTTACTGATATGATCGCTTATCAGTAACCAAAATTTTCCCCTTTTTCTGATATACTCGCTCAAACAAGAAGGCGCGAGGATACCAGAATCATATTTTTTCCCACTTCTGATTCTTAGTTCCTTTTCCCCTAATTCCTTTTATAAAATCTTTTCCCTTATTGGTTTTATTTACAAAAAAAAGCTATAATTTGGGGATGTTACGTATACTAATTAAACTCTAAATTAAAATCACCGTGGATTTTTATCTCGACTAAAAAGTTTACATTTTCCATATTATAGTATTTGACTGACTATTGATTTAATAATACCGGTAAATAGATTTTATAAAAACTATATTTTTTATTAACATAAGATAAAAATATTTCGAAGGTATATAATCTGTATAAATTTTGATTTATATAATTAAATTATAGTTTAAAATAAAATTGTATATATATAGATATATATCTATGATTTTTGGATTTATATTATTATTGTGAGTAATATAATCATAAAAAAATTAATTATTAGATATCTTTTTAATTTTTTATTTTTACTAAAAAACACTAACTTATTTACAAATTTAATTTTTAATATTTATTTTTTAATAATTAAATTTTCACCCAATACAAATTTAAAAAAATCAAAATATTATAAAAGCAAATGAAGAAACATATAGTGAATTATTTTATAATTTTATAATTTAGTTTTATAATAAAAATTTTCATTTATATTTTATTAAATAATAAGTTGTAATTCTAAAAGAATAACCAATAAAGATTATTTAAATGGTTATAAACAAATATCACTTTAATAAAAATAAATTCAAACTAGAACTCGAAAAAAATGTATTTTGACGTGTTTTGTTTTTTTAAAATATATTTTTAAAGAATTTTATCGCATTAGGCCAAAATTTATCATACATAATTTTGAAAATCACTGAAAAAAACAGTTTCAAGCTAGTAGATTGATATAATTAACAGACAATTTAATTTGAAATATATATATTATAATATTTTTATTTTGAGTTATTTGAAGATTTTTGTAGAAATAACTATTCTAATAAAAAAAAGAAAACATAAGAACATTAAGAAAGTTTTTTGGCTGATGAAATCCTTGATAGTTTAGTGTAGAACAACAAATAAGTGATGAACGATTAAAAAGAAAATTTAATTAACAAATATAAATAAGAAATTAATTCATTTACTTTTAATTTGTTTATGGATAACCTTTTATTATATCTTATACATTTATAATTTATATTGATAAAAAATATACTTAGTTAAAATAATTTAAATATTTTCAAATTAAATGTGTAAGTAAGTATGTTGAGTAGTGAAAAAGATTTGACAAATCACAGTAATTAATTTTGCACAAAACATTTTTTTTTTGTTTAAACCAATGTATCCTCCAAAAGACAATTCTGGCTTGCCGAAAACATCCATATATGGTGGGGTTAGCTTTCCTAGAATCAAACATATACCACTTGAATAACCACAGTTGATTTTATACAAAATATTTTATGATATTGAGTCAATGATTAGTCAAAGATAAAAAGAGTGTGGTAATGTAATTTTTTTTTATCAATTTTGTAATTTATTGTATTTTTCCAAATTTTAAGATATTAGAATTGAATAAAAAGATTTATGTAAATTTAAAATAATCATTAACAAAAAATTCTCGTAAGTGACTTTTTTACTCCAACTATCTAGTAAGTAACTTTTAGCCTAGTAAGAAAATCATAAAATTTTTATATTTCATGAATATCTTAAATATTTAGATAAATATTTTTCAATTAAAAATTGAAAAATATTTTTAAAAAATTAATATTTTATCGGTGTAATACAACATAAAATATAACTATTTTATATATATTAATATGTTTAAATCTATGTTTTAAAATATATTTTTATAAATAACTATATTAAAATTTGAAGTATACATTGACTTTAAAATAAAATAATTTAAATTTGATTGTGAATATTATAGTATATTGAATTTGTATCATAGAGTTAATATGTCTATATACATTAAACTATATTTATTTTAAATTTATATTATTAATTTATAAAAATCAATTGTGCTGTTATCGTGTATTTTTTCTTGCAGTACTTGTTTATTTTTACTTTTAGTTCAGGTGGTTTGATTAGCTTCTTCTGGTTTTCTTTATCTTTTTAGCACTTACTTAGGTCTATGTATACGGGTTGGAGTACCCCATACTCCCTATTAATATAATTTTGCTTATAAATTTTTTTTTATAAAAATCAATTATTCAGTCCTATTATTTAACCCAAAATACGTTATATAATTTTAAAATTATCATATCTTTTGTATAATTTAAATTTTAAAACACTAATGATCATTATATTATTCAAATTTTCAAATTTAATCACCTGTTATTAATTATAATATTAATTAATAAATATATATTATTAAATTATAATGATAAGAATTTAAATTTAAAATAAAAAATATTAAAATTATAAATATATATTATTAATTACTAGCGTCTCTTTGTGTTCTTTATTTTTGTTATGGTTTGTAATTTTTATATTTGATATTTTGTAATTGGGTTGGAGCAGCCTTAATGCTCTATTCAATGTTATTTTGCCTATTTAAAAAAAAACATTAAGTACATTTCATAAAATTTCTAATTTAATATTATATATAATATATATATATATATATGAAAATTGTTAGCTGATTTTAGAATTTAAATTTAAAGAACTATTATGTAGCACTTTTCAAAATAATTATTGTTTGTTATGCACTGATAACCCCTGTATTTACATGGCCACGCTATAATAACATTAAATCGTATATCGATCATCAAATTACTTTTAAAAGTTTTATCAATATTGCAAGCAAAGCTATCATTAATTGTTTGGATATAATAGCATAATATACATTATTCTTGATCAAATTCAAACTCCTTATTTATCTTTCATCTCCCATTTGTTCTCGGTGTAATAATGGAGAAGAAAATATCATAAACGATCTACGAGATTATCCAGTCTCTTTTTAATTTCTGGAATGCCATTAGTCATGGGCCTCTCATCTCAACCTGGTTTCTTGATGATATTAACCCAATTGAATGGGTCAATAAGTTTGGGGCACTAGCCGACAATGGATTCTTCCCTACTCTATGGCAAACTTGGTTGGTTAGAAATAACTCTGTGTTTTATTCTTCAGACATGCCAATATTCCTGCTTCTTTACGAGTGATTTCCATAACGAATGATGATATTGATTGGGATTATCTTCTTAACCTCTCTTCAGCAAATTCAGTTAGACCCCTTAGATTAGTGTGTTGGATTCCACCAAAGCATGATCAAGTGGCTCTGAATGTTGACGGTAGTGTAATTCACAGTCCTGGTGTTTGAGGTTTTGAAGGACTTATAAGAGTTAGTCATTGATAAATCCACTTTAATAGTAGATTTATAGAGTAATTTTAGGTAGTTTTTAGTTGTTTAGTTTGATAATTTTGTAAAATTGTAGTTAAAATTGTACATAATTGAATTTGTTTGTGTTTTAGGTGATTGTAGTAAATAATAGTATTTTTGTTCTAATTTTTCATTGATTTGGTGCTTTTATAGGTATTGTTTGAAAAAGAAGAAAAAGAGTTTGAAGAAAAACATTTTTGAAATCTTTGGAAGAAACTAACAGTGAAGCATTGGACATATGATGTGCAATTTAAGAGAATTACTCTCTGCCAGAATCGTGTGGGAACAAACTGAAACTGTGTGAGGACACGAAACTGACAGAAGCTACTGGAGCTAAAAGGAACTTTCTGCCATGTTCGTGTGGGAACATGGCAGGGCTTGTGTGGGGACACGATTGCTGCAGAAAATTATAAATAGTGTTAGTTAGGAATTAGTGTGACAGTTACTCATTTTTTCAGATTCTTTTCTTTTTCCTCTCAATTTCTCCTCGTTTTCTCTCATCTCTCTCTGAGGATTCAACTCAAAGGTGGAATCTAGGGCTATTCTCCATGGATCTCATTCTTGAGTTTGCATCTTTCTCCTCTTTCCTCTTCTCTTTTGTAATGAATTGCTAGATTCTCTTAGGTTACGAGTTGATGGAACTTGATCTGAATTTTGTGTAAGAATTTCACTCATTCAATTCAATTTTCGTTTGCATTTCAATTGCTTTCTTCTGCACTTAAAGTTTCAATTGAATTGGCCAATCAATTGGATGAATTGAAAGCTCCCTCACAATTGGAAAATTTGAGGAAAGTTTAGATCTGAAGCAAGCAACATAAAATTCTGATTGCCTAGGAATAGGATTCAATTTTTATGTGATCTTTAGCAATTCTTGATGATAATGCATGTCACAATTAGGTTCACCTAAGGAATTAGGGTATTTAGTTGAAGGCATAGGGTTAATCTACCAAGGAATTGAATTTTAACTAGGTTTGTGAATTGGATCATTGAATCACTTTTAACAATTGAATTGAGTGAAGTGTATACTTGCATGAAAGGAAGATTGAGTGAAATCAACCCTAACCAATTTTATAAATTCATATTCCAATTTTATTGCACTTTTATCAAATTGATCAAAACAAATTCAAGGTTTCTGGTTTAGTTGTAAGATTTAGTTTACTGTTTTAGTTTTAGATCATTGAACACAATTGAATTTCTCCTATTCAACTAGATAAGTTCCCTGTAATTTGGTACTTGATCCATCAATCTCTGTGGATACGATACCCTCATTTACTTCGAATACTTGACGATATTGGTGCGCTTGCCAAATTTTCACCAGTCATGGTAATTGGTTATGTGGTTTCCATAGGCACATTAGCTATTGTGATAATATTTTGGCAGAATTATTAGCTTTGTTAATTACATGGTCTCGATCGAGTTGGTCTGCAAATGAAGGATATAAGTCAGTAGCTAGCTTGTTGGTCAGATTGTTTAGAAATTATTCAACTGATTTCTAATTCTCAAGTTAATCTTCATCAATATGGAGCTATTATTAGATCAATTCAAGATTATCTCTCTAGGGAGTGGAGTATCACTTTACACCATACTCTAAGGAAATAGAACTTTTGTGTTGAACAAGAAGTAGCCTCTTAGAAATTTTTTGTATGGATAAATGTTTTTATCCCGCAAACAATGTCTCCCGCTTTTGTACCGCGAACACTGTTTTTTTTTTTTGTAATGCGGAGCCCCTCCTTTTTTTTTTTCATTTTTTGTGATGTGGGCCCCCTCCCCTTTTTTTTCAAACCCATTTTTTAAATAATTTTTATTTTTTTATTTTATCATTATATTAGTTTTAGTTATATGTTAACACGAGGTTAATTAAGTGTCTAGAAACAGTGAACATATTATAAAATGAGGTTAATGGTGGTTCTATTTGTGGTTAACAGAATATGATTTTTGGTTAATTGCAACTCCTGTTAACACATGGTTAATTATGTGTCCAGAAATGATGAACATATTAGGAAATCAGGTTAATGATGTTTTCGTTTGTGGTTAACAGAATATGTTTTCTTGGTTAATTACATCTCCTGTTAGCACGGGGTTAATTATGTGTCCAGAAATGGTGAACATATTTTAAAATTAGGTTAATGATGTATACATTGACGGTTAACAGAGTGAGATATTTGGTTAATTGAATTTGTGAGGATATTTGTGTGCACAAAAATGGTGAATAAAGTAGTATATTTGGTTAATAAATTAAAAAATAAATAAAATCTATTTTTTTTAAAAAAGGCTTAAAAAACAAAAAAAAAAAGAAGTAAAAACAAACCGCACACAATGCGGTAGAAATGATGGACGCACTTTGTGCGGTACATATATCGCGACCCTTTTTATATTTTGAGACGTCCTCCCCATAATCCTAGCAGCTGGCTTGTAACTGACAGATCGATGAGGGGTTTCTTTTGTTAGGGTGTAGCCCTTCTTTAATTTTTTTATTGTTAAAAATTCAAAGTCCTTATTTAACTACATCTTTGAATATCAAAACAGCCTAACAACAGTACACATGTACATGTATGCATTAACCAACCAGACAAACAACTAAATGATACAAGACAAATTAAAAAAAAAAAAAAAACTCTTGGAATTTGGAAATCTGCAGCTGCGAATTTGACTCATTTCTTACTTCAAATGTTATTATCTTACAATAAAACCTATTAAAATACTACAATATTCTACTGTATGTTACTTCATATATATACACGTTAGTGATGATATCATTGATCATATATTTTCCAAACAAATTACGTGAATGTACATGCTTGAGCTTGACTTAACATTTTTTTAGTATTATTATTATTTTTAAATGAATTTATGTGACCTATATGACATTATTGTCTACCTGGAAGAGAATTGCTATTGGTGCAATGTTGGATTCAAATCATAAAAAGGGACCAGAAGTGCGCCCGAAACCCCGACAAATGAGTTGTGTGATCAAATCATAAAAGAGAGATCATGTGTTCCAAAATCCCCATGGATCCGCACAAGATCCGTCGGTCCATGAGTCACGAATATATATTCATTATATATGCTACTTACTATATATTACTTATATTACTATTATTATATCCTTTTTTGGTAGAATATTTTATGATGCATATTCCTCTCTTACTTATTCTGCGCGTTGTTATAATGCATCCATATGCATGTGCCCGGGCTTTGCTTGATCCTCAATAATGTTTGTGTGTCTCCATGATATATACGATTAATATTTAAATAAAGATAAGTCCGAGATGGTAGCATAAATATTAAGCAAGGTTCATTTAGCTGTTGTTGAAAAGCTAATTAATCCTAGACGAAAGCACTTATCTTAAACGAAAATTAAAATTAATTAGTCTCAGGATCTAAAGATCGATGTGATACCTCGTACGAATGATCAAATTTAGTTACACAAATCTTAATGTGTGTTTACTATAACAACAATATTTCGGATTCTTATAGAACCGATTGTTAGTGTGAGCAACCGAATAACAAAAAGAACAGAAACTAAAGAGGACTACTTTTAATTTTAAAAGAAAATTTTTTAAGTTTGAGGAAGTACCATTATAAAAAAATATTATGAGTAAATTATTATTTTTGTTTCCATTTATCTGTTCAATTATAAAAAAGAAATATAATAAATATGGTGATTTATTGATGTGGTGACACATTGTATGTTCACTGTTTTTTAATTTGAGCCCAGGGTGGTGTGTTACCTGTTTCATTCCGAGATGCGGGTTCTTTAATTTGGTTTTGGTTTTTGGTTTGGTGATGCCTACTACTTGTTTTTAGCTTTAACCTTTTGGTCATGTATTCTGTATTTATTTTGGTTAAGAATGTTTTGTATTGGTGACTGTATGACTATACTATTCTAGCCTCTTCTTGTTTTTTTTTATCGGTTAGAGTACCCTTTGTACTCTTTTTTATATATACTTCACTTTGCCTAACAAAAAAAATGGTGATGATTTATATTAAATTTATTGTGATTTTTTTTGTAATATACCCTTAATTTTTTATTTTAATCATTAATTTTTTTGATTTATATATTATCTCTTTTTTTTAAAGATAAAATCATGGATTTTATTGTTCTAAAAGTTGAAAAAAGTAATTAATACTGGATTCAACTTCTAAATGAGATAAATTAATAAAAAAATTAAATGAGACAAAAAATAAAAAAAAGGTAGTCAAATTTTTAATTCAATAAATATTCATAGAAGAAAAAAATGCTTGTTATATTATTTCAACTAAGTGGAGCAAGACAAAGTGTTCTTTCAGCCCGAATATTTTTAATTCCTTGGACTCCAAAATAGTGGTTCAAAGATTTCAACACATTAATTGATATTCTTTTACAATTTGTCTTTTTACTTTTCATATACAATTACCCATTTTAAAGTTCATTTCACTGATTAATGAATAATCTTATCTATCATTTATAGTTTATCAATTAATTTTACTAGACCACCTTTTAACTCTTTCAACTAATTTATCCGTTATTTTTACCAAATACTCGAAGACAGCGAGAAATGAAAGAAAATTGAAGTTGACTGAACAATTAAAAGGTGTCAAAATGAGAGTCAACCCGACCAGACTCATTACAAGTTGGTGGGTTAAATGATTGACTAATCTGATTTAAAAAATTAAAAAATATTAAAAAAAACAAAAAAAAAAGACTAGTAAATAAGTTAAAAAATCAATCAATCCTAATCCGGCTCAAACCACTTTGGTTACAAAAATGGGAGCCTCAGTTAAAACCATATCATGATTACCTTTACTGAAGGTACAACCTCGCGCCCCAAAATATTTTAAGAAAAATTCATGGCAAAAGAACAACTATGAGTATATAATAAATGACATATTGAGTTAATTTTGGATAAATATTGAAAAATTATGAAATAACTTTTTAAGACCATATGAATACCTTTAGTTTAAAACCATATGAATACCTTTACCTCACGGTTACAACCCTCGCGCCCCAAAATATTTTAAGAAAAATGCTCATGGCAAAAGAACAACTATGAGTATATAATAAATGACATATTGAGTTAATTTGGATAAATATTGAAAAATATGAAATCTTTTTATTTTTTTAACTATGAGAGAAATATTAAACGTCGATCGTTTTTAATTTTTTTACCCTTATTATTATCATAAATTTTTTGAAAGTATATATTGTTAAATAAAATCTCCTTTTATTGAAAGAGTGAAATAAAATGAAGAATTATATATGATTTGATGTTTAAAATTATCCCCTATTTACTTTTATAAGCACTTTAAGTTTTTAATTCAAAATATGTTAAAACATTGAAATGAAGAGAGTGGAACTCATTACCATTTACATGACACCTCATTTTTTTTTCTCCGTTTATCTTTCAGACACGTCCAAACGCACACAAGGTGACAATACATCATGAGGTTATATATTTTAATAATATTTATTATTATTTTGATATATAATGGGGTTAATTAAACCATCATGAATGAGTTATTGGTGAGAGGTTTCTATAGTTTGTAAGAAGACTTTGATTTAAATTTTTAGGTCATTATACTAAAAACAATTCGCATATATCTATTTTTAAAGGAAATACATGTGAATGCTTTTATGAATTTGTGTATTTTAATTTTAGTTTTTTACACTCTTTTCTTCCTCATCTTACGATAAATTGCTTATCTAGGTGATTATTTGAGTATTTTTTTTGTTAGGTTTTAAAATAAGATAATAATTAAATTAGAAAAGAAAATCTTCATGAAGAACAAACGAGAGTGAATTTTTAATTTGGTATAAAGACAAGCGAATTGAACCCTATTTATTTTCAATTTTCAGGAAGACTAAAGGAAAAAGATACAGTTTCTTGTGCAGACAATAAAATTAATTAACAATGTCAACTAGTTGGCTAAATTCCTTATTTGTTTGAGATAAGACAAACTTGAAGGAAGAGAATCCAGTTTCCTTGAGTAATAAATATCTTGAATTTGTTGTAGATTAAACTTATTATGAATTATCACTAAAACAACATTTCGTACATCAGTGACGTACGATTAAGTTGATGTTTGCCGTTCTTTCTTTCTAATTAAACAGCAGTATAGTAACATAGTTCATATAGGAAAAGTTTCGCTTTGTTTCTATTCTGTTTCCAGAAGAGCTGGTTACTCATAATAATAATAATAATAATAATAATAATAATAATAATAATAATAATAATAATAATAATAATAATAATAATATATAATACTTAGCCTGCAGATCCCATCCCTATCATCAACACACAAGAAAATTGGAATTTTAGCATATTCCATGCATACATAGGTTGATAGTTACATACGTGATTCATTGATATGCTAACTGCCACTATGGTACAAAAGAAATATGATATCATTCTATTAATTAATGAATCCACACACACATATATATACTCTCTAAAAAACTTAAAATTACAGTTATAATTATAGTTACAGACTGTAATTTAAAAACCATAGACGCAAAGGACAAAAAATATAAAACATGATTAATATTTAATACTGAATTGTCAAAATGACAAAATATAAGGATATTTTTAAATATAGGAATCGTTATGAGGTTTGTCTACGTATATTAAACATTATGTTTATATTAAAATTATGAACTGCCCTATTTACATTGCAGCGTCAGTAGTCCAACGGTCAGGATTATTGCCTTCCAAGCAATAGATCCGGATTCGACTCCCCGCTGACGCACTGTTTTTCTTTTACTTCTTTTTCAAACTTCCCCTATAAATAATATATTTTTTAAATTAGGAACGTTAACATCCTCCAACTATATTCCCCAAGTTGACTCATAATATTTCATGAACAGTGTAATAATATAAACTGTATATACAACTTATATAGAGAGCTAATAAATAAATGACAGGTAAGGTGAGGAACAGGAAAAGAAAAGAAGAAATAAAAACAGTACAGCTACTATGATCCTTTGTACCTGGACATGGTCAGCACTAGAAAACTTCATATAATATCTAATGGGAGACACAATCAACTTGGGAAATATGAGCAATGTTACTAAAGTGCATGACTCTGTCGCTCAATCATTTGCATGCCATGTCAACTCTTAGCTAGCTAGCTAGCCTCATATTGCTTTAAGAGCAAGAACTTTCCTTCCAAGCAATCTCACATTACACCTGTATATGTAAAAGCACAATTAATCCTTATATATGCACATTTTATAAATGGGAGAGATGAGGGAAATAAGATCATCTTCATAAATTTAATCACCGATCAACCTCAAAAAGTATCCATCGCTACCCTTTTTTTTCGACATTCCATTGGTACAGCCATTTTTTTCCCCTCTAAGTATATGGTATTCGTTAAGTATTTCATTATTGCGGGTCATATTTGATATCACTTTATACTTACTATAAAATCAAAAAGTTATAAATACCACACAATTCATTTCGGGTATTATACCTATCAACCAAATAATTCCATAAAAAATGTTAACAAGTGAGAAAAATAAAATAAAGTTTATGCCACATTCATTGCGAGGACAGAGAAATAAATATATAGAAATGAACAGGATAGAATGGGTAAATATGTATTTGTACATAAAACAGTACTTTACCACATTTATCCTACAGCTGTTTTACAAAAGAAGAGAGAGAAAAAAAAAATTGTGAGACTGTGCTTTTTAGGTGTTTCCTAGGCAATGTGATAACATAATGATACTGTGGTACTACTATTTTATGTACATCAATCATTACCCAGGATAGAATATATGATTCCAGATTTTTTTCTTGGGTCCATATAATAATCTATCATTCAGATAAGTAAGAGTCGATACATTTTTGCCTTGGCCGCAGATGCAGTTCCAAATCCATCTTCCAAGCCCAAGGCCTCAAAGGGTTAGGAGCACCAAATGAGCGGGCTATAGAAATCCGATCCAGCATCCATGTAGATTGGCCTCTAGGCTCCGGGAATATTATTAGGTAGTAACCCACCTCCACATCTCTCTTTCATTCCTTCTGCTTTTGGTGATTGACCTTCTCATAATACATATTTCTTTCATGTGATTGAGGATGTTAGAATGGAGTGGAGAGCAGCTTCTTCAAGTTGTTGATAATGAGGACGCATCATGGTAATACTTGTAAAAGTACTTCTATGTTCAAATCAGTATTGAGCATAAGTGAGGGATGTTAAAAAGAAGATATCATACCTATACAATATCATTATTTATGGTAGAGGGTGTGTGCACTTGAGTGGATGGTGTGATCACAGTTACTAGTCAGGTACACGGTACCACTACCCTTGAAGAAATGCAAGTATGTGGGATATACATAATTATACACTATTTTTGTTAATTGCACATTCTAATACTTAGTAATAAAAAATTTTTCTATGACTTTTCTATTACTTTTTTTGTTTTCTATAAAAAAATGTAGTTTGATTAATTTTAGAAGCGATACATTATTAGATATGTGGCTCTCATGAATAACATGTTTTTTGTCATTTTTATTTACTATTCATATTACGACATCTATCCATATTACTGCACCTAACTCTTGCGTGCCTTTCTCAAATTTTGGGTAGCATGAATTCACACTTGGCGATGCACATCATTGTCTCAGATGGCCATTAAAGAATAGCCAGTGTGTTGCCGATAAATAGGAATGTGTAGTATGATGGTTTGCATCCAAGAAAAAGTAAGGAGTAATTCTCTTAGCCATTGTGTAATTTGTTAGAGAAAATTTGTTCTCAATCCTCACCATTATAATTTGAAATTCTTGAACTCTCTCTTTTATAGTGGATTTATTTTGCTCATTGTTGCCAATGGTTTTTTCTGTCTACAACCGGAGAGTTTTCAACGTAAATCTTATTCTCATCTTTTTACTTCTCTTTTACTCTTCAAATTGATTAGATATGATTTTTCGGCATTGCGTTGATACCATAACAAGTGGTATCAAAGCTCTTATTCAGTTAAAGGTTCAAGATGTTTGTCATCACCATGTTTGACATCGAGAAGTTTGATGGCAATATTAGCTTCCTTAATTATTTGGCAAGTCCAAATGAAGGTCATTCTCACAAAAAATGGATTAAAGAAAGCTTTAGATCGGAAGTAAAAAAACTGGCTTCCATGATAAATGATCACTGGGACGAGTTGGATGATAAGATGCTTTACAACTATCCAACTTTGCTTGTCCAAGGAGTTTCTTTGTGAAGTAGCCAAGGAAACTACCACTTTAGCATTGTGACTAAAGTTGAAATCTTTATAAATGACCAAGAGCCTTGCAAACAAGCTTCATCTCAATGAGCGCTTATATACAATCTGTATGGCTGAAGATACTCCTATTCGTTCTATTCTTGATGAGTTCAATACTATTATTATGGATCTAGAAAATATTGATATTAAAATTGAAGATGAAGATAAAGTTGTTTGTTGATTGTCTCTTTACCTTATACCTACAAACACTTCCAAAGAAATTATATTAGACAGTACACAATGATACCTTATCCTTTAAAGATATTAACTCTAACTTACTGTTGAATTTGATCTTGAAATTCATTATGAGGATAAGGCTGAAGATTTAAGTGTTAAAGATAGAACCAAGAAAGGGGGAGCACCAATAACAAGATATCAATATATCAATAAGGGCATCCGATCGCGGATGCTTAAGTCCCCTTTTCTGACAATTTCTACAGTAACAATAGGGTGCATAGAGATGGAGTGAAATAGTATAAAGCGCTTGTAGAATGTGAGAGGCTTGTATAAGCATCTGACAAAAAGCTGATGCTCTTTCTGTTTTGCAGACGCTGCACATGATTTCTATTTTTTTTCCATTACCTCTAGTGACAGTTTTGAACCGTCACTACAAGGTTTTAATAATAAAAAAGAGCAAATCAATACATGTGATCGTTATTGTACCATTTTAAAAACTGTAATATCTCAACGACTATTAATTTAACCGTTAAAAATAAAAAAATAATTTATTTATTACTATAAATAACCCAATTGGTAATTTTTAACCTCTTAATTCTTTCACAATAATTCACATATTCTCCCAAACTTTCCTTCTTTTCTTCTCCTATAGTCCTCATAAATTGTCCACTCCTCCAATTGTTTACTCACATAATACTTTTCTCATCCAAATGGATCCAAACCAATTCAATACCAACCCATTTTTACATTATATTCAAAATCCACAAAATTATCCATTTCCTCCAAATTATCAAAACCCACAAAATTGTCAAATTCTCCTCCAAATTTCAAAACCAACAAATTTCTCAAATTCTTCCAAATTATCAAAAACCCCACTAAACCCTCAAATTCCTCCAATCAATCCACAAAATCTAAATTTCCCTCCATAAACCCATTCCTTATCAAAATCCATGTTTCAATCACCACCAATAACCCCACCATGGTAGGTGGGACTTCATAGGTGCAAGTGGTGGCCAATCTACTAACAAGGATCATGATGCATCATCTGAGTTCGCGTCAGAAACTCAAACTCCAGTGTTTTCCAGTGAAGTTGGCTTGGATAATATCACACTCAATGAAGAAGAACAACCAACTCAAAGGAGACAAAGAGCAAGGTTCACCATGGAGGAAGATATACACCTAATCCAATCATGGCTTAATGTTTCAAAAGATGCGGTTGTAGGGGTTAACCAAAAAGTAGATTCTTTTTGGTTAAGAATTAAAGAAAATTACAATGAGTATTGTGGTACTTTGCAAGCAAGGGAATTATCACAACTGAAATGTCGTTGGCAGAAGTTGAATTCCACCATTCAAAAATTTGCAGGATGTTATAAACAAGCCGTTCAACGAAAGAAAAGTGGTAGCTCCGAGAATGACATACTAGGAGATGCATGCATGATTTACAAGCAAGATGTTGGCGAACATTCGGGTTAGAGTATGCAGGGAGATTGTTGAAAATGAACCTAATTGGTCAAATGCGTCAGTTGAAGGAGGTAGCAAAAGAACAAAGATTTCTACAAGTGGGAATTGTTCATCCTCTTCTAATCCCGAGTCGCCCATGACCAACGAGTACAACCCAACTTCACCAACTTTGGTTAGTCCAATGGGGACAAAGGCAACAAAAAGAAAGGGAAAATCCCAAGCATATGAACCATCTGCTATCAATGAGAAACTAGCTGCAGTGAAAGAGTTAGAGAAGGAGAAAGTAGCCAGTATACTTGAAATAACATGTGTCAAGGAAGAACAAACAAGTTGAAGAAACGGGAGTTAGAGATGAAGGAGAGGGAGCTGAACATGAAGGAGAGAGAGCTTGACTTGGTGTTCCTATTCCAGGATACATCTGGAATGACAGAGAGACAACTAGAAGATCATGCGATGATATGTAGAATGATAAGGGAAAAACATGGATTGTAGTAGCTTAATTAGATGTACCTTTATTAAAGGAAGACATTGTAGTCTAATTACATGTAGGTTTATTACAGAAACACATTGAATTATGTAATGAAGTGAAGTGATGTTATTCAAACTAGTCGTTATTCAAACTAGTTGTTACAACTAGCCGTTACAACTAGCCATTATTCAAACTAGTCGTATTCAAACTGTTACAACTAGCCGTTAATCAAACTAGCCGTTATTCACTATATATATATATATATATATCAACAATGGGAGGATGGTTGCACCTCTCAATTGTGCAAATTTCTCGTATTCTTATCATACTCTCTCTATACTTTAACAAGATTGTTATTCTTCAAATGGATCCCAATGATTCAGACTTTGAAGAAATGGTTGAGTGGGAAATCATTGAAGATTTTATACATGATGACTTTGGAGAACGATGTAGGAGGTTGATAATGGAGAAGCATGGGCATCGAGAAGGCAACAACTCCGCTTCGCATAGGCGTAAAAACGAAATCGTGAAGAAGGACATGATCGATTGTATAAGACTACTTCTCTAACAATCCAGTGTATACAGAGAGCAATTTCGATGAAGATTTCGAATGCGGAGACATGTGTTCCTTCGCATTGTAGAAGCCTTGACAAATCATGATGAGTATTTCAAATGAGAGTTGATGCAATTGGCAGAATGGGTCTTTCTCCCCTGCAAAAATGCACTGTTGCTATTCGGATATTGGCATATGGATCATCTGCTGACAGTGTGGATGATTATGTGCGAATAGGTGAAAGCACTGCAGTGAAATGCTTAAACAAGTTTGTAAGGGGCATAAATGAGGTATTTGGGAGTGAATACTTACGAAGGCCAAACAATAATGACATTGAACGCATACTGCAAATAGGGAGGCACGCGGTTTTCCAGGTATGTTAGGTAGCATTGATTGTATGCATTGGGAATGGAAAAATTGCCCAGTAGCTTGGAAAGGTCAATTTTGTCGTGGTGACCATGGGAAACCCACAATAATGCTCGAAGCTGTGGCATCACAAGACTTATGGATTTGGCATGCATTTTTTGGGGTAGCAGGTTCAAACAATGACATACATGTGCTAAATCATCTGATGTGTTTAATGATGTTTTGGAGGGAGAGGCCCCTACGGTGCAATACATGGTAAATAGAACCCAATATGACAAAGGGTATTATTTAGCAGATGGTATTTATCCCGAATGGGCTACAATTGTCAAAAGTATCCCAATGCCTCAAGGAGATAAAAGAAAATTGTTTGCCCAACATCAAGAAGCCGCAAGAAAAGATGTGGAGCGTGCGTTTGGAGTCCTGCAATCTCGGTTCGCAATTGTACGTGGCCCTGCACGTGCTTGGCACATGGATACAATCACACATATACTATATGCATGCATTATATTACATAATATGATTGTTGAAGACGAACGACACACATATGATGGTCATTTTGATTATTCTTATGATCATCCTAATGATGATGTCTCGACTACTGATGTATATAATGGTCCTCATCCGAATCTTACAACATACCTTCAAAGAAAAGCAGCAGTTTGGGATAGGCAAATTCATCATCAACTTCAAGCGAACCTTGTGGAACATATTTGGGAACGTTTTGGGCATGAATAACCAAAATTGATTTTCTTATTATGTAATTGTTGGTTATTTTTCAAATTTAAATAAATTAATGTTACCCATGCTTCGTTGTTTATTTAATTTTCAAATACTTTATTGCTTAAAAAATAGTATTTATGATTTTTTTTTTTTAATAATTTTCTTATTGTAATTGATTGTTTGTAATTTTTATTTTTAATTAACTTTTAATTATTTTTTAATTAATTTAGGAGTGAAATATATTATTCATGATTTTCATAATTTAATATTAATTTATTATTTACTAATAAAATATTTTTAAATTAGAATATTTATATAATATAAATATTGAGTAATGTGTAATGGTGGGACCCATTTAAGATATGTGAATAGTAAAAAGTGAGGTGCTGGGATGGAGATGAGAGGTGCTTAATAATAATTTAATGATATATAATGGTGAGATCCATTTAAGATATGTGAATAATAAAAATTGGGATGTTGGAGTGTAGATGCTCTAAGCGGTCTGCAACCTCAGAGAGTTAGGAGCACCAAATGAGCACCAATGTAGATTGACCTCTAGTCTCTGGGAATCTTGTTAGGTAATAACTCACCTCCATATCTCGCTTTCATTCCTTTTTTGTTTTTTTGGTGATTGACCTTCTCATAATACATATTCTTGTGATTGAGGATGTCAAAACGAGTAGAGAGCAACTTCTCATGATACTTGTAAAAGGTACTTCTATGTTCAAATCACTCATACCTATACAATATCATTTTAGTTACATAGAGGGTATGTGCACCACAAAATCACTCATACCTATACAATATCATTTTAGTTACGTAGAAGGTGTGTGCACCTGAGTTGGTGGCGTGATCAAGTTACTAGGTTCGCAATACTCTTTGTACGCAATACTCTTAATTGGTACGTGGTAGTGGTAGATGCATTCATGAAGTTTTCCTTGATATACAGTAAAAAAACAATGGATTGGAAAATTCCTCTCATTATTTAATATCAGGTTGACCATTGATTATCGGATCCTTGAAGGAGGATCCTACTGTAAACTGGGGGTTCATTTGAATGGTGAGTTGTTGTTCTATATCATTGGTTAGTGTTGTCCAAAGAATTCAGCTCTTATCCCAAAATTACTTCATGAATACCTTCTCCCCACATTGTGGATTCCTTAAGATGTACCAAGTGCCAAGCGGCTAGCAGCAGGGTGTCTCTTGATTAGGATGGAAGTAAATTATACATTTGTGCGGGAATGTATGCTAGAAGAACAAATATTTAGATGTCCCCACCAGTATTTTGCAGCCTCTACCCATTCCAGACCTCATTTGGGAGAAAAAAAGTATGTACTAGATGGGGATGTAATTTGTGAGGGAGATTAACTGGCTATTTCGGCATTTTGTTTAAGCCTGATAAGATTCTTCTTCCAGGAGAGAAAGCATTGCTCCTGTAACTTTGTAGCTTCCCTACATATACTGCAAATAATACAATCCATGTTTCCTATCACTTGCTATCACTTAATTCAACTTTGTGCTCCAAAGGTGATAGGATATAGTTTACAGTTTTGATTAAACAAGGGCCGACAAATTTTGAACCACTTTGCAGAATAAATGAATGAGGGGGTGCATTAAACACACGCGTAAATGATGGTTTGGGCACAAGATTAAACATTTTGAACCACTTTGCCAGCTCCTGCAATACTTCAGTAAAATGCAAAAGGATTTTTACATTTGATTAGCTAAGACTGATTATATCTGTCATTTAACACATAATAACAGCTGAATTTTTTACATATGTACAAAATTTACAGATTAGGACAGTAATAGCAGGATCATTTCATGCTCTGACAATAGAGCCTCATGAAACTTATTCCTGCATTTGATGTTTTTAATATGCCAACCCACCAGCAAATGCATCCCTATCCCTATCATGAAGCAGAGATTCTGTCAACCAATAACCATCCCAGCAACCACCCACCTTCTGTCAATGACAAACAAGAGATAGACACTGTCAGACATATCAGATAATAACACAGAACTAAAAGGAAAACAATAGTTCAGATTATTATTGAATTAAGAAAAGGAGTATCAAAGTTCAATGCTCCTGCAGCAATCCACTGATCATAAACTCCCATAACTAGCAACTATTGTCTATGGATATTTAACATGCGTTTGATAAGAGCACAACTCAGAACTATTCCCAGGCACACATCAAAATTCAAAACATGCACAGGATGCATTAGATAGTCTACAACAATATAGACTGCAGCATATGATAAATACCCAAGGAATTGGGACATATAAATAATTTTCCGGACCATAAGAAGTTACACCAAAGGCTTCTAATTACTGTTGTCTTTGTTTAAACTTCAAACTTCAAATTTGAAATAGTAATGCCTGACAAGTATAACTATCATCTACTAGAAGAAATCATGATCTAACCTGAACCATTGTAAATTGAAATATCTCCTCTTCCTCTGGTCTACTTCCACGAATCCAAACCCGCTGCTTATATTTGTTCTGTTTGGATTTCATCAACCCATTCAGACCACAGAGAAAAACATGAAAAGTAAGAAAGAATGAAGGAGGATGAAATAATGGGACACACTTTTTTTTTTTGGTCCATAAATAATGGGATACTCATACATTGGCAAATACACATATTATAGGCATACATAATTTGTGCATGAAATGACCTGTAGACTAAAATCAAACAAAATGTACATTAAGTGTGTATTTAATTTCCATCAAAATCACGTTACAAATGTAGACCCAAGCTAACGCTACGGAGGGGAGCGTTGGCCCGGATCCACACTTATACGTGGTTTTGTGTGAAACCAAAATACACTAAGGGTTTTAAGCACATAGAAGAAACTCTACCTCCTCCACAAACAAACTGCTCATGATCTTTCTTTCCTTGTGACCTAGTAAGACTCGGTAAGTAGAATGGTGAAAGATTCGCCTGAACCTCTCAAACTGCAGATGAACAGGTGCACTGTTAAGAATCAATGAATCAACATATATAGTATTTATCTATTAATTTAAAATATATATAAAAAGTTAAAACATTACTAACCTGGCCCAGATCAAAGAATGGCCCAAAATAGGTTGACCTTTCAAAAGGATCAATCCAGCAAACTATAAATAATATGGTAATGGAAGAAAAGAAAGATAGCGTTAGCACTTAGTAACAGGGATAGGGAAGGTATTTTGTTTGAATCTTGGATGATAAAATGAATGATTACATTACTTACCCTGTACATAACCTCAATTCCATAATCTTGACGGGGCTGGTCATTATACTTCAACGCTTCAAGCTGGTAATGAACAGCATCTTCTGCACTAAACTATAGCAAGATTATTTTTATTTACACAAAAGAAAATTAAAGGAACATGTGAAGATGATGGAAAGTGATGCTACATCTAATCTTGGGCCAAAAGGTCTTTTCTTGCGAGATTCAAACCTGCAGTGTTGATATTGATCAAAATAAAAATAATAATAATAAAGATTAATGAAGCGAAGATAAGAATTAGAAAGGAAGGATGGAATATCATACCAATCTGCAGAAAGGAAATCGGGAACGTTTGAAGCAGCGAGCTTGAGGTTGAGACGAGAGGTTCTGTTTGACAATAACCAAAGAGGATGAGGAGGAGGAGGAGGGGGAGACAATAGAAACGACCCAAACGACATCGTCTTAAATTGAAGTGATCGATCACTGTTAGTTTCGGATATCAGAAGAAGAAGGATTGCAAATTCAGATCACGCCTTCTCAATTCTGAGCATGACGTCTATGGTCTCTCTTCGTGCGTGTGCGCGCGTGGGCCTGCCTTTTCATCAATATCAATAACTCTTGTGTTTATGAACCTTTTGACCCAAAAAAGAACGAGTTATTTATGATGACTTTCCTGTGTCTGAAACAAGATGAGAAGATTTTTAAAAGTGAAGAAAATAAATTAGCGTAATATGTACAAAGTTTTTTTTTTTTTAATTATGAAAACACAACTAAAAGGGCCAACAATTAGAAAAATTTAATAAAATTTAATTGACATAGCAAGTGCATTACACATGGTAAATAAGAGTGTGACAACTCATGACTGTATCAGTACATATAATTTTTTTACGGTACCGGAGTTATCACCTTTTTTTTATACTTGCCTTAATAATATTTTCTTCTAAACTTAAATTTAGCTTTGGCAGATATAATTTTTGTAGATTCTCATTTTTTTAACTTCATTTAGTTCTATCTCTTATATCTTTTTTTCATGAAATCAATTATCAAATCTTTTATTTTCACTATATTTATTTCTTTTTTTTGTCAGTCCTTTTTAGAGTCGGAAAAAATGGAATTAGTCTGATCGGACTGATCCGTTAAAACTCATAAAAATGTATAGTTCGGATACTTATTATAAAAGTCTGAATATCTATCGGGCATTTTAATCCAACCCGATAAATTCCCATGTTAGCACCTAAATTTGTCCGGAAGTTTTATTTTATTTTATTTCCTATCTTTAAGCCTTTTATTCTCACATTAAAAATCCAAAAAGTTTAAAAACATATAAAATGGGTTAATTAATTAGTTAATTGATTAATTATTAGATGATTAATTGATTGATTAGTTGATTAAATATTATTTAAGAAAAATAAATAATTGCTTTCAATTTTTTTTAAAAAAAGGGCGTGTTATGGGAAAAAAAGTGTTTGATTGGGCCAATTTGGCCCAAACTAAGTCCTTCAACAATTAAAAACACAAAATAAAAAGAAAAAGTTGACAAAAAAATAATAAAAAGAAAAGAAAAAGGAAAAAAGTGAAGTTGAAACAGAATAGTAGTGCAATTTGCATTTGCACCGTGACAGTTTCCCATAACTTATGGGAAATTCAGTTTTTGGGCGGTGACGACAACAAAGTATGGAGAAAAGTAGTATGTAAGTGCAATTTGCACACAGATAAAGGCATTTGAATGTTGCTTATAAAGGAGGATTTAACCAAAAAAGATACACAGAAAAAAAATACAGGTGGTGAGATATTTTTAGTGAAAAACACAAGACAAATATAGGGGAAAAGTCTGGGGGAATCCAAACACATTGAAAAGAGACATTGAGATGTAGAGAGCATAGAAAATTTGAATATACACAGGCAGAGCAATTGAAAGCGCAGGAGTATATATTGGTACATTTCTTAACAATGTAATTAGCCCAATGTTATGCTTTAATTTTGAATCAGTGCAATATCTTTAAATGAAAATGAACTGAAAAAAATGTAAGAATCATATGAAATGTTTATGAGAAAAATCTCTATTTACATATGAAATAATCAAAGCCAAATTAAAGTAAAAAACCAACAACCCGCGCTTGTAACGACCTAATTTCTCAATCCGAGAATAATACTCGTTGGAAGCAAAATTCTCGAATTCCTGAAATTATTTTGTGTCATTATTGATATCGACAACATACACACTCATAAAATGCTTAAGTAACTCCAATAATTACATAAGCCCAAACATAATCAATTCATACATGACAAATCCACGAATCCATATGTCACTCAGTGGCTCAAAATAATATCATTTAGAGATACATAATTTCTAACCTAACTCAACATAGTATAACTTAAATACATTAGTTTCCCTCATGTGATTCAAAATAACAACTAGAGGTGGAATGATCCACTTAAAGAGCCTCAAATTCTCCATCCATGCATCCAGCCAGACAATCTTGCATATCTAAAATGAACCCACAAACATGGGGTGAGACTAATGTCTCAGTGAGCATAACTATGCAACAGGGAGTGTGGGTAAGCAAGCAAATGCAATGCAACAAGAGAATAATTACATCATAACATAATATCTCAACTGAAGGTAAACATGACATGCATGACCTGCATTACCCGGCAGATGAGGTCTTATCACTATTTGCGCTAGACCTGAGCTCAGACTACAAGGAACGTCTTCCTTGGGTATAATACCGCCAATTACTAGGGGCCGAAACCCGTGTTTTAACTGGAGACCGAAGTCCATTAAACTGGGGATCAAAGTCCAATCTTGATTAATTAAGGTGAACTGTGGCCGGAGCCAAAATTGGGGCCAAAGCCAATTTTAACTGGGGCCAAAGCCAAATTCATTTTTAACCGGGAGCCGAAGCTCGAAATACATTTTTTGGTTATTTGGGGGCCAAAGCCCTAATGCATAACTCAATAATAGCACGTGAGACATGATTCATAGTGTACATATACATTCTCATAACCATAATCAAAACCCTAACATGTGAACCCTATCCCAAACCCCCAATAATCACAATCATACTCAGGGGCATCATCATGGTAAATACATACAACACAAGGACAAGCAAATAGAAGGGGAGAAGAGAGATTGGGGTTCATAGGAGAGTTTTCATTCAAATTAAGATGGAGTGGAGGGTGTGAGCTATAGGTGAGCTCAAGGAGGAAGGAAAAGTAAGGTGTGAGGGGTGTGGATGAGCAAGCCTCCTTTTCCTTCTCCTTCTCCAAGCTTGGACGAGCTTCTCTCTCTAGACTCTCTCTCTAAAAGTGGTGGGAAGGTGAGAAATGAGGAAAGAAACCCTAGAACTCTGTTTTTAAAAGCTGGCTTCGCATATTTTCACTCAAGTGAAATAATTTTGCTTGAGCGAAATTAAAACAGTGGCGTTCTGCCAGATTTTCGCTTGAGTGAGAGGATTCTCGCTCAAGCAAAAATGACAACATTTCAAACTATGTTTCTGCTGATATTTTCGCTCAAGCGAGAAATTTCTCACTTGAGCGAGAATGAGCCGGTTTTGAAGGTGAAAATGAGACCAGATTACTATCATGTAGCATATCAAACTGAAGTCCCAAATCTTAGCTTTCTAATTCAACTTGAATCACCTAAATTAGACACCTAAAACTCTAGATATCATCAAATTAGTGCACATAGTTCATTAGGCTTAAAATCCAAAATTGAGCAACAACTTCAATTGAAGCCCAACGGTGTACATACCACGTGAACCATGATATAAATCATCAATTCACTTCAATTTCCTCAATCAAAGCCTATCCCTCTTATTTCCTTCACCTCTACAGTTTACATTTTGAATCTTAACTTGGTTTCCCTTAAGTCTCTTCAAAGTAGGTATCTGGAGCTTAACCATTGATTCCTCCCTTCAATTCCCTCTAACACTCTAAACTCTAAATAAATCCTCGATCTTCTCTCTTATTTTACCCTCGAACTCCTAAATTCTCCTTCTATGCTAACTTCCTTCACTTGGTGGGATTCACACCCTAAGGCTTCCTTTATATTCTCTAGGTCCAAGTTTTGGGATGTTACACTCGCCTACCAATAGCCACCATGTGATTGTCTCTCTTTTCCCCTCCACCATGACACAACTCATCATCTAGAACACCACCATCTGCCTAAGATCAAAATCAGGTAGTAGAGAGTGAGAAAAAACTAGAGCAAAAATCGAACAACAAAATAGGGATTGAGAGAAAAGAGTGAGGAAGAGAGGAAACCACCCCAATTGCTGCTGTTGTCACACCACCGTCATGCTAACCTAGCAGTAGGGGTCTTATCACTTTCCTGAAGTTAGACCTGAGCTCAGACTAGAAGGGATATCTCTCTTGGGGACATATAGTTGTCGCCATTACCTGAAGGTCGAAGCCACATCTTAAACATTTAACTTGATGGTCCTAGACTCGTGATGGCCGAAGCCTAACATGAAACACTTGGTTCTTGGTTTACTTGATAACATAATACATGTAACATCCCAAATTAGGACCTAGAGAATATAGAGGAAACCTTAGGTTGTGAACCCCACCAGAAGAAGGGAGTTAGACATAGAAGGAGAATTGGGGAGTTCGGGGGTAAAATAAGAGAATATATTGGGAATTTATTTAGAGTTTGGAGTGTTAGAGGGAATTGGAGGGAGGAATCGGGAGTTAAACTCCGAAAACCGATTCTGAAGAGACTTAAGGGAAACCAAGTTAAGATCCGAAATGTAAACTATAAATGTTAAGGAAAGAAGATGGATGGGCTTGGATTAAGGAAATTGGAGTGAATTTATGAGTTATAACATGGTTCACGTGAAGTGTATCCCGTTGGACTTCAATCAGGGTTGTTGCTTAATTTTGGATTTTAAGCCTAATTACATTTGTGCAGTAATTCAATGATATCTAGAGTTGTAGGTGTCTGATTTAGGTGATTCAAGTTGAATTAGAAAGCTAAGATTCAGGGCTTCAGTTTGAAATGCTACACGATAGTCTTCCGGCCTCAGTTTCACCTTTAAATAGGCTCATTCTCGCTCAAGCGAGAAATCTCTTGCTTGAGTGAAAATATTCTGGTTTTCTCGCTTGAGCAAGAAAACACTCACTTGAGCGTAATTGGGGGAATTTTAAAGTTTGATCTCTGACTTGGTCTTGCTCAAGCGAGAATATCCTCGCTTGAGCAAGAATGTGCGACCAGAGAAGGTTTTTGAGGCTTGCTCAAGCGAGAAACTCTCGCTTGAGCGAGAACACGCAGATTCAGTTTTTAAAAACAAAGAATTAGGGATTTTGGCCCTTATTCCTCTCATTTTCTCCATTGTTAGAGAGAGGAACTAGAGCGAGAAGGGGGAGATTGAAGGAGAGAAGCTTGGATTGAAGCCTCAAATCTCTAGAGGAGCCTTGGATCATCGTTCCCCACCTCTCAATCATTCTATTTCTCCTACTCTTGAGGTGAGTGTGGTCACCCACTCGCTTTCATCTTGATTGCCCTATTGTATGTTCCCTATTCTTCTCACCCCTTGCTTATTTACCTTGTTTGTGAATGTAATTGGTTGATTCTTGGGCTTGTATTGGTTGTTTGAATGGTATGTGTGGATATGCTCAAACCCTATAATATACCTAGGTCTTTATGTTACCACCCCCCTTGGATTAGTTATTGAACACATTATGTCATTCATACTCATGGATATATTTGTAATACCTCCAAGCATTCATGGGCCAATGGTCATAGAGTCTTCGGACCATGATGAACACATTTTTATTCACATTTTGCATAATTAATCTTAGCTTTCTTGGATTATAGTTGTGATTAAATCCACTGTTTTAATTAGAATTTACCAAATTGGGCTTAATTGGGCTTTAACTGTAAATGTTGTTTAATTTCAGTTTTTTAAGCCTATTGACCTACCTGTCTTGTTTTTATGATATCTGGAGTTGTAGGTGGAATTTTTTGGTGATTCCAGTGGCATTGGAAAGCTAAGAGATGGGGCTTTAATTTGATATACTTTAAGAGGGTATTCCTATGAAGGAATTAGGAGCAGTTGCAATTTGAAAATCACCTACTGATGTTGTCTGAAGTTGAGCGGGAAACAACAAGTTTCTGAAGTAGTTTTAGTATTTTGGGCCTGATACTTGTTAGTCAAGGCCCAATTGCCTCTTTGATCAGATTAATCTTGTGTTTTAGGAGAGTAGTATATATAGAGGCAGTTACAATTGTGAAGTCTATTAATCAGTTTGAGCATTCAAACCTGACTCAAAGACTTAATATCCTTTAGTTTTAATGATTAACAAATAAGATTATATAAGAACATAATATTAACAAATAAGATTATATAAGAACATAATAAGAACAAATAAGATTATATAAACAGATTCTACTGAGAAAGGTATTGGTTTGTTGATTGTGTTTCGGGTTGGAATATTCATAAGAAGACTTGATGAACAAAATCAGGATCAGAAGAGCAAATGCAGGATTTAATATAAAGGTTGTCTGAAGCGTAGAAGCTGTCTGAGGAACGCAACTCGTCTGAAGTGCTGAAGCTGTCTGAAGTATGCAACCTTTCTGAAACGTAGAAGCTGTCTGAAGTAAGTAACTCGTCTGAAGTGTTGAAGTTATCCGAAGTACGCAACTCGTCTGAAATATTGAAGCCGTCTGAAGTGCGCAACCTGTCTGAAGTGCTGAAGTCGTCTGAAGACTTGAAGACCGTCTGAAGACAAGAAGACCATATGAAGACAAGAAGACTATCTGAAGACAAGAAGACTATATGAAGATTTGTAGACAGGAGTAAAGACTTGACTATCGTCTGAAAGCATATCGTCTGAAGAAAAGAAATGAGAAAACTCGTCTATCTGAAGCGTTTACATCATCTGAAGACTTAACTAAAGCTGAAGAACAATTATTCTCTGAAGATATGAAGATAATCCGAAGAAGTCTACAAACAGAATCAAGAACTGATCTCTTGAAGACGTTGCTATGTGTAAAGAACACTCTACCAAAGAGACTACACTTATCTCAATATAAAAGCCAGACACGCTTTCCTACCTCGATCAAAGTCTTGCACAAATAAGGAAAGTTTGCAGAACCTCAGTACGCTTTTCAAAATTGCGTGTGCGCAGACCTGCTGCTGGTCAGAACGAATCAGGAGACTAAGAAAAAGCAACAAGAAAGATGTTTGAATAAAACGTATTTTAATTCAACATCTTTTATCTAAATCTCAAAAGAGGAAACTGCAAATAACAACTATTGGTGAAGACATCTCATTCAAAGAAGAAAGAAGAAATGGTGTCAGGAGCAAACAGAAAAGGAGTATATACAAAATGAGCAAAAGAACAAATCCAACGAATACCTCCTCATATACACTCCTAAGAAAAGCAGAAGTCAACTGAGGAACGCAGAAGAAATCAGAAGACAGTTGAAGAAAAGCAAAAGGAAATCAAGAGAGAGAACATGCAAAATAATTCTCTCAAAAGAGCTCATCTATAGAAGTGTCAGAACAGGATCGTCTGAACACTTATTTTCTTAAGGAGAAGCAACCGTTTGAGACATTATTACACAACGGTTATATGAGCCACATCATCAATTATCTCAACAGTATTATGAATCATCTTCAAACGGCTATATTTCATCAAGAACATGTAAATAGCCTCAAGGAAGAATTTGAAAATGTTGAACACATTCACTTGGTTCAATCTATTGATCAAGATGTATCAGAAATACCTTATTGGTTGTTGATCAAGAAGTACTTGAAGCAACCTTATTGGTTGTTGATCACATTTACTTGAATCAACCTTATTGGTTGTTGACCATGCTTACTTGAATCAACCAAGTTGGTCAGTTGAAGAAGATGGCTCAAAATGACAATGAACCAATAATGGTTTGAAGCCACGAATGTACCTTGGTTATTCCAATGATACGGGTGAGAATGTAGCCCATGGAAACCAATGGTTGGAGAACAAGGCTGGAGCTTAAAGTCAGTATCTACCTAGCCAATTCTCAGAGGATGTTATTCCTCATATTAGAGACAGGGATTGTACTTAAACTTATACACTTGTATCACTGTCTTACCCTTGTACTTAGAATTCATTCATTGTATCCTGAGTAGTACTCAGTTAACGTCTAGTACAGGAAAAGATTAAGTTTATGTTTCGTGGAAACTTAAACTTAATTTAATTTGTAAACACTTTATGTGTCTGAGAGCCTGGAGAGGCTTGGTGGAAGAAAGAATACTCTACACTTGGTTAAGTGTCTGAGAGCCTGGAGAGGCTTGGTGGAAGAAAGAATACTCTACACCTGGTTAAGTGTCTGAGAGCCTGGAGAGGCTTGGTGGAAGAAACAATACTTGTTGAGCCTGGAGAGGCTCGATTGACAAAGAATACTTGGTTTAGAGCCTGGAGAGGCTTGTCTGTAAAAGAATACTCGGTGTTGAGCCTGGAGAGGCTTGTCTGTAAAAGAATACTCGTTGTTGAGCTTGTAGAGGCTTGTCTGTAAAAGAATACTGCATGAGTTGCCTGGAGAGGCAGTTGAAAACAAAGGAATACTAATTGTTTAGCCTGAAGAGGCTGTGGTAAAAGAATACTTGTATCTGAGTTCAGATAGTGGAAAATCCAGTGGTGGTTTGCCTCTGGGACTGGATGTAGCTCACGGGTTTGTGGGTGAACCAGGATAAATTTTGTGCCTAAGTCTTCTTTCCCTTAATCTCTTTATTTACAGTTTTCATATTTATGTTGGGGATTGAAAAGTAATTTTCATAATAAACTTAACACAACAATTTCAATAAAATGATCTTTCATATGAACAAAACATGAGATGTCTTTCATATCATTTGAAGCATTACAAAGAATGTTCCTTGAAGAACTTCTGAAATAATTCTCTGAAGTGAATCTGGAAAGAGCTCAGTTCAGAAATCGGGAACAGACTTCATACAACCTCTAGTCATCTGAATTATTTCAGAAACCGTTCTGAAAATACTCTTTGTAATAATCTTCAGAAGATACTTTGAGAACCCTCTGTTTAAAACAATCTTAAGCTTTAGAAGAAACTCTGTTTTTCTTATCTTCCGCACGTTTTAATTATCTCTGATCTTAAGACTTGTTTTGAACATTGTTCATCTTCATGATTTAAATTAAAAATTTACAAAAACAATCAAAAAGCTTGAAACACTATTCAACCCCCCTTCTAGTGTTTCCTGTGGTTCTAACAATTGGTATCAGAGCTCACCTTCGGCTTGAGCATCTAACAAATGCAGAAGGAGTAGATCCTCAGAAGATGGAAATCTCACCAAGCTGAAGCAACTCTGAAGAATGATAATGAGAAAAGAAAATCATTTTTCTTAAAACTCATTATTCATACAAGGCATCTTTCAGAAGGATATAGCTGGAAAAGGAAAGTGTATCTATCTCTAGATCACAAACGGGTAACACCTTTCCTATCTTTGTTTAAATATAAATTTAAGTATAACTGCTTATCTGCTGAATGTTTTGTTTTATTGAAATTTTTATTACATAAGTGTACTTGTGTGAAAATAAATTATTGCATAATAACTGTCCTATATATGTATGCATATTACTTGTTTTGTGTGTAAATTATCTGCATTGCATGCGTGAATATATGTGTGTAAATGAAGAGTCATGTATGTTTATTATTTAATATGAAACGAAACTTTGTGGGATAATGGATCATCAAATGGTTTCCCATAATTGGCACGATGCACAACTCTCAACAACTGCTTGGTGCATGTAACCGTCACTCCTCATTGAACGAAGCAATGATCACTGCCTATTTAAAAGGAGTTTGGATGATCATAATGGAAATTACACCTCATTCAATCATTTTCTTAAAAAGGTCAAAGCTTCCTCAAAGCACCTAATCTCAGAAAATTCAACAGTTCAATAGTACTCAATGGCCAACATGTCTACATCATCAAATGACTCAAACCATCCCTTATTTGATGAGAGAATCATATCCTCTAAAATGGTAAAACTCTCTGATTTGATGAGGCTGGGTATAATATCACAGAATACTTTGACGTTGTGGGGTGGACTCCTTACTTCAGCAATATCTCCTCACCATGGCATGAAGAAAGTGTATTGGAGTTCTGGAACAACTCCAACATTGTGTCAAATGATGATTGGTCCGGGATTAAAATAGAGGTAATGGGAAGACCAATTTGTGTGGACTACAAATTAATTGCTGAGGTGATTGGTGTGCCTGCTAGAGGAGAACAATACTTTCAGAGGTGGGAATCCTTGCATGGTGGAACTTTCATCTTTGATGAAGTTCTCTTTGGAGGAAGACGTCTAGAACCCTACCGACCTTCTCAAGTTTTGAAGATTCCCAGAGACTTCTTGCTGTGCTAAACTGCAGCATCCTTCCAAAAGGATGCAACATGTTAGAAGTAAATCAGCTGGAAAGGTTCGTATTGGGACACTTGCTGACAAAGAAGAGAATCAGTCTTCCCTGGGTGCTGATGTATCAGATGATCTTCAGACAAGATATGAGCAATGAAGATCTCTATCCTCACAACACCCTGATAATGAAAATACTGATGCACAAGGGCTTTCCAGTGGAAAGTCACTTTGACCAACCGCCTCCTCACTTCTTTACTCCGGGAATGTATGATCAGTTAGACCGGACTCTAATTTAGAGAGAAGGAGCTCCAGAGAATCAGGTGATTATTCCTCCCTTGGTTGCTCCACGCAACAAAGGAAAAAGGGCTTTTACTCATCTGGGTGCTCATAAAAGAAAAAGGATGGTGTTGGGTGCATACAATCTGAGGAGGGTGAATGGCAAGGTGAATCGGCTTGCAAAGAGGCTGAGAGTGACCGAGAAAGAGTTGCAAGAGCTCAAAGCTGAGAAAGAGACTGCCAACACCGCTGAGAACCCATCTGTTGATCATTGAATCCATTTCAAGTGTCTTGTTTTTTTGTTATTATTTCTTGTTTTACATCTTAAATATTATAAATATCTTTTATATGATTATCAAATCTCTTCTTGTCTGTGTATGTTTAAACAGTGTGTCTTTTATCTTTGAATGCTTGAATGAATCTTTAACTCAACACAACTTCTTCTTGGTACAACTACTTGATAAAATCAATTAACTTAATAAGATAAAGACAAAATTAAGATTCATCTACTATAAAAAATCTTCTAATAATTTAACTTGCTGAAATTTGATAAAATTAAAATATTTAATCTAAGACATTTGATTTAATGATTAACTAATATGATTAAGAAATATCAGATACTGCTGAAAAGCATCTTTAGTTCATGTTTCAGAAAAACAGGTTTTTGAAAATAAGCTCAAAGAAGATCAACCGGAGGAAATGCCATGTTTAAAAAGATGAATCAAGGCAACATCATCTAAAAAAATGTCTAAGTGTGATATCATCTCCATGTTCTGAACCTGTTCAGACAGTTCACAATGAACTTACTGAAATTGTGGGTCAGAAATGTTAAGATGGTTGATACACAAAGCACTAAGCCTACCTCTACCCTTGAAAAGATAATTTTGACTTAGTAACATCTCTACTTTCTGAACCTGTTCAAAAGGCTCTCGGTGAACCTCCTGAAATTGTGGGTCAGGAATGTTAAAGTAATGGAAACTCAAGTCATTAAAGTCTATTTCAATCCTTAAGGGACAGGTCAAGATGATTGTTCAAAAGAATCTCTTGAAGCACATACTGGATCTTGCAGATATCAAGCAACCCAAGAAAAGGAAATTTTTTTAGAGAAACGTGCAATGGCAGAAAAGCTTTCTTCCATCCAGAGAATAATGAGGAAATCTAATGGTAACATCATCTCATCTTAAAACTTAAATATCTATGAAAATTTGTCCTCTAGTAAAGTGTCTAATCAACAAATAACACTTTAATCATGCTCAATAAGTAAAAATTAAAAGACTCAAAATATTAAAGGATTCTCAGATACTTATTTTTTGAAATCTTTTTAATTTATTTGAAAAATCTGTGTTAAAAGTTTTTCTTTTAAAATGCTTTCTCTTTTTCTATTTATTCTCTTTGTAAAAAGGTATTTCGAAAAGGTATTTTCAAAACTATCTTTTTCTTCTTTCTTTTCCCTTTCAAAAACGTTTTTCAAAACTTTCTTCATCAATGCTAATGACTCAGTTTCCTATGGCACCTCATCTATGACCAATCAATGATGTACGTTTTGATACTTTCAAGGTATGGAACTGACATCATGAAAAGCTATCTGAAGTCCCTATACTTCGCGTGAACAACAATCCAATGGATTCATTTTCCTTACTTCTCTATTTTACCCTTGATTCAAAGTCCTATAAATTCACAAGAGCTCTTCACACAAACTCACATCTTCAAAGCTCCTCTATAGCTTTGTCTAAAGTTCTGAGTAAGTGTCTCCCAGAAGGATGATGAAGAAGCAAAGGAAAATAGCCGAAGGATTTCTGGAACATGTTGAGGCAAAGATCAAGTCATCTTGGATGATGTATGGAATGAAGAGTAAGGGAAAAGGTTCATCTGAAAACCCGTTTCTCTATACTTGGACCATGGTGATCTTGCTGGATCACAGGTGGACTGGAAGACCACTGGAGCTCTGAGGCAATTCCTGAAGCTTTTGCAGTAGAAGGAGTGGTGATAGCTTTAAAAGAGATGAAGTCTGATAAGGCTATGCCTCAGGCCTTCGAAGGAATCTCCGGCGTTAGCAATGAAAAATGCATTCTATTTTTGGAATGTAAATAAACTGAAAGTATAACAGTAAGAATAGAATGCATTTTTCATTGCTAACGCCGGAGATTCCTTCGAAGGCCTGAGGCATAGCCTTATCAGACTTCATCTCTTTTAAAGCTATCACCACTCCTTCTGCTGCAAAAGCTTCAGGAGTTGCCTCAGAGCCCCAGTGGTCTTCCAGTCCACCTGTGATGCAGCAAGATCACCATGGTCCAAGTATAGAGAAACGGGTTTTCAGATGAACCCTTTCCCTTACTCTTCATTCCATACATCATCCAAGATGACTTGATCTTTGCCTCAACTTATTCCAGAGGTCCTTCTTCTATTTTCCTTTGCTTCTTCATCATCCTTCTGGGAGCCTCTTACTCAGAACCTTAGACAAAGCTATAGAGGAGCTTTGAAGATGTGAGTTTGTGTGAAGAGCTCTTGTGAATTTATAGGACTTTGAAGCAAGGGTAAAATAGAGAAGTAAGGAAAATGAATCCATTGGATTGTTGTTCACGCGAAGTTTAGGGACTTCAGATAGCTTTTCATGATGTCAGTTCCATACCTTGAAAGTATCGAAACGTACATCATTGATTGGTCATAGATGAGGTGCCATAGGAAACTGAGTCATTAGCATTGATGAAGAAAGTTTTGAAAAACCATTTTGAAAGGGAAAAGAAAGAAAAAAAGATAGTTTTGAAAATACCTTTTCGAAATACCTTTTTACAAAGAGAATAAATAGAAAAAGAGAAAGCATTTTAAAAGAAAAACTTTTAACATAGATTTTTCAAATAAATTAAAAAGATTTAAAAAAATAAGTATCTGAGAATCCTTTAATATTTTGAGTCTTTTAATTTTTACTTATTGAGCATGATTAAAGTTTTATTTGTTGATTAGACACTTTACTAGAGGACAAATTTTCACAGATATTTAAGTTTTAAGATGAGATGATGTTACCATTAGATTTCCTCATTATTCTCTGGATGGAAGAAAGCTTTTCTGGCATTGCACATTTCTCTAAAAACTTTTCCTTTTCTTGGGTTGCTTGATATCTGCAAGATCTAGTATGTGCTTCAAGAGATTCTTTTGAACAATCATCTTGACCTGTCCCTCAAGGATTGAAATAGACTTTAATGACTTGAGTTTCCATTACTTTAACATTCCTGACCCACAATTTCAGGAGGTTCACCGAGAGCCTTCTGAACAGGTTCAGAAAGTAGAGATGTTACTAAGTCAAAATTATCTTTTCAAGCGTAGAGGTAGGCTCAGTGCTTTGTGTATCAACCATCTTAACATTTCTGACCCACAATTTCAGTAAGTTCATTGTGAACTGTCTGAACAGGTTCAGACAATGGAGATGATATCACACTTAGACATTCTTTTAGATGATGTTGCCTTGATTAATCTTTTTACACATGGCATTTCCTCCGGTTGATCTTCTTTGAGCTTATTTTCAAAAACCTGTTTTTCTGAAACATAAACTAAAGATGCTTTTTAGTAGTATCTGATATTTTTTAATCATATTAGTTAATCATTAAAACAAATGTCTTAGATTAAATATTTTAATTTTATCAAATTTCAGCAAGTTAAATTATTAGAAGATTTTTTTTATAGTAGATGAATCTTAATTTTGTCTTTATCTTATTAAGTTAATTGATTTTATCACGTAGTTATACCAAGAAAAAGTTGTGTTAAGTTAATGATTCATTCAAGCATTCAAAGATAAAAGACACATTGTTTAAACATACACATACAAGAAGAGATTTGATAATCATATAAAAGATATTTATAATATTTAAGATGTAAAACAAAAATAATAACAAAAGACAAGACACTTGAAATGGATTCAATGGTCATCAGATGGGTTCTCAGCGGCGTTGGCAGTCTCTTTCTCAGCTTTGAGCTCTTGTAGCTCTTTCTTAGTCACTCTCAGCCTCTTTGCAAGACGATTCACCTTGTCATTCACCCACTTCAGATTGTATGCACCCAACACCATCGTTTTTCTTTTATGAGCACCCAGATGAGTAAAAACCGTTTTTCCTTTGTTGCGTGGAGCAACCAAGGGAGGAATAATCACTTGATTCTCTGGAGCTTCTTCTCTCTCAATTAGAGTCCGGTCTAACTGATCATACATTCCCGGAGTAAAGAAGTGAGGAGGCGGTTGGTCAAAGTGACTTTCCACTGGAAAGCCCTTGTGCATCAGTATTTTCATTATCAGGGTGTTGTGAGGATAGAGATCTTCATTGCTCATATCTTGTCTGAAGATCATCTGATACATCAGCACCCAGGGAAGGCTGATTCTCTTCTTTGTCAGCAAGTGTCCCAATACGAACCTTTCCAGCTGATTTACTTCTAACCTGTTGCGTCCTTTTGGAAGGATGCTGCAGTTTAGCACAACAAGAAGTGCTCTGGGAATCTTCAAAAGTTGAGAAGGTCGGTAGGGTGCTAGACATCTTCCTCCAAAGAGAACTTCATCAAAGATGAAAGTTCCACCATGCAAGGATTCCCACCTCTGAAAGTACTGTTCTCCTCTAGCAGGCACACCAATCACCTCAGCAATTAATTTGTAGTCCACACAAATTGGTCTTCCCATTACCTCTGTTTTAATCCCGAACCAATCATCATTTGACACAATTTTGGAGTTGTTCCAGAACTCCAATACACTTTATTCATGCCATGGTGAGGAGATATTGCTGAAGTAAGGAGTCCACCCACAGCGTCAATGTACTCTGTGATATTATACCCAACTTCATCAAAATCAGAGAGTTTTACCATTTTAGAGGCTATGATTCTCTAATCAAACACGGGATGGTTTGAGTCATTTGATGATGCAGACATGTTGGCCATTAAGTACTATTGAACTGTTGAACTTTCTAAGACTAGGTGCTTTGAGGAAGCTTTGACCTTTTTAAGAAAATGATTGAATGAAGTATAATTTCCATTATGATCATCCAAACTCCTTTTAAATAGGCAGTGATCATTGCTTCGTTCAATGAGGAGTGACGGTTACATGCACCAAGCAGTTGTTGAGAGTTGTGCATCGTGCCAATTATGAGAAACCGTTTGATGATCCATTATCCCACAAAGTGCCGTTTCATATTAAATAATAAACATACATGACTCTTCATTTACACACATATATTCATGCAATGCAGATAATTTACACACAAAACAAGTAATATGCATACTGTAGATGCCTTAATTACAAGTTTTGGTGATGCCAATAAGAAATGAAAGAAATGAGAAAGGCAATGGCAAAGAAAAGAACTAAATTCAATTCAAGCATCAAAGAATAAATAGAAGATCAAGATCAATATCAAGTCAACACAAAGGTTTATTAGTTTAAGCTTGATTGAGTTAGATATAATATGTCAAAAGAGTCCTTATCAATTGCAAGTAACTTGGCACTGAAAAAGAAATTAAAGAAAATATTTTTATAAATTAAAAATCGGTTCAAAGATTAAAATTTTTGAATTGGTAATCGATTACCAACATGTGTAATCGATTATCAGATGTTCCAGAATTTAAATTTCAAAAATTTTGATCTGTGTAATCGATTACCAATTCTTGTAATCGATTACCAGAGTGCAGGAAATTCAAATTTTGAATTTCAGGCACAACTGTTCGCAAAACTGAACTGTGTAATCGATTACCAAACCCTTGTAATCGATTACCTGTGTTCTGTTTTTGAAAATCTTGAAGAGACATGACTTTTAATCAAGGATTACAATGTTTCATCTTCATCCTTATATATATATGTCTCAGATTCGAATTTTAACCAGATTTTCTCATATGAAATAATCATATTTTGAAATCACTTTGAATCATCTTGTGCCAAACACTTGCAAATCATTAAGATCTTTTATAGGCTTTCAACTTGTAATATCCACTCTAAAGGAGAGTCCATTTGTTTTCATCGATTCTATCTGTATTTGTACGTTGGGTTAAAGAAAGGGTGTCTCTCTTGATGTGTGGTTTGATTCTCAACATAAGGAAGGGTTCCGAGGTGTTGGAGAATTGATTGTTTGTAAAAGACTTTACAAAATAGTGGAAATCTCAAGTTGATACTTGGGGACTGGACGTAGACAAGTGGATTGGCCGAACCAGTATAAATCGTGTTTGCAATTTCTCTTCCCTTAACTCTTGTTTACTTGTTGCATTTACAATTTCGTTTTATTAAGAGTAAAACATTCATTCTTCATCTTTGAAAAGGGCTTTTTAAGCATAATTAGGGAAAGATAATTCATTAAAAGAAAAGAATAGATAATATCGAATAACTTAATTCACCCCCCCTCTTAAGTTAGTGAGGCCACTTGTCTAACAAGTGGTATCGGAGCTTGTATCTTGTTTAAGGATTAGAAGCCTCAAGATCAACTATGGCCTCATCCAACTCTCTTTTTGGTGAAGGAAACTCCTTTAATAGACCACCTGTGTTCAATGGAGAAGGATTTCACTATTGGAAATCTAGGATGCAAATCTTTATAGAATCAATTGATCTAAACATTTGGGATGCTATAGAAAATGGACCTTTTGTTCCTTCAATGCAACTAGGAGATGAAATTAAGATAACACCTAGGGATCAATGGAGTGAGGAGGATAAAAGAAAAGTACAATATAACCTAAAGGCCAAAAACATAATCACATCTGCATTAGGCATTGATGAATATTTTAGAGTCTCCAATTGTAAGAGTGCCAAAGAGATGTGGGATGCTTTGGAAGTGACTCATGAGGGAACTAGTGATGTCAAAAGATCTAGAATAAATACCCTCACACATGAATATGAACTATTTAGAATGAATCAAAATGAAAGTATACAAGAAATGCAAAAGAGATTCACTCATATTGTTAATCATCTTGCATCATTAGGAAAATGTTTTCCAAATGAAGATTTAATTAACAAAGTTCTAAGGTGTTTGAATAGGCAATGGCAGCCAAAGGTGACCGCGATTACAGAATCAAAAGATCTTACAACTATGTCTCTTCATTCACTCTTTGGGAAACTTCAAGAACATGAGTTAGAGTTAACAAGACTAAATCAAAATGAAGAAAATGACAAAAGTAAGAAAAATATTGCTCTCAAAGCTTCACCATCAACGGTCCATGAAGAAGAAGATATTATCGAAGATGAGGACTTGGACGATGACGAAGAATTCAGTCTTTTTGTTAAAAGGTTCAACAAGTTTCTAAGAAACAGAGGAAATAGAAGAAGACCTACACCCAACATAAAGAAGAAAGGAGAATACTCTCAATCAATCCAAAAATGCTTCGAATACAACCAACCAGGGCATCTCAGACTAGAATGTCCAATTTACAAGAAAAGAATGGAAAAATCAAACAAGAAGACATTCAAAGACAAGAAAACAAAGAAATCTTACATCACATGGGATGACAATGACATAAGTTCCAGTGACTCAGAAAATGAAACTGTCAACCTAGGTCTTATGGCCAAAGACTACGAAAGTGAAGAAGAGGTAACATCTTCTAACATTGATACATCCATCTCATTTGATGAATTACAAGAAGCATTTAATGATTTACATAAAGAATCATTTAAATTAGCAAAACTAGTTTCATCATATAAGAAAACCACTAAAAAGCTTGAGGAAGAAATTTCTAAATTAAATAGAGAACTAGATAATCTAAGAAATGAATTTAAATTAGTAAACTCTAAAAATGAAAATTTGAGTTCTATCATTAATTTAGAAAACAACAAAGAAATTCGTCCATGCACATCATGTCTAAAGCATAAAGAGGAAATTAATAAATTAAACACTACTTGTGAAAAATTCACCTTTGGTAAAAATAATTTAGATGTTATTTTAGGAAATCAAAGGTGTGTATTTGACAAAGCAGGATTAGGATACAATCCTCAAACTCAACAAAAGAGTTATAAAAATTTCTTTGTAAATGCTCAATCCACCAGTTCTCCATTCTTAACATGCATTTATTGTGGAAAGAAGGGTCATAATGCATCAAACTGTTATTTTAGAACGAATTCTACAAATCTAAAAAATATGATGTGGATCCCAAAAGGATCTTTAATTAGCACTAACTCTAAGGACCCAAAGAAAGTTTGGGTACCTAAATCAAACAATGTTGTGACTTGTAGGATTCCATGAAACATACTTGGTACATCGACAGTGGATGCTCCAAGCACATGACCGGGGATATCTCAAAGCTTATGGACATCACTCCAAAGAACAGTGGACATGTTACCTATGGAGATAACAACAAGGGTAAAATCTTGGGAATTGGAAAAATAGGTACAAATCATTCAACCTCCATAGAAAATGTCTTACTTGTTGATGGCCTTAAGCATAACTTACTTAGTGTTAGTCAATTATGTGATAAAGGATTCTTAGTATCATTTGATTCACAATGTTGCTTTATTGAATCTAAACATGACAAAAACATTAAGTATATAGGATATAAAATAAATAATGTATATAAGATATAATTAGATAATACTACAAATCATAACCAGTGCCTTATTAGTAAAAATAATGAGTCTTGGTTGTGGCATAAAAGAATTGCTCATATAAACATGGATCATTTAAATAAATTGGTTTCAAAAGACTTAGTTATTGGTTTACCTAAAATAAAATTTGAAAAAGACAAACTTTGTGATGCTTGTCAAAAAGGTAAACAAGTAAGAGTCTCTTTTAAATCTAAGAACATAGTATCAACCACTAGGCCTTTACAGCTTTTACATATGGATCTCTTTGGTCCATCTAGAACTATGAGTTTTGGTGGTAGTTATTATGCTCTTGTAATAGTAGATGATTTTTCTAGATTTACATGGACTTTATTTCTTGCAAATAAGAGTGATGCATTTCATACCTTTAGAAAATTTGCAAAAATGATTCAAAATAAGAAAAATATTAAAATAGCTTCCATTAGGAGTGATCATGGAGGGGGAGTTTGTAAATAAAAACTTTGATATGTTTTGTGATGAAAATGGCATAGAACATAATTTTTCTGCCCCTAGAACTCCACAACAAAATGGAGTAGTTGAAAGGAAAAATAGATCACTAGAAGAACTAGCAAGAACAATGCTTAATGATTCTAATATTCCAAAATATTTTTGGGCAGAAGCAGTAAGTGCTGCTTGTTACACAATAAATAGGGCTCTAATTAGACCAATCTTAGAAAACCAAATATCTCTCATCTAAAATTGAAGTTAAAAATATAGATGAAGCCTTAAAAGATGAACATTGGATTATTGCTATGCAAGAAGAATTAAACCAATTTGAAAGAAACCAAGTTTGGGATCTAGTTGATAGACCAAATAATCATCCTATTATAGGAACGAAATGGGTTTTTAGAAACAAGTTAGATGAACATGGTATAGTTGTGAGAAACAAAGCTAGGTTAGTGGCCAAAGGATATGTAGGAACACAGGGAAACACTAGAAGGGGGGTTGAATAGTGTTTCTAAATATTTTAGAAAGCTTTTCGCAAACAGGTGTTAAAAACACGATTTCAGACAGGCTCTTAAAGGGCTGTCTGAAGTTTTCAGACGACTTGAAAAAAAACTGATTTTAAAAGATGTTTTGTTCCTTTATAAAATATCAGATTAATTACTCTAACCCCTTGATTAGTATAAAAAGAATTAACAAGAGATAAGGGTAAGAAAACTTAGCCAAGGAATTTATCCTGGTTCACTCACTACCACCGTGAGCTACGTCCAGTCCCAATGCCAACTAGCAATTGGATTTTCTCTTAATCTTTCAAGATTACAAGTATTCTTTACAGTGAAGCCTCTCCAGGCTCTACAACCAAGTATTCTTTTACAGTCAAGCCTCTAGAGGCTCTACAACCAAGTATTATTTTACAGTCAAGCCTCTCCAGGCTCTACAACCAAGTATTCTTTTACAGTCAAGCCTCTCCAGGCTCTACAACCAAGTATTCTTTTACAGTCAAGCCTCTCCAGGCTCAAACCAACAAGTATTCTTTTTCAGACAAGCCTCTCCAGGCTCAAAAAATAAATACAGAGAAGGTAAAATGCTTAAGCTTACAAACTATATCAGTCTTGAAGCTTAAACAATTACAAGTGTACAGAAAAACTGAGGTATGCTCAGGATAATACAATATGTGTACAAAGATAAATATTATCAGAGTTGCAGCGAAAACTTTTCAAGCCTTTTTGTTCTTGTTAAAAAAATTCTTCTCTATCTTTTTGATGGTCTTCAAAGGAGGGGTATTTATACCCAATCTTTAATTCGTTGAAATACCACCGTTAAGAGATAGCATTAAATGTTGTTTAATCCGTTGTGAGACATGCTTTTGAGAGCTCTGATATTTCTGACACGGTACAAGGTTGCTCCTGCCATAAAGCTGCTACAAATGTTGCTGCAGAGGCTGCGTTGCAGAGATTTCCTCAGTGGTGTATGAAATTCAAAATCACCAGGAAAGATCTATGTGTTCCTTGCTATAAACGTGTTTGAAAAGATACGTGCAGCAGAGGTTCAGAAAAGTCTTCACAAACTTCAGCAGAGGGTGCCACGTCATAAAAGAGACTTCAGACGACTTCAATGCTTTAGACGGGTTGAACTACTTCAGACAGCTTCAACGCTTCAGACGAGTTTTGCTTCTTCAGACGAGTTTTGCTTCTTCAGACATCTTCAACACTTAGTCTTTTTATGTAGGCTCATAGTGACTCTTGCTGAAATCATAGATAAAACATTAAAGCATATGTGTATATATGATAAATACTTTAAGTCAAATTTGTCAACCATTAAAACTTGAAGAATCTGCTCTTGCTTAGCAATAAGATGCTTAGTCTTCTTCTCTTGATCAGCATACTTCTTTTCAAGTTTCTTGACTTTGGTCTTCAGCTTCAGATTTTCCTCAGACAAGTCTTGCTCAGATTCATACAAAATCAATTGGATGTAGGGGCAAACAAATCTAAGCACTCCAAAGCCTGGCTCCAAACTGTATTCAGAAGGTTTGAACACAGGGCAAAAGAAGGTGCCAATGGGGTTCAGTACTACCCAGTCTTCATTAAAAGAGTCAACAGGTGGGGGAAAGTGATCTCTCAGATAGTGAAGAAGATCCAACATCTTCTCTGATCTTCCAGTAAGAGGACCACATCCAATCTTGAAGTAGTTGATCCAGGCCTCCTCCTTGGTTACTGATGAACTCTGGTAAAGATTCCCACTCCGATGGACTCATCATTTCAGACAGAGGTGCAGATGCAGAATAAACTTTATCTTCTTTGAATTTCTCACCCTGACCTTCCTTTAAGGGATACCTAGGAACTATTCTATCAGGTTTCACCAAGATTTTAGTGGTTGGCCTGATTGAACAAGTTCTAGGAGGCCTGTAGCCTCTCATCCCAACTCCCTTGTGCAAATCCCTCTGAAACAGCTCAGACTCAGTGTTCAGCTGCCTCACGAAACTCCATTCATCATTATTTAACCTGAGGGAATCATCTGAGAATGGATTGATGGGAACCCAAGTATGTGCAGAAGGGACAACACCCTTCCTGATTTTTTCTAATCCTCCTGAAAGAGCACTGTATTGGTTTCTGACTTCAGCAACAGTTTTACTGATTAAGCAATGATGCAAGGATACAGCAGGTGCTGGTCTGAAATGCTGTAGCTCTTCAGACAGGTTGCCAAACTTGGGCAATGAGTAGGGATCAGAAGGAAGGAGAGATAACTGTAGAGCATCAGCAAGCACTTGCTCTTCTTCAGCAATGATCTCTTCTTGTTGTGAAGGTGGAGGAGATAAATGTGGTGAGGGTATAGGTGGTGGTGGTGAAGATGAAGGTAAAGGCGATATCAGAGCAAGGTCATGGGTTCGTGGGGACGGTAAAGTAGGTTCAGAGAGTTGATTCTCTGAAGGTTGTGGTGAGGTAGGTTTAGAGGGTTTGTTTTCTGTTGGTTCAGAGGGTTCAGAAGGTAGGTTTTCTGTTTGTGGAGGTGGTGATGGTTGTTTTAGAGGTGAAGATGGTTGTTTTTCAGGTGATAGGCGTTTTGGTGAAGGTTGTGGTGAAGGTTGAGATGTTGGTTGAGGGGATGGTTGAGAGGGTTGCTGAGGTGTTTGTTTTTCTGGTGAGGAGGGTGGTGAAGGAGTTACATTATCAAATCTCACCTTAATTCTCTTGTAGGGAGGCTTGGTTACCTCAGACTCTTTTGCCTTTGCTTCCTTCTCTTCCTTCTCCCTTTGTGCTTGTTTTTCTTCCCTTTTTCTTTTAAAATACTCATGTGCCTTGACGTAATTTTGGTATTTCCAAGCAATATCTTCTGCTTCCAGCTGAGAGGTAATGCTTCTAGTCACCCTAGATTCAGGTGCAGTCTGAAGTAGCTTGGTTTTGGTCCTCCTTCTCTGAGGTGCACTTGACCTCTTCCTTTTCTTTGCACCCTCAGCTATGGTTGCTTGCCTATCATCTTCAACATAGGCCAATTGTGAAGCAATAGCAAGAGCTCTATCAGTCTTTTCTTGCTCTGCTTTCTTCTCCAGCTCCTCTTACTCCAAGGCAGTAGCCAATGCTGCCACCTGAATGAGTTCAGGATCAGTTGGGCAAGCAGCCAATGGCTCAGCTACAACTGCATCAGTTTCATCTGCCTCTTGAGCCTGTCCTTCCATTTCAGAAGTAGGTTGTGGAGTCTGTACAGGTTCAGACAACTGACCCACAATTTCAGATGGCCTTTGTGATGCCTTCTAAACAGGTTCAGACACCTGACTCTGCACAGATGCAGATGCTACTTTAGCAGCACTCCTTACAGGTAGCTTCTTCAATTTTGCTTGAGGAGAGGGTTTTGATGGCTTGAACTCATGCCTCCTTATGTCTCCTATGAGTTCATTCTCAAGAACCTCCATTGTTGTCTGCCTTCTTCTTCTGCAGTAGGTGAATCAGACAAAATCTCTCCAACTCAGAAACATGGTTTCTGCTTCCACTCTTAGGGATTACAGAGCACCCTAAGATGACATGCAAAACCCTAGCCTTGTCTGACATATGCTTTGCGTCCAAACTTACTGGTTCAGAGGTACCATACAGAAACTCTGTGAACTGCTTCTGTCCACCATTTCTTGCTTCCCAGCCAGGAGTGAATACAACTCCTTCAGTCCTGACCTCACAGATGTGAACAAGTATATCTTCATCAACAAAGACAGGGACACCTCGTACTATGGCCTTGATGCTAGTGTAGATACCCTGAGGATTGGGTATTCCTCTGGCAGTAGCCCAGAAATCCAGCACACTCTGCTCATGCCATTGTGTCAAGTTGTGATTGAAGTACGGAGTCCACCCAGCTGCATCGAACTCAGCAAATAAGTTCATTCCCAGAGATTGAAGATCCTCCAGGACTACACCCTTAGTCTTCACGATGTTGCTTCCAGCAAATTTCTTAGGAGCCATTGAAGAGTTTTCTCAAGAACTTTGAGAGAGAAAAAATTTCTTGTAGAAGAAGGATCTTAAAAGGTGAATACAGAATAGTGAACGGTGAAGTTCTCTGACTCGCTAGCTTCTGTATTTATAGACCCATGAAGTAATGACGACATGAACTGGCTGCGCGAGCATAGGAAAACGTGCGAAGTGGAAGAGACAAAATAAATGGAATTAAACCGTCTTAGAAAGCCACGTCATTTGTTTACTTCAGACTAGTGACAGATTTCAGACACCCATATAGATTTCAGACAACCCAAAATTTCAGACAAGTCACTTGTTTCAGACAAGCTGAAATTTCAGACACATCATTTTCAACAGATCAAATTACACACAATCAAAATGAATGTATGTTCAGATTATTTCTAATGAACTTAAATCTATCTTTAGTCAGAGGTTTTGTGAATATATCAGCCCATTGATGCTCTGTATCAATAAACTGAATATAAAAAACGCCTTTCTGAACATAGTCTCTAATGAAATGATGTTTTATTTCTATATGTTTAGCCCTAGAATGTTGAATGGGATTTTTAGACAAATTAATAACACTTGTATTATCACACAAAACAGGTATAGCAGATATAGTAATGTTAAAATCTTCTAACTGATACTTCACCCATAACAGTTGTGAGCAACAACTGGCTGCTGAGATGTATTCTGCTTCAGCTGTTGATAAGGCAATTGTGCTTTGCCTTTTGCTTGACCAGCTGATCATATTTTCTCCAAAGAAATGACATCCACCACTGGTGCTTTTTCTTTCCATTGTGTCTCCAGCAAAATCAGCATCACAGTAACCTATTAACCTGCAATCCTTACTTTTCTTATAGCACAGACCAAGATTAGTAGTACCTTTAAGATATCTGAAAATTCTTTTTACAACTTTGTAGTGAGTACTCCTTGGATCAGATTGAAATCTTGCACACAGACAAACACTGAACATTATGTCAGGTCTGCTTGCTGTTAGATACAATAATGATCCAATCATTCCTCTATACAAAGTTTGATTCACTGGTTCTTCCTTCTCATCTTTATTTAAGGATGCAGAGGGATGCATTGGAGTTGACATGGGTTTGCAATCATTTAAGTTAAACTTCTTAAGCATTTCCTTTGTATATTTTTCTTGATGGATCCATATACAATCAGAATCTTGCTTAATCTGAAGTCCTAAGAAAAATTTTAGTTCACCCATTAAACTCATTTCAAACTCTGATTGCATTAACTCTGAAAACTCCTTGCATAATGAAGAGTAAGTTGAACCAAAGATAATGTCATCAACATATATCTGAACAAGTATAAGATATTTGTTAGACTGTTTTCTAAAAAGAGTTGTATCCACTTTTCCTCTTTCAAAACCATTTGAGATTAGAAAACTGCTCAATCTGTCATACCAAGCTCTTGGGGCTTGTTTCAGACCATAGAGAGCCTTTTGAGTTTGAAAACATGTTCAGGAAAAGCAATATCTTCAAAACCAGGGGGTTGTCTAACAAAGACTTCTTCTTCAATGAGACCATTGAGGAAGGCACTTTTAACATCCATTTGATATAACTTGATGCCATTATTTACAGCATAAGATAAAAGAATTCTAATTGCTTCTAACCTGGCCACTGGGGCAAAGGTTTCAGTGAAATCAATACCTTCTTGCTGGTTGTATCCTTGAGCAACCAATCTTGCCTTGTTTCTGACTACCTTGCCTTCTTCAGACAGCTTGTTTCTGAACACCCATTTGGTTCCAATAATAGTTTTCCCATGGGGTTTAGGAACAAGGGTCCAGACATTACTCCTAGCAAACTGATTCAGCTCTTCTTGCATAGCTAAGATCCACCCTTCATCATGCAAAGCTTCATCAATGTTCGTTGGCTCTATTTCAGACAGGAGAGCAAGAGAATTCAGATTCTTGAATTTTGCTCTTGTCTTAACTCCTTCTGAAGTGCTGCCAATGATTTGCTCTTTAGGATGATGTGATTTGTATTTCCAATCAGATTTCTGAGAAGGTATCAAATCTGTTTGTTCTGTCTGAGACTCAACATTTGTCTGAAGAGGTTTAGTAACAGTAGGTACTTCAGACAGCTGCTCATCCTTCAAGCTGCTGTGGTCATTCAGCTCCATTCCTGCAAAATCATCCTCTAAATCTGATAGTTCCCTATCAGTCTCTTTGTTATCATTGAATTTAACATGAATAGTTTCTTCAACAGTTAAAGTTCTAGAGTTATACACTCTATAGGCTTTAGATATTTCATAATATCCAATGAAAAATCCTTTATCAGACTTTGCATCAAATTTTCCAAGATCATCCTTGGTGTTGAGTATAAAACATTCACAGCCAAAGGTGTGGAAATATGATATGTTGGGTTTTCTTCCTTTCCACAGTTCATAGGGAGTCTTTTTCAGAATTGGTCTTACCAATATTCTGTTTTGAAGGTAACATGTTGTGCTAACAGCTTCTGCCCAGAAGGATCTTGGTAAGCTGCATGAGTTGAGCATGGTCCTTGCCGTCTCTTGCAAACTTCTGTTCTTTCTCTCAACAACCCCATTCTGTTGAGGTGTTCTAGCCACAGAGAAATTGTGTGAGATCCCATTCTCATCACATAACATTTGAAAGATTGCATTCTCAAACTCTCCACCATGATCACTTTTGATAACAGAAATACAGAATCCTTTCTCATTCTGTACCTTCTTGCAGAATATTGTGAAATTCCTAAAAGTATCATCCTTGCTTCTTAGGAATAACACCCATGTAAATCTAGAATAGTCATCAACAATGACCAAACCATATTTCTTACCACTAAGACTTTCTGTTCTAATAGGACCAAACAAGTCAATGTGTAAAAGTTCTAGTGGTCTGCTAGTTGAAACAACATCCTTACTCTTAAAAGAGTGTTTTGTTTGTTTCCCTTTCAGACAGCTTTCACATAAAATGTCAGATTTGTATGAAAGCTTGGGCAATCCTTTAACAAGATTATGTTTTGCTAATCTTGAGATTAATCTCAAGCTAGCATGCCCAAGTCTTTGATGCCAAATATGTTTTTCATCTTCAACAGAAATGAAACATTTTACATTTTGACTTGCTAGATCCTCTAGATCAATTTTGTACACATTGTTGTGATCCTGATCTTCTGATTCTTATCAAGTCTTCTTAATATTCCAACCTGAAATACAATCAACAAACCAATACCTTTCAGTAGAATCTGTTTATATAATCTTATTTGTTCTTATTATGTTCTTATATAATCTTATTTGTTAATATTATGTTCTTATATAATCTTATTTGTTAATGTTATGTTCTTATATAATCTTATTTGTTAATATTATGTTCTTATATAATCTTATTTGTTAATCATTAAAACTAAAGGATATTAAGTCTTTGAGTCAGGTTTGAATGCTCAAACTGATTAATAGACTTCACAAGAACATGCAAAATAATTCTCTCAAAAGAGCTCATCTATAGAAGTGTCAGAACAAGATCGTCTGAACACTTATTTGCTTAAGGAGAAGCAACCGTTTGAGACATTACTACACAACGGCTATATGAGCCATCTTCAAACGGCTATATTTCATCAAGAACATATAAATAGCCTCAAGGAAGAATTTGAAGGTGTTGAACACATTCACTTGGTTCAATCTGTTGATCAAGATGTATCAGAAAAACCTTATTGGTTGTTGATCAAGAAGTACTTGAAGCAACCTTATTGGTTGTTGATCACATTTACTTGAATCAACCTTATTGGTTGTTGACCATGCTTACTTTAATCAACCAAGTTGGTCAGTTGAAGAAGATGGCTCAAAATGACAATGAACCAATAATGGTTTGAAGCCACGAATGTACCTTGGTTATTCCAATGATACAGGTGAGAATGTAGCCCATGGAAACCAATGGTTGGAGAACAAGGCTGGAGCTTAAAGTCAGTATCTACCTAGCCAATTCTTAGAGGATGTTATTCCTCATATCAGAGACAGGGATTGTACTTAAACTTATACACTTGCATCACTGTCTTACCCTTGTACTTAGAATTCATTCATTGTATCCTGAGTAGTACTCAGTTAACCTCTAGTACAGGAAAAGATTAAGTTTATGTTTCGTGGAAACTTAAACTTAATTTAATTTGTAAACACTTTATGTGTCTGAGAGCCTGGAGAGGCTTGGTGGAAGAAAGAATACTCTACACTTGGTTAAGTGTCTGAGAGCCTGGAGAGGCTTGGTAAAAGAAAGAATACTTGTTGAGCCTGGATAGGCTCGGTTGACAAAGAATACTTGGTTTAGAGCCTGGAGAGGCTTGGTAAGAAAGAATACTTGTTGAGCCTGGAGAGGCTTGTTTGTAAAAGAATACTCGTTTTTGAGCCTGGAGAGGCTTGTCTGTAAAAGAATATTGCATGAGTTGCCTGGAGAGGCAGTTGAAAACAAAGGAATACTCATTGTTTAGCCTGAAGAGGCTGTGGTAAAAGAATCCTTGTATCTAAGTTCAGATAGTGGAAAATCCAGTGGTGGTTTGCCTCTGGAACTGGATGTAGCTCACGGGTTTGTGGGTGAACAAAGAATGTTCCTTGAAGAACTTCTGAAATAATTCTCTGAAGTGAGTCTGGAAAGAGCTCAGTTCAGAAATCGGGAACATACTTCAGACAACCTCTAGTCATCTGAAGTATTTCAGAAACCGTTCTGAAAATACTCTTTGTAATAATCTTCAGAAGATACTTTGAGAACCCTTTGTTTAAAACAATCTTAAGCTTTAGAAGAAACTCTGTTTTTCTTATCTTCCGCACGTTTTAATTATCTTTGATCTTAAGACTTGTTTTGCACATTGCCCATCTTCATGATTTAAATTAAAAATTTACAAAAACAATCAAAAAGCTTGAAACACTATTCAACTCCCCTTCTAGTGTTTCCTGTGGTTCTAACAACAATTCTATTGGAGAGCTTTTTCTCACTTTTACAGATTGGAGTTTCCAGGATGCTTAGTCTCTCTGTTTTCTCTTGTTTTCTCTCATTCTTGTTCTACTTCATTTCTCTGTATTTTCGCTTTCTGTTCTTCCTCTCATGGAAGGCTAAACTACTAAGGATTGATTCTTGAGTGATTTTACATTGGATTCTGAGGTTTAATTCAATTAATATTCCTATTTCAATTTGTGCAACATATTCAATTTCACCTTCTCCTTTAGAATTCTGGTTTTGAATCTTGCATTGGATTTGAACGCTTGTTGATAATTCAATTCTGTTTTTCACTTAGAATTCTTGTTTAGTTTGCTTAATTTTGGACAACCTACTGTTTAATTAATTTATGAGGCAAAGGATTAGAAATCGCACACTAGTTCAAATCTGTTTGGGAATTTGAGGTTGATGTATATTAACTGGTGAAGGATCCAATTGTAAATGAACAAGAGAAACAATCTTTTTTCTTATATCGTTTTACTCTTATTTCCTTGTTTACAAAATTCTGTTCCTGAACAACAATAAAAAATCCCCTATTTTTCTTTCTTTGTGACATTTAGAAATTTTGCACCTTTAAGACATTATCTGAAATCTGAATTTTAAGTATTATCTAAAGTACTTATTTGAAGACATTGTTTGAGGTGTCTGGAGTACATGCACTTTCTGAAATATACCTTCTGAAGTTCATCATCTGAAGTCATGATCTGAAGTTCTGTCTTAAGGTCGTCTAAAGTTCTGCAGTTTGAAACTCTATTTGAAATCTGTTATCTGAATTGCTATTGAATTCCTTAAGAGACAACTTTGGGTTATTTAACCCTCACTACACTTTGTAAGGGCCAAAAATCCCCTAATAATGTTTTAATGATGACAAACTCTCAAAATTCACTTGCTATAACTATGATTGAAAAAGAACTAATGATTTCACTTGAGTTGTGTTAAGAAGAAACAAGACAGTATCTTTCAGAAGATAACTTTGAGACTCTTGAAGAGATATTCAGCAAAAGAATAACTGCAACAACCTTCTAGAGATGTTATTCAATATTAAAATATTACCATAATTATAAAAAAAAAGCAAGAAATTCATTGAGAAGATGCATAACAAGCTTCTGTCATACATGCAAGATGATCTCCTTCCAAGAAGAAGAAAACAAAGTCTTTATGAAATTCTTAATGGATCAAAATCACAATAGAAGTAAATTAAAGAAAGGAAATGATCAGAAGAATAGTATACAAGGAATACAAAAGATTAGAAGGAAGATTCATTAAAGAAGAATCCTGGAGAAGGAAATCATCTACATGAAATCATCTTCCTAAAGGGTATCCAACTTTGCAGCTGGGAAAATATGTTCATAATCACTTCTCAAATCCTCTGTTGGGGAAAACAAATCCTCTCTGGAGTAAAGAAGATTATTCTACAGAAAAATCTAGGACAACAAAGCTGCAAAAGAAGCAAAACCTGTCTAAGCTTCTGTTTTTGCTTTTCTGAGATTGCAGCAAGCTTAAAATCATCAATAACACTTTATATGTGTTTAATGGAAGCTATCAATTATGCTTGAAAAAACCCTGCTTAAACATAAAATAGTTTTGTGTCTGCAAAAGATACCCCTCAGAAGATGAGACCAATCAACACTTGACAGTTGTATGACGACACTTAGACAGTTGGAAAAGTTTTCCTCCTCTCCAAACTTTCCCCAACGGCTAGTTTCATTCTGTGCCTATAAAAGAAGAGGTTTCCTTCAATTTTAAACACACAGAACAGACTAGAAAGTCCAGAAGAAATATCAGGCTTCAGTTTCACATCCCCCATCTTTTGGATAAATTCTCTCTCTTCAGAAACTCTGATATTTTGTTCCCAAAAGCTTAGTAAGAGAGAGCTGGCTCAACATCTTCCTGCTGTGCTGCAATTGTAATTGATTTGAGCCTTATTTTTTATTTTCAATACATAAATCTTCTGTAACTTCTCAAGGAGGCTTTAAAAGTGTTTGTGTCTCTTGAGAAGGTGTAAAACCATTGCAGTAAGTTGCTGCATACTTGTAGTAAGCTGTTCTGAGTTGTAAGAGTTGCAGAAGAAACTCTGCAAATCTGTTTTGAACCTGCACAGTCTGCATAAGAAGCTGCAACATCTGTAAAGGTTCTAGTAGAAGAAAGTGGAAGAGCCTGAAGAGGCTGCATAAGAATACTAGTGGTAGAGTTTACCCAAGGAATCTATAAAAGTAAGTATTGAGTAAGAAAATCCTACAGAAGGTAGGGACTGGACGTAGCCTCAGGTTGGAAGAGGTGAACCAGTATAAAAATCTTCTTGTGCAATCTTCTTATCCCTTCCCTCTCATTTCAGATTTCAGTTTTATTTTCATGTGCATAAAACTACTTTAGAAAACTACCTAATACCTAAGTAAGTTGCATTGAAAAGAATTCCTTCATAGGGATTATAATCTCAACATACATAACTTAACCATTTCTTCTTGAGTTTTATCTTCTAATACTCAGCCAAGAATAACTTGAGCAAAAATAGTATTAGAAGAAATTGCAGAAATTTTAAAAGATCACAATTCAACCCCCCTTCTTGTGATTGGAATTTCAACTTCAAATTGTATCAGAGCTTGCCTCTAGGGTTGAACTCACTTAACGGTGAGAGAGGAAAAGATCAAGGGAAAATGGCCAACCATGGAGCTGCAATGTTCATCCCAGAAGGATCATCTACAAATAGACCTCCTGCATTCAATGGGAAGGATTACTATTATTAGAAAGATAGAATGAAATTATTTCTAGAATCCCAAGACATTGATCTTTGGGATATCATAGAAAATGGAAACTTCATTCATATGACTAGAAGAACAAGAATTTTGGCTCCTCCTAGAGAAGGAGAGTCTGAAGTTCAAGAAGAACCTCCAAAGCCCAAGCCTAGAGAAGAATGGACTCCAGAAGATAAGCAGAGATATCTTCTTAACTCCAAAGCAAAATTCTTTCTTCTCTGTGCTCTCAGTAGAGGAGAATATGACAAGGTTGCTGGATGTTCCACTGCAAAAGAAATATGGGACACACTAAGAATTGCACATGAAGGAACTGATCAAGTAAAATAATCAAAAGTTAACATCTTGATTCATCAATATGAAATGTTTAATATGATTGAATATGAAACCATTGATGAGATGTTTAGCAGGTTCACTATCATCATCAATGACCTAAAGTCTCTTGGTAAAAGCTATTCCAATGAAGAGCAAGTTAGAAAAATTCTTAGAAGTCTTCCAAAAATTTGGAGACCAAAAGTAACAACAATTCAAGAAGCTAAAGACCTTGTTGTTCTGAAATTAGATGAACTCCTTGGCTCACTTAAAGTTCATGAGCAAGAACTCATGGATGAATTGCCAAGGAAAGGAAAATCAGTTGCTCTAAAAGCTAGCACATCCAGAAGAAACTGCACAAATTCAACTGAAGAAAAGGTCTCTAATGAAGAAGAATTATCATCTGACAATGATGATGAACTTGCATTCATCTCAAAAAGAATCCAGAGATTGATCAGAAGAAAAGGAAGAGGAAAAAGATTCTTCAACCTCAAGAAGGAAGGACAGAAATTTGAAGGATCAAAAGCTCAAATCTTCTGCTATGAATATAACAAGCCAGGACACATCAAAGCAGAATATCCTTAATTAAAGAAGGACTAAAAAATCCTCCAGAAGAATAAAAAGGCCATGATGGCAACTTGGAATGATTTAGAATGCTCTTCAGAAGAAGATGCAGAAAATGAAACAGCAAATCTATGTCTCATGGCAGGAAATGATGATGAAGACAATGAGGTAATTACTTACAACCCTTCTGCATATAGAGAATTAGAAGATGCATTTGAAAACCTATTATCTGACTCACATACTCTAGCTAAAAAATGTGCACTCCTTAAAGAACAATTTGTTAAATCTAAAGAGGAAAATGAAAGACTAAAAGAAGATAATGAGAGATTAATTAAAACTAATAAATGCCTTCAACAATCTCATTTTAAGCTGTCTGAACAAATCAAACAGATTAAATCTGATTCTGTAGAAGATACAAAATGTGTATCATTACAGAAGGAAAATAATCTTCTGCAGGAAAGGATTGATGGACTTCAAAAAGATTTAAGTAAATTTGTAAACAGTACAAGTAACCTAAATAAATTAATTGGAAACAGCAGAGATATATATGATAAAACAGGACTAGGATATAATCAAATTCAAACATCAAAAGCTCATAAAACTGTCTTTGTGCCTGCCAAAAGGCAACCTCCCAAGTGTTCTTGGTGTAACAAATTTGGACACATTGTCCATGACTGTTACGGAAGAAAAAAGAGTTTTAGAAGAAAGGTATCTAACCATTCAGGACCCAACAGAATTTGGGTACCTAAATCCTTACTATCTTCTGATGTAGGAACAAGCAAAAACCTTCAAGAAGAAAGGGCAACGGTTCTTGGACAGTGGTTGCTCAAGACATATGATTGGAGACAAAAACAAATTCATCCAGCTACATAAATAGAAGGAGGAACAATAACTTTTGGAGATAACAACAAGGCACACATCAAAGGTATTGGAAAGGTAGGTATAAGGAATTCTACCCAAATTAATAATGTCTATTATGTGAAAGGTTTAAAATATAATCTTCTTAGCATAAGTTAACTATGTGACAGTGGCTATGAAGTTATGTTTCAAACAACATTTTTTGAAATTAGAGAATCATCTACTAAGAAATTATTATTTTCTGTGATAAGAAATAAAAATCTATATAGTATAAGCTTAGAAGAATTATCTGATCATACATGCTTTCCTCCTTTGAAAATGATAAGTGGATCTGGCATAGAAAAGTAGGTCACTTAAATATGAAAAGTATTTCAAAACTCTCTAAATTGGAATTGGTTAGAGGATTACCAAAAATCAAGTTTGAAAAAGATAAGGTATGTGATGCATGTGCTAAAGGCAAACAAACTCACTCTAACTTCTATCCTAAAAATATAATCACCACTAAAAGAGTTTTGGAGCTACTACATATTGACTTATTTGGTCCAACTAAAACACCTAGTTTAGGAGGGAAAAAATATGGTCTTGTTATAGTAGATGATTACTCTAGATTCACATGGGTTTTATTTCTCACAACCAAAGATGAGTCATTTGATGCTTTCCTTGGATACTCTACTACTTCAAAAGTTTATAGAGTTTACAATGTCAAAAATCAGACCATAGAAGAAAGCATGCATGTTATTTTCAATGATACTAACCTTTCTTCTCAAGGAAAGTACAACAATTAATCATATGATGAATCTGATAAGCTGCAGAAGATATCTTCTGACAGTAAGAACCCTTCAGAAGATGCATCAGAACAAGAAAATCCTACAGAAGATCCTACAAAAGATATTTGTACGCATAAAGAGGATCTTCCTAAGAGCTGGAAGTTAATTACAACTCATCCCCATGAACAAATCATTGGGAATATTGCAGAAGGAGAAAAAACCAGATCCCAATTGAGGAAAGAAGAAAGCAGTTCAGCCCTGCTGTCTCAAATTGAACCCAAAAATATAAATGAAGCTCTTGATGATGATTCATGGATAGATGCCATGAAAGAAGAGTTGGACCAATTTGAAAGAAACAAAGTATGGACACTTGTCCCACCTCCTGAAGATCACACCATCATTGGCACGAAATGGGTATTTAGAAACAAAATGGATGAAAAAGGAAATGTGATTAGAAACAAAGCAAGGTTATTAGCTCAGGGCTATAACCAACAAGAAGGTATTGACTTTGATAAAACTTTTGCTCCTATAGCTAGATTAGAAGCAATTAGAATCCTTCTTGCATTTGCAGCATACAAAAACTTTAAACTATATCAAATGGATGTTAAAAGTGCTTTTCTAAATGTTTTCATAAATGAGGAAGTGTATGTACACCAACCTCTTGGTTTTGAAAATCAAAAGCATCCAAATAATGTTTTTAAATTAACAAAAGCTCTATATGGATTGAAGCAAGCTCCCAAAGCTTGGTATGAAAGACTAAGTAACTTTCTTCTTAACAATGATTTTAAAAGAGGCAAAATTGACACAATCTTGTTTAGAAAAATTCTTAGAAGGATTTACTAATTGTACAAATTTATGTTGATGATATCATCTTTGGATCCTCAAATGAGAAAATGTGCCAAGAATTTTCTGAATTAATGAAAGGTGAATTTGAAATGAGTCTCATGGGTGAACTAAAGTTCTTTTTAGGTCTGCAAATTAGGCAAGAAGATGTTGGAATCTTCATTTGCCAAGAAAAGTATACGAGAGATCTTCTCGGAAGATTTAAAATGGAAGAATCTAAACCCATGACAACACCTATGCATCCTTCCACAATTTTAAACTCTGATGAAAATGGAAAACCTATTTCTGAAAAGGAATACAGAGGAATGATAGGATCATTATTATATTTAATTGCAAGTAGACCAGACATTCTATTTTCTGTAGGATTATGTGCTAGATTTCAATCTTCTCCAAAAGAATCACATGTAGCAGCTGTAAAAGAATCCTTAGATACCTTGTTGGAACTACTGATCTTGGTCTTTGGTTCAAGAAAGGTAGAAATTTTGATCTTATATTATTGTGATGCTGATTATGCTAGAGATAGACTTGACAGAAAAAGCACAAGTGGTGGATGTCAATTTCTTGGTGAATCACTCATGTCTTGGTCATGTAAAAAAAGCCAACTATTGCACTATCTACTACAGAAGAAGAATATGTTTCTGCTTCAAGTTGCTGCTCACAGATGCTATGGATAAAGCATCAAATTGAAGATTATTGCTTAAGGTATTCCAAAATCCCCATCTTCTGTGACAATACAAGTGCTATAAATTTATCAAAGAATCCTATACAGCATTCTAGGTCCAAACACATTGATATAAAGCATGATTTCATAAGGGATCATGTCCAGAAAAATGAAATTGAGCTAAAATTCATTGAAACCAAGTTACAAATTGCTGAAATCTTTACTAAGCCACTTGTAGAAGATAGATTTAATTTTATAAGAGAAAAGTTGCATTTGTGCAAACTGAATTCATGAATATTTTGAAAGAAGTTGTTTTTCTTCTTGAATCTCAACTGGATTTTATATCTTCTAAGAAAAAAAATGTATCTTCTGCAGAATTCTTAAGAGTCATGAAAATATTCATACTTTTGACTTGTCACACTGTTTGTATTATTCCTAGATACTAGGAAAGGTCCTTGTCATGGCTCACAATCCAAGTAAAGTGATTTTGTTAAAAATGATTTTTTTAAAAGGTCAAACCTTGAAGAATGTATCATTCGGCCAGTTAAGGCTACAAAGAGGATTAGGAAAAGTTGGCTTTTGTCTCTTGCCTTAAAAGAGATCAGTTATTGCACAAAAACTGCAATAATTATCTGACCGTTGGAAGCAAACCTGAATTCCTAAAAACTTGTGCGCGCTCATTTCTCTTTCTTCATCCCTCTCTCTTCTTATCTCTCAAACGACTAGCTAGAAGTCATATTAGAAGAACCCTATACTACTGAGAGAAGCAATATTCACTAACTTTTCATTTCTCACAAGCTAAAGAAACAGAGTATCAAAGCTCATCTCTCAACTCTCTGTTTCTTTTTTCTCTTCTGGAAATCAACCATGAAGATCAAATCTACTGCCAACAAGAAGAATGCTTCAGAATGTTCCTACAGTAGCCATGAGAATTCTGCTCAACCAAATACGCAGATTATTCCCTTTACAGAGGTTCTGGATGTACAACCTCTCTCTATTGCACCTCCATCTCCTAAGAAACCTACATCTTCTATTCTTTCCAAACCATCCTCTTCCTTAGCTCCCTCTACCTCAAAAACTCAAAACCCTGACCCTATTCCTATTGTTCAAGTAAGAAAATCAGGGAGGCTAAGAGCTAAAGTTGGAATAACTTCACATTCCACTGGAAATAAACCTGACAATCCCATTGTCCTCGATTCACCTTCTCCTAATTCAACAGAAACTCTCAATCTTCCAGTAAAGAAGTAACTAGTGAGTCTAGTGAAGTAAGCAGCTCAGAGAGTGATCCTTCTAAAGCTTCAGAAGATGCTAACAAGGATCTCTTTCACAGTGAAGAGATTTTGAAGACGTTTTATGAAAAATGGGAATGGAAGAATATCATTCCTGGTAGGATATTTCTTCTGAAAGAAATAAGAAAAGAAGGATGGGATGTAGGTCATTTTCTGCAGAAACAAGGTTGGAATGGTTTCCTTCTGATTAGGGAACCCATTTATCGAAGATTTGTAAAAGCCTTCTTTGCCTCAGCTAGTCAATACAGAAGTGATGGAGATTCCCTGGTGGTGGAATTAAAAGGCTCAACTATTGTCCTCACCCCAGAATCCATAGAAGAAGTGCTAGGAATTCCCTCTTGCCCAAACCATCTCTTTGATGAGACCTGGTATGCTTTTGCAGGCATTACCAGGGAGGAAATCATCTCAATGGTTCTTAGCCAACCAGATTCTAAATTAAAGTCAAGTCAATTGATTCCAATATTCATATTGTTTCATAAAATCTGCTGTTATTCTATTCTTCCAAGGGCAGGAACCTTAGAAAGAGTCACTGATCAGGATCTTCTAGTAATGCATCATTTGCTGAGTGGTACACCTTTTTCCCTCTCCTATCTTATACTCAGAGGCATGATCTACTCTGCCAATCCTCAAAGAGTATACGCTAGTCTTCCATATGGAATGATACTGACTAAAATCTTCAAGCATCATCAAGTAGATCTTGAAGGAGAGGAGTGATTTGAAAGCTTCACCTATTTTGATAGGAGCAATGTAAGAAAAATGCATATAAGCAAACCTGTTCCCGCACAATTCTTCTCCAGTGATAGTGATGATGAAATACCTTGTGATGCCCCTAGTGGATTAAGAACCAAACTGAAGAAGAAGGAAGTTCTTCAAACCTTCTCCAGAAAAAGGAAGAACATGCAGAAAGAGCTTTATGTTTCAAATGGAGAAGGTGGGCCCAACAAAGTACAGAAAATTGGGAATTCTGGAGAAGAACAAGAAGAATCATCCATTCTTGAACCTCCTAGATCATTTACATTTGAAGAAGAGAAGAAAGATTCTCCTGAAGGAAATGGAGAAGAAACAATTTCTCATCTACAAGTTTCTTCTGGAAATTCCCCCTCAAAAGATGATGGTGATGGAAGGGATATTTCCATGGAAGATGCTGAGAATGCCTCTGCAGAAGAAGTTGGAGAAGCTTCTTTGGAAGGAACTGAGATTGGTTCTGCAGAAGGTATGGCTGCAAACACCTTGGCCATGCTTGCCAAAAGTTTTTCAGAAAACCCCTCTTCTGACACATCCTTGCCTCAAGTCCAATCTTCTCCAAGTCATGAACCTATGGAAGAAGATATTGCAGACGAAGCACATAACTCTCAGTCTCCTGTTAGAACAGAAGAACTTTATCTAACAGATGAAGAGGAAGAACCTAAGGGAGAGGCTAAATTTGTTCCTTCTATAGGAACCCTTGGCACATATATGGTTAATCAATTCCTTGCCTTCCCCATCATTTACTCAACTCTTCCTTCTTCTGCACCTATCAGAGACAACATTCCCAACATTTCTGCAACTCTCTCCTCCATGGAGACCTTCCTCCAGCAGCTCAGCACAGAGAGAGACCAGATTCCTTCTCCTGAGAAGGTTGATGAAGCTGCTAAAGAACCCGCTGATCAAGTTGAACCCTCCTCCTCCCACTCCATTGAAAGACAAGTGAGGAAAATCAAAGGTGACATAAAGAAACTGTTTTCAAATGTAAATGTCTTGCAGAACTCTGTAAATGAGATGATTGAGAGATTCACTCAACATCAATTTTGGTTTAACACCTTTGTACTTCCAGCAATTGCACCACAGGCTCCTCCAATGCCATTTGTGCCTTTCCAGCCTCCCCAGAACATCCTCCAGCCTACTACTTCATCATCTTCTGACCACTCCTCTCCTTCCAAATAGAAGATGATGATTATGCTTCTTCTTGAGCCTATTTTTGAATGATGACAAAGGGGAAAAAGAAGTAGTAAATTTAGTAGATGCAGGGGGAGTAGAAATTTAGTAGAAACATTGGGATTAGAAGGATGTAATGATTGTTGATACCTCTTTTTGAGTTTATGATTTTCTGATATTTTTATTAATTGCTGTAAAGTTGACATTGAAATGAATTAATCATGATTAACAACATCTCCCTGATTAAGTTTATTTGCAGAATTCACTTGAATTGATAAATTAACTGTTTATAGCACCTGCATGATTTAAAAATCAAAATAACCAGTATAAATCCAGGGGGAGTTTTCTCTTTACATGTGTTTGAAAATCAGAATCATACAAGCTAAATTTTAAGAAGTTGTCATCATAAAAAAAGGGGAGATTGTAAGGGCCAAAAATCCCCTAATAATGTTTTAATGATGAAAAACTCTCAAAATTCACTTGCTATAATTCTGATTGAAAAAGAAATAATGATTTCACTTGAGTTGTGTTAAGAAGAAACAAGACAGGATCTTTCAGAAGATAACTTTGAGACTCTTGAAGAGATATTCAACAATAGAATCACCGCAACAACCTTCTGGGGATGTTATTCAATATTAAAAGATTACCATAATTATAAAAGAAAACAAGAAAGTCGTTGAGAAGATGCATAACAAGCTTCTGTTATACATGCAAGATGATCTCCTTCCAAGAAGAAGAAAAGAAAGTCTTTATGAAATTCTTAATGGATCAAAATCACAATAGAAGTTAATTAAAGAAAGGAAATGATTAGAAGAATAGTATATAAGGAATACAAAAAATTAGAAGGAAGATTCATTAAAGAAGAATCCTGGAGAAGGAACTCATCTACATGAAATCATTTTCCTAAAGGGTATCCAACTTTGAAACTGGAAAAATATGTTCATAATCACTTCTCAAATCCTCTGTTGGGGGAAAACAAATCCTCTCTAGAGTAAAGAAGATTATTCTGCAGAAAAATCCAGGACAACAAAGCTGCAGAAGAAGCAAAACCTATATAAGCTTCAAATTTTCCTTTTCTAAGATTGCAGCAAGCTTAAAATCATCAATAACACTTTATATGTGTTTAATGGAAACTATCAATTATGCTTGAAAAAAACCTGCTAAAAAATAGAAGAGTTTTGTGTTTGTAGAAGATACCCCTCAGAAGATGAGACCAGTCAACACTTGACAGCTGTATGACAACACTTAGACAGCTGGAAAAGTTTTCGTCCTCTACAAGCTTTCGCTAACGGCTAGTTTCTGTCTGTGCCTATAAAAGAAGAGGTTCCCTTCAATTTTAAACACACAGAACAAACTAGAAAGTCCAGAAGAAGCATCAGGCTTCAGTTTCACATCCTCCATCTTCTGGAAAAATTCTCTCTCTTCAGAAACTATGATATTCTGTTCCCAAAAGCTTAGTAAGAGAGAGCTGGCTCAACATCTTCCTGTTTTGCTGAAATTGTAATTGATTTGAGACTTATTTTTTATTTTCACTACATAAATCTTCTGTAACTTCTCAAGGAGACTTTAAAAGTGTTTGTGTCTCTTGAGAAGGTGTAAAACCGTTGCAGTAAGTTGCTGCATACTTGTAGTGAGTTGTTCTGAGTTGTAAGAGTTGCAGAAGAAACTCTGCAAATCTATTTTGAACCTGCACAGTCTGTAGAAGAAGCTGCAACATCTGTAAAGGTTCTAGTAGAAGAAAGTGGAAGAACCTGAAGAGGCTGCATAAGAATACTAGTGGTAGAGTTTACTCAAGGAATCTGTAAAAGTAAGTATTGAGTAAGAAAATCCTACAGAGGGTAGGGATTGGACGTAGCCTCAGGTTGGAAGAGGTGAACCAGTATAAAAATCTTCTTGTGCAATCTTCTTATCTATTCCCTCTCATTTCAGATTTCAGTTTTATTTTCATGTGCATAAAACTACTTTAGAAAACTACCTAATACCTAAGTAAGTTTCATTAACGAAAATTCCTTCATAGGGATTATAATCTCAGCATACATAACATAACCGTTTCTTCTTGAGTTTTATCTTCTAATACTCAGCCAAAAATAACTTGAGCAAAAATAGTATTGGAAGAAATTGCAAAAATTTTAAAAGATCACAATTCAACCCTTTTCTTGTGATTGGAATTTCAACTTCCTACTTTAATTCATATTATTTGATTGAGTGCCGCCTCGATCAAATTTGGCGTCATTTCCGGGTAATTCAATTCAAATACAGTTTTCAGTTTTCAGACAGAGTTCTGTTTGTGTGTGAATTTCTATTTTTGTGAGTTTTTCAATTCCGTTTTGTGCAATTCGTGTCTGTTTTGTGTTTGTAAAGTTAGAGTCAATTTCAATACTGTATTTTTGTTCATCTAACATTTGGTTTGTGCAGCTTGTAGTGAATTTCCATAATTCAGATTCTGGTAATACACATAACCTTGCTCATTTACCATTTATGCTGCTGAAGTTTGTTCTTGTTGCACAATTTTGTGTTTTGAATTGTGTGATGTGTTGAGTCATTGTTTTTAGTGTTTTTAGTCATGTTATAATGTTTAGGTATTATTCAGATGATGTTAGAATTGATTTGGTGTGATTCAGATTGAATTGCATAAGTTGATCAATTTGCTGTTGACTTTTTCTCCTGGTGACTTTTGCAATTGAATCTGACTTTTTGGTTAACATAGTTAGAGGTTGAATTTTTGTGCCAATTTTTGTGTCCACCTTTCCTTAGGTTAATAATGAATTTTAGATACCCCATTTTCTGTTAGATAGGTCCAGATTGTGAGATTACACTTTGTACTGACTTATTTTGACCTGTTGACTTCAATTGGACATAACTTGAGCTAGGAAAGTCAAAATTGGACATATTTTATATGCTTTTGGGGTAAAAGAAGCTACTTAGGACGCCTGTCCCTGCTACGCCAAGAGAGGGACCTTGAAAATCCAAAATAAAAGTCATTTTCTATTTTTCTGAAATTTTTAAGTTTTTATTGGTGTATTTTTGCTTTCTTATCTTAGGAACTTTTGGTACTTAGGCTTTGAATTTTATTTTGAAATTTTTTGTGGTTCATTCCTATGATAATATAGTGTTTTTAATGTATCCATTCCATTGATTTATGCTTATTTGATATAGGTTGCCTTTATATGATAACATGTTGTATGCCTTATTTTTTGCATTTTTGTGTGCATTTGGTGTATGACTAGAGCAAACCCAGGGATCCTACATCCATTTGATCCAAAAATTGATCATACATATCATAGGTTAGTTAGACAGTCTAGGATTCCATTTGTGCATAATTCTGTCAGTGATAGTGAGTCTGTTTCTTTTCTTCTTCTTTCCTTGATTTTGATTTTGATATTAATATCATGGCCGAGAGGACTTTGAGAGAGCTTGCATCACCTGATGTTACTATTCAGACTTCATGTATTCAATATCCTGATATAGATATGCCTTGTGAATTAAAGTATGGATTGATTCATTTGTTGCCCAAGTTTCATGGTCTTGCAGGTGAAGATCTACATAAACACCTCAAGGAATTCCATATTGTCTTCACCACTATGAGACCACCTGGAGTTCCTGAGGATCACATTAAGCTGAAGGAATTTCCATTCTCCCGGCAAGACACAACAAAGGATTGGATGTATTACCTTCCACTTGGATCAATCACTAGTTGGGATAATATGAAGAGGCTGTTTCTTGAAAAAATTTCCCTGCATCCAGAGTGACTTCAATCAAAAAGGAGATTTGTGGTATAAGGCAGATGGACAGAAAGAGTTTATATGAGTATTGGGAAAGATTCAAGAGACTTTGTGCAAGTTGTCCACATCATCAGATTCATGAGCAGCTTCTCATCCAGTATTTCTATAAGGGCCTTATATCCATGGATAGGCAGATGATAGATGCAACCAATGAAGGAGCTTTGGTGGATAAAACTCCAATTGCAGCAAGGAAGTTGATTGAAAATATGGCTTCTAATATTCAACAGTTTAGTACTAGGAGCAACTCAATAACCTTGACTAGAGGAGTTCATGAGATGGAGACTACCTATGCTGCTGATCATAGGAAGTTGGAGAACATGCTTGATGATTTGGATTCCTTGGTTAAGCAGATGGCAATGTCTCAGATGGTTGCTAAATTATGTGGGATTTGTACTTCTGCTGATCATCCTACCGATTCCTGTCCCACCCTACATGAGTCTGAAGGAGATGGTGTTGTTCCCCCCTCAGGCTTATGCTACAAATATTTATGGTTCTGGCAGATCCCCCTCAGCAGCAGTAGTAGTAGTATAATCATGATCTTTCTTCTAACAGGTATAACCCGGGATGGAGGAATTCTTTTCAGTAGAAGCCACAACAGCCTTATGTACCTTATCAGTGTCATGTTGCTGGACCTAGTAGACCCTACCAGCCTCCACATTTACAACAGCAACAACAACGACCTACACCACCAGCTTCTGCACCTTCCAAGAGTGAACCTTCCTTGGAAGAATTAATGAGGCACTTGGGTGAGCTCGGTACAGGTGGTACCAAAGAAATCTGGGATTACAATTGTGAAGAATGAAAAATATGAGTTAATTCCTACTAGAGTTCAGAACAGCTGGAGAGTCTGCATTGACTACAGGAGGCTCAACCAGGCGACCAGGAAGGGTCACTTCCCACTTCCTTTCATTGATCAGATGCTGGAGCGCCTGGCAGGTAAATCACATTACTGTTTCTTAGATGGTTTCTCTGGTTACTTTCAGATATGTATTGCACCAGAGGACCAACATAAGACTACATTTACCTGTCCTTTTGGTACCTTTTGTTGAGTCTCAAAAATATCATAAGGTTGTTTATGATGTTTTAAGACAACTAGATTCCCAAAGTTTTAATGGTTGACAAATTTGACTTAAATTACTTATCATAGATACACACATGCTTTAATGTTTTATCTATGATTTCAGCAAGAGTCACTATGAGCCTACATAAAAAGACTAAGTGTTGAAGCTATCTGAAGAAGCAGAACTCGTCTGAAGAGTTGAAGCTGTCTGAAGTAGTTCAACCCGTCTAAAGTATCAGTGCCGTCTGAAGTCTTTTGATGACGTGGCACCTCTAGTCTGAAGTATTGAAGTCGTCTGAAGTCTCACTTATGACGTGGCACCCTCTGCAGAAGTTTGTGAAGACTTTTCTGAACCTCTGCTGCACGTACCTTTTCAAACACGTTTATAGCAAGGAACACAGAGACCTTTCCTGGTGATTTTGAATTTCATACACCACTGAGGAAATCTCTGCAACGCAGCCTCTGCAGCAACATTTGTAGCAGCCTTATGGCAAGAGAAACCTTGTACCGTGTCAGAAACATCAGAGCTCTCAGAAGTATGTCTCACAACGGATTAAATAGCATTTAATGCTATCTCTAAACGGTGGTATTTCAACGGATTGAAGTTTGGGTATAAATACCCCTCCATGAAGACCATTAAGAAGGGAGAAGAGAAAAAGAAAAAAATTAAGTATACAAGAAAGCCCAGAGAAACATCAGGCTGCAAGTTTTACTCTGTAAAAACTCTCTGATAAAATTCGTTGTACACATTTGTATATCCTGAGCATATCTCAGATTTTATTGTACATTGTATTGGTTTGAGCTTCAAACTCGTATAGTTTAAAAGCTTAAACTCCTTTCTCTGTAAACTTTGTTTAGAGCCTGGAGAGGCTTGGTTGATAAAAGAATACTTGGTTGTAGAGCCTGGAGAGGCTTGACTGCAAAAGAATACTTGGGTGTAGAGCCTGAAGAGGCTTGACTGTAAAAGAATACTTGTAATCTTGAAAGATTAAAAGAAAATCCAAGTGCTAGTTGGCATTGGAACTGGACGTAGCTTACAGTGGTAGTGAGTGAACCAGGATAAATTCCTTGGCTAAGTTTTCTTACCCTTATCTCTTGTCAATTCTTTTTATACTAATCAAGGGGTTAGAGTAATTAATCTGATATTTTATAAAGGCACAAAAACATCTTTTAAAATCAGTATTTTTTTAGGCCGTCTGAAAACTTCAGACAGTCCTTTAAGAGCCTGTCTGAAATCGTGTTTTTAACACCTGTTTGCGAAAAGCTTTCTAAAATATTCAGAAACACTATTCAACCCCCCTTCTAGTGTTTCCCTGTGTTCCTCCACCTTTTACTTATAGGAGGATGCCTTTTGTGTAAGGTCCAAGAATCCTCCTAAGTGGTTTTAATGATGACAAACTATCAAAATTCACTTGTCATAATTCTGATTTAAATGGAACTAATCATTTCACTCTGAGTGTATGATAAGAAGATACAAGCAGAATCTTCAGAAGATAGGAATAGTGTCCAGAAGAAAGAAATCAACATTCTTGCATCACATCAAGCTGGGAAAATGTCTTAACATCTTTGAGATGCTGAAATGATAAATGAAAGCAAAAAAGCTATTGAGAAATATAAAAGAAAACCTTCTGTAATAAAGTTTAAAGAATAACAAGCTCTGGAGAAGATACAGAAGTTGCAAAAGCTTGATTAGCAAAACTCAAAGAACAGGAAAAGGAATTCTGGATATTCAATGAATGAACTAAACCCAATCCAATCCTTAAATCAGATCCTCAGACTTAACTCAAACATATTAGAAGGAAGATTCACTTTTGAATAAAGAGTACTTTGCTTGAGAATCATGACTTTCCTAGCTTCCCAAGGATGCAGTTCAACACAATTACTCTTTGAAGGTCTCTACAATTTCAACAACCATCCTCTACAGAAGAAATAAGGACATTTTGCAGAAATTTGTTGTCATACTGTTGCAGAAGAAACAGAATCCATTAAATTCTTTTTTCCCATTTTTGGGGCTGCAACTGAGTTGAAAATACTTCAAATATTTTCTATCAAATATATTAAAAGGTCTTAGCATGCCTATAGAAGAAATAGTTGCAGAATGCACAAGTTTTTCATCTGCAAAAGAAAGGTCTTGAGAAGAGGCAACTGGTCAAATACTACAGCTGTATACAACTGTGACAGCTGCAACTTGAAAGAGATAACTCTAGGAACACAGCTGGAGGTCTCCAACGACTACTTCCTTCATTCTCCTATAAAAAGAGGAGTTCCCCTCAAGATCAACTCACACCTCTCCAGAAGAAGCTTCATTCCTTCAAAATTACAGTACATATCTTTTGGAAAATTTCTCTCTCTTCCCTTTTTCTGAGTATAAGCTTTCAAGAATCATTGAGAGAGAGTTGGCTCATTACTTTTGTAGCTGCGCCTATATTATATACACTTTGAGCCTTGTAAATTTCTTTTTCATTACATATTTCTCTATAAATTCTCAGGGAGGCTTAAGATTGAGTGTGCCTCTTGAGAATGTGTGCTGCAAGTGTTAAGTGATAATATTACAAAGAAATAGTAAAGGAGAAAGCCTGCAGAGGGTGTTCTGCAGTGATTTCAGTGGCTATCTCTTTTGCAGAAGAAGCTGCAGTAAGTTTACAGCCATGTTGAGGTGTTACAGTACTTGAATTAGGAGCCTGAAGAGGCTGCAGAAAAATACTAGTGGTAAGGTGTACGCAAGGTGATTGTAAAGTGAAAGTTGAGTAAGAAAATCCAATAGAAGGTAGGGACTGGACGTAGCCTCAGGTTGGAAGAGGTGAACCAGTATGAAAATCTCCTTGTGCAATCTTCTTATCCCTTCCTTTTCACCCCTCTTGCGTGCAAGAGGTTCGATCTTTCCTTGGACATGCAGGTTTCTATCGCAGGTTTATTTAGGACTTCAGCCGGATAGTACTTCCGTTGTCTAACTTGCTGCAGAAGGATGTCACCTTTGAGTTTGGAGAGCAATGCAGAGAGGCATTTAATTGCCTTAAGAGAGATCTCACCACCACTCCCATTATTCAACCATCGGATTGGGCGCTTCCATTCGAGTTGATGTGTGATGAATCCAACTATGCATTGGGAGCTGGTTTGGCACAGAGGGTTGGTAACCTGTCTCATGTGATCTATTATGCATCTAGGAATTTGTATGCGGCACAAGTAAATTACACTACCACTGAGAAAGAGCTGTTAGCAATTGTTTTTAAATTAGGGTAAATTACATCTTTCTTTGAACGCCTTGCTACTAAGAAAACAACAGAGATAACAAGATACATAATAGACCAAATTACATAGTGTTTTAAATTAGGGTAATTATAGGGTGGACCCTTTGAGTATGGGCTCACGGTAAGTAGTATAAATACAATATTAAAAAATTTTCTTAATACATATTATAAAATTAAAATTACTTTTTATAGTAAAAAAGTTAGTGGTCTATGGTGAACCCAAACTCAAAGGGTCCACCCTATAATTATCCTTCAAATTATGTTGTTAACAAAGACGTGAATAACACTCAAAAGCAGGTGAGAGTCATGTGAAGAATTATTTTAAGGGTAATTATAGGGTGGACCCTTTGAGTTTGAGTTCATCATAGACCACTAACCTTTTTTACTATAAAAAGTAATTTTAATATTATAATATGTATTAATAAATATTTTTTATTTTAAATTTATACTATTTATGGTAAAGTTCTATTGTGGACCCAAACTCAAATGGTCCATCCTATAATAACCCACTATGTACTTTGGTTTAGTGAGTATATGGTTTTATTTGTTGTTTTCTCAATAACAAGGAGTTCTTTTGTGAGATTTACAATTTTAAGGCCAGTTTCCACTTTTCATTGCTTGACTTTTCATTATCAAAGGATTCCAAGCAAAGCAAGTAGTGTAACATCATAAAATTTAGAACCTAGAAAGTATAATGGAAGTTATAGATTAAGAACTTCATCATGAGAGGGGAATTGGAAGTTGAGAAAGAATTTATGAGTTTAAGGGGAACTTAGGAGGAAAATCAAGTAGTAAGCCAACACAATTGTAGGAAAAGTTAGAAGGGATCAATCTTAAGATTTGGAAGGTTAAAAAGGTATAAAAGTGAGGAATAAAGAAGGAAAGAGGTTTTGGTTGAGGGAATTGGACTTAAAGGGATTAAAACTGAATTTTGAAGGGTAAGTCTGAAGCATTTTCACTCAAGCAAGATGGTCCTTGCTTAAGCGAATATATCGGTAAAAAATGGGAATTTAGTTACTGATATTTTCGCTTAAGCGAGAAACCTCTAGCTTAAGCGAAATTGGTCCAAAATTAGGGGGTGCTCTCTGGATGAATCTCGCTTAAGCGAAATGAGGCTCGCTCAAGCGAAATTCTGAATTTCTCTCAAGCGAGAAGATTCTCTCTTGAGAAAGAAACGTCCAAAGAGAGGGTGGTATTCTCTGGAGCAATTTCTCTCAAGCGAGAACGCGATACCAAGGCACTTTTTCCACTCTCACTCAATCGAGAAAGTCTCACTTGAGCAAGAACACACAAATTTAGTTTTCAAATGTAGATTCAGGGTTATTTGACCCCAAATCAAACGCATTTCTCTTAACCCCTTTTTGTGTCTTAGAGGAGAAGCGTGGAGAGAAGATGAAGAGAAAGCTTGGATGTGTGGAATCAAGGAGGAAGGAGGGTATGGAAGCTAAACTCACTTTCCATCTTGTGTGAAGTTCTATAATGATCCCTCTTCTCCTTTCCCCTTTTGTCTTTACTTACTAGTGATTGATTGAGGTTAATCTAGGGTTTATCTGTGTATTTGTTTTGCTTACTTGAGTATTGGCTTAACCCTAGGTTATAGAGGTTATGGTTTTCATGAGATTGTGGATTATGATACTTGGAATGTCATGGAATCATCATTTAGCATATGTTACATGTATACATGCCATGAATCATGTTCTCATTTTTTGAAACCCTAATCATGTACAAGATGTTTTCAGGGGTCTTTGGCCAAGAGGAATTTCATGGGTCTTCGGACCAAAGAGGAATGAGGAATCACATGGACCTCTCATCCAAGAGGTGTATGGTCCAATAATCCCTTTAAGATGTTTTCATAATGACAAATTATCAAAATATACTTACTATAATTCTGAGTATATGGACTGTTGTTTCAAAATTGAGTTGATTAAAAAAGAAAGAGGAAAAATGTATAAGAAGATCCACTGCAGTAAGCATATCAGAAGAAACAAAGGATGTTGCAAGTTCTGTTTCAAGTAAATCAAGCAAGAAGAAAAAAGTCATTTAAGAATATCATCTTGCAATAAAGGAAAGAAAGAATTAAGTAAAGTGAAAGCAAGAAAGCTGTTGAGAAGAATCAGAAGAATATATCTCTGAATAACTTCAGAAGAAACAATATGTCAAGAAGCTCTCAGAAGATACACTCAAGTCTGCAAAAACTCAAAATCATCAAAACATCTTCTAACTTCCTAAGTTATTCAGTTATAAGAAGAAAGCTCTCTAATAAAGCAAAGAGCTAATGTTGCTGTTACTACAATCATACTTCAAGAAGAAAAGCTCTTAACAACAACATCAGAAGAAGCAAAATCTGATTCAAGGAGATTGTTTAAAATATTACAGGGTGTGCTCCTCATCTAAAATAATTACATGAAGAATCTGTAATTATTTCACAAAATCAAAGTACAAATCAAGAACTAAATGAGTTTCCTGCTGAAGAAGATACAAGCTTCAGAAGATGTACTTATCAGAAGAAAGGACCAGTCAAACCAATGAAAGAGAAAAGGTTGCACATGGCAGTGACAGCTGTTGCACTTCCAACTGGATGATTGACTTTCTCTCCAAGGCTTTTACAACAACTATATTCCTTTTCCTTAGCTATAAAAAGAAACTTTCTCCTCCATTTTTCATAAACAGCTGAACAAGCAGAAGAAGCATCAAAAGTCTGTGAAATTACAATTATACCTTCTACAGAATTTTCACTTTCTACAACTCTCTTATTCTTAGTTGAAATAGTTATGAAAGTGAGGAATAGTGTGTGTTGGCTCAAGTATTTCAGCTGTATACTAATTTATTGTAAATTTTGAGCCTTTACTCTTTGTATTTTTTCATCACACAATTTTGTAACTCTTAAATGAGTTGAATTCTTTTGAGAGATAGTTAGGTTAAGTTTGCAAGAGTAAGGTGTGCCTTGCTTTTTGCAGATATTTGTTGTAGGAGCCTTGATAAGTGAAAATCATATGATAAATTAGAGCACCTTTTAGTTCACTTATCAAGGATAAAATGGTATTTTTGCCCCAGTTTAATCCCTTTTTATTAAATATTAGATAAATCATATTTATTAATCTGAGATTTGAATTTGATGCTATTTTAATAGAAATATTGCTGATTTTTGCAGGATATTGCAAAGATTTGATTTGAAGGAAAGATAACATTAAATGAGGGAGATATCTGCAAGATTTGAGTTTGATTGAAGACATTTATAAAGATTTGAAGAAGATTTGAGGCAATCAACGAGGAGATCACTGCCAATCAAACAAGGATTCTGCAGACAACCTTCCCAAATAAATCAAAGATGCTCAATAAATGCAAGGATTTCATCAAGAAAAGGGAAACAAGGAAAGAAAAATCAACCAAAACCAGTCTCGGGGAGAGATCAAGTTAAAAAGAGAAAGTTTGAAGCTGCAGGACGCATTTTGCGCTTCAATCTGCGCTGTAGCGCAGCTTGAAGCGCAGGTCACGCAGATTTATTCCCTGTTGCCATTTTTAGATAGATTTCTCCCCAATTTCCTTTGTCTTTCCTTAGCCTATAAATAGGACCTCATTGAACCAGATCAAAGTGTGCACGATTATTGTAATTCAGTCTTATTTCAGTGATAATGCACCAAAGCTAATTTTAGAGAAGGAGAGGAGGAGCGCTTCACAAGGATTGAAGATGGTGATAGCATCTTCGGTGGTTTGTATGGCTACCCTGTGTAGTTAACTCTCCATTACGATTGAATGTAATTGATTCTATCCCCAAGTGTATGTAAACTCTATTTTATTATTTTTGAGCTCTCTGTCTATAATATTGGTAATCTTCTTTTGTGCTTAATTCCTAACTTCCGCGCTTGCGCCGAAGTTATAGGCTAGTTTCGACTAGGATTGAGGATGGGGGAGCGGATTCTGAAGAAACCCAAACTCTGATTGAATAAGAGGACTCGGTACTCTGTGACCGACACATGAGCGTTACTAATGAGTGATGGGTAGTGACAGTACTCTAGCGAAGGGCGTTTACAGGATTAGGCCTTAGTATCGATAGCAAATGATTAGTTGATTGTCAATCCAGGACCGACACATGGATGTATCCTGATGAGTGATGGGTAGTGTGAGTACTCTAATGAAGGTGCGTCTACAGGATTAGGCCTCGTTTATCAATTAGTTCTTTTACAAACGGAATAAAGAAAACAAAATAAGCCGAGGGTAAGTCTGTCGCTTGGGATATCCCGCATGGATTATCTTTGAGTGTGAGTGGAACCTGGTAACTCGGGGTCATAAGCAATATAGTTTGTCTACAGTATTATAGAGTAAACCTAAAATAATAGATAGTTTTTACATGCACAAAGGGTGTGATGATATGAAGTTCAATCCTAATCCAAGTAAAGCGTCTCTAACTCTTCCTTTCTGATTTAATTGATTATTTATTTGCTATTTACAATTTATGCAACAATACTCTCATAAATCCGTTGTTTTCCCTTGATAAATAGATCACGACTATACGCGAATTGACTGTTCCCTGTGGATACGATAACTCTTCTTACTATTATACTACTGGATTTTTGGTTCGCTTGCCAGGAGCCCATCAAGCCTGCAAAGGTTGCAGAAGAATACTGGGTGAGCCTGCAGAGGTTGTAGAAGAATACCGGGTGAGCCTGTAGAGGATGCAGAAGAATACTGGGAGAGCCTGCAGAGGCTGTAGAAGAATACTGGGTGAGCCTGAAGAGGCTGCAGAAGAATAGTAGTGGTGAGGAGCACCCAAGAAGTCATTGTATCAAGGTTGATATAGTGGAAAATCCTACTGGGAGTAGGGACTGGACGTAGCCTCAAGGTTAAGAGGTGAACCAGTATAAATATTGTGTGCAATCTTCTTCTACCGTAACCTTTTTACTATTGCTACTATATAACTGTCATATCATTTGCATAAAAAGTTTTTAAACCTATCTAATACCTAAGTAAGTGTTACTTCAAGAAGGTTCAAATCAAAAGGAACCATACTTTCAGCATATTATAAATATAATACATATTGTGAGAACTAACCCTTGAACTTCTAATATTAGCCAAGTATTTAACTTGAGTAGAATTAAGTATTAGAAGAAAAGTGCAGAAATTTTTAAGAGATCACAATTCAACCCCCTTCTTGTGATTGCTATATTTACTTCAAGAGGGACATGGGATCCTCAATGAGGTTAATAGAAAGGCATTTGCATTTTTGTATGATAATAGGACTTAATCAGGGTGACCAAGGACGACGACCCTTGGTCATAATGTAGAGTGCTCAAATCATGTAACAATGAAAAGACATCATTGGTGTGGGTTTGACACCTCAAATTCAGTTTGAGTTTGACTGCATGGGTGGTTTTCCACCGGAGGAATTGTAATTTGCATTGCCTGACTGCCTGGTAGATTTGTGATGTATATCCAAACATGTCTCCATATGTGCCTATGTTGCATTTCCATTTGCTTGTTTTCCCAACATTGTATGCATGATCACATTCACAGGAACGTAAGTCTCACCATGTAACATCCCACTATTAGAGACTTTAACTTATAGGAAATTCATAACATGAATAAGATGAAGTAAGGAATTGATAAAAAGAAGCTTAAGAGGCAAAAATCAGGGTTTCATGCATCAACGTTTTCGCTCAAGCGAGTGCTCAAGCGAATTATGCAGCAAAAACTTTAGGATTTTGGTTTTGCAAGTCTCGCTCAAGCGAGATACAGGACACAAAATGTGTTGCTCTCGGGATGATTTTCGCTCAAGCTAGCAGTTCTCGCTTAAGCGAAAATACTCTAGAGAGAGTGTATTATCGTGGGTATTCTCGCTCAAGCTAAATGATCTCGCTTGAGCTAGAATGATCATCTCGCTCAAGCTAGAATCTCGCTTGAGCGAGAAGACGGTTACAACATTTTTAGAACACGATTGCAGGCAGTTTCCCACTCAGTTTCTCTTCCCTTTTTCGTTCTTCCAGAGAGAGAAAGAGAGGTTTTAGTGAGAGAATGCCCCAGTGAAGATCAAGAACGATTTCTACTCATCCAAGATCAAGTACCCCATTAATCTACTCACCTCCAATGCTTCCTATCTTCTGTTCGTTCTTCGTTTTCTCGAACCTCAGGTGGGTGTGATTGTCTATTTCTTTGCTGTTTGAATTTCAGAGCATGATCCCCTATCTTTCCTTCCCTTTCTTTCATTGAGTCTTGATGTGTATGTTAGGAAGTGCAAATGTGATGGTTGTTTGGTATGTGATTTACGTGAACCATAGGATAGGAGACTTAGTTAAGCATGTGTAACGATCTTTAAGCATATTTATATATGATCATGGGCCTTTGGCCATCACAGTTATGCATTATGAGTTAATTATCACAGGGCTTACATCCACTTCAGAGCCTCCGGGCTAATTCAGGGGTCTTCAGACCATCTCAGGCCTTCGGGCAATCATGTTTAAGCAAGACGAGGCGAACTCATCGACCTCTCGCCCAAGGGGAAGATAGGGGACCCTCAAACATGATATAAATCAAGTTATGTGTACATCATATTCAGATAAAACTTAATCTCAGGTTTCCCTGGATGACGGTCCTTGGATTCATGGCCGAGCGCTCAATCACAGTCATGTTACAGTGAAAAGACCCCGGGTGTCGGGTTACAACACTTCACAGACATGCATTTATCAGTTTATTTATTATTTTTGTGTTGTGTTTGATATCTGTGAAGTTGTTGTTTGATTATAATGGTTGTTTGAGAAGTATGATAATTGCATGTATGTTCCCCTGGAGTGTCTTTGCTCATACCCACTGAGACGTTAGTCTCACCCCACTCCGTGGAAACAATATTTCAGTTGTGCAGGATACTCCTCAGGATGGAGATGATCAGTAGGAGCTGCATGGCATGGATAGTTCAGCATTTTATTATGTTCTATATACTTAGATACTTGTTATGTTTCGTAGGTTAATTGTATCGACTGGAGCCTGTGTGGCGAATATGGATTATGGTTCTTTCTTTGTTCATGTATGAAATGTTTGGAGCTTTAGTATGTATTGGATTACTTAAGCGAATGATGTGTATGCTGATACGCGAAATGAACGAAATGATTTCAAGAATTTGGAAATAGTGCTCCCAACTGGCATTATTTCTGAATTTAGAAATTAGGACGTTACACACCACATGTTGTGGATTCCATTCTAGATATGCAGGATGTCCTTACTGAGTATAGCCGGACGGCTTGGACGCTCAGTGGTGGATTGGTCTTCCAGGTTGCTTAAGATACGATAATAGAAACATTAGAGCATATAGACAATAAAGAGTCAAAGCCACTACCTAAAGAAAGTATGAAAGAGCTAAATTTCTAGTTGTCCCAAAACATAACCTCACGTCCCCAAGAAACCATGGGAGTGACACTAAGGCTGCAAATCTAAAAAAACACTGCTTTTAATGAGATTTTAATCCCAATGAGTATAATCGATTATGAAATAGATAGTAAAATAATAGTGGATTTTAACCGTATTAAATATACGGAAAAACACTTCATGGTGTTACTTAATTTTTTATAACAGACATTAAGAACAACACAATTAATTAATATGATTATAAATAACATTCACACAAGTCATATACTACCATGAACTATAAGAGAAATTGACATTTCTCACCCTCTTTCTATATTGTTTAGAAGTCATTCATGAACTAGTGTAAATCATTTTCTCTTAATGCATAATTTGGTCTTTTCACTTTTACCTTTTGGCATTTTAGGCCGGCTTGAGCTCAAAGCATTTCAAGGGGGCATCCCCCTTGCAGGACACATTTTGGGGAAATAACCTTTACCTTTTGACCTTGCCTTAGGACAGAGAGTCTTGTATGCCCTTCCTCCCCTTTCCGGAGGGTAAACATCATTTGTTAAAGCCCCTGTTTGCTAGAATCCCCTTCATGACAACCTTTGTTCCCAAGGGTCATTTCTTACAAGGGTCCTCTAATAGATGTTAATTTCTCATTCCATTCAATAAATTCATTCAATCCAAGTACCATTTTACATGATACCATTTGGGAAGAATTATACAATACAAAACTTCCTTCAAAAATAGATATGGCACCTCACACAAATCACACCATATGATACCTATATAAATTCCTATGCGTTGGTCTATAACCATGGAATAAATAAAGACAAAAGCAATACAAGAGTGATCATGCCCAGTCTATAACATTAAGAAAATCATAGTGAACTCCACATCACTAAATAACTGGAATTTTAAACAAATAAAGTCTCAGTCCATTCCATCCTAACCACATCAAGCATAACATTTATTCAATCAAATACAAGAAACACGGAACTAGTAAAGTGAATCTTAATTAGCCTAATCTCATGGAGTTTTATTTGGAAAGAAGATATACTCACTAAGTTCCTATGGTTATTGTTGTTGCTCCATCCTTGGATCCTTGATAAGTGTTAAATTTACGTAAAATTCCTATATAATTACAACACTTATTGAGGGCAAAATGCTGAATTTATACCCCAATTTATCCCTTTTGGGCTTAAAATGCAATTATTGTATTTATTTAAGTCAAATTTGAATTTGATGCTATTTTGATAGAAAATCTGTTGATTTTGCAGGTAAAAAACAAAGTTATAAATAAAGCATCAAGTGAGCAAGGAATAATAGAGGAAACAGTGGAAGTAAAGCCCGAAAGATTCTGCTCACAAGAACTTATTTTGGGAAATTTGTATTTAATTAAGATTGTAATCAATGTCAAATCTCCTAGGATTATATTTACATATTTTAGGATTATATCTAGAATTAAGTCTATTTAATTTAGGACTGTATCTTTTACATATTTTATTCTAGGAAATTAGGCCTGTATCTTTTAGATATTTTATTTTAGGAAATTCCTTTGCTATAAATATTAGCATTGAGAATGAGTTGATTCATTCAGAGAGTTACATAGTTTTTGAGTAGATACGGAGTTAGGAGAAAAGTGTAACAGTCTCTGGAGGTAATGGCTACCATGAGTAGCTATTTCTCCCTTAGGATTGAATGTAGTCGATTCAATCCCTAATTGTATTTGAATTCTCTTTGTTATTTATGAATCCCTGTTTTTATAATATTGGTGTTTTTAATTTGTTCTTAATGCTTAGCTTCCGCCTTTGTGCCGGAGTTATTATGTGATTTCTTAAACGCGTTGAGAAACGGTTTTCTAAATCTAATTGGTGAAAACACTCAATTCATCACTGTGGAGACCAGGATGAATTGATAGCTTTTACAAATATATCTTTAATCCGGGGCAATTTACGACTATGGAGACCGGGGTAAATTGTTTTTGAGTATTTCATATTTGTGGAGACCTTTGTGAAATAATTTTAATTCTTGCTTCAATATTATGATTATATATTCATATATCATTGGGTACCAAATACAAGAGGGGTGCGATAGACGAAATTCAATCCTAGTTTCTCTTTATTTGCTCAATCTTATCTTTATCTCTTTGTTTCATATTTTATTATCTTATCGTAATCTTTATTTAAATTTCATATCAATCCTAGTTTCCATAAATATATCTTTTTTATTTAATTTCTTAACTGTATTATTTCCCTAATTATCATAATAATAAATTGGGAAAATTGCACTCACCTCCCCTTAGGTTTGTCTAAATAACAGATACCTCCCCTCTAGTTTTTGAAATGCACTCACCTCCCTTGCCTAAAGCGATATGATGAAAAAACTCGTACATGTGGATATTTGTCGATATACCAGCGATTAGTACCCACATATTAAATATCATACTACTCGTCCCGCGGTTACCCGCATAGGCATTAAAATATATTTTCTATTAAATATGATAAAATATTAAGATTTTTAATTATTTTATGATGAGATAAAATTTAATTTTATTATTTTATAATAATATTTTCAATGCATTAACTTGTAATAATATTATATAATATTTATTTATATTATATAAAATTAATATAATATGATATCGTAATATATTATATGTCATTTTCTCTCTTTTTTTATATAAATTTTGAATTCTTAAATATTAATGGATACTCGTGAATATTTGTTACCCTCATGGGTAGCTGTTAATTTTAGTAGGTACGAACGCGGGTAGTGTATAATCTGTTCCATCTCGTTAATATCCCTAGATAATCCTCATAGTGTCAATGGGAAGGGAGGTTTCTTCATTTTAGAAACTAGAGGGGAGGTCTTTGTTATTTAGACAAACCTCAGGGGAGGTGAGTGCAATTTTCCCTAATAAATTCCATAGTTTCTCTTTATATACTCAATTAGATTAGATACTAAGAATTTATTTTGTACCGTTCCTCGTGGGTACGACAACCCTTACTTTTAAACTATTATATGTTGGATCAAGCGCTTACCACCAGGCCAAAAGCTATGGTTGTTAGCAAGGGCGCAACTTTATTTCCTTAAGGATCCCTAGAGCCGCATTTAGCTTAAGGGGTTGCGCCCGTTAGAGGCGCCATGGGTTGGGATGTTAAGCCCATCGAATTCTAAGGGTGATGCTGACAATTAAAGCCAACATTATACTGCTGCGATATTGATAAGCTTGCCAAGATCTCAACAGCCGTCACCACCATTCACGACCATGGCAGCTTTCTTTCTTCCCCCTATCTCGTTCATCCTGGCCATATGTCATTTTCGCTACCCTATTCCTCTAAATGTCAGTGGCACCGCCCCTTCGCAGCAACGCATCAAGCCACTTCGCGCGTCGTTGCACACAACGGGTGACACGATCCCATCTGACCTCAACTAGGATGCCTCACATGCATTACAAGGGATTGAAGGTCCAATTATTGGGGCCAGATCTGAGCGGATGAAGAGAGCTTTGCAACTCTTGATCACTGAAGTCCAAAGGAAAGTGGACCACCGAGCAGAAGAAAATCCAAAGAAGTGGTTTAACTTAATTCGGATTGAAGTACAAGAATGTTATTCGATCTAACAATCAGTTATGTCTGTTATCCGAATCTTAGGAGAACCTATTTTAGGAAAGTGTATCTAATCAGATCGTAACTGATTTATTTAGGATCAGATCTGTTATGATTATATTTAAATCTTTTAGGATTATATTTTATCTTATCTAGGATTAAATCTTTTAGGATTATATTTTATCTTATCTGGGGCTAAATCTATCTAATTTAGGACTGTATCTTTTAGATAGTTTATTTTAGGAAATTCATTTGCTATATATTGGCATTGAGAATCAGTTTGTAGTTAGTTTTTATCAATAAAATTATGAGTTTTCTCATTGTGAGAGCTTATCCTTTGTTCTTGGATTAAAGAACTACTTGATAACTTAGGTTCTACCAGCAGGTCTTGGTTAGGGTCTAATTGTTTATATCTTGATAACTTTGGTGCTTCCGGCAGGTCATAGATTGTGTCAAGTTCCTATCTTTGATGGCTTTGGTGCTTCCAGCAGGTCTTGGATTGTGTCAAGCTCCTTACCATTATTTACCGTTATGTGATCTTCAAGACGTTCCTATCTTTACGCTTTCGGTTCGTATCATTTGGTATCAGTAGCTTCGGCTCTTGAGATCAATTGGTAATATCTATCCTTATCTTTTAGTCTTTATCTTATTCAAAAAAATCTGCATTAGTTTTAAAAAAAAAGAGAGAAAGGTGCATATAGTAAAAAAAAATGGTGCAGCATTAAATTTTCTAAACAGCAAGTCCAGTTCTGTTGTCCACAATACTTATTCCAAGCAGAAGATTTCATCTGAGGTGATGAATCCATCAGAAGTGAAGAGTTGTAATTGGCTACACATTTTGATTACTTTTCGAGCTAGTGTTTTGTCACTAAAAGTTGTCAAGTTATCATCAACACCTTCTCTATTACTTGTTAGTAGAATCTATCCCAAAAGTTCCTTATTTCAAGAGCTTGTAAGGATAAGTTGAGTTGAAAAAGGCAAGAGTGGTGAGTATAATATAGTGAGAAAAAGCCAAGAATTAGAGTGATACACGAGAGAATAAAAAAAATTGAGTGTAAACACGTAAGGGAGTGTTGTGAGGATTCTTATTTTTTATCACTAACATTATTTGATTTGCAGCCAAATTTCTTTTCATTAATCATGAGTACAATAAACCAATGTGAGGGGGATGCTGGAGGAATATACCTCAAATTATTCCTTAAGACACTACAAAGTGAATTTATGAGAATGAGTGCAAGAATGGATGAGATGGAAGATCGGTTTCCAAGGAGAAGGAGTAGAACCTCTCCTAACCGAACTGAAGAATAGGAATAGGAAGAAGAGGACAAGGGAAATAGTTCTAGAAGAGAAAGCAACGGGAATAATCATCTTGGAAACATCAAGATGAACATTCCTTCTTTCCAAGGGAAGAATGATCCTGAGTTATATTTGGAGTGGGAAAGAAAAGTGGAGCATTTTTTTATTGCCACAATTATTCAGAGGAGAAAAAGGTAAAATTAGTTGTGGTAGAATTCAATGATTATGCAAGTATATGATGGGATCAATATGTGTTAAGCAGGCGAAGGTGTGGAGAAAGACTGATTCAATCTTGGGAGGATATGAAGGTTGTGGTGAGAAGGAGATTTGTACCAAGTCATTACCACAGAGACTTGTACATAAAATTATAGGACCTACATCAAGGTTCTATGAGTGTAGATGATTACTACAAGGAGATGGAAATAGCTACGATGAGATCCAATGTGCAAGAAGACCGAGAAGCAACAATGGCTAGATTCATTGGAGGGTTAAAAAAAGAAATTGCAAATGTAGTGGAACTCCATCATTATGTGGAGATGGAGGATTTATTACACAAAGCAATCCAAGTGGAAAGACAACTCAAATCCAGAGTTGTAAGATTTCCAGAAACTCCTAGTACCTCTTGGAAATCCTGGCCAACCAGCAAACCAGCAACTCAGCCAAAAGAATAGGCAAAGATCGGACAGTCCACCTCAGCTAGTAAAGGTAAGTCTGAATTAACTTCATCTTCTAAAGCACGTGAAATTAAATGTTTTAGGTTTCAAGGTCTTGGACATATTGCTTCTGATTGTCCGAACAAGAGGGTCATACTCATGCGTGACAATGGTGAAGTGGAAAGTGCAAATAAATAAGATGATGATGAAATACCTGAGTTTGAGGATTGCAGTGAAGTGGAATACACAGAGCCAAACCAGGGTAATGCATTAGTCACCAGGAGGGTGTTGAATGCACAACCGAAGATGGAGGGAGTTGAGGAGCAACGTGAGCACATATTCCATACAAGGTGTCGCGTAAGTGATAATCCTTCTGAAACATATACAGATCAAATAAAAATTTCTAGGGAGAGCAAGGAGTTGGAAGAACAGTTTTCTGTTCAAGAGAAAGAAAGAAAAGAGAAGAAGAGATAAGTTGGCATGAGATTGGAACCGACTTCAAGATTGGATCTCTGTCCGACGTTACGTCCGAGCAAGGGCAGAAGCAAAGTGAACGCTTTTGCAAGAGAAAGGGAAGTTGAGAGTGTAATGTTAGAAAAAGGACAATTATTGATTCTTGTATTTAAAGACTTGTATTTCTCTGATGATTCTAACAATTCTCTACCTTTTGAAATTAAAAAATTATTGCAGGAATTTGGAGAAGTCTTTCCGGATGAGCTACCTCAAGGATTACCACCTTCAAGAGGTATAGAATACCAGATTGAATTTGTACCCGGATATGCTCCACCAAATCGGCCAGCGTACAGAACCAACCCGGATGAGACCAAGGAGATCCAAAAACAAGTCAGTGAGCTAATGGAAAAAAGGGTATGTAAGGGAGAGCATTAGTCCATGTTTTGTACCGATAATATTGGTACCAAAGAAAGATGGTTCTTGGCGTATGCGCACTGATTGCCGAGCCATTAACAAGATTACGGTAAAGTATCGTTATCCAATTCCTAGGTTGGACGACATGCTTGATAAGTTGCATGGTGCTTGTTTGTTCTCTAAAATTGATTTGAAAAGTGGTTACTATCAAATTCGAATGAAAGAGGGTGATGAGTGGAAAACTACTTTTAAAACAAAGTGTGGTTTGTATGAATGGTTAGTGATGCTCTTCGGCTTAACTAATGCACTCAATACCTTTATGAGGTTAATGAACCATGTGTTGCGCTCTTTCATAGGAAAATTTGTGGTAGTTTACTTCGATGACATTTTGGTTTACAACAAATCTTATAATGCACATTTTGAACACTTACATGTTGTTTTTAAGGTATTAAGGGAAAAATGTTTGCCACATGTTGAGTTTGCATATAACTGGACGGTACACTATACTACTTCTTTTTCACCATTTGAGGTTGTATATGGATTTAATCCACTAACTCCTTTGGATATTTTTCCATTACCTATTTCTGAATTTTCCAGCTTAGATGGTAAAAGGAAAGCAGGTTATGTCAGGGAGTTACATGCAAAGGTCTGAGCTAATATTGAGAGAAAAAATGAGCAGTATGCAAAACAAGTCAATAAAGGGCGGAAGAAGGTAATATTTAAACCAGGCAACTGGTTTTTGGATTCACATGAGGAAAAAGAGGTTTCCAGCTCAAAGGAAGAACAAGCTTCAACCAAGAGGAGATGGTCCATTCCAAGTTCTAGAGCGGATCAATGACAATGCCTACAAGATAGATCTTCCAAGTGAATATGGTAATGTTAGTGCAACATTCAAAGTAACCGACTTATCCTTATTTGATGCAGGTTATGAATCAGATTCGAGGACGAATCCTTTCGAAGAAGGAGGGAATGGCACGATCCATCCGACCTCAACCAGGATGCCTAAGTTGCATTGCAAGGGATTGAAGGTCCGATGACCGGGGCCAGATCTGAGCGGATGAAGAGAGCTTTGCAACTCTTGATCACTGAAGTCCAAAGAAAAGTAGACCACCGAGCAAAAGAAGATCCAAGGAAGTGGTTTAACTTAACTCAGATTTAAGTACACGAGTGCTATCCGATCTGACAATTGGTTATGTCTGTTATCCGAATATTATGAGAGCCTATTCCGGGAAAGTGTATCTAATCAGATCGTAACTGATTTATTTAGGATCAGATCTGTTAAGATTATATTTAAATCTTTTAGGATTATATTTTATCTTATCTGGGATTAAATCTTTTAGGATTATATTTTATCTTATCTAAGGATAAATCTATTTAATTTAGGACTGTATCTTTTAGATAGTTTATTTTAGGAAATTCTTTTGCTATATATTGGCATTGAGAATCAGTTTGTAGACAGTTTTTATCAATAAATTTCTGAGTTTTCTCATTGTGAGAGCTTATCCTTTGTTCTTGGATTAAAGAACTACTTGATAACTTAGGTTCTACCAGCAAGTCTTGGTTAGGGCTTAGTTGCTTATATCTTGATAACTTTGGTGCTTCCGATAGGTCACGGATTGTGTCAAGTTCCTATCTTTGATAACTTTGGTGCTTCCGGCAGGTCACAGATTATGTCAAGTGTGAAGTCTATTAATCAGATTAAGCATTCAAACTTGACTCAAAGACTTAATATCCTTTAGTTTTAATGATTAACAAATAAGAGTATAATAAGAACAAATAAGATTATATAAACAGATTCTACTGAGAAAGGTATTGGTTTGTTGATTGTGTTTCAGGTTGAAATATTCATTAGAAGAAGAAGAAGATTTGATGAACAGAATCAGAATCAGAAGATAAGGATCAGAAGAACAAATGCAGGATTTAATATAAAGGTTTTCTAAAGTAAAGCAACTCGTCTGAAGTGCAGAAGTTGTCTGAAGTAAGCAACTCGTCTGAAGCATAAAAGCTATCTGAAGAACTCAAGCCGTCTGAAGTGTTGAAGCCATCTGAAGTGCTGAAGCCGTCTGAAGTGCGCAAGCCATCTGAAGACGTGAAGACCATCTGAAGACGTGAAGACTATCTGAAGAAGCCAACAAACAGAATCAAGAATTTATCTCTTGAAGACGTTGCTAAAGTGTAAAGCACACTCTACCAAAATGGAGTACACTTATATCAGTATAAAAGCTAAACATGCTTTTATGCCTCAATCAAAGTCTTGCACAAATGAGGAAACTCTGCAATGACTTTCTCTAATGACTGCTGCACCTGCAACAAAAGGCATTTCAGTATAAAAGCTAAACATACTTTTATACCTCAACCAAAGTCTTTCACAAATAAGGAAACTCGGCAAAGACTTTCGGCAACACATGCTGCACCTGCAACATAAGGGATCTGCGTGCGCAAACCTGCACCTGCGACTGCTGCCATACAGAGGTGATCAGAAGACTAAGAAAAAGCAACCAGAAAGATGTTTGAATAAAATATGTTAAATTCAACATCTTTATTCATCTACATCTCAGAAGAAGAAGAAATTAGTGCAGAGGTCAAAACTATGATTCAACGGCTATAATATCATATATCTTTATTCAAAAGAAGAAACTACAACAACAGCTATTCGACAAGACACCTCACTCAAAGAAGAAAGAAGAAATGGTGTCAGGAAGCAAACTGAAAAGGAGCATATACAAAATAAGCAAAAGGACAAATCCAACGGATATCTCCTCATATACACTCCTAAGAAAAGGAGAGGAAATCAGAAGTCAGCTGAGGAACGCAGAAGAAATCACAAGACAGCTGAAGAAAAGCAAAACGATATCAAGAGAGAGAACATGCAAAATAATATCAAGAAAATCTCTCTAAAGAGCTCATCTACAGAAGTGCCAGAACAGGACTGTCTGAACACTTATTTGCTTAAGAAGAAGCAACCGTTTGAGACCCTATTACACAACGGCTATATGAGCCACATCATCAATTATCTCAACGGTATTATGAATCATCTTCAAACGGCTATATTCCAACAGAACATATAAATAGCCTCATGGAAGAATTTGAAGATGTTGAACTCATTCACTTGGTTCAATCAGTTGATCAAGATGTATCAAAAAAACCTTATTGGTTGTTGACCATGCTTACCTGAATCAACCAAGTTGAGAAAGTTGAAAAAGAATCAACCATGTTGCTGATCTATTGATCAGTTAGTCAAAATTGTAGTTGTTCAGTTGAACAACCAACCAGGCTGTGCTTAATCTCAAATGAACCAAGAATGGTTTGAAGCCGCAAGTATACCTTGGTTATTCCAATGATACGGGTGAGAATGTAGCCCATGGAAACCAATGGTTGGAGAACAAGGCTGAAGCTCAAATCCAGTATCTATCTAGCCAATTCTCTGAGGATGTCATTCCTCACATCAGAGACAGGATTGTACCTAATTTATACACTTGTATCACTGTCTTAACCTTGTACTTAGAATTCAACCTTTGTATCCTGAGTAGTACTCAGTTAACCTCTAGTACAGGAAGAAATTAAGTTTATGTTTCGTGGAAACTTAAACTTAGTTCAAATTGTAAACACTTTATGTGTCAGAGAGCCTGGAGAGGCTTGGTGGAAGAAAGAATACTTAGTTGCAAAGCCTGGAGAGGCTAGACTGAAAAAGAATACTGCATATGTTTCCTGGAGAGGCTAGACTGAAAAAGAATATTGCATAAGTTGCCTGGAGAGGCAGTTGAAAACAAAGGAATACTTGGTGTTGTCTGGAGAGACTGTACTCGTGTTGTCTGGAGAGACTGTACTCGTGATGTATGGAGAGACTGTACTCGTGATGTCTGGAGAGACTGTACTCGTGATGTCTGGAGAGACGGTACTCGGTAGAGCCTGGAGAGGCTTGCCTGAAAAAGAATACTGCATGAGTTGCCTGGAGAGGTAGTTGAAAATGAAAGAATACTCATTGTGTTGGCCTGAAGAGGCTGTGAATAATACTTGTATCTAAGTTCAGATAGTGGAAAATCCAGTGGTTGTTTGCCTCTGGGACTGGATGTAGCTCACGGGTTTGTGGGTGAACCAGGATAAATTTTGTGCCTAAGTTCTCTTTCCCTTAATCTCTTTATTTACAGTTTTCATATTTATGTTGGGGATTGAAAAGTTATTTTCATAACAAACTTAACACAACGATTTCAATAAAATGATCTTTCATAAGAACAAAACATGAGATGTTTCTCATATCACTTGAAGCATTACAAAGAATGTCTTTTGAATTACTTCTGAAACAATTATCTGAAGTGAGTCTGGAAAGACCTCAGTTCAGAAATCTGGAACAGACTTCAGACAACTTATAGTCATCTGAAGTATTTCAGAAACAGTTTTGAAAAACATTCAATGTAATAATCTTCAGAAGATATCTTGAGAAGTATATGTTTAAAATAATCTTAAGACTTAAAAGAAACTTTATTTTTCTCATCTTCCGCACGTTTTAATTATCTATGATCTTAAGATTCATTTTAAACATTATTCATCTTCATGATTTAAATAAAAGATTTACAAGATTGACAAGAAAAGCTTAAAACACTATTCAACCCCCCTTCTAGTGTTTCCTGTGGTTCTAACATCAAGTTCCTATCTTTGATAGCTTTGGTGCTTACAACAGGTCTTGGATTGTGTCAATCTACTTACCGTTATTTACGTTATTTGATCTTCAAGACATTCCTATCTTTACGCTTCTGGTTCGTATCAACGGGTAAATCGCTCCACAACCTCCGTTCTCCTTACCGTTTTCAGAAACGCAATCCCAAATTCATCGCCTCACCTATTTCCTTCTCTCCCCCTCTCGTTTCCCCTCTTTCCTCCTTCAGCCATAGCAAACCTTTGTCTTTGTTCCTGATCGAAAAATAGGGCTCTCCATCTTTCATGATGTGTTTTCTATTCCATTCGACCCCCTTTTGTAATATGTGTGAAGCACACATGGGAAACACATGTTTTTCTTTTATTCATTTTATTTTAATAAAAAATATCTTATTTTATATGTGTTATTAATCATTATTATTATTAATATATTTATTAATGTAAAATCACGCAATGAAAAGTGGAAAGTGACCTTAAAATGGTAAATCTCACAAAAGAACTCCTTGCTATTGAGAAAACAACAACCACAACAAGATACTCACGGGACCAAAGTACATAGTGGGTAATTATGGAATGGATCCTTTGAGTTTGGGTCCACGGTAGACCTTTACCATAAATAGTATAAATTTAGTATTAAAATTTTTAATATTAAAAACTTTATTAATACATATTAAAATATTAAAATTACTTTTACAACAAAAAAAGTTAGTGGTATATGTGGACTCAAACTCAAAGGGTTAAGGCTAAAACAAATCATTAAAATAATTCATCACATGACTGTCACCTGCTTTTGAGTGCTGCTCACGTGTTTGTTCACTACATAACTGGAAGGGTAATTATAGGGTAGACCTTTTTATTTTTGGTTCATCATAGACCACTATCATTTTTACTATAAAAAGTAATTTTAATTTTATAACATGTATTAGTAATTTTTTAATATTAAATTTAGGGAAAATAGTATATAATCACCCTAAACTTTCACCCTTTTGCAAATATGCACAATGAACTTTTATTTTGTCCTAATTAACCCTTAAATTTCTATTATTGTTGTCATTTCAATAACATATAAAGTTAAATAATTAACGAAACCAATCTTAATTATTCAAGGTTTTATATTTAAAATATTAAAATAATACAAAATAAAGTTTTAATAATTAAAAAATAGAAAAAAAAAACTCTAAATTGAAAGGGGAAAAGAGTATATAACTACCCTAAACTTTCACCCTTTTTGCATATAGATACCATGAACTTTTATTTTGTCCTAATTAACCCTTAAATTTCTATTACTGTTACAATATGTCATTTCATTAACATAGAGTTAAATAATTAATGAAACCAATCATAATTATTCAAGATTTTGTAATTAAAATAATAAAATAATATAAAATAAAGTTTTAAAAAATGAAAAATAGAAAAAAAAACCCTAAATTAAAAGAAAATACCATCATGTTTCGCTTTTAGAATTTCAAATATGTTTGAAATTTGACCGAATTCAAAAATAAAAATTGAAAATTTTACTCTTTTACATGTTTTTAATATTTGAAATAAAAAATATTGAAAAATTGATATTTATTATGTTAATTATTTAACTTCATGTTAATGAAAGGACCTATTGCAATAATGATAATATTTTAAGGATTAATTGGGACAAATTGAAAGTTCATGGTGTCTATTTGTAAAAGGTCAATAGTTCGGGGTGGTTTTATACTCTTTTCCCAATTGAAAGAACAATCCATTATGTTTCGATTTTAGAATTTCAAATGTGTTTGAAATTTGAAAGAATTCAAAAATAAAAAATTGAAAATTTTACTCCATTACATGTTTTTAATATTTGAAACACAAGTTGAAAGTTCATGGCGCCTATTTGCAAAAGACAAAAAATTCGACGTGGTTTTATGCTCTTTTCCCTTAAATTTATATTATTTATGGTAAATATGACCACTTGATGTTATCGTGTATTAAAGATAGTTATTTCACATACATATTAATTTTTTTATATTTGATAAATATAATTTAAAAAATATATTTATCTATTCAGTTTTTGAAAATTCCAATTATATATATATATATAAGTTTTTCCAAAAAAATATTTTTATAAGGTTATGTTTTGAAATATTAAAAAAAATCAAATGACAAAATCAAAATCAAAGTTTTATATATTATATTTGTTGAGTCTCAAAAATATCATAAGGTTGTTTATGATGTTTTAAGACAACTAGATTCTCAAAGTTTTAATGGTTGACAAATTTGACTTAAATTACTTATCATAGATACACACATGCTTTAATGTTTTATCTATGATTTCAGCAAGAGTCACTATGAGCCTACATAAAAAGACTAAGTGTTGAAGTTGTCTGAAGAAGCAGAACTCGTCTAAAGAGTTGAAGCTGTCTGAAGTAGTTCAACCCGTCTGAAGTATCAGTGCCGTCTGAAGTATTGAAGTCGTCTGAAGTCTCATTTATGACGTGACATCCTCTGCTGAAGTTTGTGAAGACTTTTCTGAACCTCTGCTGCTCGTACCTTTTTCAAACACATTTATAGCAAGGAACACAGAGACCTTTCCTGGTGATTTTGAATTTCATACACCACTGAGGAAATCTCTGCAATGCAGCCTATGCAGCAACATTTGTAGCAGCTTTATGGCAGGAGCAACCTTGTACCATGTCAGAAATATCAGAGCTCTCAGAAGCATGTCTCACAACGGATTAAATAACATTTAATGCTATCTCTAAACGGTGGTATTTCAACGGATTGAAGATTGGGTATAAATACCCCTCCTTTGAAGACCATCAAAGAGAAGAATTTTGTGAAAAAGAACAAAAACTCTGCAAGTTTTTTCGCTGCAACAACTCTGATAACACTTATCTTTGTACACATATTGTAATATCCTGAGCATACCTCAGTTTTTCTGTACATCTGTAATTGTTTAAGCTTCAAGACTGATATAGTTTGTAAGCTTAAGCATTTTATCTTCTCTGTATTTGTTTGTTGAGCCTGGAGAGGCTTGTCTGTAAAAGAATACTTGATTGTAGAGCCTGGAGAGGCTTGTCTGTAAAAGAATACTTGATTGTAGAGCCTGGAGAGGCTTGACTGTAAAAGAATACTTGGTTGTAGAGCCTAGAGAGGCTTGACTGTAAAAGAATACTTGTAATCTTGAAAGATTAAGAGAAAATCCAATTGCTAGTTGGCATTGGGACTGGACGTAGCTCACAGTGGTAGTGAGTGAACCAGGATAAATTCCTTGGCTAAGTTTTCTTACCCTTATCTCTTATAAATTCTTTTTATACTAATCAAGGGGTCAGAATAATTAATCTGATATTTTATAAAGGCACAAAACATCTTTTAAAAAATTAAGTTTTTACAAGCCGTCTGAAAACTTCAGACAGCCCCTTAAAACCCTGTCTGAAATCGTGTTCTTAGTACCTGTTTACAAAAAGCTTTCTAAAATATTTAGAAACACTATTCAACCCCCTTCTAGTGTTTCCCTGTGTTCCTACAGTTGGTACCAGAGCTCTACTCAGGGTTGAAGCACCTAACAAGTGTTTGAGGACTGAAAGATCCAAATGGAAGCTTCTAACAGCAACAGGCAATACATCACAGAAGGAGCCTCTATCACAAGACCCCCAGCATTCAATGGAGTGGATTACCACTACTGGAGAGATCGTATGAAGTTGTTCATTGAGAGCAACAACATTGATGTTTGGGATGTGGTCACTGATGGAGACTATGTGCCTATGCAAAATGGTCTGCCTATACCTAAGACTGAATGGACCTTGGAGCAGAAGACTAGAGTCCAGATGAACGCTAAAGCCAAACTCTATCTGATATGTTCCTTGAATAAATCAGAATATGAGAAGGTCCATGGATGCACTTCTGCCAAGGAGATTTGGGATACTCTTGCAGCAGCCCATGAAGGGACTGAAACTGTCAAGCAATCCAAAATCAGCATGCTTATACATCAGTATGAGATGTTTAAGATGGAAGAAACTGAAACCATTGACCAAATGTTTGGGAGGTTTCAGACCATAACCAATGGACTCAGGTCCTTAGGAAGAACCTATGAATCTGGAGACAACAACAGGAAGATTCTAAGAAGTCTACCTAAGTCCTGGAGACCCAAAGTCACTGCCATTCAAGAGGCAAGAGATTTGAACTCTCTGAGAATGGAAGAACTGTTGGGATCTCTCAAAGTCCATGAACTTGAGCTTGGAGAAGATGACAACAAGAAGAAGTCTCTAGCTCTAAACTCCAAGGCCAAACAGTCTAGTGACAGTTGTCGATCCTGTACAAAATTATACTTTTAATTCTCCGATCTGCAAACTACTTGTAGTAGAATGGTATAAACCGGGTCGAACCCTGAAGATCCACTCAAATTAATCCTTCTTTGGGGGGGGGTTTGATTGATTGGAATAAACTGAAGAAAATAAAAGATCAAGTTAAAAGCAAAGGTTGAATCAATTCAAGAGAATATCAATCCAAGGAATTCAGAGGCTATTTTCATGGTAAATCATTGGTTATTAATAACATGCATTCAAGAGATTAAATCTATCAACTTAGAATCATATGGAACCCCTACAATGATCCCGGATTCACTACTGAAATAATTTCCAGAATTCAATTGATTAAGATTAACAAGATCAATAACCATAAAATCTTATGTTAGATCCAAATCAATTTTATAAACGAAACCCAATTGAAGTAAATAATTAAATGAACACCTTCAATTTAATTGCTTACTCTATGCTTTTCAATCATTGTATGATGATTAACCAATCAAGAGTACAACATACATCAATAACAAATTTTATAACCAAAACATGTTAACCAATCAAGCTTTGATAAAAGAAATATGGAATTGAAGCAAGTGGAGTAGAAAAGCATGGTAGATGTAATTCAATCAACATGTAAATGAAGATCAAACCTCTAAACCAAGATGAAAATAAGCTTGACTCCTTGAATTGAATAAAAACTTAGCCTTCCATGAAGACTTTACAAAAAAGATGAACAAAAGTAAATGAAACTCTTAGTAATTTCTACTACAACTTGGATGCTCTTCTCCCTAGCAAACCCTCCTATTTATAGGAGGGGAAAAGATGTCATTCCAAACATGATCACTCAGCAATGACTAAGCATGTTTTGTCCACAAATAGACTTATTGATCAATTACCTAATGCATTTGTCCATTACTTTGAATTATTCACCTACTCTAGCTATCATTCACCTACTTGTCTCCCACTTGCACCGAGCATATCATCCTCAATCTGGCAGAATCCAAGAGAGTTGTCTTCATATGAAATCAAGCTCTGGATCTTAGCTTTCAAATGCCGCTGGGTTGAGCCCAAAAGGAGTTTTCTAGCCCAAGTTATGGCCCAATCATTGAGTGCTGGTCAGGTTTTCATATGATGCTGACTATTCGGTCTTCCAAGCCCATTTCGACTCACTAGCCATCCGATTTAGCTTTTGGGTTCTTCATCAAAGTTTTAGGGCTCTCTTTTATCTTTCCTACAATGTAAAGAACATAATTTTTAGATGTCTAGAACTCAAGTTATGCTTGAAATACGAAAACAGTTTAATGCTGAAAAAATGTAATTGAGCCCAATATGAACCTGAATTGGCATAATATGCTTATGACTTGTTAATTAAGCATAAAAAAATGCATTAAAAGGTTAAATTTGAGGGATGATTAATGTGTATAATTTGTATTTATCATCTAGGCATGGCAGCATGAAGGCTATGCAAGCTGAGGAAACTTCAGAAGCAGATGAAGATTCTGAAGACAGCTCAGAAGATGACAATGATCTTGCTCTTTTAAGCAGAAAGATCAAGAGAATGTTGCAGAAAAGAGGAAAGTTCAGAAAGAACCAACCTTCATCATCCAAATCAGGTAAGACAGGTAAAGAGTCTAACACTGATAAAATTATTTGCTTTGAATGTAAGCAACCAGGGCATATGAAGGCTGATTGCCCAAGACTGAAGAAAAACACCTTCAAGAAGAAGAAGTTTTTCAAAAAGAAGAAAGGTCTTATGGCAACATGGGAAGACCTTGATGAATCAACCTCAGAAGAAGAAGAAGACACTTCAGAAGAGGCAAATCTGTGTCTCATGGCTAGTCTACCATCTTCAGACAGCTCTGAAGCTGAGGTATTTCCTCTTACTCTATAAGAAATGTATGATGATCAGGTGGAAAGTTCTCAAGAACTTTTCCAAGAGTATAAGAATCTATCCAAAGCCCACACATAAATGTGTAACAAATATGAGGCACTTGAGATAGAACATATTATGCTCAAAGAAAAAATTCTTGAGACTAAAAACTGCAGTTCACAAGCTGTGTCTGAAGAAAATGAGAAACTTCAGAAGCAGGTTGAATAACTGACAAGAGATCTGGCCAAATTTGTCAAAGGAACTAAAAATCTGAATATAATGCTTGGAAATCAAAGGCATTCCCTTGACAAAACTGGACTAGGCTTTTGTGATCATAACATGTCTAAACCTCCTACAGTCTTAAATTTTTCTAAAGGCAAAAAGAAGGTTACTGGGTGTTCTCACTGTGGTAAGCCTGGACACAATGTGGCTCAGTGCAAACACAAGAGAAAAACAAGGCCCAAAGCTAACAAGAAAGGACCCAAAAGAATATGGGTACCTAAAAACTTAATTATTCCGGTTGCAGATGCGTTTAACAGGACAAAGGAGACCCCACAAATGGTACCTGGACAGTGGGTGCTCGCGACACATGACAGGAGAAAGGTCTTTGTTCCAAAACCTTAGACCTAGAGCTGGTGGAGTGGTCACCTTTGGTGGAAATCAGCAAGGGAAGATCATTGGAATAGGGACTGTAGGTATATCTCCTTCATCCCTTATTAAAAATGTACTCCTAGTGGAGAGACTACAACATAATTTACTGAGCATAAGTCAATTATGTGACAGTGGTTATGTGGTATCCTTTACTAAGGAAGGATGCATAGTCAAAGACTCCTCTGAGCAAACCTTCTTTACTGCTAAGAGACACAACAATGTGTACAAAATTGATCTAGAGGATCTAGCAAGTCAAAATGTAAAATGTTTCATTTCTATTGAAGATGAAAAACAGATTTGGCATCAAAGACTTGGGAATGCCAGCTTGAGATTAATCTCAAGATTAGCAAAACACAATCTTGTTAAAGGATTGCCCAAGCTTTCATACAAATCTGACATTTTATGTGAAAGCTGTCTGAAAGGGAAACAAACAAGACACTCTTTTAAGAGTAAGGATGTTGTTTCAACTAGCAGACCACTAGAACTTTTACACATTGACTTGTTTGGTCCTATTAGAACAGAAAGTCTTAGTGGTAAGAAATATGGTTTGGTCATTGTTGATGACTATTCTAGATTTACTTGGGTGTTATTCCTAAGAAGCAAGGATGAGACTTTTAGGAATTTCACAATATTCTGCAAGAAGGTACAGAATGAGAAAGGATTCTGTATTTCTGTTATCAGAAGTGATCATGGTGGAGAGTTTGAGAATGCAAACTTTCAAATGTTCTGTGATGAGAATGGGATCTCACACAATTTCTCTGTGGCTAGAACACCTCAACAGAAAGGGGTTGTTGAGAGAAAGAACATAAGTTTGCAAGAGATGGCAAGGACCATGCTCAACTCATGCAGCTTACCAAGAACCTTCTGGGCAGAAGCTGTTAGCACAGCATGTTACCTTCAAAACAGAATATTGGTAAGACCAATTCTGAAAAAGACTTCCTATGAACTGTGGAAAGGAAGAAAACCCAACATATCATATTTCCACACCTTTGGATGTGAATGTTTTATACTCAACACCAAGGATGATCTTGGAAAATTTGATGTAAAGTCTGATAAAGGATTTTCATTGGATATTCTGAAACATCTAAAGCCTATAGAGTGTATAACTCTAGAACTTTAACTGTTGAAGAAACTATTCATGTTAAATTCAATGATAACAAAGAGACTGATAGGGAACTATCAGATCTAGAGGATGATTTTGCAGGAATGGAGGTGAATGACCACAGCAGCTTGAAGGATGAGCAGCTGTCTGATGTACCTACTGTTACTAAACCTCTTCAGACAAATGTTGAGTCTCAGACAGAACAAACAAATGTGATACCTCCTCAGAAACCTGATTGGAAATACAAATCACATCATCCTAAAGAGCAAATCATTGGCAGCACTTCAGAAGGAGTTAAGACAAGATCAAAATTCAAGATTCTGAATTCTCTTGCTCTCCTGTCTGAAATAGAGACAAGGAACATTGATGAAGCTCTGCATGATGAAGGGCGGATCCTAGCCATGCAAGAAGAGCTGAATCAGTTTGCTAGGAGTAATGTCTGGACCCTTGTTCCTAAACCCCATGGGAAAACTATTATTGGAACCAAATGGGTGTTCAGAAACAAGCTGTCTGAAGAAGGCGAGGTAGTCAGAAACAAGGCAAGATTAGTTGCTCAAGGATACAACCAGCAAGAAGGTATTGATTTCACTGAAACCTTTGCCCCAGTGGCCAGGTTAGAAGCAATTAGAATTCTTTTATCTTATGTTGTAAATAATGGCATCAAGCTATATCAAATGGATGTTAAAAGTGCCTTCCTCAATGGTCCCATTGAAGAAGAAGTCTTTGTTAGACAACCCCCTGGTTTTGAAGATATTGCCTTTCCTGAACATGTTTTCAAACTCAAAAAGGCTCTCTATGGTCTGAAACAAGCCCCAAGAGCTTGGTATGACAGATTGAGCAGTTTTCTAATCTCAAATGGTTTTGAAAGAGGAAAAGTGGACACAACTCTTTTTAGAAAACAGTCTAACAAAGATCTTATACTTGTTCAGATATATGTTGATGACATTATCTTTGGTTCAACTGACTCTTCATTATGCAAGGAGTTTTCAGAGTTAATGCAATCAGAATTTGAAATGAGTTTAATGGGTGAACTAAAATTTTTCTTAGGACTTCAGATTAAGCAAGATTCTGACTGTATATGGATCCATCAAGAAAAATATACAAAGGAAATGCTTAAGAAGTTTAACTTACATGATTGCAAACCCATGTCAACTCCAATGCATCCCTCTGCATCTTTAAATAAAGATGAGAAGGAAGAACCAGTGAATCAAACTTTGTATAGAGGAATGATTGGATCATTATTATATCTAACAGCAAGCAGACCTGACATAATGTTCAGTGTATGTCTGTGTGCTAGATTTCAATCTAATCCAAGGAGTACTCACTACAAAGCTGTAAAAAGAATTTTCAGATATCTTAAAGGTACTACTAATCTTGGTCTGTGCTATAAGAAAAGTAAGGATTGCAGGTTAATAGGTTACTTTGATGCTGATTTTGCTGGAGACAGAATTGAAAGAAAAAGCACAAGTGGTGGATGTCATTTCTTTGGAGAAAATATGATTAGCTGGTCAAGCAAAAGGCAAAGTACAATTGCCTTATCAACAGCGGAAGCAGAATACATCTCAGCAGCCAGTTGTTGCTCACAACTGTTATGGGTGAAGTATCAGTTAGAAGATTTTAACATTACTATATTTGCTATACCTGTTTTATGTGATAATACAAGTGCTATTAATTTGTATAAAAATCCCATTCAACATTCTAGGGCTAAACATATAGAAATAAAACATCATTTCATTAGAGACTATGTTCAGAAAGGTGTTTTTGATATTCAGTTTATTGATACAGAGCATCAATGGGCTGATATATTCACAAAACCTCTGACTGAAGATAGATTTAAGTTCATTAGAAATAATCTGAACATACATGCATTTTGAGTGTGTGTGATCTGATCTGTTGAAAATGATGTATCTGAAATTTCAGCTTGTCTGAAACAAGTGACTTGTCTGAAATTTTGGGTTGTCTGAAATCTATATGGGTGTCTGAAATCTGTCACTTGTCTGAAGTAAACAAATGACGTGGCTTTATGAGACGGTTTAATTCCATTTATTTTGTCTCTTCCACTTCGCACGTTTTCCTATGTCTGCGCAGCCAGTACATGCCATCATTGCTTTATGGATCTATAAATACAGAAGCTAGTGGGTCACAGAACTTCACCGTTCACTATTCTGTATTCATCTCTTGAGATCCTTCTTCTACAAGCAATTTATTTCTCTCTCAAGTTCTTCAGAAAACTCTTCAATGGCTCCTAAGAAATCTACTGGAAGCAACATCGTGAAGACTAAGGGTGTAGTCCTGGAGGATCTTCAATCTCTGGGAATGGACTTATTTGCAAAGTTCGATGCTGCTGGGTGGACTCCGTATTTCAATCACAACTTGACACAGTGGCATGAGCAGAGTGTGATGGATTTCTGGGCTACTGCCAGAGGAATACCCAATCCTCAGGGTATCTACACTAGCATCAAGGCCACAGTACGTGGTGTCCCTGTCTTTGTTGATGAAGATATCCTTGCTCACATCTGTGAGGTCAGGACTGAAGGAGTTGTATTCACTCCTGGTTGGGAAGCAAGAAATGGTGGACAGCAGCAATTCACAGAGTTTCTGTATGGCACCTCAGAACCAGTAAGCTTGGATGCAAAGCATATGTCGGACAAGGCTAGGGTTTTGCATGCCATCTTAGGGTGCTCTGTAATCCCTAAGAGTGGAAGCAGAAACCATGTTTCTGAGTTGGAGAGATTTTGTCTGATTCACATACTGCAGAAGAAGAAGGTGAACCTCCCCAACATCATAATGTACCACATGCAGAAGCGTCTCAGAGACTCTGCTGGGAGCTTCCCTCACAATACCATCATCACCAAGATCTTGTTGCATTTCAAAGTCCCCATTGAGAGGCTTTTTGATCGCCTTTCACAACCTGTGTTTGGTGAATCAAACCTCAAGAGCATTGGAGTGAAGCTGACTCCAAGACCTCCCTCTCCGTCCATGAAGGAGAGCCTTCTTCTTGAGAAAGCTGCAAGAAGGAAGACAACAATGGAGGTTCTTGAGAATGAACTCAGAGGAGACATAAGGAGGCATGAGTTCAAGCCATCAAAACCCTCTCCTCAAGCAAAATTGAAGAAGCTACCTGTAAGGAGTGCTGCTAAGGTAGCATCTGCATCTGTGCAGAGTCAGGTGTCTGAACCTGTTCAGAAGGCATCACAAAGGCCATCTGAAATTGTGGGTCAGTTGTCTGAACCTGTACAGACTCCACAGCCTACTTCTGAAATGGAAGGACAGGTTCAAGAGGCAGATGAAACTGATGCAGTTGTACCTGAGCCATTGGCTGCATGCCCATCTGATCCTGAACTCATTCAGGTCGCAGCATTGGCTACTGCTTTGGAGCGGGAGGAGCTGGAGAAGAAAGCAGAACAAGAGAAGACTGATAGAGCTCTTGCTATTGCTTCACAATTAGCCTATGCTGAAGATGATAGGCAAGCAACCATAGCTGAGGGAGCAAAGAAAAGGAAGAGGTCAAGTGCACCTCAGAGAAGGAGGACCAAAAGCAAGCTACTTCAGACTGCACCTGAACCTAGGATGACTAGAAGTATTGCCTCTCAGCTGATAGCAGAAGATGAAGCTGAGAAGTATCAAAATTTTGTTAAAGCTCAACATTATTTTAAAAGGAAAAGGGAAGAAAAACAAGCACAAAGGGAGAAGGAAGAAGCAAAGGCAAAAGAATCTGAGGTAACCAAGCCTCCCTACAAGAGAATTAAGGTGAGATTTGATAATGTAACTCCTTCACCACCCTCCTCACCAGAAAAACAAACACCTCATCAACCCTCACAACCTTCACCACAACCTTCACCAAAACCCCTATCACCTATAAACCAACCATCTTCACCTCTATCACAACCATCACAACCTCCACAAACAGAAAACCTACCCTCTGAACCTTCCAAACCCTCTGAACCTACCTCACCACAACCTTCAGAGAATCAACTCTCTGAACCTACATTACCTTCCCCACGAACCCATGACCTTGCTATGATACCACTTTTACCTTCATCACCTCCACCACCTACACCTTCTCTGGAAGAAGAGCTCTCTGCTGAAGAAGAGCAAGTGCTTGTTGATGCTCTACCATTATCTCTCCTTCCTTCGGATCCCTGCTCTTTGCCCAAGTTTGGCACCCTGTCTGAAGAGCTACAGTATTTCAGACCAGCACCTGTTGTATCCTTGCATCATGGATTAATTAGAAAAACTGTTGCTGAAGTTAGAAACCAATACAGCGCTCCTTCAGGAGGATTAGAAAAGATCAGGAAGGGTGTTGTCCCTCCTGCACATACTTGGGCTCCCATCAATCCATTCTCAAATAATTCCCTTAGGCTGAATAATGATGAATGGAGTTTTGTGAGGCAGCTGAACACTGAGTCTGAGCTGTTTCAGAGGGATCTGCACAAGGGAGTTGGGATGAGAGGCTACAGGCCACCTAGAACTTGTTCAATCAGGCCAACCACTAAAATCTTGGTGAAATCTGATAGAATAGTTCCTAGGTATCCCTTAAAGGAAGGTCAGGGTGAGAAATTCAAAGGATCTAAAGTTTATTCTGTATCTTCACCTCTGTCTGAAATGATGAGTCCATCAGAGTGGGACTCTTTACCAGAATTCATCACAAATCTAGGAGGAGGCCTGGATCATCTACTTCAAGATTGGTTGTGGTCCTCTTACTGGAAAATCAGAGAAGATGCTGGATCTTCTTCTGGATCAACTGGTCCTGATGCTGATTCTGGTGTTGGACGTGGAAAGTCAACAACTGTCAAATATCACTATATGAGAGATCACTTTCCTCCACCTGCTGACTCGTTTCATGAAGATTGGGCTCTACTAAATCCTATTGGCACCTTCTTTTGCCCCGTGTTCAGCCCCTCTGACTACAAACTGCAGCCAGGATTTGGACTGCTTAGATTTGTTTGCCCCTACATCCAGCTCATCTTCTATGAATCTGAGCAAGACTTGGCTAAGGAAAATCTGAAGCTGAAGTCCAAAGTGCAGAAACTTGCAAAGAAGTGTGCTGATCAAGAGCAGAAGACTAAGCATCTAATTGCTAAACAAGAGCAGATTCTTCAAGAACAGCAGCTTATCAGATCTGGTCAGCAAGAATTGAAAACCTCAGTGGAAGCAGCAATAAACAAGGCCAAGGACGACTTGATTTTCTTTCTGACTGAGGCCTTGCTGAAGAAGAAAGATTAAACTGTTAATTTAGCCATTGTCTTTTGCTTATTTTCATGTTTGTAACAAGTGTCTGATTGTCTGATTCTTTATCTGAACATTCATTAAATACAATCAGTGGCTTCTCTCATATCTTTGTGAGTTGATTGTTAAAGATATGATATATGTTTTATCTGAATTTATTGCTCTGTTACTGTTTTGCTCTGATATTCAATTTTGATTGATGACAAAAGGGGGAGTATTAAACTAACCAAATCTGAATCTGAAGTGATTACAGGACTCAGGGGGAGTATATAAGCTTTCGAGTACATAAGTAATAATCTGTTACAGAACCTGAACAGAAACTGTTAAAGGACATTTCTATCTCAGGGGGAGCTATCTTACAATCAAAAACTGATTACAGATTTGTATATTTTAACCAAATTTGTCATCATTAAAAAGGGGGGAGAATGTTGAGTCTCAAAAATATCATAAGGTTGTTTATGATGTTTTAAGACAACTAGATTCCCAAAGTTTTAATGGTTGACAAATTTGACTTAAATTACTTATCATAGATACACACATGCTTTAATGTTTTATCTATGATTTCAGCAAGAGTCACTATGAGCCTACATAAAAAGACTAAGTGTTGAAGCTGTCTGAAGAAGCAGAACTCGTCTAAAGAGTTGAAGCTGTCTGAAGTAGTTCAACCCGTCTGAAGTATCAGTGTCGTCTAAAGTATTGAAGTCGTCTGAAGTCTCATTTATGACGTGACATCCTTTGCTGAAGTTTGTGAAGACTTTTCTGAACCTCTGCTGCTCGTACCTTTTTCAAACACATTTATAGCAAGGAACACAAAGACCTTTCCTGGTGATTTTGAATTTCATACACCACCGAGGAAATCTCTGCAACGCAGCCTCTGCAGCAACATTTGTAGCAGCTTTATGGCAGGAGCAACCTTGTACCGTGTCAGAAATATCAGAGCTCTCAGAAGCATGTCTCACAACGGATTAAATAGCATTTAATGCTATCTCTAAACGGTGGTATTTCAACGGATTGAAGATTGGGTTTAAATACCCCTCCTTTGAAGACCATCAAAGAGAAGAATTTTGTGAAAAAGAAAAAAAAAACTCTGCAAGTTTTTTCGCTGCAACAACTCTGATAACACTTATCTTTGTACACATATTGTAATATCCTGAGCACACCTCAGTTTTTCTGTACATCTGTAATTGTTTAAGCTTCAAGACTGATATAGTTTGTAAGCTTAAGCATTTTATCTTCTTTGTATTTGTTTGTTGAGCCTGGAGAGGCTTGTCTGTAAAAGAATACTTGATTGTAGAGCCTGGAGAGGCTTGTCTGTAAAAGAATACTTTGTAGAAACACAGGGAAACACTAGAAGGGGGGTTGAATAGTGTTTCTGAATATTTTTGAAAGCTTTTCGCAAACAGGTGTTAAAACACGATTTCAGACAGACTCTTAAAGGACTGTCTGAAGTTTTCAGACGGTATAAAAGATACTGATTTAAAACAATGTCTTATGTCTTTATAATATATTAGATTAATTACTCTAACCCCTTGATTAGTATAAAAAGAATTGACAAGAGATAAGGGTAAGAAAACTTAGCCAAGAAATTTATCCTGGTTCACTCACTACCACTGTGAGCTACGTCCAGTCCCAATGGCAAACAACCACTGGATTTCCACTATATGAATATTCAGATTACAAGCTCGAATTTTGAGTACAGTCTCTCCAGACACAATGAGTACAGTCTCTCCAGACACAACGAGTACAGTCTCTCCAGACACAACGAGTACAGTCTCTCCAGACACAACGAGTATAGTCTCTCCAGACACAACGAGTACAGTCTCTCCATACACAAATAAGTATTCTTTTCTGTCAAGCCTCTTCAGGCTCTACCACAAGTATTCTTTTCTGTCAAGCCTCTTCAGGCTCTACCACAAGTATTCTTTTATGTCAAGCCTCTTCAGGCTCTACCAAGGTTTACAAAGAAAGGGGTTTAAGCTTTTAAACTATCTAGTTTGAAGCTCAAACCAATACAATGTACAATAAAACTGAGGTATGCTCAGGATATACAAATGTGTACAAAGAATTCTATCAGAGAGTTTTTACGGAGTAAAAACTTGCAGCGTGATGTTTCTCTTGGCTTTCTTGTATATTGATTTCTCTTTTTCACTTCTGCTTCATTGCCTTTGATGGTCTTTATAGAGGGGTATTTATACCCAAACTTTAATCCGTTGAAATACCACCGTTTAGAGATAGCATTAAATGTTATTTAAGCCGTTGTGAGACACGCTTCTGAGAGCTCTGATATTTCTGACACGATACAAGGTTTCTCTTGCATTAAGGCTGCTACAAATGTTGTTGCAGAGGCTGCGTTGCAGAGATTTCCTCAGTGGTGTATGAAATTCAAAATCACCAGGAAAGTTCTCTGTGTTCCTTGCCGTAAATGTGTTTGAAAAGGTACGTGCAGCAGAGGTTCAGAAAAGTCTTCACAAGCTTCAGCAGAGAGTGCCACGTCATAAGTGAGACTTCAGACAGCACTGATACTTCAGACGGGTTGAGCTACTTCAGACAGCTTCAACTCTTCAGACGAGTTCTGCTTCTTCAGACAGCTTCAACACTTAGTCTTTTTATGTAGGCTCACAGTGACTCTTGCTGAAATCATAGATAAATCATTAAAGCATATATGTATCTATGATAAATATTTTAACTCAAATTGTCAAGCATTAAAACTTGGGAATTGAGTTGTCTTAAACATCATATTTTCTCTTATGATATTTTTGAGACTCAACATTCTCCCCCTTTTTAATGATGACAAATTTGTTTAAAATACATAAATCTGAAAGGAGTTTTAAAGATAAAAGTATAGATAACTCCCCCTCAGATGGTGATCTCTTAAACTGATTTGATCAAAAATCAATTTCTTATTTACTCCCCCTGAGTCCTGTAATCACTTCAGATTCAGATTTTGTTAGATTTTAATACTCCCCCTTTTGTCATCAATCAAAAGGGAATATCAGAGCTAAACAGTAACAGAGCAATAAATTCATATAGAACATATAGCATAATGTTAACAATGCACTCATAAAAGGATGAGAAAAGCCACTGATTGTATATATGGGAATGTTCACATAAAGAAACAAACAATCAGACACTTGTCATAAGCATGAGAATAAACAAAAGACAATGGCTAAAATGAACAGTCTAATCTTTGTTCTTCAGCAAGGCCTCAGTGAGAAAGGAAATCAAGTCGTCCTTGGCCTTGTTTATTGCAGCTTCCACTGAGGTTTTCAAGTCTTGCTGACCAGATCTGATAAGCTGTTGTTCTTGAAGAATCTGTTCTTGTTGAGCAATCAGATGCTTAGTCTTCTGCTCTTGATCAGCACACTTCTTTGCAAGTTTCTGCACTTTGGACTTCAGCTTCAGATTTTCCTTAGCCAAGTCTTGCTCAGATTCATAGAAGATGAGCTGGATGTAGGGGCAAACAAATCTAAGCAGTCCAAATCCTGGCTGCAGTTTGTAGTCAGAGGGGCTGAACACGGGGCAAAAGAAGGTGCCAATAGGATTTAGTAGAGTCCAATCTTCATGAAACGAGTCAGCAGGTGGGGGAAAGTGATCTCTCATATAGTGATATTTGACAGTTGTTGACTTTCCACGTCCAACACCAGAATCAGCATCAGGACAAGTTGATCCAGAAGAAGATCCAGCATCTTCTCTGATTTTCCAGTAAGAGGACCACAGCCAATCTTGAAGTAGATGATCCAGGCCTCCTCCTAGATTTGTGATGAATTCTGGTAAAGAGTCTCACTCTGATGGACTCATCACTTCAGGCACAGGTGAGTTTTTCTTTGAATAGCTTTTAGCTTCTTTAAATTTCTCTTCCAGTAAGGGATACCTAGGAACTATTCTATCAGGTTTCACCAAGATTTTGGTGGTTGGCCTGATTGAACAAGTTCTAGGGGGCCTGTAGCCTCTCATCCCAACTCCCTTGAGCAGATCCCTCTGAAATAGCTCAGGCTCAGTGTTCAGCTGCCGCACAAAGCTCCATTCATCATTAGACAGCCTCAAGGAATCATTTGAGAATGGATTGATGGGAGCCCAAATATGTGCAAGAGGGACACCCTTCCTGATCTTGTCTAATCCACCTGAAGAAGCACTGTATTGATTCCTTACTTCAGCAGCAGTTTTCCTGATTAAGCCAGGATGCAAGGATACAGCAGGTGCTGATCTGAAATACTGTAGCTCTTCAGACAAGGTGCTAAACTTGGGCAGTGAGCAGGGATCAGTAAGCACTTGCTCTTCTTTAACAGAGAGCTCTTCTTCCAGAGAAGGTGTAGGAGGTGGAGGTGATGAAGGTAAGAGTGGTATGAGAGCAAGGTCATGGATTTGTGGGGAAGGTAATGTGGGCTCAGAGAGTTGATTCTCTGAAGGTTGTGGTGAGGTAGGTTCAGAGGGTTTGGAAGGTTCAGAGGGTTGGTTTTCTGTTTGTGGAGGTGGTGATGGTTGTGATAGAGGTGAAGATGGTTGGTTTATAGGTGATAGGGGTTTTGGTGAAGGTTGTGGTGAAGGTTGTGAGGGTTTATGAGGTGTTTGTTTTTCTGGTGAGGAGGGTGGTGAAGGAGTTACATTATCAAATCTCACTTTAATTCTCTTGTAGGGAGGCTTGGTTACCTCAGATTCTTTTGCCTTTGCTTCTTCCTTCTCCCTTTGTGCTTATTTTTCTTCCCTTTTCCTTTTAAAGTATTGTTGAGCTTTAACAAACTTTTGATACTTCTCAGCTTCATCTTCTGCTGTCAGCTGAGAGGCAATACTTCTAGTCACCCTAGGTTCAGGTGCAGTCTGAAGTAGCTTGCCTTTGGTTCTCCTTCTCTGAGGTGCACTTGACCTCTTCCTTTTCTTTGCTCCCTCAGCTATGGTTGCTTGCCTATCATCTTCAGCATAGGCCAATTGTGAAGCAATAGCAATAGCTCTATCAGTCTTTTCTTGTTCTGCTTTCTTCTCCATCTCCTCCTGCTCCAGGGCAGTAGCCAATCCTGCCACCTGAATGAGTTCAGGATCAGATGTGCACGCAGCCAATGGCTCAGCTATAACTACATCAGTTTCTTCTGCCTCTTGAGCCTGTCATTCCATTTCAGAAGAAGGCTGTGGAGTCTGTACAGGTTCAGCCAACTGACCCACAATTTCAGATGGCCTTTGTGATGCCTTCTGAACAGGTTCAGACATCTGACTCTGCACAGATGCAGATGCTACCTTAGCAGCACTCCTTACAGGTAGCTTCTTCAATTTTGCTTGAGGAGAGGGTTTTGATGGCTTGAACTCATGCCTCCTTATGTCTCCTCTGAGTTCATTCTCAAGAACCTCCATTGTTGTCTGCCTTCTTGCAGCTTTCTCAAGAAGAAGGCTCTCCTTCATGGACGGAGAGGGAGGTCTTGGAGTCAGCTTCACTCCCATGCTCTTGAGGTTTGATTCACCAAACACAGGTTGTGAAAGGCGATCAAAAAGCCTTTCAATGGGAACTTTGAAGTGCAGCAAGATTTTGGTGATGATGGTATTGTGAGGGAAGCTCCCAGCAGAGTCTCTGAGACGCTTCTGCATGTGGTACATTATGATGTTGGGGAGATTCACCTTCTTCTTCTGCAGTAGGTGAATCAGACAAAATCTTTCCAACTCAGAAACATGGTTTCTGCTTCCATTTTTAGGGATTATAGAGCACCCTAAAATGGCATGCAAAACCCTAGCCTTGTCTGACATATGCTTTGCATCTAAGCTTACTGGTTCAGAGGTGCCATATAGAAACTCTGTGAACTGCCTCTGTCCTCCATTTCTTGCTTCCCAGCCAGGAGTGAATACAGCTCCTTCAGTTCTGACCTCACAGATGTGAGCAATGATATCTTCATCAACGAAGACAGGAACACCTCGTACTGTGGCCATGATGCTTGTGTAGATACCCTGAGGATTGGGTATTCCTCTGGCAGTAGCCCAGAAATCCAGCACACTCTGCTCATGCCATTGTGTCAAGTTGTGATTGAAATACGGAGTCCACCCAGCTGCATCGAACTCAGCAAACAAGTCCATTCCCAGAGATTGAAGATCTTCCAGAACTACCCCCTTAGTCTTCACGATGTTGCTTCCAGCAGATTTCTTAGGGGCCATTGGAGAGTTTTCTGAAGAACTTGAGAGAGAAAAGGGATTGCTTGTAGAGGAAGGATCTCAAGAGATGACTACTGAATAGTGAACGGTGAAGTTCTGTGACCCACTAGCTTCCGTATTTATAGACCCATAAAGCAATGATGGCAGGTACTGAGTGCGCAGACATAGGAGATCGTGCAAAGTGGAAGAGACAAAATAAATGGAATTAAACCGTCTCATAAAGCCACGTCATTTGTTTACTTCAGACAAGTGACAGATTTCAGAAACCCATATGAATTTCAGACACCCCAAAATTTCAGACAAGTTACTTGTTTCAGACAGGCTGAAATTTCAGATACATCATTTTTGACAGATCAGATCACACACATTCAAAATCCATGTATGTTCAGATTATTTCTAATGAACTTAAATCTATCTTCAGTCATAGGTTTTGTGAATATATCAGCCCATTGATGCTCTGTATCAATAAACTGAATATCAAAAATACCTTTCTAAACATAGTCTCTAATGAAATGATGTTTTATTTCTATATGTTTAGCCCTAGAATGTTGAATGGGATTTTTAGACAAATTAATAGCACTTGTATTATCACACAAAACAGGTATAGCAGATATAGTAATGTTAAAATCTTCTAACTGATACTTCACCCATAACAGTTGTGAGCAGCAACTGGCTGCTGAGATATATTCTGCTTCAGCTGTTGATAAGGCAATTGTGCTTTGCCTTTTGCTTGACCAGCTAATCATATTTTCTCCAAAGAAATGACATCCACCACTAGTGCTTTTTCTTTCAATTCTGTCTCCAGCAAAATCAGCATCACAGTAACCTACTAACCTGCAGTCCTTACTTTTTGAGTTTGAAAACATGTTCAGGAAAGGCAATATCTTCAAAACCAGGGGGTTGTCTAACAAAGACTTCTTCTTCAATGAGACCATTGAGGAAGGCACTTTTAACATCAATTTGATATAGCTTGATGCCATTATTTACAGCATAAGATAAAAGAATTCTAATTGCTTCTAACCTGGCCACAAGGGCAAAGGTTTCAGTGAAGTCAATACCTTCTTGCTCGTTGTATCCTTGAGCAACTAATCTTGCCTTGTTTATGACTAACTTGCCTTCTTCAGACAGCTTGTTTCTGAACACACATTTGGTTCCAATAATAGTTTTCCCATGGGGTTTAGGAACAAGGGTCCAGACATCACTCCTAGCAAACTGATTCAGCTCTTCTTGCATGGCTAGGATCCATCCTTCATCATGCAGAGCTTCATCAATGTTCTTTGGCTCTATTTCAGATAGGAGAGCAAGAGAATTCAGAATCTTGAATTTTGATCTTGTCTTAACTCCTTTTGAAGTGCTGCCAATGATTTGCTCCTTAGGATGATGTGATTTGTATTTCCAATCAGGTTTCTGAGGAAGTATCACATATGTTTGTTCTGTTTGAGACTCAACATTTGTCTGAAGAGGTTTGGTAACAGTAGGTACTTCAGACAGCTGCTCATCCTTCGAGCTGTTGTGGTCATTCAGCTCCATTCCTTTAAAGTCATCCTCTAGATCTGATAGTTCCCTATCAGTCTCTTTGTTATCATTGAATTTAAAATGAATAGTTTCTTCAACAGTTAAAGTTCTAGAGTTATACACTCTATAGGCTTTAGATGTTTCAGAATATCCAATGAAAAATCCTTTATCAGACTTCGCATCAAATTTTCCAAGATCATCCTTGGTGTTGAGTATAAAACATTCACACCCAAAGGTGTGGAAGTATGATATGTTGGGTTTTCTTCCTTTCCACAGTTCATAGGCAGTCTTTTTCAGAATTGGTCTTACCAATATTCTGTTTTGAAGGTAACATGTTGTGCTAACAGCTTCTGCCCAGAAGGATCTTGGTAAGCTGCATGAGTTGAGCATGGTCCTTGCCATCTCTTGCAAACTTCTGTTCTTTCTCTCAACAACCCCATTCTGTTGAGGTGTTCTAGCCACAGAGAAATTGTGTGAGATCCCATTCTCATCACAAAACATTTGAAAGTTTGCATTCTCAAATTCTCCACCATGATCACTTCTGATGACAGAAATACAGAATCCTTTCTCATTCTGTACCTTCTTGCAGAATATTGTGAAATTCCTAAAAGTCTCATCCTTGCTTCTTAGGAATAACACCCAAGTAAATCTAGAATAGTCATCAACAATGACCAAACCATATTTCTTACCACTAAGACTTTCTGTTCTAATAGGACCAAACAAGTCAATGTGTAAAAGTTCTGGTGGTCTGCTAGTTGAAACAACATCTTTACTCTTAAAAGAGTGTCTTGTTTGTTTCCCTTTCAGACAGCTTTCACATAAAATGTCAGATTTATATGAAAGCTTGGGCAATCCTTTAACAAGATTGTGTTTTCTAATCTTGAGATTAATCTCAAGCTGGCATGCCCAAGTCTTTGATGCCAAATCTGTTTTTCATCTTCAACAGAAATGAAACGGTTTACATTTTGACTTGCTAGATCCTCTAGATCAATTTTGTACACATTGTTGTGTCTCTTAGCAGTAAAGAGGATTTGCTTAGAGGAGTCTTTGACTATGCATCCTTCCTTAGTAAAGGGATGAAGGAGTACATTTTTAATAAGGGATGAAGGAGATATACCTACAGTCCCTATTCCAATGATCTTCCCTTGCTGATTTCCACCAAAGGTGACCATTCCACCAGCTCTAGGTCTAAGGTTTTGGAACAAAGACCTTTCTCCTGTCATGTGTCGCGAGCACCCACTGTCCAGGTACCATTTGTGGGGTCTCCTTTGTCCTGTTAAACACATCTGCAACAGGAATAATTAAGTTTTTAGGTACCCATATTCTTTTGGGTCCTTTCTTGTTAGCTTTGGGCCTTGTCTTTCTTCTGTGTTTGCACTGAGCCATATTGTGTCCAGGCTTACCACAGTGAGAACACCCAGTAACTTTCTTTTTAGAAAAATTTAAGACTGTAGGAGGTTCAGACAGGTTATGATCACAAAAGCCTAGTCCAGTTTTGTCAAGGGAATGCCTTTGACTTCCAAGCATTATATTCAGATTTTTAGTTCCTTTTACAAATTTGGCCAGATCTTTTGTCAATTCCATAACCTGCTTCTGAAGTTTCTTATTTTCTTCAGACACAGCTTGTGAACTGCAGTTTTTAGTCTCAAGAACCTTTTCTTTGAGCATAATATGTTCTATCTCAAGTGCCTCATATTTGTTACACATTTCTGTGTGGGCTTTGGATAGATTCTTATACTCTTGGAAAAGTTCTTGAGAACTTTCTACCAGATCATCATACATTTCTTGTAGAGTAAGAGGAAATACCTCAGCTTCAGAGCTGTCTGAGGATGGTAGACTAGCCATGAGACACATATTTGCCTTTTCTGAAGTATCTTCTTCTTCTTCTGAGGTTGATTCATCAAGATCTTCCCATGTTGCCATGAGACTTTTCTTCTTTTTGGAAAACCTCTTCTTGAAGTTGTTTTTCTTCAGTCTTGGACAATCAGCCATTATGTGTCCTAGTTGCTTACATTCAAAGCAAGAAATTTTATCAGGGTTAGACTCTTTACCTGTCTTACCTGATTTGGATGATGACGGTTGGTTCTTTCTGAACTTTCCTCTGTTCTGTAGCATTCTCTTGATCTTTCTGCTTAAAAGAGCAAGATCATCTTCATCTTCTGAGCTGTCTTCAGAATCTTCATATGCTTCTGAACTGTCCTCAGCTTGCATAGCCTTCATGCTGCCATGCCTAGACTGTTTGACTTTGGAGTTTAGAGCCAGAGACTTCTTCTTGTTGTCATCTTCTCCAAGCTCAAGTTCATGGACTTTGAGAGATCCCAACAGTTCTTCCATTCTCAGAGAGTTCAGATCTCTTGCCTCTTGAATGGCAGTGACTTTGGGTCTCCAGGACTTAGGTAGACTCCTTAGAATCTTTCTGTTGTTGTCTCCAGATTCATAGGTTCTTCCCAAAGACCTGAGTCCATTGGTTATGGTCTGAAACCTCCCAAACATTTGGTCAATAGTTTCAGTTTCTTCCATCTTAAACATCTCATACTGGTGTATAAGCATGCTGATTTTGGATTGCTTGACAGTTTCAGTCCCTTCATGGGCTGCTGCAAGAGTATCCCAAATCTCCTTGGTAGAAGTGCATCCATGGACCTTCTCGTATTCTGATTTATTCAATGAACATATCAGATAGAGTTTGGCTTTAGCATTCATCTGGATTCTAGTCTTCTGCTCCAGGGTCCATTCGGTCTTAGGTATAGGCAAGCCATTTTGCATAGGCACATAGTCTCCATCAGTGACCACCTCCCAAACATCAATGTTGTTGCTCTCAATGAACAATTTCATACGATCTCTCCAGTAGTGGTAATCCACTCCATTGAATGCTGGGGGTCTTGTGATAGAGGCTCCTTCAGTGATGTATTGCCTGTTGCTGTTAGAAGCTTCCATTTGGATCTTTCAGTCCTCAGTCACTTGTTAGGTGCTTCAACCCTGAGTAGAGATCTGGTACCAACTGTAGAAACACATGGAAACACTAGAGGGGGGTTGAATAGTGTTTCTGAATATTTTTGAAAGCTTTTCGCAAACAGGTGTTAAAAACACGATTTCAGACAGACTCTTAAAGGACTGTCTGAAGTTTTCAGACGGTATAAAAGATACTGATTTAAAACAATGTTTTATATCTTTATAATATATCAGATTAATTACTCTAACCCCTTGATTAGTATAAAAAGAATTGACAAGAGATAAGGGTAAGAAAACTTAGCCAAGAATTTTATCCTGGTTCACTCACTACCACTGTGAGCTACGTCCAGTCCCAATGGCAAACAACCACTGGATTTCCACTATATGAATATTCAGATTACAAGCTCGAATTTTGAGTACAGTCTCTCCAGACACAATGAGTACAGTCTCTCCAGACACAACGAGTACAGTCTCTCCAGACACAACGAGTACAGTCTCTCCAGACACAAATAAGTATTCTTTTCTGTCAAGCCTCTTCAGGCTCTACCACAAGTATTCTTTTCTGTCAAGCCTCTTCAGGCTCTACCACAAGTATTCTTTTCTGTCAAGCCTCTTCAGGCTCTACCACAAGTATTCTTTTCTGTTAAGCCTCTTTAGGCTCTACCAAGGTTTACAAAGAAAGGGGTTTAAGCTTTTAAACTATCTAGTTTGAAGCTCAAACCAATACAATGTACAATAAAACTGAGGTATGCTCAGGATATACAAATGTGTACAAAGAATTCTATCAGAGAGTTTTTACGGAGTAAAAACTTGCAGCGTGATGTTTCTCTTGGCTTTCTTGTATATTGATTTCTCTTTTTCACTTCTGCTTCATTGCCTTTGATGGTCTTTATAGAGGGGTATTTATATCCAAACTTTAATCCGTTGAAATACCACCGTTTAGAGATAGCATTAAATGCTATTTAATCCGTTGTGAGACATGCTTCTGAGAGCTCTGATATTTCTGACACGATACAAGGTTTCTCTTGCATTAAGGCTGCTACAAATGTTGTTGCAGAGGCTGCGTTGCAGAGATTTCCTCAGTGGTGTATGAAATTCAAAATCACCAGGAAAGGTCTCTGTGTTCCTTGCCGTAAACGTGTTTGAAAAGGTACGTGCAGCAGAGGTTCAGAAAAGTCTTCACAAGCTTCAGCAGAGAGTGTCACGTCATAAGTGAGACTTCAGACAGCACTGATACTTCAGACGGGTTGAGCTACTTCAGACAGCTTCAACTCTTCAGACGAGTTCTGCTTCTTCAGACAGCTTCAACACTTAGTCTTTTTATGTAGGCTCATAGTGACTCTTGCTGAAATCATAGATAAATCATTAAAGCATATATGTATCTATGATAAATATTTTAACTCAAATTTGTTAAGCATTAAAACTTGGGAATTGAGTTGTCTTAAACATCATATTTTCTCTTATGATATTTTTGAGACTCAACATACTTGATTGTAGAGCCTGGAGAGGCTTGACTGTAAAAGAATACTTGGTTGTAGAGCCTGGAGAGGCTTGACTGTAAAAGAATACTTGTAATCTTGAAAGATTAAGAGAAAATCCAATTGCTAGTTGGCATTGGGACTGGACGTAGCTCACAGTGGTAGTGAGTGAACCAGGATGAATTCCTTGGCTAAGTTTTCTTACCCTTATCTCTTATAAATTCTTTTTATACTAATCAAGGGGTCAGTATAATTAATCTGATATTTTATAAAGGCACAAAACATCTTTTAAAAAATTAAGTTTTTACAAGCCGTCTGAAAACTTCAGACAGCCCCTTAAAAGCCTGTCTGAAATCGTGTTCTTGGTACCTGTTTACAAAAAGCTTTCTAAAATATTTAGAAACACTATTCAACCCCCTTCTAGTGTTTCCCTGTGTTCCTACAATATTTATATCATATTATGTTTATTCGTGTAGCTTTTGACACTAACAAAGCCATCTCAATTTTCATTATTTTCTAATATTTAAATATTTGAATATAAACTAAAATTTTTAGATATAAAGTTTTATATTTTAAATGTTATATACCATAACAATACTAAGGAATGTAGTATAGAATTTCAAAAGATAAAAATATATTAATGTCATATCAATAATAGTCATTAAGGAGAAATTTAAACTCTTTTATTTTTTTAAAAAAATAATATAAAAAATCATGTAAATTAAAATGACACTGTGGTAGTGAATTTAAGAATATCGTTACGAGTCAACACTCAAATTTAATATTAAATATATAAGAAAGGATAAAAATAGACTAATGGTTAGGGTAAGTTTTAAAAAATGAAAGCTCATTGACAGTTCCAGGATCAATTAAAGGTAATAAAATGGACTGCATGTATAAAGTTTTTCATTTTTTAATATTGTTTGCCAAAACAAATCATTAAGAATTCTACACATGACTCTCATTTACTTGTGTGTTTTGTTCACGTCTTTGTTAAGTATATAATTTGAAACAATATGCACTTTGGTTAAGTGTGTATCTTGTTCTCTCGCTTATTTTCTCAGTAGCAAGACAATCTTTCAAGATCAGTTTCCATTTCATTCTCATTCAAAATTGAGTTTTTTAACATCTCTTTGTTTTGCAATGTTGAACAATCAGTTCCATTCATTCTCCTAGTCTATATGCAATGGTTGATGTAGAAAATACAAATGTGTTTTTTTCCGTGATAAAAAATTACAGAAATTTATCCTATCTGTGTTGATTGATGATGGGTTATTCATGTTTTACATATTTGATGCTTTGGTTCTGATTTGCTTTTCTCATTCTCTACTCACCAAACCCACTTTGATTTTCTATTGTCTTCACACACTTAGTCTCATTCCTCATAAAGTGTGCACTGTTTTAGAGAGAAACAACATACTCGTGTTTCTTTCTAGTTTCTTCTTGTTGTTACATTGATGTCATTATGCGGAAAGAAACTTGAATCCCAACCATTTTTGCTTGGTACCATATCAACCCCATCTCTAAAAAAATGACCGAATCAAATCTGAAATCTCCATCAATCCAATCAAAGCTTCCTGATTTCAAACAATCTGTGAGTTTGAAATATGTGAAGCTAGCCTATCACTACCTCATCACCCGTGGAATGGTGTTACTATTACCACCCCTTGTGTTTGTTATAGCAGCACATCTCTCTACATTTTCAGTCCAAAATCTGCATAATCTTTTCGACCATCTGCGCTACAATCTCCTATTCGTGGTCCTTTGCTCATCTCTCGTTGTGTTCTTCTTGACCCTTCATCTCCTAACTCGTGCTCGACCAGTTTACCTTGTTGATTTTTCATGCTACAAATATGAGGATGCACGCCAATGCACAAGGCATGTATTCATGGATCATTCTAGCTTAACAGGAACTTTCACTGAGCAAAGCCTTGAGTTCCAGCAGAATATTCTGAAAAGATCTGGATTTGGTGAGTCAACATTGTTGAGTCTCAAAAGTCATAAAATTATTTACCTTGAGTCTCTGTCTCTCAATAGGTTTTAATGAATAACAAATATAAATATTCAGATAAATTTATGACAAAATGCCTTCACAATATTCTGTTTTGTTTCAGATCATAAAAAGTGTGAAACATCATTTGAAGCTTCAGATCGTCTGAATATCAAAAATCATCTCAAAAGCGCTTATCCTCGATAGAAGTGAAATGCATCTGAAGCATCCCTTGCATCTGAAAGATGAAGTCTTCAGAATAAAGATTTGACTCCAAGAGACGTTGTTGTGTACGAGGAACATTCAAATCAAGATCTTACCTACTTCAGCATAACAGTCAGTGTTGCTTTTCTTCCTCGTTCAAATGTTTAGCACACTTAAGGAAAGTCTGCAATGCTGCTGCTCCTTCCAGATTGCTTTATGTGCGCAGACCTGCTGCACCTGCTTCTACTCATATTGCTTTGAACAGAGTTGTGTCAAACCTATTCTGAATGCATTAAATGTTATTTGATAACGGGCATTTATCCTTTGGAGACTATAAATATGTCCCATGAAGAATTGAAGTGAAGAGAAGCATTATCAATCAAAAGAAACTACACGCTGCAAAAATGAAACTCTGATATTCCTAGTACAAGTACTCACTTTCATATTCTGAGAAAGTCACAGTTATTTTGTACTCTGTAATTTGCAGCTATCATCTGAAGATAGTGAAAAAAATCCCTCTCGTGTTTTTAACTTAGAACAGTTTGGGTTATTAAGCCTGGAGAGGCTTTCTATTTAAAATAATACCTGGGTTACACTTGGATAAGTGTCTGAGAGCCTGAAGAGGCTTGGTGGAGGAAACAATACTTGTGGTAGAGCCTGAAGAGGCTTGGTGAAGAAACAATACTTGTGGTAGAGCCTGAAGAGGCTTGGTGAAGAAACAATACTTGTGGTAGAGCCTGAAGAGGCTTGGTGAAGAAACAATACTTGTGGTAGAGCCTAGAGAGGCTTGGTGAAAGAAAGAATACTTATGGTAGATCCTGAAGAGGCTTGATAGAAAAAATACTTGTAATTCTTGCAAGAATAGTGGAAATCCATTAGCGGGTTGCCTTTGGGAGTGGACGTAGCTCACGGTGAAAGTGAGTGAACCAGGATAAATTTGGTTGTGTTCTCTCTTTCCCTTAAACTCTGTGAATTCAGTTTTTCTTCTAACCAAAAAGGGGCGTGAAAAGCATTTTAAACAGAGAACCTTGATCTTTTCAAAGGTACATTTATAAGCAAATTTTAAGTCTGAACTCAAGTTCAGAAGATACAGGAAAAACTTCATATCGTAATTCATCGTCTGAAGATTTTCTGAAACGTCTTTCTAAAAAGTTTTCTAAAAACTTAAGGTTTCCATTGAAACACTATTCAAACCCCCCTTCTATTGTTTCCCTGTGTGTATTTTCAGTTGGTACCAGAGCTTAACCTCGAGGTTAGCACCTAATCAGTGCAGAGGTCAGATCAAATGGAACCTTCCAACAGCAACAGACAGTACATCACTGAAGGAGCCTTTATTACGAGACCCCCTGCATTCAATGGAGTGGACTACCACTACTGGAGGGATCGTATGAAGCTGTTCTTTGAAAGCAACAATATTGATGTATGGGATGTGGTCACTGATGGAGACTATGTTCCTATGCATGCTGGAGTGCCCATACCTAAGGCTGAATGGACCTTGGAGCAGAAGGCTAGAGTTCAGTTAAATTCCAAGGCCAAACTCGATCTGATATGTTCATTGAACAAATCAGAATATGAAAAGGTTCATGGATGCTCATCTGCCAAGGAGATCTAGGAGACACTTGCAGCTGCCCATGAAGGGACAAAGACTGTCAAGCAATCCAAGATCAGCAAGCTTGTACATCAGTATGAGATGTTCAAGATGGAAGAGTCTGAAACTATAGACCAAATGTTTGGAATATTTCAGACAATAACCAATGGACTCAGGTCTTTAGGTAGAACCTTTGAATCTGGAGACACCAATCGAAAGATTCTAAGGAGTTTGCCAAAGTCCTGGAGACCCAAAGTTAGATCCATTCAAGAGGCCAAAGATTTAAATTCTCTTAGAATGGAGGAACTGTTGGGTTCTCTCAAAGTTCATGAGCTTGAACTTGGGGAAGATGACACCAAGAAGAAATCACTGGCATTGAACTCAAAGGCCAAACAGTCTAGGCATGATAGCATGAAAGCCATGCAAGCAGAGGACACTTCAGAATATGATACTGAGTCTGAAGGTTGTTCAAAAGATGATGATCTTGCTCTTCTCAGCAAGAAGGTATTGATTTTACTGAAACCTTTGCTCTTGTAGCCAGGCTTGAAGCAATTAGAATTTTACTTTCTTATGCAGTAAATAATGGCATCACCTTATATCAGATGGATGTAAAGAGTGCCTTTCTCAATGGATTTATTGAGGAAGAGGTCTATGTTAGACAACCCCCTGGTTTTGAAGACACTACTTTTCCAGAACATGTTTTCAAACTGAAAAAGGCTCTTTATGGTATGAAACAAGCCCCAAGAGCTTGGTATGACAGATTGAGAAATTTTTTAATCAAAAATGGTTTTCAAAGAGGAAAAGTAGATACAACTCTTTTCAGAAAAATGTCCAACAAAGATTTCATTCTTGTTCAGATATATGTGGATGACATTATATTTGGTTCTACTGATTCTTCACTATGCAAGGAATTTTCTGAACTTATGCAATTTGAGTTTGAGATGAGCATGATGGGGGAACTTAAGTTCTTCCTACGACTTCAGATTAAGCAACAATCTGATTGTATATGGATCCATCAGGAGAAATATACAAAAGAGATGCTTAAGAAGTTCAACATGAGTGATTGCAATCCCATGTCAACTCCTATGCATCCTTTTATTGCTCTTAGAAAAGATGAAGGGGAAGAACCAGTAAATCAAACTTTGTTCAGAGGAATGATTGGTTCATTATTGTATCTAATAGCAAGCAAACCTGACATTATGTTCAGTGTGTGTCTTTGTGCTAGATTTGAATCTGATCCAAGAATTACTCATTACAAAGTCGTAAAGAGAATTTTCAGATATTTGAATGGTACTACTAATCTTGGTCTTTGCTATAAGAAAAGTAACGATTGCAGGTTATTGGGATTCTGTGATGCTGATTTTGCTAGAGATAGAATTGAAAGAAAATCAACCAGTGGAGGATGTCACTTCATTAGAGATAACATGATCAGCTGGTCCAGCAAAAGGCAAAGCACAATTGCCCTATCAACAGCTGAAGCTGAATATATATCAGCAGCAAGTTGTTATTCATAACTGTTACGGGTAAAATATCAGTTAGAAGATTTTAATATTGATGTGTCTTCTATACCTGTTATGTGTGATAACACAAGTGCCATTAATTTGTCTAAGAATCTCATTCAACACTCTAGGGCAAAGCATATAGAAATCAAGCATCATTTCATTAGAGACTATGTTCAGAAAGGAGTTTTTGATATAAAGTTCATTGATACTGAGCATCAATGGGCAAATATATTTACAAAGCCTCTATCTGAAGATAGATTTAAATTCATTAGAGATAATCTGAAAATCTTGACTTTATCTGAATGTATAGTTGCATCTGAACATGCATTGTCTGAATATCATGTGCATCTGAAGTAACTATGTCTAATGACGTGACAAGCTAAAACGTTTGGTCTTCTTCACTGAGTAACTTCTCTCAGCACGTTTGCACGTTCTCCAAGACTGCAACTGTCATCGTTACTGCTGTGACGGCTATTTAAGGACGTGTTTTCAACGGTTACAGGCTACTCACACTTTCTCTTATGCTACACTGTGTATTCCTTGTGCCCTAAGCTTTTCATCTCCTCAAAGCTCTCGTCTTCTTCTCAAGCTTTCTTCAATGGCGTCCAAGAAATCTACAGGTTGTCAGATTGTTCCTTCAAGGACCGTTAACCTAGACGAACTTCAAGCTGGTGGTATCTATCTCTCTGAGATTTTCGAAACTTGTGGATGGACCAACTTTTTACTGCCATTGACTGTGCATGGCATGAACAAAGTGTGATTGACTTCTGGAAGAATGTTGAAGACGTCTCTACTCAGGACAGCAAGTTTCAAGGGTTCAAGACTATTGTGATGGGTGTGAAGATTCTGGTGGATGCTAACACCATTGCTCAGGTTACTGATGTGCCAAACTCCGGGGAGATGTTCTCTCCAGAATGGGAGCTGAGAAATGGTGGAACCAAGAAGTTCACAAAGAAGCTCTACAGGATTAAAGACCCCGGTGAGCTGAAGAGTTCTCTTATGCATCCAAAGGCATGGATTCTCCATGCTATCCTAGGTTGCTGCATTTTGCCCAAGCATGGAAGCAAGAATCACGTGTCAGAACTTGAAAGGTATCATGTGATCAATTTCCTGGACAAGAAGCCTCTGAACCTTCCCAGGATCATCCTCTACAACATGCTAAAGAGGGTGAATGATTCAGCTGCTAGCTACACTCACAATACTTTAATCACCAAGATTTTGCTGAAGTTTAGAATGCCCATTGAGAAGTTGTATGATCACAGAGGCCCAGCCTTATTCTCTCTGGCGAACATCAAGAGAATGGGTATTACAGTAAAGAAGCCCTCACTTGAGAAGACTCTGCTGAAAGAAGCCGTTAATCTTAAGACAAAAAGGACTGGGAAAAGTCCTCAAAAGGTTTTTAGAGATGCTGGAGGGTGAGCTGACTGGTGATCCTCACAAAGATAAGTTTGTTTCTGCTCAAACTCCAACAAAGATTGTAAAGAACAAGAGAACCAAAGTGCTTCAGAAAGAATTCTCTACTGAAAAAGAAGTTCAATTCAGATTGTTTGAACCAGCTAAGACTGTGCTTGCACAACCATCTGAGATTGTGTGTCAAATATATTCAGAATGCATTAAATGTTATTTGATAACGGGCCTTTATCCTTTGGAGACTATAAATATGTCCCATGAAGATTTGAAGTGAAGAGAAGCATTATCAATCAAAAGAAACTAAACGCTGCAAAAATCAAACTCTGATATTCCTTGTACAAGTACTCACTTTCATATTCTGAGAAAGTCTCAGTTATTTTGTACTCTGTAATTTGTAGTTATCATCTGAAGATAGTGAAAAAAATCCATCTCGTGTTTTTAACTTAGAACAGTTTGGGTTATTAAGCCTGGAGAGGCTTTCTGTTTGAAAGAATACTTGGGTTACACTTGGATAAGTGTCTGAGAGCCTGAAGAGGCTTGGTGGAAGAAAACAATACTTGTGGTAGAGCCTGAAGAGCTTGGTGAAGAAACAATACTTGTGGTAGAGCCTGAAGAGGCTTGGTGAAGTAACAATATTTGTGGTAGAGCCTGAAGAGGCTTGGTGAAGAAAACAATACTTGTGGTAGAGCCTGAAGAGGCTTGGTCAAAAAACAATACTTGTGGTAGAGCCTGGAGAGGCTTGGTGAAAGAAAGAATACTTATGGTAGAGCCTGAAGAAGCTTGATAGAAAATAATACTTGTAATTCTTGCAAGAATAGTGGAAATCCATTAGAGGGTTGCCTTTGGGACTGGACGTACCTCGCAGTGAAAGTGAGTGAACCAAGATAAATTTGGTTGTGTTCTCTCTTTCCCTTAAACTCTATGGATTCAGTTTTTCTTCTAATCAAAAAGGGGTGTGAAAAGCATTTTAAAAAGAGAACCTTGATCTTTTCAAAGGTGCATTTACAAGCAAATTTTAAGTCTGAACTCAAGTTCAGAAGATACAGTAAAACTTCATATCATAATTCATCGTCTGAAGATTTTCTGAAACGTCTTTCTAAAAAGTTTTCTAAAATGTGTTCTTTCCGTGACAAAAAATACAGAAATTCATCCTATCTGTGTTGACTGATGATGATTATTCATGTTTTACATATTTGACGCTTTGGTTCTAATTTGCTTTTCTCATTCTCTACTCACCAAACCCACTTTGATTTTCTATTGTCTTCACACACTTAGTCCCATTCCTCATAAAGTGTGCACTATTTTTGGGAGAAACAACATACTCGTGTTTCTTTCTAGTTTCTTCTTTTTGTTACATTGACATCATTAGGCGGAAAGAAACTTAAAGCCCAACCATTTTTGCTTGGTCCCATATCAACCCCATCTCTGAAAAAAATGTATGAATCAAATCTGAAATCTCCATTAATCCAATCAAATCTTCCTGATTTCAAACAATCTGTGAGTTTGAAATATGTGAAGCTATCCTATCAATACCTCATCACCCGTGGAATGGTGTTGTTATTACCACCCCTTGTGTTTGTTATAGCAGCACATCTCTCTACATATTCAGTCCAAAATCTGCATGATGATTTGGATCATCTGCGCTACAATCTCCTATTCGTTGTCATTTGCTCAGCTCTCATTGTGTTCTTCTTGACCCTTCATCTCCTAACTCGTGCTCGACCAGTTTACCTTGTTGATTTTTCATGCTACAAACATGAGGATGCACGCCAATGCACAAGGCTTGTATTCATGGATCATGTTAGTTTAATAGGAACTTTCACTCAGCAAAGCCTTGAGTTCCAGCAGAAGATTCTGGAAAGATCTGGATTTGGTGAGTCAACATACCTTGTGCATTGGCATGTATCCTCTTGTTTGTAGCATGAAAAATCAACAAGGTAAACTGATCGAGAACGACTTAGGACATGAAGGGTCAAGAAAAACACAATGAGAACTGAGCAAAAGACCACGGAAAGGAGATTGTAGCACAGATGGTCCAAAAGATCAAGCAGATTTTGGACTGAACATGTTGAAAGATGTGCTGCTATAACAAAAACAATGGGTAATATTAACAGTACCATTCCATGGGTGATGAGGTAGTGATAACCTAGCTTCACATATTTCAAACTCACAGATTGTTTGAATTCACGAAACTTTGATTGCATTGATGGAAATTTTTTATTTGATTCTGACATTTTTTTAAGAGATGGGCTTAATATGAGGTCAAGCCAAAAAATGGCTGGGATTCAAGTCTATAGCATTAGTAACATCTGATATGCAATGGTTGATGTAGAAAATACAAATGTGTTCTTTCTGTGATAAAAAAATACACAAATTCATCCTATCTTTGTTGATTGATGATGGGTTATTCATGTTTTACAGATTTGATGCTTTGGTTCTTATTTTCTTTTCTCATTCTCTACTCACCAAACCTACTTTGATTTTCTATTGTTTTCACACGCTTAGTCCCATTCCTCATAAAGTGTGCACTGTTTTAGAGAGAAACAACATACTCGTGTTTCTTTCTAGTTTCTTCTTGTTGTTACATTGACGTCATCAGGCGGAAAGAAACTTGAATCCCAACAATTTTTGCTTGGTCTCATATCAACCCCAACTCTCAAAAAGAAATGTCCGGATCAGATCTGAAATCTCCATCAATCCAATCAAAGCATCTTGACTTCAAACAATCTGTGAGTTTGAAATTTGTGAAGCTAGCCTATCACTACCTCATCATCCGTGGAATGGTGTTGTTATTACCACCCCTTGTGTTTGTTATAGTTGCACATCTCTCTACATTTTCAGAACAAAATCTACATGATCTTTTGAACCATCTGCGCTACAATCTCCTATTTGTGGTCCTTTGCTTAGCTTTCATTGTGTTCTTCTTGCCCCTTCATCTCCTAACTCATGCTCGACCATTTACCTTGTTGATTTTTCATGCTACAAACATGATGATGCACGTCAATGAACAAGGCATGTATTCATGGATCATTCTAGCTTAATAGGAACTTTCACTGAGCAAAGCCTTGAGTTCCAGCAGAAGATTCTGAGAATATCTGGATTTTTGAGTCAACATGCCTTGTGCATTGGCGTGTATCCTCATGTTTGTAGCATGAAATATCAACAAGGTAAGCTGATCGAGCACGACTTAGGAGATGAAGGGTCAAGAAGATCACAATGAGAACTGAGCAAAGGACCATGGATAGGAGATTGTAGCGCAGATGGTACAAAAGATCATGCAGATTTTGGACTGAACATGTAGAAAGATGTGTTGCTATAACAAACACAAGGGGGGTAATATTAACAGCACCATTCCATGGGTGATGAGGTAGTGATAACCTAGCTTCACATATTGTTTGAAATCACGAAACTTTGATTGCATTGATGGAAATTTTTTATTTGATTCTGTCATACTTTTAGAAATGGCTTAATATGAGACCAGGCCAAAAAAATGGTTGGGATTCAAGTCTATACCATTAGTTACATCTTATATGCAATGGTTGATGTAGAAAATACAAATGTGTTCTTTTTCGTCATAAAAAATATAGAAATTCATCCTATCTGTGTTGATTGCTAATGGGTTATTCATGTTTTTCAGATTTGATGCTTTGGTTCTGATTTGCTTTTCTCATTCTCTACTCACCCAACCCACTTTGATTTTCTATTGTCTTCACACACTCTAGACCCATTCCTCATAAAGTGTGCACTGTTTTAGAGAGAAACAACATACTCGTGTTTCTTTCTAATTTCTTCTAGTTGTTACATTGACGTCATTACGCGGAAAGAAACTTGAATCCCAACAATTTTTGCTCAGTCCCATATCACCCCATCTATCAAAAAAATGACCCGATCAGAGCTGAAATATCCATCAATCCAATCAAAGCTTCCTGATTTCAAAAAATCTGTGAGTTTGAAATATGTGAAGCTAGCATATCACTACCTCATCACCCGTAGAATGGTGTTGTTATAACCACCCCTTGTGTTTGTTATAGCAGCATATCTCTCTACATTTTCAGTCCAAAATCTGCATGATCATTTGGACCATCTGCGCTACAATCTCCTATTCGTGGTCCTTCAGCTCTCATTGTGTTCTTCTTGACCCTTCATCTCCTAACTCGTGCACGACCAGTTTGCATTGTTGATTTTTCATGCTACAAACATGAGGATGCCGCCAATGAACAAGGCATGTATTCATGGATCATTTCTAGCTTAATAGGAACTTTCATTGAGCAAAGCCTTGAGTTCCAGCAGAAGATTCTGGAAATATCTTAGATTTTGTGAGTCAACATGGCCTGTGCATTGGCGTGTATCCTCATGTTTGTAGCATGAACAATCAACAAGGTAAAACTGATCGAGCACGACTTAGGAGATGAAGGGTCAAGAACACAACGAGAACTGAGCCAGGGACCACAGATAGGAGATTGTAGCGCAGATGGTCCAAAGATCATGCAGATTTTCGACTGAACATGTAGAAAGATGTGTTGCTATAACAAAAACAAGGGTAATATTAATAGCACCATTCCATGGGTGATGAGGTAGTGATAACCTAGCTTCACATATTTCAAAATCACAGATTGTTTGAAATCACGAAACTTTGATTGCATTGATGGAAATTTTTTATTTGATTTTGTCCTATTTTTAAGAAATGGGCTTAATATGAGACCAGCCAAAAAATGGTTGGGATTCAAGTCTATAGCATTAGTAACATCTTATATGCAATGGTTGATGTAGAAAATACAAATGTGTTCTTTCCGTGATAAAAATACATAAATTCATCCTATCTGTGTTGATTGCTGATGGGTTATTCATGTTTTATAGATTTGATGCTTGGTTCTGATTTGCTTTTCTCATTCTCTACTCACCAAACCCTCTTGATTTCTATTGTCTTCACACACTTAGTCCAATTCCTCATAAAGTGTGCACTGTTTTTGAGAGAAACGACATACTTGTATTTCTTTCTAGTTTCTTGTTGTTACATTAACGTCATTAGGAGGAAAGAAACTTGAATCCAACCATTTTTGCTCGGTCCCATATCAACCCCATCTCTCAAAAAAATGAAAGAATCAGATCTGAAATCTCCATCAATCCAGTCAAAGCTTCTGATTTCAAACAATCTGTCTGTTTGAAATATGTGAAGCTAGCCTATCACTACCTCATCATCCGTGGAATGGTGTTGTTATTACCACCCCTTGTGTTTGTTATAGCAGCACATCTCTATACATTTTCAGTTCAAATCTGCATGATCATTTGGACCATCTGCGCTACAATCTCCTATTTGTGGACCTTTGCTCAGCTCTCATTGTGTTCTTCTTGACCCTTCATCTCCTAACTCGTGCTCGACCAGTTTACCTTGTTGATTTTTCATGCTACAGACATGAGGATGCACACCAATGTGTAGAAACACAGGGAGAAACACTAGAAGGGGGGTTGAATAGTGTTTCTTAATAATTTATGGAAGCTTTTCGCAAACGGTTAAGTTTACAACAGTTTCAGACAGGTTTAAGAGGCTGTCTGAAGTTTCTTAAGAAAGCTTCTGAAAAGATCTTTTAAAAAGGTTTCTTGCTTTTTAAAATTATAAGATCAGTTTTCAACACCCTTTGGTTAGTATAAATAAATTGACAAGAGATAAGGGATAGAAAACTTAGCCAAGGAATTTATCCTGGTTCACTCACTACCACTGTGAGCTACGTCCAGTCCAATGCCAACTAGCACTTGATTTCTCTTAATCTTTACCAAGATTACAGTATTCTTTTACAATCAAGCCTCTCAGGCTCTACAACCAAGTATTCTTTTACAGACAAGCTTCTTCAGGCTCTACAACCAAGTATTCTTTTACAGACAAACCTCTTCAGGCTCTACAACCAAGTATTCTTTTACAGACAAGCCTCTCCAGGCTCAAAGACAATTCTTACAACGAGATGTGTCTAAGCTTTTTAAACTACACAAGTTTGAAGCTTAAACAGAGACGATGTACAATAAATCTGAGGTATGCTCAGGATATACAATGATGTACAATGAATATAAAATAAGAGGTGTTTAACAGAGAAAAACTTGGCAGCGTGATTTCTCTTAGACTTCTTGTATATGTAGTGACCTCTCTTGATGGTCTTCATGAAGGGCTATTATTATAGTCAATCTTCAATCCGTTGAAATACCACCGTTTAGAGATAGCATTAAATGTTATTTAATCCGTTGTGAGACATGCTTCTGAGAGTTCTGATTTTTCTGACATAGAACAAGGTTGCTGCTGCCATAAAGCTGCCACTGTTGTTGCTGCAAAGGCTGCATTTCAGGGATTTCCTCAGTGTGTATGAAATTCAAATACACCAGGAAAGGTCTTTGTGTTCCTTGCCATAAATATGTTTGAAAAGGTACGTGCAGCAGAGAACGCTTGACTCAGCAGAATTTTAGAGATGTCTTCACATACTTCAGCAAGGAGTGCCACGTCATTAATGAGACTTCAGACGGCTTCAACACTTCAGACGGGTTGCGCACTTCAGACGGCTTCAACACTTTAGACAGGTTGAACCTTCAGAAGGCATTTCCACTTTAGACAGGTTGACAGCACTTCAAACGGCTTCAATACTTCAGACAGGTTGAACCTTCAGAAGGCTTTTCCACTTTAGACAGGTTGACAGCACTTCAGACAGTCTTTATAAGTTCAGAATGGCTTGCTGAAATCATAGATAAGTCACATTTATGTATCTATGATAAGTATTTTAACCCAAATTTGTTAAGAATTAAAACTAGAGAAGTGAGCTATCTAAAATATCATAATTTACCTTATGATATTTTTGAGACTCAACACAATGCACAAAGCATGTATTCGTGGATCATTCAAGTTTAATAGGAAATTTCACTCAGCAGAGCCTTGAGTTCCAGCAGAGATACTGGAAAGATCTGGATTTGGTGAGTCAACATGCCTTGTGCATTGGCGTGTATCCTTATGTTTGTAGCATGAAAAATCAACAAGGTAAACTGATCGAGCACGACTTAGGAGATGAGGGGTCATAAGAACACAATGAGAACTGAGCAAAGGACCACGGATAGGAGATTGTAGCGCAGATGGTCCAAAAATTCATGCAGATTTTGGACTGAACATGTAGAAAGATGTGTTGCTATAACAAACACAAGGGTAATATTAACAGCACCATTCCATGGGTGATAAGGTAGTGATAACCAAGCTTCACATATTTCAAACCCACAGATTGTTTGAAATCACGAAACTTTGAGGGCATTGATGGAAATTTTTTATTTGATTCTGAAATTTTTTTAAGAGATGGGCTTAATATGAGGCCCGGCCAAAAAATGGTTGGGATTCAGGTCTATAGCATTAGAACATCTTATATGCAATGGTTGATGTAGAAAATACAAATGTGTTCTTTCCGAGACAAAAAATACAGAAATTCATCCTATCTGTTTTGATTGATGATGGGTTATTCATGTTTTAAATATTTGATGCTTTGGTGCTGATTTGCTTTTCTCATTCTCTACTCACCAAACCCACTTTGATTTTCTATTGTCTTCACACACTTAGTCCCATTCCTCATAAAGTGTGCACTATTTAAAGGGAAACAACATAACCATGTTTCTTTCTAGTTTCTCCCTGTTTTACATTGTCGTCATTAGGCGAAAAGAAACTTAAATCCCAACCATTTTTGCATGGTCCCATATCAACCCCATCTCTCAAAAAAAATGTCCGAATCAGATCTGAAATATCCATCAATCCAGTTAAAGCTTCCTGATTTCAAACAATCTGTCAGTTTGAAATATGTGAAGCTAGCCTATCACTACCTCATCACCCGTGGAATGGTGTTGTTATTACCACCCCTTGTATTTGTTATAGCAGCACATCTCTCTACATTTTCAGTCCAAAATTTGCATGATCATTTGGACCATGTGCGCTACAATCTCCTATTCGTGGTCCTTTGCTCAGCTCTCATTGTGTTCTTCTTGACCCTTCATCTCCTAACTCGTGCTCGACCAGTTTACCTTGTTGATTTTTCATGCTACAAACATGAGGATGCACACCAATGCACAAGGCATGTATTCATGGATCATTCTAGTTTAATAGGAACTTTCACTGAGCAGAGCCTTCAGTTCCAGTAGAAGATTCAGGAAAGATCTGGATTTGGTGAGTCAACATGCCTTCTGCATTGGTGTGTATCCTCATGTTTGTAGCATGAAATATCAACAAGGTAAACTGATCGAGCACGACTTAGGAGATGAAGGGTCAAGAAGAACATAATGAGAACTGAGCAAAGGACCACAAATAGGAGATTGTAGCGCAGATGGTCCAAAACATCATGCAGATTTTGGACTGCACATGTAAAAAGATGTGTTGCTATAACAAACACAAGGGGTAATATTAATAGCAGCATTCCATGGGTGATGAGGTAATGATAACCTAGCTTCACATATTTTATACCCACAGATTGTTTGAAATCACGAAACATTGATTGCATTGATGGAAATTTTTTATTTGATACTGACATATTTTTAAGAGATGCGCTTAATATGAGGCCAAGCCAAAAATATGGTTGGGATTCAAGTCTCTAGCATTAGTAACATCTTATATGCAATTGTTGATGTAGAAAATACAAATGTGTTCTTTCCGTAACAAAAAATACAGAAATTCATCCTATCTGTGTTGATTGATGATGGTTATTCATGTTTTACATATTTGATGCTTTGGTTCTGATTTGCTTTTCTCATTCTATACTCACCAAACCCACTTTGATATTTTATTATCTTCACACACTTAGTCCCATTCCTCATAAAGTGTGCACTGTTTTAGGGAGAAAACATACTCGTGTTTCTTTCTAGTTTCTTCTTGTTACATTGACGTCATTAGGCGGAAAGAAACTTGAATCCCAACCATTTTTGCTTGGTTCCATATCAACCCCATCACTTAAAAAAATGTCCGAATCAAATCTGAAATCTCCATCAATCCAATCAAAGCTTCCTGATTTCAAACAATCTGTGAGTTTGAAATATGTGAAGCTAGCCTATCAATACCTTATCACCCGTGGAATGGTGTTGTTATTACCACCCCTTGTGTTTCTTATAGCAGCACATCTCTCTACATTTTCAGTCCAAAATCTGCATGATCTTTTGGCCCATCTGCGCTAAATCTCCTATTCGTTGTCCTTTGCTCAGCTCTCATTGTGTTCTTCTTGATCCTTCATCTCCTAACTCGTGCTTGACTAGTTTACCTTGTTGACTTTTCATGCTACAAACATGAGGATGCACGCCAATGCACAAGGCATGTATTCATTGATCATCCTAGTTTAATAGGAACTTTCACTCAGCAAAGCCTTGAGTTCCAGCAGAAGTTTCTGGAAAGATCTGGATTAGGTGAGTCAACATGCCTTGTGCATTGGCGTGTATCCTCATGTTTGTAGCATGAAAAATCAACAAGGTAAACTGATCGAGCACCCTAAGGAGAGGAAGGGTCAAGAAAAACACAATGAGAATTGAGATAAGGACCAGAGATAGGAGATTGTAGCGCAGATGGTCCAAAAGATCATGCAGATTTTGGACTGAACATGTAGAAAGATGTGTTGCTTAGAACACAAGGGGTAATATTAACAGCACCATTCCATGGGTGATGAGGTAGTGATAACCTAGCTTCACATATTTCAAACTCACAAATTGTTTGAACTCACAAGACTTTGATTGCATTGATGGAAATTTTTATTTGAGTCTGACATTTTTTTAAGAGATGGGCTTAATATGAGGCCAAGCCAAAAAATGGTTGGGATTCAAGTCTATTGCATTAATAACATCTCATACGCAATGGTTGATGTAGATAATACAAATGTGTTCTTTCCATGATATAAAATACAAAAATTCATCCTATTTGTGTTGATTGGTGATGGGTTATTCATTTTTTACAGATTTGATGCTTTGGTTCTGATTTGATTTTCTCATTCTCTACTTACAAAACCCATTTTGATTTTCGATTTTCTTCACACACTTAGGCCATTTCCTCATAAAGTGCGCACTGTTTTAGAGAGAAACAACATACTCGTGTTCTTTCTAGTTTCTTCTTGTTGTTACATTGACGTCATTAGGAGGAAAAAACTTGAATCCCAACCATATTTGCTTGGTCCCATATCAACCTCATCTCTCAAAAAAATGCTAGAATCAGATCTGAAATCTTTATCAATCCAATTAAAGCTTCCTGATTTCAAACAATCTGTGAGTTTGAAGTATTTGAAACTAGCCTTTCACTACCTCATCACCAGTGGAATGGTGTTGTTATTAACACCCCTTGTGATTTTTATAGCAGCACATCTCTTTACATTTTCAGTCCAAAATCTGCATGATCTTTTAGACCATCTGCTCTAAAATCTCCTATCCGTGGTCCTTTGATCAGCTCTCATTGTGTTCTTCTTGACCCTTCATCTCCTAACTCGTGCACGACCAGTTTGCCTTGTTGATTTCTCATGCTACAAATATGAGGATGCACGCCAATGAACAAGGCATGTATTCATGGATCATTCTATCTTAAAAGAAACTTTCACTGAGCAAAGCCTTGAGTTCCAGTAGAAGATTCTGGAAATATCTGGATTTGGTGAGTGAACATGCCTTGTGCATTGGCATGTATCCTCATGTTTGTAGCATGAAAAATCAACAAGGTAAACTGATCGAGCATGACTTAGGAAATGAAGGGTCAAGAAGAACACAATGAGAACTGAGCCAAGGACTACAGATAGGAGATTGTAGCGCAGATGGTCCAAAAGATCATGCAGATTTTGGACTGAACATGTAGAAAGATGTGCTGCTATAACAAACACAAGGGGTAATATTAACGGCACCATTCCATGGGTGATGAGGGAGTGATAACCTAGCTTCACATATTTCACACTCACAGATTGTATCAATTCACGAAACTTTGATTGTATTAATAGAAATTTTTTATTTGATTCTGACTTTTTTTAAGAGATGGGCTTAGTACGAGGTGAAGCCAAAAAATGGTTGGGATTCATGTCTATAGCATTAGTAACATCTTAAATGCAATGGTTGATGTAGAAAATACAAGTGTGTTCTTTCCGTGATAAAAAATACACAAACTCATTCTATTTGTGTTGATTGGTGATGGGTTATTCATGTTTTACAGATTTTGTTCTTTGGTTCTGATTTGCTTTTCTCATTCTCTACTCACCAAACCCACTTTGATTTTCTATTTTTTCACACACTTAGGCCCATTCCTCATAAAGTGTGCATTGTTTTAGAGAGAAACAACATACTCGTGTTTCTTTCTAGTTTCTTCTTTTTGTTACATTGACGTCATTAGGAGGAAAGAAACTTGAATCCCAACCATTTTTGCATGGTCCCATATCAACCTCATCTCTCAAAAAAATGTCCGGATCAGAACTGAAATCACCATCAATCCTATCAAAGCTTCCTGATTTCAAACAATCTGTGAGTTTAAAATATGTTAAGCTAGCCTATAACTACCTCATCACCCATGGAATGGTGTTGTTATTAACACCCCTTGTGATTTTTATAGCAGCACATCTCTCTACATGTTCAGTCCAAAATCTGCATCATCTTTTGGACCATCTGCGCTACAATCTTCTATCCATGGTTCTTTGCTCAGCTCTCATTGTGTTCTTCTTGACCCTTCAACTCCTAACTATTGCTCGACCAGTTTTCCTTGTTGATTTCCCATGCTACAACATGAGGATGCACGCCAATGAACAACGCATGTATTCATCGATCATTCTAGCTTAATAGGAACTTTCACTGAGCAAAGCCTTGAGTTCCAGTAGAAGATTCTGGAAATATCTGGATTTGGTGAGTCAACATGCCTTGTGCAATGGCATGTATCCTCATGTTGTAGCATGAAAAACCAATAAGGTAAACTGATCGAGCACGACTTAGGAGATGAAGATTCAAGATGAACACAATGAGAACTGAGCCAAGGACCACAAATAGGAGATTTTAGCGCAGATGGTCCAAAAGATCATGCAGATTTTGGACAGAACATGTAGAAAGATGTGCTGCTATAACAAACACAAGGGGTAATATTAACAGCACCATTCCATGGGTGATGAGGGAGTGATAACCTAGCTTCACATATTTCACACTCACATATTGTATCAATTCACGAAACTTTGATTGCATTGATGGAAATTTTTTATTTGATTTTGACATTTTTTTAAGAGATGGGCTTAGTACGAGGCGAAGCCAAAAAATGGTTGGAGTTCAAGTCTATAGCATTAGTAACATCTGATATGCAATGGTTGATGTAGAAAATACAAGTGTGCTCTTTCAGTGATAAAAAATACACAAATTCATCCTATTTGTGTTGATTGATGATGGGTTATTCATGTTTTACAGATTTGATGCTTTGGTTCTAATTTCTTTTCTCATTCTCTACTCACCAAACCCACTATGATTTTATATTTTCTTCACACAATTAGTTCAATTCTCATAAAGTGTGCACTGCTTTAGAGAGAAAACATACTCTTGTTTCTTTCTAGTTTCTTCTTGTTGTTACATTGACGTCATTAGGAGGAAAGAAACTTGAATCCCAACCATTTTTGCTTGGTCCCATATCAACCTCATCTCTCAAAAAAATTTCCGAATCAGATCTTAAATAACTATCAATCCAATTAAAGCTTCCTGATTTCAAACAATCTGTGAGTTTGAAGTATGTGAAGCTAGCCTTTCACTACCTCATCACCCGTGGAATGGGTTGTTATTAACACCCCTTGTGTTTTTTATAGCAGCACATCTCTCTACATTTTCAGTCCAAAATCTGCATGATCTTTTCGACCATCTACGCTACAATCTCCTATTCGTGGTCATTCAGCTCTCATGTGTTCTTCTTGACCCTTCATCTCCTAACTCGTGCACGACCAGTTTGCCTTGCTGATTTCTCATGCTACAAATATGAGGATGCACGCCAATGAACAAGGCATGTATTCATGGATCATTCTATCTTAATAGGAACTTTCACTGAGCAAGCCTTGAGTTCCAGCAGAAGATTCTGGAAATATCTGGATTTGGTGAGTGAACATTCCTTGTGCATTGGCATGTATCCTCATGTTTGTAGCATGAAAATCAACAAGGTAAACTGATCGAGCATGACTTAGGAAATGAAGGGTCAAGAAGAACACAATGAGAACTGAGCCAAGGACCACAGATAGGAGATTGTAGCGCAGATGGTCCAAAAGATCATGAAAATTTTGGACTGAAACAGAAAGATGTTTTGCTATTAGAAACACAAGAGGTAATATTAACAGCACCATTCCATGGGTGATGAGGTAGTGATAACCTAGCCTCACACATTTCAAACTCACAATTGTTTGAAATCACGAAACTTTGATTGCATTGATGCAAATTTTTTATTTTATTCTAAGATTTTTTTAAGAGATGGGCTTAATATGAGGCCAAGCAAAAAATGGTTGGGATTCAAGTCTATAGCATTAGTAACTTCTCATACGCAATGGTTGATGTAGAAATACAAATGTGTTCTTTCCATGATATAAAATACAAAAATTCATCCTATTTGTTGATTGGTGATGGGTTATTCATGTTTTACAGATTTGATGCTTTGGTTCTGATTTGCTTTTCTCATTCTGTACTCACCAAACCCACTTTGATTTTCTATTTTCTTCACACATTAGGCCCATTCCTCAGAAAGTGTGCACTGTTTAGAGAGAACAACATGCTCGTGTTACTTTCTAGTTTCTTCTTGTGTTACATTGACGTCATTAGGAGGAAAGAAACTTGAATCCCAACCATTTTTGCATAGTCCCATATCAACCTCATCTCTAAAAAAAAATGTCCGGATCAGAACTGAAATCTCCATCAATCCTATCAAAGCTTCCTGATTTCAAACAATCTGTGAGTTTAAAATATGTGAAGCTAGCCTATCACTACCTCATAACCCATGGAATGGTGTTGTTATTACCACCCCTTGTGTTTGCTATAGCAGCACATCTCTCTACATGTTCAGTCCAAAATCTGCATCATCTTTTGGACCATCCGCGCTACAATCTCCTATTTGTGGTCCTTTGCTCAGCTCTCATTGTGTTCTTCTTGACCCTTCATCTCCTAACTCCTGCTCGACCAGTTTGCCTTGTTGATTTCTCATGCTACAAACATTAGGATGCACACCAATGAACAAGGCATGTATTCATGGATCATTCTAGCTTAATAGGAACTTTCATTGAGCAAAGCCTTGAGTTCCAGTAGAAGGTTCTGGAAATATCTGGATTTGGTGAGTCAACATGCCTTGTGCAATGGCATATATCCTCCTGTTTGTAGCATGAAAAACTAATAAGGTAAACTGATCTAGCATGAATTAGGAAAGGAAGGGTCAAGAAGAACCAATGAGAACTGAGCCAGGACCACAGTTAGGAGATTGTAGCGCAGATGGTCCAAAAGATCATGTAGATTTTGGACTGAACATGTAGAAAGATGTGTTGCTATTAGAAACACAAGGGGTAATATTAACAGCACCATTCCATGGGTGATGAGGTAGTGATAACCTAGCGTCACATATTTCAAACTCACAAATTGTTTGAAATCACGAAACTTTTGATTGCATTGATGGAAATTTTTATTTGATTCTGACATTATTTTAAGAGATGGGCTTAATATGAGGCCAAGCCAAAAAATGGTTGGGATTCATGTCTATTGCATTAATAACATCTCATACGCAATGGTTGATGTAGAAAATACAAATGTGTTCTTTCCATGTTATAAAATACAAAAATTCATCCTATTTGTGTTGATTGGTGATGGGTTATTCATGTTTTACAGATTGATGCTTTGGTTCTGATTTGCTTTTCTCATTCTCCACTCACCAAACCCACTTTGATTTTCTATTTTCCTTCACACACTTAGGCCTATTCGTCTAAAGTGTGCATTGTTTAGAGAGAAACAACATACTCGTGTTTCTTTCTAGTTTCTTCTTGATGTACATTGACGTCATTAGGAGGAAAGAAACTTGAATCCCAACCATTTTGCATGGTCCCATATCAACCTTATCCCTCAAAAAATTGTCCGGATCAGAACTGAAATCTCCATCAATCCTATCAAAGCTTCCTGATTTCAAACAATCTGTGAGTTTAAAATATGTGAAGCTAGCCTATCACTACCTCGTAACCCATGGAATGGTGTTGATTACCACCCCTTGTGTTTGCTATAGCAGCACATCTCTTACATGTTCAGTCCAAAATCGCATCATCTTTTGGACCATCTGCGCTACAATCTCCTATTTGTGGTCCTTTGCTCAGCTCTCATTGTGTTCTTCTTGACCCTTCATCTCCTAACTCTGCTCGACCAGTTTGCCTTGTTGATTTTCTCATGCTACAAACATGAGGATGCACGCCAATGAACAAGGCATTATTCATGGATCATTCTAGCATTTAGGAACTTTCACTGAGAAAAGCCTTGAGTTCCAGTAGGAGATTCTGGAAATATCTGGATTTGGTGGGTCAACATGCCTTGTGCAATGGCATGTATCCTCCTGTTTGTAGCATGAAAAACCAATAAGGTAAACTGATCTAGCACGACTTAGGAGATGAAGTTCAAGAAGAACACAATGAGAACTGAGCCAAGGACCACAGATAGGAGATTGTAGCGCAGATGGTCCAAAAGATCATGCAAATTTTGGACTGAACATGTAGAAAGATGTGTTTGCTATAACAAACACAAGGTGTAATATTAACAGCAGCATTCCATGGGTGATGAGGTAGTGATAACCTAGCTTCACATATTTCAAACTCACAAATTGTTTGAAATCACGAAACTTTGATTGCATTGAAGAAGATAATTTTTTATTTGATTCTGACATTTTTTTAAGAGATGGGCTTAATATGAGGCCAAGCCAAAAAAATGGTTGGGATTCAAGTCTATAGCTTTAGTAACATCTGATACGCAATGGTTGATGTAGAAATACAAGTTTGTTCTTTCCGTTAAAAAATACAACAAATTCATCCTATCTGTGTTGATTGGTGATGGGTTATTCATGTTTTACAGATTTGATGCTTGGTTCTGATTTGCTTTTCTCATTCTCTACTCACCAAACCCACTTGATTTTCTGTTTTACTTCACACATTAGGCCCATTCCTCATAAAGTGTGCATTGTTTTTAGAGAGAAAAACATCCTCGTGTTTCTTCTACTTTCTTCTTGTGTTACATTGACGTCATTAGGAGGAAAGAAACTTGAATCCCAATCATTTTTGCATGGTCCCATACTAACCTTATCTCTCAAAAAAATGTTCGGATCAGAACTGAAATCTCCATCAATCCTATCAAAGCTTCCTGATTTCAAACAATCTGTGAGTTTAAAATATGTGAAGCTAGCCTATCACTACCTCATAACCCTGGAATGGTGTTGTTATTACCACCCCTTGTGTTTGCTATAGAAGCACATCTCTCTACATGTTCAGTCCAAAATCTGCATCATCTTTTGGACCATGTGCGCTACAATCTCCTATCTGTGGTCCTTTGCTCAGCTCTCATTGTGTTCTTCTTGACCCTTCATCTCCTAACTCTTGCTCGACCAGTTTGCCTTGTTGATTTCTCATGCTACAAACATGAGGATGCACGCCAATGAACAAGGCATTTATTCATGGATCATTCTAGAATTATAGGAACTTTCACTGAGCAAAGCCTTGAGTTCCAGTAGAAGATTCTGGAAATATCTGGATTTGGTGGATCAACATGCCTTGTGCAATGGCATGTATCCTCCTGTTTGTAGCATGAAAAACCAATAAGGTAAACTGATCTAGCACGACTTAGGAGATGAAGGTTCAAGAAGAACACAATGAGAACTGAGCCAAGGACCACAGATAGGAGATTGTAGCGCAGATGGTCCAAAAGATCATGCAGATTTTGGACTGAACATGTAGAAAGATGTATTGCTATAACAAACACAAGGGGTAATATTAACAGCAGCATTCCATGGGTGATGAGGTAGTGATAACCTAGCTTCACATATTTCAAACTCACAGATTGTTTGAAATCACGAAACTTTGATTGCATTGATGGAAATTTTTTATTTCATTCTGGCATTTTTTTAAGAGATAGGCTTAATATGAGGCCAAGCCAAAAAAATGGTTGGGATTCAAGTCTATAGCATTAGTAACATCTGATACGCAATGGTTGATGTAGAAAATACAAATGTGTTCTTTCCATGATAAAAAATACAAAAATTCATCCTATCTGTGTTGATTGGTGATGGCTTATTCATGTTTTACAGATTTGATGCTTTGGTTCTGATTTGCTTTTCTCATTCTCTACTCACCAAACCCACTTTGATTTTCTATTTACTTCACACACTTAGGCCCATTCCTCATAAAGTGTGCACTGTTTTAGAGAGAAACAACATACTCGTGTTTCTTTCTAGTTTCTTCTTGTTGTTACATTGACGTCATTAGGCGGAAAGAAACTTGAATCCCAACCATTTTTGCTTGGTCCCATATCAACCTCATCTCTCAAAAAAATGTCCGGATCAGAACTGAAATCTCCATCAATCCTATCAAAGCTTCCTGATTTCAAACAATCTGTGAGTTCAAAATATGTGAAGCTAGCCTATCACTACCTCATAACCCATGGAATGGTGTTGTTATTACCACCCCTTGTGTTTGTTATAGCAGCACATCTCTCTTCATGTTCAGTCCAAAATCTGTATCATCTTTTCGACCATCTGCTCTAAAATCTCCTCTCCGTGGTCCTTTGCTCAGCTCTCATTGTGTTCTTCTTGACCCTTCATCTCCTAACTCTTGCTCGACCAGTTTACCTTGTTGATTTTTCATGCTTCAAATATGAGGATGCACGCCAATGCACAAGGCATGTATTCATGGATCATTCTAGTTTAATAGGAACTTTCACTGAGCAAAGCCTTGAGTTCCTGCAGAAGATTCTGGAAAGATCTGGATTTGGTTTGTCAACATGCCTTGTGCATTGGCGTGTATCCTCATGTTTGTAGCATTAAAAATCAACAAGGTAAACTGATCGAGCACGACTTAGGAGATGAAGGGTCAAGAAGAACAGAATGAGAACTGAGCAAAGGACCACATATAGAAGATTGTAGCACAGATGGTCCAAAAGATCATGCAAATTTTGGACTGAACATGTAGAAAGATGTGTTGCTACAATAAACACAAGGGGTAATATTAACAGCACCATTCCATGGGTGATGAGGTAGTGATAACCTAGCTTCACATATTTCAAACTCACAGATTGTTTGAAATCACGAAACTTTGATTGCATTGATGGAAATTTTTATTTGATTCTGACATTTTTTTATGAGATGGGCTTAATATGAGGCCAAGCCATGAAATGGCTGGGATTCAAGTCTATAGAATTAGTAACATCTCATAAGCAATGGTTGATGTAGAAAATACAAATGTGTTTTTTCCATGATAAAAAATACAAAAATTCATCCTATCTGTGTTGATTGGTGATGGGTTATTCATGTTTTACATATTTGATGCTTTGGTTCTTATTTGCTTTTCTCATTCTCTACTCACCAAACCCACTTTGATTTTCTATTGTCTTCACACACTTAGTCCCATTCCTCATAAAGTGTGCACTGTTTTAGAGAGAAACAACATACTCGTGTTTCTTTCTAGTTTCTTCTTGTTGTTACATTGACGTCATTACGCGGAAAGAAACTTGAATCCCAACCATTTTTGCTTGGTCCCTTATCAACCCCATCTCTAAAAAAAATGTCCGAATCAGATCTGAAATCTCTATCAATCCAATCAAAGCTTCCTGATTTCAAACAATCTGTGAGTTTGAAATATGTGAAGCTAGCCTATCACTACCTCATCACCCGTGGAATGGTGTTGTTATTACCACCCCTTGTGTTTGTTATAGCAGCACATCTTTCTACATGTTCAGTCCAAAATCTGCATGATCTTTTGGACCATCTGCGCTACAATCTCTTATCTGTGGTCCTTTGCTCATTTATCATTGTGTTCTTCTTGACCCTTCATCTTCTAAGTCGTGCTCGACCAGTTTACCTTGTTCATTTTTCATGCTACAAATATGAGGATGCACGCCAATGCACAAGGCATGTATTCATGGATCATTCTAGTTTAATAGGAACTTTTACTGAGCAAAGCCTTGAGTTCCAGCAGAAGATTCTGGAAAGATCTGGATTTGGTGAGTCAACATGCCTTGTGCATTGACGTGTATCCTCATGTTTGTAGCATTAAAAATCAACAAGGTAAAATGATCGAGCACAACTTAGGAGATGAAGGGTCAAGAAGAACCCAATGAGGACTGAGCAAAGGACCACGGATAGGAGATTGTAGTGCAGATGGTCCAAAATATCATGCAGATTTTGGACTGAACATGTAGAAAGATGTGTTGCTATAACAAACACAAGGGGTAATATTAATAGCAGCATTCCATGGGTGATGAGGTAGTGATAACCTATCTTCACATATTTCAAACTCACAGATTGTTTGAAATCACGTGGACCTCTAGGCCAAGAGGGACATGGGATCCTCAATGAGGTTAATAAAAAGGCATTTGCATTTTTGTATGATAATAGGACTTAATCAGGGTGACCAAGGACAACGACCCTTGATCACAATGTAGAGTGCTCAAATCATGTTACAGTAAAAAGACACCCTTGGTGTGGGTTTGAGACCTCATATTCAGTTTGAGTTTGACTGCATAGGTGGTTTTCCACTGGAGGAATCGTAATTTTCATTGTTTGACTGCCTGGTAGATTTGTGATGTATATCCAAACATGTCTCCATATGTTCCTATGTTGCGTTTCCATTTGCTTGTTTTCCCAACACTGTATGCATGATCATATTCACCGGGACTTAAGTCTCACCACATGTTGTGGATTCCATTCTAGCTATGCAGGATGTTCTTACTGGGAGCATAACCAGACGAATTGGAGGCTAAGTGGTGGATTGGTCCTCCGCGTTGCTTAAGATACGATAATAGAAACATTAGAGCATTAGACAATAAAGAGTAAAAACCACTACCTAAAGAAAGTATGAAAGAGCTAAGTTTCTAGTTCGTCCCAAACCATAACCTCACGTCCTTAAGAAGCCATGAGACCGACTCTAAGGCTGCAAATCTAAAAAATAGTGCTTTTAATGAGATTTGTATCCCAATGAGTATAATCGATTATGAAATAGATAGTAAAATAACAGTGGATTTTAACCATATTAAATATATAGAAAACTCTTCATGGTGTTAATTAATTTTTAACAACATACATTAAGTACAATACAATTAATTAATATGAGAGTAAATGACATTCACACAAGTCATATTGGCCATGAACTATAAGAGAATTTGACATTTCCCACCCTCTTTCTCTACTGTTCAGAAGTCATTCAAGAACTAGTGTAAATCATTTTCTCTTAATTCATAATTTGGTCTTTTCACTTTTACCTTTTGGCATTTTAGGCCGGCTTGAGCTCAAAGCCTTTCAAAGGGCATCCCCCTTGCAGGACACATTTTGGGGAAATAACCTTTACCTTTTGACCTTGCCATAGGACAGAGAGTCTTGTATGCCCTTCCTCCCCTTTCCGGAGGGTAAACATCATTTGTTAAAGCCCTATTTGCTAGAATCCCCTTTATGACAACCTTTGTTCCCAAGGGTCATTTCTTACAAGGGTCCTCTAATAGATGTTAATTGCTCATTACATTCAATAAATTCATTCAATCTAAGTACCATTTTACATGATACCATTTGGGAAGAATTATACAATACAAAACTTCCTTCATAAATAGATATGACACTTCACACAATTCACACGACAAAAGCAATACAAGAGTGATCATGCCCAGTCTATAATATTTAGAAAATCATAGTAAACTCCACATCAATAAATAACTGGAATTTTAAACAAATAAAGTCTCAATCCATTTCATCCTAGCCACATCAAGCATAACATTCATTCAATGAAATACAAGAAACACGGAACTAGTAAAGTGAATCTTAATTAGCCTAATTTCATGGAGTTTTATTTGGAAAGAAATTATACTCACCAAGATCTGATGGTTATTGTTGTTGCTCCATCCTTGGAGTCGTCACCGCCATTCACGACCATGGAAGCTCTCTTTCTTCCCCCTATCTCGTTCATCCCGGCCATGAGTTGTTTTCACTACCCTCTTCCTCTACATGTCACCAGCGCCACCCCTTTGCAGCAGCGCATCGAGCCACTTCGTGCGTCGTTGCGCATAGCAGCTAAGCCACTCCACAACCTCCATTCTCCTGATCGTTTTTGGAAACGTTATCCCAAATTCATCGCCTCACCTATTTCCTTCCCTCCCCCTCCTCTCGTTTCCCCTTTCCTTCTTCAGTCGTAGCAAAACTTTTTGTTTGTTCCTAATAAAAAAACTACGACTCTCCATCTTTCATGATGTCTTCTATTCCATTCGACTCCTTTTTTAATACATGTGAAGCACAAATGAAAGAGAAAATTTTTTGTTTTACCCAAGTTATTTTAATCAAAATTAAGGGTGGAAGTAGGTCAGGGCAGGCCAGGCATTGTAAGACCCATGTCTGGCCTACCTGATAATTTTGCGGCCTAAGTCTGACCTATTACTTGTCATAGGCCAATTTTGTAGGTCTGGCCTAGCCTGTTTGATAGTCTGGCCTAGCCTAATATCCTATTTCATGTCCAAGCCTACTTGCTCCTGATATCAAAATTATCAATTGTCAATTCGCTTCATTGTGCCTTCCAAGAACTCACAGAGTGTGCTACGCCTACGATACGACTTACGAGTGATACATTTGTTAAATTTGTTAACCTTGCAATAGTTCATAGCAGTCTCAATCACAATCAGGAGATACATCTATTGAAATCTTAGCACATTTATCATATTCATAAACCATTATAATCCAGACTTATAAGGCAACAACATAACTCACAGAGTGAGGTGGTGTGGTGATGGATCTGAACGACAAGTGAGGTGGCGCGATGATGGATCTGAACGGTGGGGAGGAGAACGACGGACAGTGGTGGGTGGCGCGACCAATGGATCTAAACGGTGGGGAAGGGAACGTGTGAACGACGACCGATGGTGGCACGATGATGGATCTGAACGGTGGGGAAGAAAACGACGGACAGTGGTGGGTGGCGCGGCCGATGGATCTGAACGGTGGGGAAGGGAACAAGTGAACGATGACCGTGGTGGGCGGTGGGTGGCGCAACGACATTGGGTGGCGCAGCCGGTAGCTTGATAGAAATGTCATGTGAGTGTCTGAGTGAATTTGTGACTGTGTTGATAGTTTGATACTATAGTAGGGTTTCTAATTTTATAGAAAAAAATAATCTTAATAGAATAATTAAAATAAAAATATTTTATTATATATATGAAATTATGAATATATATTATAAAATAAATAGTCCCTAAACCCTAATCAAAATATCTTATTTTGTATATGTTATTAATCATTATTATTAATATATTTATTAATATTTTAGCTGAAAATTTTTACATATTATTTTATGTTGGAGATTAAAACTCTTTTCATATTTTTGTAATATTAGTATTATAATTATTATCTTTTAAACTTTTTCTAAAAATTTAAAATCAGTAAGACTTGGCCCTAATAATATATTAAGAATGAGAAAATTAAATCGAAAACTGGGGTGTTACGTATAAATTGGAATTTTTAAAAGAAAAAAGATAAAAATACATTTTTGAAAAAAATTATTAAATATGACATTGATACGTATCCGAAATAACTATCTTTAAAACATGATAACACCAAGTGATTGTATTCAATTAAGGATAATTATAGGGTAGACCTTTTATTTTTGGTTCACCATAGACCATTATTCCTTTTTACTATAAAAAGTAGTTTTAATTTTATAACATGTATTAATAATTTTTTAATATTAAATTTATATTATTTTAGTAAAGATCTACCGTGGACTCAAACTCAAAGGATTTACCCTATAATTATCCTAATTTAAAATACTATGTACTTTGGTCCATTCTGTATCTTGTTCTCTCTGTTGTTTTCTCAGTAGCAAGACGTTCTTTTGTGAGATTTACCATTTTAAGGTCAGTTTCCACTTCTCATCGCATGATTTTCCATTATCAAAGAATTCCAAGAAAAGCAAGTAGTGGACATTAAGGCCTTCTTTGATTTATGTTTTTAAAATTATTTTTTGTCATTGAAATTGGAAAGATTAGGGGACTATTTTTTTATTAACTATTTTGAAAATCATCATTTTTAAAAATTAGAAAATGAAAACATTTTTTCAATTTTCAATCTAAAGATATCTTTTATAATAAACGATATCTTTTATAATAAATGGTATATAATATGAAATGAATTTACAAAATAGATTTCATAATAAATTTAAAAAAATTGATTACGAAAAGTGTTTCAAGCAAACTATTACTGTTTCACTTTTGGTACTCTAAAGTTTGAACTCACTTTTCTTTTTTGTGATTAAATTTTAAGACAATAATTAAAAAATTAATTAATGTCATCAGGGTTAAGCTCCTAAACCTTATGATGTTTTTTATATGATTTTAATGACATCTGCCATTTGTTCTGAGGATAAGATTTCCAAAATAAATTTATCATTTGCATTTTAACATTGACATTTAGTAAAATAAATTTGTCATTTGAATTTTGATGTTGACACGTGTATTTTGACTTTGTGATTTATAATCCTATATTAACTGTTTGACATGCGGAAAACGTATTTGAGAAGTCAACACACTGTTAATTAAATATGACTACTTGATGTTATCGTGTATTAAAAGAGAGTTATTTCACCTACATATTAATTTTTATATTTAATAAATTTTATTTAAAAATATATATTTATCTATTTAGCTTTTGAAAATTCCGATTATATATATATATATACATATAATTTTTCCTAAAAAATATTTTTATTAGGTTATCTTTTGAAATATTAAAAAAAATCAAATGAAAAAAATCAAAATCAAAGTTTTATATATTAATTTATATCATATTATGTTTATTAGTGTAGCTTTTGACACTAACAAAGTAATCTCAATTTCATTTTTTCCAATATTTAAATATTTGAATATAACTTAAATTTTTAGATATAAGGTTCTATATTTTAAATGTTATATACCATATCAATAGTATTGAACAACGAGAAATTAAAACTCTTTTAATTTTTTTAAAATAATATAAAAAATTATGTGAATTAACATGAGAGTATAATAGTGAATTTAAGAATTTCGTTACTCAAATTTAATATTAAATATATAAGAAGGGATAAAAAATAGATTAATGATTAGAGTAAGTTCTAAAAAATGAGAGCTCATTGACCGTTCTATATCAGTTAAAGGTAACAAAATGGAATTCATGTATAAATTTTTTTTTTTTAATATATTGTTTGCCAAAACAGATCATTAAGAATTCTTCACATGACTCTCATTTACCTGTGTTTTGGTTTAGCAGTAGTTGCCATGCCAGCATTATGCACTAAACAAGTGTTGATTGTTCACGTCTTTGAAACAATATGCACTTTGGTTGAACAATTAGTTCCATTCGTTCTCCTGGTCTATAGCATTAGAGCATCCACAGTGGAGCAATTCTTTTTGGATACTTCCAATTGGACCCACTTGTACACATCACTCATCATTTTACTCTTTCTAATACAAGCACCTCTAAACACTTTATCTACCAACCCTCTTTAATTGCTTCCAATAGATCCCAACCTATCATCCTATCATTTTTTTTATTTTTAACCCATTTGATTGTTGCTTCCTAAAGCAACTATAGCCAGGGAAACAATTTTCTTCAGTTGCTTGCAATGGTTGGATCCCATTAAGCACAGTTGCTTCAGTGGCTCAGTTGCTTTCTCAGCTGGATTTGGATCCTCTCCAGCCCATCATTGTCTCCAGCCCTCTCCAGCAACAGTTAGCTACAGAATAACTAGGAAAACAAAAGTCGTAGCTAATCCTTAGTTATTCCGTAGCAAACTTTTGCTGAGAGGATGGAGAGGCAGGAGAGGATCCTTACACTCCTCAGCTCCCGTTGTGGATGCTCTTAGTAACACCTTATATGCAATGGTTGAGGTGGAAAATACAAATGCGTTCTTTCCATTGACAATAAATACAAAAATTCATCTATTTGATTGATGATGGGTTAGTCATGTTTTACAGGTTTAATGCTTTGATTCTGACTTACTTTTCTTATTCTCTATTCACCAAACCTGCTTTAATTTTCTGTTGTCTTCACACACTTAAAGTCCCATTCCTCATAAAGTTTGCATTGTTTTCGTGTTTCTGTCAATTTCGGTTGTCTTCACACGCTTATAGTCCCATTCCTCCTAAAGTTTGCATTGTTTTCGCGTTTCTGTGTTATGACTTAAGCCCATGAGGAGAGTCCAACCCAAAAGACTAGTCCATTAGGTGGGAGAGCCTCATGGCTTAAGTACCACAATGAGTGTCTTGTTTCACTCAATGCGGGACTCATAACATTGCCGCCCCCTTCAAGAGCCGACGTCCACAACGGCTTTCACACTTTTAGGGACTAAAATGGTGATTTATACGTATTTACATCTTGACCCGAAAAAAAAACTATGTATTTATATCATATTTGTTTGAGTAAACCCTCAAAATAGTCCCTGAAAGATATTGGGTCGGTCACATTGGTCCCTAAAAGATAATAAATTGTAAAAACGTCCCTGAGAGATAGTAACGCCAGTCAATTAGGTCCTTTCGTTAACTCTCATCTGTTAAAGTTAACAGAACTACAAGTAAATCCTCAAAATGGTCCTGAAAGATATGAGATTGGTCACATTTGTCCCTGAAAGATAATAAATTATAAAAACATCCCTGAGAAATAATAACATCATTTATAAACCCTCAAAATGGTCCCTGAAAGATATGCGGTCGATCACATTGGTCCCTGAAAGACAATAAATTGTAAAAATGTCCCTGAGAAATAATAACATCATTTATTATGCTTTCTTTTTCCTCATTGATTTCGTTTAATTCCCAAATGCGAGTCATGTCTCACCATTTCTGGAAAGGCTGAACTAATGACATTTACCCCACTATCACGGTCCTATCGATTGAAAATCATGAAAGAAACTGCAAAAGGATTGGTCTGACTGCATGAATTTAGCCCCAAAAAATTAGTTACTGGAGATCTCAAGCCAAGTAACATACTTGTTGGACATAACATGACACCATACATCTCTGATTTTGGACTTAGGCGCCTTGCAAATATTGCAGGGGGAACCCCAATCTTGCAATCCAACTGAGTTGCTATAGAGAAACTCTCCAAGAGAGACAAAAGAGCCTGTCTACTGAAGTTGCAATTAATATTTTGGGAAATGGTTATCAGGCTCTAGAAGCACTGAAAGTGGTGAAGCCATCACAGAAGTTGGATGTTTATTCATATGGTGTGATTTAGTTAGAAATTATCACAGGGCGATTACCCATTATCCAAGTGGGTAACTCAGAAATGAACCTTGTTCAATGGATTCAGTTCTGCATTGAGGAGGAGAAGCCACTCTCAGACGCATTACACCTATACTTGGCTAAAGATGCAGATAAGGAAGAAGAGATCATTATAGTTTTGAAAATTGTGATGACTTGTGTCCATAACAACCCTGATAAGAGACCTATAATGAGGCACATGCTTGATGCTTTGGATAGATTGTCCATTTCCTCTGATTGAGAAATTTCAAGGAATTGTGAATTGTGAATCCAACTCATATGTGAAACTTTTGCTTTTACTCTTTCTTGCCATATCATTTTTACTTCTATTTCTCTATGCTTTCTAAAGTTTTCCCCTCCTTCAACAGAATATTATTTCAGGATTCATTTGATAGTGGACTTCCTCAAAGTCATCTTCAACAAGAAGATGGTGATTTGGCTCATGTACTTTCTTTGTCCTTAAAGGTTTTGGAGCTTCTTTTTATTCTTAGACTGCAGAGGAAAATGATGCAATACATGAGCTTCTAGTGAAAGAGGAAACCAAAGGACTTGGAGTTCATGATACATTAGCCAAGGGAGAGAAAACCAACAATGGCAAGCACGGACTAGAGGTGTGTAAAGCATTATAATAGAAACATATGCATGTATTGGGTGGTCGACCAACAATATTTGGGAATGAAACGAAGTCAACGAAGAAAAGAAAGCATAATAAATGATGTTATTATTTCTCAAGGACGTTTTTATAATTTATTATCTTTCAGAGACCAATGTGATCGACCTCATATCTTTCAGGGACCATTTTGAGGGTTTATAAATGAGTAATTATTTCTCAGGGACGTTTTTACAATTTATTATCTTTCAAGGACCAATGTGACCAATCACATATCTTTCAGGGACCATTTTGAGGATTTACTTGCAGTTCTGTTAACTTTAACAGAGGGAGTTAACGGAAGGACCTAATTGACTGACGTTACTATCTCTCGGGGACTTTTTACAATTTATTATCTTTTAGGGACCAATGTGACCGACCCCATATATTTATGGACCATTTTGATGGTTTACTTTATTTGTTTTTGTCCAACTTGAACTATTTATTTACATCTTGACCAAAACAAACTATGTATTTACATCATTTTTTTTCTTTTGTCCAAATGTATTTCTATCATTTGAGTATCTTCAGGTTTCATGATTCAGATTGTAGCCACATTTTATGAGGATGGTTTGAAGCTATGAATCGTGATTTTTTTTTTTTAAATTAACCTTGTATTTGGATGGAGCAATTAAAAATTTAAGAGAATTTGAATTTCTAGGAATTTCAATTGCTTCAATTGAAATTCCTTTATTTTCAAAATTTGTTGTTTGGATGAAGAAATTTAATTTCTTCATTTTTAAAATAATAATTTTTCATACTTAGAAAAATATATAAAATGCATATGATAATCTTTATATATAAAAATTAATAATACCTAATATATTAAAATCATGAAAATTAGACATATTTTTTTCATTCCAGGACGATGTTAACAAGAAATTAAATTTTCTATTGAGAAGTCAACAATATCTCTAAAAAGTGTACTCATTTCTGTATAGATCAACTAGCCTTTTGAATTTACAATTAAACCTATAGTAGCAATTATGTAAATAAAATAGTGGTATTTGAATCCAATCACTTTATATAAGTAACTATATCACTACCTAAAGAACAAAAATAATAACATAGTAAACTAATATTGCAAACTAATCTTTTTCAAGTTTATTTTGCTCATTCTTCTATCAATTTAGCCTTTCAAGTTTATTTTGCTCATTCTTCTATCAATTTAGCGATTACTTGGATTACTTGGCTCCAGCCTCAAGCTAATCCTCTGCTTCAAACTAACCAACAATTAGTAAGTAAAATTTAACAACATAACACAGTCACATAATAATTTTTTTATATTTTAAGATGACTACTGGATCATGCCTATTTTGCAAAACAATTTCAACTACAACTAATATATAGGGATGGCAATGGGTAGGGTTTGGGTAAGGTACTATAGTACTCGTCCCGTACCCACGTTTTGAAAAAGTACCGTACCCAAACTCATACCCGCGTGAGTAGTGACTTTGATAACCGTACCATTACCTACTGGGTACTTAGGTACCCGTACCCATTACTCGCACTTCTGTTAATTATAAAAATAGTAAATTCATTAGAAAATGAAAATTAATTAAAAAATCACTCTAGCACAAATGAAAAATAATTAATAGATAACCAAGTTTAACTACAAAACAACTTTGGCACTGTGGAAATGGATGAGATTAGAACAGTGGGAAGGGAATGGAAATTAGTTCATGTTTTGCTATTTTAGTGTTTATGAATACAAAATTATAAAATTTCCAAAATATTTTAATTAATTAAATTAGTAGTATATATTAATGTTTTTTAGTGACTATAATATTATATTAACATTAATTAATTTTTTGGAAAAAATATTAATTAATACTATATATATTAAATTAATCATATGTATATAAATTATATTAATTATATATATATATATATTATATAAATGCGGGCATGGGTAGGGTACCATTGTAACCGTACCCGTTAAAAAGTGCGAGAAATTATCCTGACCCATTTGGTGGGTAATTACCCTATTCATTGCAGGTAATTTTTGTGGGTACCCATTGAATCAGAGTCCAATTATCATCCTACTAATATGTCTCCTCAAATTTTATAATAAAAAGAACTGCGATTATAAATGTTGTATTAATATTATAGTGGATTATGATCAAAATATTATTGTGCAGTATGTAAAATATTATTGTGCAGTATGTCTGGTAGACCAGTAGAAATTGGTAAATGTGAAATAAATTGATTAACTAATCAAGCCAAACTCTAGTTTGTAGGTTCCTCGGAAGACTGGAGTCCAAACTGACATGAAGGTTGGTTTTCACCAGTTTGCAAAGAGTGATGTGGAGGCACCAAAACCCAAAGCAATTGATGGAAAAGCAAATCATACCAGCTCAACAAAACCAAAACTTCCTATGAGGTCAATAATACCAAGTCATAACAGACAGAGAACAAGCATCATCAAGAACACAAGTGAACAACAATCAACTACTAACCCAAAAAGTATAGAAAAGTATAGAAACCAATTATTAGTATCCCTCAGAAATTAATGGGAGCTAACAAAAGCATCCATGCTGGCAAAGGTTCATATTTTCCTTTCCTCCACTAATAAGCATAATAAATTAAAAACCTTCAATTTTGCTTAAAAGTTGTTATTTTATTACTAAGTACTCACTGTAAATTTTGTGCATGGCAGCAAAGCTAGACATTGGAATTAATTTCGTTCAAAAGCTATGTAGTTCTTATATGCTCTCCCCTCTCAGGTTTCTGACTACTCTATGCCAATTCAAAAACTATGCTGAGAATGTTTTGGTTGAGTTATTCTCTGACCAATATATGTTCATAAACTTCAACAGGATATCTAGTTGTCTGCTTTTTCTGGCTCATGGCAGGTACACATCTTTTGGTTTGATTTCTAGTGACAGTGACATCAAATTGGTTTCTAGTAATAATTCCATCTTGTTCATTGCAGCTAGCCTTTGCTTGAAGCATCCTGACTTATTTAGTAACAGTGATATGCTTGATATATCAAAAAGCAAAAAGAAAACCAATAATGCTGATTTCCTTGCATTGAACCTTGAGAAAAGTATAGAAACAAATGAGTCACAGAGAAAGCCCAGAACTAGAGGTATTTCTCTCAGTGAAGTCAAGGGTTTCAGTGTTAGAACTCTCAAATGAGGCACCACCAAATTTAAGGACAGATGATAGCACAACTAACTTTTTCAATTCTTTTTGCAGAGTCTTTCACAGATTCCCTACATGGCTCAAAGGATGCAAAAAAGTAATAACAAGCAGAAGGGAAGAAGTTACAATTAGTGGATCCAAAATTAAACTTTGTTAACCAAAATATTATATCATTATTAGTCTTACATTTAATCAGAGATGTACTGTTAAATTTGAATTGGATATATAAACATGCCCTCAAATTATTCTGCTGTGGCAAAGCCCCAAGTCTCACTGTCATGGCCTGCAGTATGAAGACATCTTTTCCAAGCCCATCGAGCACAATCCAGACAGTACACACACTCAACAAGAGGAATGCCACACAGGATTGACATTGTGTTGTTATAAAGGTTTTACACAAATTTCTTTGAAGGCAATGACTTACTTTCTTATACAGAAACAAATATGAACACCAAAATGAAGAATCCAGTAGGCTAAAATGAGAGTGAAGAATGAAGTCCCTAAAGCAATTCAGGGCCATATCCATATGTTAAGATTGGAATCAACTGATACTAGCAATAAGCAACAAGTCAAAAGTATACATACAAAGCATGATTAATGCATGATTGATTACAACAGTAAGAAGAATTATATACTATAAAGCATTGTTATTGTTGTAACCCATAACCATTGCACACAATTCAATAACATGACCAAATCCTATCAACAATCATTACTAGGGTAGTTAAGCATCTTAGATAATGACAATTGCTGTTTTGTGACTATCATCATATAATAGAGACCCAAGCAAAATAGAATTCTAGACTTAGCAGCAAAACCAGCAATATAAGGGATACACAGCAAAACCAACAATATAAGGCCAACATAGAACTAGAATAACACCAGGCAAACAGAATCTAAAAACAGAATACAAGTAAACAGACAGACACAAAATAATACCACACAAGTAAACTGATGATGCTTGGTGCAAATGCAACAAGACTCACAGCATAAGTAGCAGAACCAGATTGAGATTCTATCCCTAACTGGGAATTTCCTACCACAGGACTTACAGTGTACCTTGCAGGGGGGACAGGGACAGGTTGTTGGAGGGAGTGTTGTTGGATCAGGCCAAACTTACAGAAAATAGAATATATAATTCACTCAATAATAAACATTAATTCCGCAATATCCCTATCTGTCTTTTTTTACTATAATAATACCACAATTTCTAAAACAAGTTCATCATTCCCAGAAAAAAAAAAAAAAACCAATTCATCATATAGTTTGAAAACATAAAGAAAGAAAAGTCAAGAGACTGATCCCAATCTTTGGATATACAATAGATTTTCATATTCACTGAAGCCTCACATGGTCATAAGAGTCAGTAACTAATAAAACTGTACAAATCATGCAACACGTGGTCATAATATAGAATCCGAGGGTATGATTATATTGATTTTCACATTTCTGAAAATGGATACTCTTCTTAATGAGGAATGAAAAGCATTCTATAACTGGGGACATTTTTGGTCTACTCTCAGCAATATGTTATGGCTTATTCACAGGGAAACATCAAACTGGAAGTCCATTTTAATATCATATTGATTGCCAATAAGGTTAACTTAAATAAAATCACTCTGAATCTTCATATCTTTGGTTTATAAACTACAGTGCTACTTAAGAATTCTGCTGGATCAAGACACAAGGTTGACATGCAAAAACTTTAATAAGCACATTTGAATCCATTATGGAGCTCATAATCAAGAAACAATTGCCATAAACTAAGAACAAACACATTCAAATCAAAAACTCAAAACCGAGAATTCATGAGAGAAGAAGATTCGAGATAGAGAGAAACTTACAGATCAGAGGATAATATGATCAATCAGAGAGGAAGTAGCAAGCACTCACTTTGTAACCTGAATGTGAACAAAATGAAGATTAATTTGGGATGCATTGAACATTCAACAACAACCAGAACGAAATAACAAATGAGAATAAGAAATCGGATCCAAGAGAGAAGAGATTGGAGATGAGTGAGAGAGACTGAAAATTTACCTTGATTGAGAGAAGAGAATCTGAGAAGAGACAGAGAAGCAGAAGCCGTGTACGAGAGAGAATCTGAGACTCGAGAGAGAACGAGAGACCAAAGCTCTGCGAGCTCGAGAGCGAAGCCGTGAATGAGGAAATTCAAAATTCTTTGGTTATACGTGGTATTTGAAATTCTCTGATTTAGTTAGGATAAAATACACGATTAAAATGCTGTGGATTTTAAATTATTTATATTTAATATCCAAACAAAGAATTTTAATTGAAGTATTTTAAATCTATTTAAAATCACATTACTCAGATATATTCCCCATCCAAACATGCTCTATACAGAATCTATTTCCAATGTTAAGACATTATCAAAGTCCATGCTACCAGTGGACAACCCAAACATTGTGAGTGATGCCTGTTTGGGATTCACTAACAATAACGCATCCATCCACTGTGACTGTACCCCAATATTGCTTTTCTTCTGCTAAGTCGTGTTCTTATATCAATCTCTCTGTCTTTGAATTTAGTTCTGCTCAAGAAAAGAGTAACAGAGAGAAACGACTCAAACGAGAAGGAGACTCGTCCACTATGAACTTGCCAAATCTTTGCTTATGCTATCTAAGCAGTTCAAACAACATAGATAATAGGTTGAAACGATAATTAACCATGCTCCAACATACACCTAGACATGTCTGGAAATACCAAAATCACATTACAAACATAGATCTAGTTTGTCGCTACTGTCAGTAGTATTGGACTGGATCCACATTTATAATGTAGTTTTGGTTATCCAAAGATGCTAGTAACTTGCAATACTATATATTACAGATGCCAATCAGTCAGTTAATACATATCAAATAAAGATATCATAATAACTGCAGAAGGTCACCTCTATCAAACTAATTTAACTTGCAATTATCCATAAATCAAAATATATCATCAAATTTACAGTAAAACTCATTTCCAAGGTTAATTCAACTATTTTTTAACCCTCACTCAGACACTCTTTCAAGGACTTGCTGATAAGAGACTTGTGGATACAAGGAATAACACCACCACCAGCTATTGTTCCTTTACTCAGTGTCTCAGTCACTCTTTGAGGACTTGTTGATAAGAGACTTGTGGATATGAGGAATAACACCACCACCGGCTATTGTTCCTTTAATGAGGGTATCAAGTTCTTCATCTCCACGAATAGCAAGCTGTAGATGTCTAGGGGTAATACGCTTCACCTTCAAGTCCTTGCTTGCATTGCCAGCCAACTCCAAACCTCTGCAGTTAAATACTCCAGAATAGCAGCAGAATATACTGCAGCAGTGGCCCCACTCTTCCATTAGAAGTCACCTTGACTTCAGAAGACGGTGAATACGTCCAACAGGAAACTGTATGAAAGCATTATACAGGATGACACACATTACAATATTATACACTAAGTCACTAACAATTAACAAGCAAAAGACTTTAAACATAAGTGAAGCTTATCATGGTTTGGGCCAGAACTTTTACATAACAATGCACCATTCAAAAATAAAAATTAACACATTAATCAACTAATTGCAACAGCCCATGACTGGATGGGTTGATTGTGTTGGAGGTTCAATCTTCCATCAGGCCCTTTGCCCTACCCATACTATCATTTCAGTGTAATCAATAAACCTAAACAAAAATAAATATCAACTACTTGCAACATTGAGAATCTAGAAGACTCGAGAACCCTAACAAGATCTAATCGTGTACAGAGCTAAGTTATGGACCCAACCAGCCAGCATCTAAAAATCTAGAAGTAATTGACGAATCTTTTTCGGTAAAAAAGAAAAGCAAATTCATGAGGGAAAAATTAGAGAAGAAAGAGAGGGACTGAAGACCAGCTCTTGAGGGGAGCGAGAAGTTGGTTCTTCTTGTTATCCTTATCTTGTCTTTGGCTGAAGCAGGAAGCATGGGGTTTTACCTGTTATCAATCCTTTTGCCCTTTCCCCGACAATCGATCAGATTCAGCACAGTCACAAACCCTTTCGTTTCACTTCTTCAGATTAACTTTTGGAGTGAGGGGAGTGATTTACAGCTGCTGCTCCAAGTCCAGGTCTGTCTAGGGGCGCGTCTTTGCCCTTTTTATTCCAGTTCGACCGAAACGTGTCCTTTTCTTTAATTACTACAACAAGTCGTGTGCCCGTATCATGCACGGGTATTTTTTATCATATTAGACATACAATAATAATTTGATAAAAAAAAACATATAATAAATTTTTAATAAATAGAATTCATATATATGAAAGTTAAAAATTGCATATTAACATGAATGATTATTTTTTTTATTAATCTTTTATTATTATCCATGTCTCAATTTTTTATTTGCACAATATATCTCAACCAACTCAAGCTACTTCCCATTTTTCTTTTATTCCACCCTAACATGTAAACTTTTTTATATTGTCCATGTATATCCATTAAATCCTATTTTAAATTATATTTATAAAAAAAGTTAAAACTATAGTAACTTTTAAAGTTTCAAAAGTACATTTTAGAAAAAAAAACTATATTCTTTTTTAAAGTTCGTTAAAGAATTTTTTATATATTACATTTTTAATGGGATAACTAACTCTTTTTTAAGGTTGATAACTATTCGTACTATAATTGCTCCCCCTAACTCATTTATCTAATGGAAAATATGTCTCACCACCATTTTCAATCATAATCTCTACCAACTCCCTTTCCATGGAAATCATATTTAAATTTTTTGTACACGTCCATGAAATTGACCAATTTTTGAAACTTTCCCTCTCATACCCCCTTTCATACAGAAAGAATTTTTCTCCAAAGAGATTCACTTGATTAATATTCCTCATTCTCATTCTCATTTATCAAAGGTGTTAAATTAAATTATTACATCTTTTATTCTTAACACACACCTTATATTTTATAGTCTTTTTATCTTTTTATTTATTTGAAAAGATTTTATGTTATTTTATTTGTCATCCGATCTACAATAACAAATTCATACATATATAATAATTTGTTATCTCTAATGCTTATGGAATGGCCTCTTAGTGAGATTTTTAATTTCTATTGCTTTATAGGCATTGCTCAGCTTATCAACCACTTAAAAAATTTGCTAGCCAGTTCTACCCATAACAAAATCAAATTTTAATTTTCCTATCAAGTGAAATTTTTCAAAACAACTAACTTGTTGCAACACATACATAGATAAGTCACCAATTAAAGAAATTTTGTAACATTTTTCAATATTTCATTAATCACTATCAACAATAAAATAAAATAAAAACTCATAAACCAAATGAAGATAATCATAACTAATAACAATTTAATTTTTCAAATATTTAGTTGGGACTTTGACATTTACAAAGCATGAACAACTAAGAAAAGTTGTTCTTGATCCTAGGTCACAAAGACCCTTAAAAAAATGAGTTTTTTATTATAATTGATATAATAAAAGTTACTATAATTAAATAATTATTATAAAATTTAATATTATAATAAAAGTTAATATAATTTTATTTTTGTTATAAAATTTTTTTCAATATTAAAATTATTAAAATGAGTTTTAATATTAATAATTGATATAATAAAAATTACTATAATTAAATAATTATTATAATTACTATTAACATAATTATAAAATGATTTTTAAGTGTTAGAGCATGTTTTAAATTTTTTATTATATTTTTATTTTTTTAATTATTGATATATTTTAAATTAATAAAGATAACTATAATTACCATTAATATAATTATAAAATTATTGTTTAAGTGTTTGAGCATGTTTCAAATTTCATATTACATTTTTTTTTTGTGAAATGATTTTTAAATTATTTTAATATGTTTTAAATTTCTTATTATGTTTTTATTTATGTTATAAATTCTTTTTTAATATTGATATTTGATATAATAAAGGTAACTATAATTAAATAATTAATATAATTATTTTCGTTATAATTATTAAGTTTTGAACATTTTTCAAATTTCATATTATATTTTTATTTTTTAAAATTAAGTTTTACCCTTTTAAAATCATTTTATTATGTTTTAATTTCATGTTTTTATTTATTTTATAACCATTCCTTTTAAATGTTGAAATTGTTAAAATGGGATCTAAATAATATAGATTTTTTTATATAAAAATAACTATAACTAAATAATTACTATAATAGCTATCAACATAATTACAAAATGGTTTTTAAATGTTTGATAATGTTTTTTTTTTCTTAAAATTATTAGATATGTTTTAAATTATCATTATTTAGATTTATTATTATTATAACTTTTATTTTTATAGTAATATTGAATTTAATTTAAAATGTAAAAGATACTTTCTATTTTTGGAAGTTTTACTTCAAGGAAATTACTATTTTATCCTCACTTTAGTTTTCATTGTCCACTTTCACTACCTTACTTTTATATATATAAAGATAAAGATAAAGATGCCACTCTTTCTTTGCTATATATATCTACACCTAGTAGTAGTTATTTATGTATTTAAATTTATTATTTGTATTTTAATTAAATTAAAAAATTAATTTAAAATTATTTCGACTCTTAATTATAAAATTTAAGAGATATGTTGTGTAAGTATGAGATAAATTAGATACTATAATAATATCTAGGCCAACTCTTATACTAAAAAAATTTGTTCTTAAACTCACGTGCGTTGGTGAAATATTAAGAATTGATGAAGGTAAGTAAAAATGAGTTTAAATATGAGGATAGGCAAATTCGTATCATAATTGTGAACATCTTTTTTTTTACTGGAACCTTTTTTATAAATATGTCAAAAATTAAAAAAAATAAAAAATAAATAAAAATAGAAAAAAAAAGAATGTTTTAAGAGGTATGAGATTAATGAGTTTTATTGTTAGATTGTTGTGTCCCTCATAACTAACCATTTTTTCTCTAATCAATGGTCTTAATCATGATTTATGAAGTTGGACTCAGATGAGTCATTTTGATGAAAATCGTACAAGTTATTTGAGTGAGAATTTCTAACGCGGTCTCTGAAGTATGTGCATAATAACTTGGGTTGTATAAGTGGCATTGAAGTGATTCCTACCTTGTTGGTGAGCTAAGACCAAACTCTACAACTTTTATGTAAAGCCCGAAGGCTAAATTAAATATCTATCAAGTCTTATTACGCTTATGAGCCAAAATAGAGATGTTGTTTGAAAATGTTGAGTAATGTGTAAACATGGGCCATATCCAGTGTTATAGATGTTTTGGTGTGAAGCTGGTATTTTTTAAAAAAAAATAAAATTGATATATACAATTTTTTTAGAGCTTGATACCTAGTTCCAATGTTTGGACAACCGAAAAATGCTCCAGGGTACCAAAAAAATTATGACATGAAGAGAAAGATATTTGAAGCCCCACGTTGGAAAGAATGCAATCTTTTCAGCTCACCTTTCATGTCCCACATTGAGTAGAACACCCCTCTTTTTCAACCCTTCATTCCCTTATAAAAGCGTAGACTAAGTATTTGAGACATCAAAGAACAATGGATCATGCTGGCCTCTCATAATGTATAGGGCCTACACTTTAGCTCAAATTTTTGGAGATCTAGTAGATCATTTGGGCCTAATATTATCATAAGTTTAACCATAAATCGAATTTCCATAATGATAGATGAATGTGTGTACAAATCAAAAGGTCTTTCGAGAGTTCGTAAGGGGCTATGAGAACCAATGTATAGGTAAGATAGAAGAAGAAAAGACATTCACGAAGGCTTGCAGTAAAAGAGTTGATAAATCCGTCCCTTTAGAATACAAGTAAAGCAAATTAAATTATTAACATTGAGCCAAACAAATAGAGTAGTTAATCACGGGCTTCTACTTTTGTCCTTCTTTTCTTCTTCTTTTTCTCTTCCTCTTCTCCTTCATTGGCTAACTACTTTATATTATTTTATGTTTCAATATTTTTTTTTCTTCGTACAATTGTTAAAATAAAGAGCACTTTTCAATTTCCACATATACAAATTGTAACATTACTTCAAAAAAAAAAAATCTCTACCTAATTTATCCCATTTATTAAGTTTTGAGATGAAAACAAAAAGTACCTATAGTGCCTTTATCATTATTAAGCCTACAAACAAAAAAAAAAAAAAAAGTCTTGAAAGTTACAAGTCAAGTTCTAAATTACAAAATTGAATGAGGAATGCACTCATACTCAAGGAGAGGGATTAATTTATCAATGTCATCACAAAACTTACTTCTAGGGTTAAGATCTTACAATTAGAAGCTAAAATAAATCAAGAGCAAGAAATCATAAAAATTATATAGGGCTCACTTCAGGTTAAGTAACCTACCAATTAATATTTAATTCTCTTTGACGTGATTTACTTATCCTTGAGTGCCTTAGACTGGGTTGCTTATTTGAATATCTTCCACTTTTAGCATAATTTGTCCTTTACCTCACAAAGTTGATTGATATGCTAATAATTCTGGTGTAGTTTGTAACGCCCTAATTTCTAAACTCAGAAATATTGTCCGTTGGAGACACTATTCCTGAAGTTCCTGAAATCATTACGTTAAATTTTCAATATCGTCAAACATTCGCTTAAAACTATCCAACGATTAGTTTAAGCAATTACATTACAACATCAATATCTCTAAATAATAGTGAATCTTACTTAATGTTAGGGAAGAATCCACACTTGAAGAAGTTTGGTTCAATGAACTCATACTGGAAATTCGGCAGAGTCTCCCCTAAAACCGGATGTTACCAAACCCAAGGTTAACCTGAAACTCAGCAGAACCAGTACAATCTAATAACGTGAATACTTTAAAACTCATAATTAAGCCTCCATGGCTAAAAACATGATCATACGTTTATACATCATTAATCAACTAGCCATAATTACAAATGAACTAATTTCTATTACAAGAAACTTCTATTGTGAAATAAAACTCAGCTCTACCATCACCTTTCTTGCCATATCATTACCTGGAGTTCCTGCACAACTAAAGTAAATCCATGAAACGTGGGGTGAGATAATAATCTTAGCGAGTATAACTAAACATACATAAAGTGTGGGGGAGATCAACTTGACTAACTAATATGAAGCTAAATATCATACTCATATTCATATCACATAAAGATAATTAACATAACATATTCATAGACTTAATACTCAAATCATTATAATGCAATAATAATGCAACTCACTGCTATGCCTAGCGGGCATGAACTTATACTGAAACTGGAGTTAGACCTGAGCTCAGACTACGGGAAACGTCTTTCCCGGGACGAATCCCACCCATTACTGGACCGAAGTCAAGTTTTCTATAATTACTGAATTTTCTTAACTCACAGCACAAAGGCCGGCTTAAATTAACTCATAGTCAAAACCGGCTTACATGAATCAATAATGAAAACTGAAGTTTTAACTCACAGCACGAAGGCTGGCTTACTTAACTCACGGTCGAAACGGTAAACATGAATTGATAACCCAAAGCTGAAATATCGAGTGTTTCGAAACTTTCGTAAGTTTCGTAACTTCGAAATCTAAGGGAATTATAATCAATTCCTAGCATGAATCACTCACTTCTAGCATAAATTTCATCAATTCAATCAAATTAACTAAATAGAAAGGGAAATGGAAGGGTAGGGATCATACATTAAACATTTCACTACTTTCGTAAATCTCGCTACCCTAAGGTTTTCAACGAAATCATCGATCAAACTACTCAATCCAACACCAATATCAACAATCTAACTATAATATGCAAATAGAAAGGGAATCAAGAGAGTATGGTTCATACAATGGGGAGAAATCAAAATCAAGGAAAAGTGAGAGTGGTGTGAGTTATACTCACCAATTTTCTTGAAATTCTCAAGAGGAATTGATGGATTGGGAGTTCCTTTGATGAATCCTAGCTTTGATCCTCCTTAACCACTTCAAAATCCCACTTTCTCTCTCTAGAAACACTCTTTCTCTCTCTAGGGTTTGAAGGGGAGAAGAAGACCAAGTGAAGTTCTGATTTTGCATGTCCGTGTATTTATACTGGACAGCTGGTAATCGATTACCATAGCGCTGTAATCGATTACCAGAGGTAAAATTTACACTAAAAACGTTTCTGGGAATCTGGTAATCGATTACAATCCTTGGTAATCGATTACCAAAAACTCCGCTCTCAGGTAATCGATTACCACCCTATGAGTAATTGATTACACAAAACCAGCTCTCGGGTAATCGATTACAAAATTCCTGTAATCGATTACCAAAAACTCAGCTCTCAGGTAATCGATTATAGCCTGTGAGTAATCGATTACCTAAAAACTAGCTCTCGGGTAATCGATTACAAACTCCCTGTAATCGATTACCAGAACCCAAAACTCTTCATTTTATCCTGAAATAGAATTCTAAGTTAATTCTCATAATCCCCCCTCAACCTCTAATCACTAAACACAATAATCTTATTTCTAACCTAATGAGTTATTAAAACTTCTGGTTAAGGCTAACACTTGGTCTTATACTTGAGTTTTAAATCATAGCTCATCAATTAACCTTAATCTCTTAACTCATTTTCCTTTAATTACTAATACTTAACCCTTTTATTCTCAGCCTAATAAGTTGTTTAAAGTTTCTAATTGCGGGATGTTACATAGTTTCCCTTAATTAGATATTTATTGAACTTGGACATGCAAATAATTTCGGAAATAGGGATATTGACCGAGGTACTTCGTAACTCAGTTGGGATATGCTTTGGTCAATACGAAACTCGACTAGTACGTAACATAGTCCCACAAGCTATGAGTTGATTACACGAAATAGCTTCATAGTCAAAAGGGTAAACAATACATATGTGTAACTTTGAAATGGGACAAACCTCGGCTAGTATATAACATAGTCCCACAAGCTATGAGATGATTAAGCAAAATAGCTTCATAGTCATAAGGGTAAATGATACACATTATCTTGGTATAGCTTAGTGCGCGTCGTTTCATTTTTGGCAGAAATAGTTGCTTTTTATTCCTTTTGAACATGGGTCGTTGGATGGCTAGGAAGTTTCTAGAAACGTATCCCTGTCCGTTTGATGTATTAACTATCACATCTTGCCTACTCTCGTCGCTTCATTTTTCCATATTGATCCCAGAAAACGTTCTGGCACAAGTCATTGTTCCTGCTCTTTCGTCTTCCTTGCTTGCTGATGTTAGTTTTCTTCACGAAGTGTGGTGAGAACTTTGGTGCATTTTTCCCCTTCCTTGAATCATTTAAACTCTAGGTACTTCTTTGTTGCTTCTATGTCTGTTGCTTTTATGAAGTTGCTTGAGGCATTTCTGTGTGGATTATTGTGGATTTTGTCTTCCTGCTCGCTTTCGTTTTCTTTGGGTTGTGTCTATGGATGGCTCGAGTGATTTTGAAGATAGGGGAGTAGTGATTGTTGGTGATAATGAAAACCCTAGGGTAGAAACCTATGAGCATTTACTAGAAAATTCGCGTAGAAGAAGTGCCTTCAGTGCCTCCTACCGCATGGATATATTGGGATACATCCAAATTCTTTTGTCTTCAGCTCCGATTATAAGAAGTCGTAAGCAAAAACCTCATGGTAAAGAGATTAGTGTGGAAATTTGAAGAAAGATGAGGTGCATGTTCGCAAAGAGGGGGATCTTTTGGGCTATTTTCTAAAGGTTGATTATGAGGGTAAAGCTGAGAGTGAGTATGACTTTGTTTCCTACTCATGGGTGAGTTCAGGCATAAGTTGGAATTTCTCAATATACACAAATGAAAAGTGGTTGAATGACTTCATGGATAAACATATTTTATATATGAAAATCTTCCTAGTGAGGTTGAGTGTAGTCAGTATGGATAACGACCGAGTTTGTTCTCGCGTCCCTTCGGATGATTGTTGGCCTTTTGTCTTGGTTTACGATACGTTCTTTACTAAACTGAAATTAAAAATTCCTTTTAGTGATTTCCAATGTTCCATACTTCGCCTTCTCAACGTTGCTCCCACCAACTTCACCCTAACTCTTAGGGTTTTATTAACGCCTTTGAAATTCTATGTTCCTATTCTGAGATCCTACCTACCGAGGAAAAAAAACTTTTATTTTTTCAAGTTATGTTTACTAGACCCTTAGGATCGATTCCTATAAGTAGTCAACCTGACCGTTGAATCCTTCTTGCATATGTCGAGTCTTTTAAGCATTTCAAAGATCACTTTTTTAGACTTAGAAGTGAAGAGGGTAAACCCAAGTTCTTTAAGGATGATAAGGGCAACATGAAATCTCCTTTATATTGGATTCCTTGTCCTAGGGGTATACTTTGTATGGATCCCACTTTGCTATCTTTAGAAGAACTGGCCGAGGTTATTCATTCCATTTTTTAATTAGCGTCTAATCCACCAAAATTTCCTTGATTGTCCGTGTTATTCTTTACAAAATCAGGTAAAATAATATGTGCATTTAAAACAAAATAATTACCTAATTAATTTCTATACTCTACCTGCATTTGGATTTCAAAAACTTCATTATTCTCTGGCACACCATTACAGAATTTTGTCCATCCATTTTCATAAAAAAATAATCCTCTGAAGAACATTGACTAGAAGAGTCAAACTGAGATTGAACAATTTGTCTTTTTATAATACTCCCCAATGGGTCAATGAATGGATATTCAACAATACTGATTGAAAAGACAAAACCATTACTTGATTTTCAACCACCTATTGATAGTTTCCATGGAAGAAGTATTAATTAACATTCGAGCTACATCAAATTTATCCTTGTTCTTTGTAATAATATCAATACAAACATACATACCTACCAAAGTGAATTGCAAGTGACTTAAAGAAAGACTCAGACCATGCATGCACTAGGACGCCTTAACACTTAACCGATACATACCTTGCCCGTGGAATATGCTCCTGACACCATGGTCGTATTGTTAAAACCATAAAGAGAGCATATCCTTCAATCCTTTCATTAATTCAACAAAATCTTCCTCATCACTAGGTTGAATCACGATCAAATCTTTTCCCATTTGAATCACTTTAACAGATTGAGTTCCTTTCACTATAATTTTTTCCTACAATAATAGACTTTCAATGTGATGCACCTATCCATTATAACATTTTCTCAACCATTCCATCTCCTCAATCGCAACATTAAATTCCAGACCGTTCCAATTCATATTCATCACTTACTTTTTGCGTCTCTTTTGGCTTCCATGCTCTCCTAACATTCCCTCTTACAACATCCACATATGTCCACTCGACCACCACACCTTTTATGTCCATGTTTTGCTCTTGTGTCTCTTTTCTTTCTCCCAATGCAACTTCACCTGAATCACCATTCTCCATACTCCTTGCAAATTGAGAGATGTTAATATGGAGTTTGCAAGTGTCAATCCAAAGTTACCTCAACCTCTCCTTTCAACCAAACTGGGTTTAGATCATTTTTTAATCTTACAAAGTGAAATCAATTTTTTAGGAATATACACATTGAATCCATTCACTTCCCACTTGAAAAAAAAAAAAACTTTACAAAGATCCTCGGCATTGGGAAAATTGTGAAAAAGTACGTAATGCAATCCTCATACCTTGTACCAACTTCCTTCATAACCAATCCCCATTGTCCTTTTATAGCCTAACCAATCCGATCACGTGTCATTTCTCCTTTATTAATCTCCCCAAAGTCCATCGCCTCTCGCTCGTCTTGTTTCCTACCCTTACTTTTTATTGTTCTCTTTCAAAGTTCTCTCTTATATTATTAAGAACACAATTGGAAAAAATATTTATTTATTTATTTTAATAATATAAGTTGACCGTTGATATAAAATAAAAATTTCTAAAATGACATTCAATATAAAATGAAAATATAATTTTCTTAAAATGCCTACCTTATATTAAAATACATATATATAATATAATATAAAGTATGTAGTATTATTTGGTTCTGAATTATTTGCATTTAAAAAAAAATCTAGACAAGATCTCGGCGGCCTAAATTTTCATTGTCCGGATTAAATAAAAATAAAAAACGTGATGTAAATATTTATAACCGTTTTGTTTCTGCCCGAATTATTTATCACAAAAGTGTTATCAAAGTCATAACTATTCTTCGTAAAAAAAAAAAAAATCATGACTATTCAATCACGCTATATAAACCGGTACTTTTTTATTTTTAAATTTGAAAACTTCTTGCACGTAATTTCGCAATCCATGGCATCAATCATGCCTTCTGACTATATAATATATTCAAATTAATGACTGCACAATAATCGAACCTTTCATCGATGTGCATTTCTAGAGCTGGCTTACATAAATCTTAAGTTACAAAATCCACATGATTAATTAATCAACATAATGAAGAAAGAAAGAAAGAAAGAATAATGGTACCTCCAGGGAAGAGAGGTGTCCCCTTAAGAACAGAAAGCAAGCAAATTTCAGCCGAGACAGACCATTAGACAATTACTCTTGCAAATTAATTCTTCTACAGATTAACATTTACAGTAACAATTAACAAATTTTCCAGACTTCTCGCTTAGCATAATGCCATCAAACATATTTTCAAACCCTGCAAATGGAAAATAACCGTATTTTCAGTTCACTTTTAACAAACTTATGCCCTGCACGGTATTTCGAACATAACAGCTATATACAGTTGAAACAGTATATATATATTTTTTTTTTGGTAGGCAAAGAAAGTCATAGGCCATTCAACTAGCTATTTGAATTTTCAACAACTAACCTTGATATATAGGCAATAATAGCTCAACAAAACAAAACCAACACGGAACGTTAACAATAATTAATTAAGATAGAAAAGTAAAACCATGTGAAATGAATAAATGAATTATTATTTAGGTGGGCTTGAATTGAACTTACTGCTGGAATTCAATGTTAATTAAGGACGCAGAAGCATTAGCTATGGCCTGAAAAGCAGTGGTAGAGAGGACCATAGAAGTGTCCCTTGCAGAAGGCCTAGAACAGAGGACTGTGCCCTATCAACAATCTTAATCTGAATCATCTGGCCAGGAATGCAAGTTCTAGGAGCAGCTGCGCTGATGCATCTCACTTGATACTGCCTCCCACACGCTGCACCATTGTCCCAAATACCTTCACCTGCTGAACCAAACATGTTGCTTGATGGGAATTGAGATGCATCTCCGCCAAAACATGCTGTGGCTGTGTGTATTGTCACAATTAATTCAGAATTAAGTGAACTATATAGTATATAAATAATGTGAATTAAGTTGGGGATTAGGTTGTTTAATTGTTGAGGTGTCTATCAGTCTATGGGAGTGGCACTTACGTAAATAGGGAGGGCCATATTGGGCAGCGGTGCCAACATCAGCTTGGGAGTAAGGAATGAACAATGTTGGGAGGATGAGACAGAAGAGGATTAGGCGTTGGAAGCAAAGATGAGCCATAGATGACATGCTGCAAAGTGCAAATTAAGGAATTGAAGAAATAGTGAGGGCAAAATGCTAATTATAAAACTTCTAGACATACATAAGCGCCAAAGTCAACGCTGTACATGCCAGCCTTGCATTCTTCTAGTCTAGATGATCTATCATTCTATCTGATCACATGAAATGTCATGATATTTTTTTCTCCCGGAGTTTCTAGATACCTTAGAACAAATAAAAAATATTTATTCAAAAATCAACTAGTGTATATTATTCCAAAAACTTAATGTTTTAAACACAAAATTTCATGTTGTAAAATAAATTAATTTTAGTACCATTTAAAATATGGTTGTTTAATTTCTTGACAAAGTTTTTATTCTCGTCTGTTGTGAGGGAATCAAAAAGGGTTTTTTCTTTCCCCAATTATTGACAAATATAGGTCTCCGTGCCGGCTACCGCCGTTGGTTGATGGTTTCTGGTTAGAAGTTAGGACGTGCCGACCCCTATGTTTGCAGTCGGGACAATGGAAAAAACAAATTAATTTAATTAATAAATTACACAACCCAGTTTTTTATTTATTTCTTATTAATTAATACCTTTTCGGCTTCCTTTTCTCCGCACGCCGGTTTCAGAGGGTAGCATGGCTTACGGTGAAAGAATATTTTTATATATGATATTGTAGTCTATATATATATATATATATATATATATATATATATATATATATTTTGAATTTAATTACTATACAACACTTACGGGTGTCATCCATATTATGACATTTTAGGTAACATTAAACTCAATGGCAATATATTATTGGGTAAAACTTAATTTTTTTACATTGTCATGGTAACGTGGACAAATTACTAAATTTATAACGTAACCTTTATTTTATTTTCAATATGAAAAGATTTTAATTTCAATTTTATATAAATAATTATCATTAATTTACAAAGTAATCTTAACACTTTATTTGTTAGGTAATTATAGAATGAACCATTTGAATTTGGATTTACGGAGACGTTTATCATAAATTGTATAAATTTAATATTAAAAAAATTATTAATACATATTATAAATTTAATATTATTTTTTATAATAAAAAAAATTAGTGATATATGATGAACCAAAACTCAAAGCGTCCACCTTATAATAACTCTTATTAGTCTGTTCTCTTTGTTTGAACAAGGAAAAAAACGTCACAAGAGACAGACTCACGGAAAAATTTCAATTTAATTTAATGGTGTGTTTGGTTTACATTATATACACGTTTTCAAACACGGATTCAGACAGAAACTACTCTTATAGCATGTTTGGTTTAACGTTTAACGTGTTAAACTCACGTTTGAAACGTGGTTTTGTGTTAAATCAAACACACACTAAAAGCGAGGTGAAAAGTAATTTTCACTATTATTCCACTTTTTCATTATTTTTATTCACTTTTTTTAATCTAATTAAATAACTTAAAAATAAGTGTATGAATATCATTGCTCTAAATGGAACTGCAAAACTTAGAAAATGCACTGGTGGCTATGGCAGAGACTACAATAAAAACATCACAAAGTGAAGAGACATGAAGCGAAACGACGTACCTAGCTGATGGTGTACGTTCACTTTGCAGCGCTATCGAATTGTTGGGATAAGAACTCCAGCATCAATGATCAGTTAAATAGCGAAGACGAGTTGAGTAACTGCAAAGGAAAAGCAATTGAGACCATTAATTGTAGCATTTATATATAATTAAATTTTCAAATGCTTGGGCTAGTAACTTCATTACGTTTTTCTAAAGTAATACTAACTTTCTTACGTTACTTTCACATTTCACATGAAGAATGTTGTTTGTATAATAAAATAATGTACCATAAAAAGAGGGCTGGCGTTTAATATGAAGCACCAAATGGATGTTTTATCCATGAAGCACCTTTGCATGCCGTTAGATATAATATATTTTAAATGAATGGTGCAAATTTGGTACCAGTTACCGGTTCAATTAATTGACAAATTCTGAGGTATTTATATTTACGGTTGTGACCCCAACTTCTTTGTAATCCGATTTTTGTCCCCAGATTTATTTCATTATTCAAATCCTACCCAAATTAATTTGGGAGTAGATTTAGGGTTCATAATTTGTTTATGAGATTTGGTAAGGATGGGCGTTGAGACAGGGTAGGGTTTAACTCAGGAACAACTGGAGAAAAGACCACCTCTGAGGCGTAGTAGCAACGGCTCCGGCGATCTGACCATCGGCGTTGGGGGATTCTCTGCCAGTAGCATGCGAACAACTGGAGAAAAGACCACCTCTGAGGCGGTGTAGCGGTAGATCCGTCGATCTGACCATCGACGTTGGGGGATTCGCCGCTAGTAGCATAGGTTTATCCGATGACCTTGCACCTTTCTTAACGAGGAGAATGTCGGAGACAATGAGAACGTCGAAGCGCCGAATGTTGGGTATCGAGGTAATGCGAATCAGTGGGTGACCCAGCACCTTTCTTGACCTTGCACCTTTCTAGTTCGATCTTAATTGTTTGGATATCATCGTTTATGGCATTTAAGTTTAGTAACCCTCGATCTGAGCTGTTGGAGATCTGTGTGTTTTCAATTTGGGTGCAATTAAAAATTTCAGTTATGGTCCATTGTCCAAGCTTGCAGAGAATTCAAGTATCCATTTTTTAATTAAGAACAAGGGAGTGGATGCACTCTGAAATTGTTAGGGGCGAAGAAGTGGAAGCATAGAACAAAGTTAAATTCCGGAAACATGTAACCTACTAGCAATCTGATTGTTAATTAGCAAGCAATAACATAGATTTTTGCTAATTTGTCTATCATATCCTACATAGTAGAAATGCATTTTTGTCCTAAATAAGGCTATGATCAGTACCCAAGACAGGGCAAACAAAGCGAGGAACAATTTTTTGCTCTCCTCCATCATCGTCTGTAGCTTCCCAATCTTGAATGTCACCATGTCTGAACATTGCGGGCATTGTTGAGTTGAAGCTTGGGACATGTTTGTGTCGTCATCAAACCACTGAAAGTAATTGCAGCTATCTTCTTTCTGCACGATTTAGTGAATTACATTAAGAACATGTGGATATTAGAAGGAAAAAAAAGGTAACTTGATGAATAAACAAGATGGATACATTCCAATTGGCGGCAACGCCAAAATCTCCTCCCATGATTTCTTCTACTGTTAGACGTTAATAGCAGCATTGAGTCTCCACATCCGCACAATTTGTGGGTCGTATTAGAAGTAGAAGAGTACATTGTTTTGATACCACCCATTTATAGTATTGTTTGAGGAATCAGTAATTGTATAGTGAAGAAAGAAATATAATGATTCAGGATCAATAAAAGATACTAGATTGAAGGTTATGGTGTGATGAATTTAGCAATAGAGATGCTTGTACATGTAGGCTATGTTTCAAACTTGTGTTGATAGCTAGAGGCAGTATGTGGGAGAGGATAAATAGATGAGTTGTGGGAGTTGACAGTACTATTATTGGTGGGCTTAATTTGGGCCGGATTTTCACTTTGGATCAATTTAATTTCAACCAAAAAAAAAGTGCATCGATTAAATTGATGGGTATGTGAATAAGAAAAAAAAATGGAGAGCTGGTGAGAAAAATTGAATGTTGCACCTTCATCATACTATTCATCTGAATCACATCACTCTTTCTCATTCTTCTATGCCCAGGAAGCATTCCAGAATATTTTGGTCCCAAACAGCTCATGATTATGATTATCATTAAAAACAGTGGCATACCAACGCTTGGTAATTATGTCAACATGAGCACGAAAAGTTGCTTTACAATCACACCTAGTTTCACATCTAGGCTCCTGTTTCCTATTTTCCATTGTAAGACCTCTGTCTTCACAGAGACCATTGTTGGAACAAAAATACTCTCGTTGCAATTCTTCACCAGTTTTCTTGCTATATAGGATCTTTCCTTTTCGAACACTAAAACCATTGGCTTTGCCATATGCTTTATAGAACTTGTAGGATAAATCCATATTAGCAAAGTCATATTTACTAATGTCATTAGGAACAAAACTATCCCAATCCATGTTAGTTATGTCGTGCTCACTATTGATATGAATGCAGACCTGACCTTCAATACCTCCATTTGCTTCATCACCAGAATTGTTGTTTAAATGCTCATCATCCACAAAAGGAGCCTGACCATCTTTGTCAACCCCTGAGGCATTAACACCTTCTGCATGTAACTCTGCTTCATAACAGTTCAAATCATCCAATATCTGAACAAATAAACAAATACAATTTCGTTCAAATGTAACAAACCACAATCCTTATTAACAGCGGTAATATGAAATCATGAAACAAAATCACACCTTAGCCAATGTTTCCACATCAATAGAAGAATCCCACGAATAATCCATGTTGTGTTCTTATAAACCCAAACGGTCTAAACCTGGAATGCTGTTATAAAAATTAGAAACTCAGACCAAATGCAAAAATTTTGGTATTCAAATTATCTAACCCCTACTAACCATTCAAATAGAAATTCAAGGGACATAATCCATGCTTAACATAGCATATCAGAGTATAATTATTTGCTATCATCACAGTACAGATTCAAAGTAATCCACCAAGGATCCGAATACAAAAATTTAACACAGCATGTACTCTACAATGGAAATAAAAAACGCAGCCATTTTTCATATATACCCAAGGTCTTGAGCGTATCTGTCGTAGACAAAAAATATGGCAGCAAAATCATTTTGGGGCTCAACAAGAATATATCAGATTCTCTGTGTAGAGCAGAACTGACCCCAAGTTCACAACATTTTAACTTCAGTTCACAACACAACTATATCCAAGTGCTAATAATTGTTCAAATCAGACACTGCAGACCCCTCTTTTATATTAAATTTTTCTCAAATTTGCTATGAACTTACGACAGAGGCACATGGTCAGTAATAAAAACCAGTCCAGCACTCACATATTACTAATTAGGAATGAACAACAAATTATACCAACACATTATAAAGTACCAGTAGAATGAAGGGGACATAATTTGAATCACTCCATGAAAAAGTAACAAACAATGATGACTCAGGCATTTTATCAAACATATTGTATTCATAACCCATTAAGCATTACAGAACTCAGAATCAGAAATGTGAAGACTAAGGGGTGGAAAAGAAAGGATATTTACAAATCTGTGATCTTCTTCGACAGCTGGAAAATCTATGTTCTTCTCTTACAGCTCAACCCCACGGTAACTCTCTTTTTTTCGTAAATCGAAATTTCTTGTCCCTATCTCAAATCAAAGGAAACCAAAAACTAAGAAAACAGAAAATCGTTTATCTGCTTCAAACGAAAGCAGTGTAATATAGTGACCTAACCTCTCCTTGTAGCGATAATCTTCACTCGTTCAATGCTACTCGCAAGACTGGGTATGAAACGATGACCCAAAAACCCGTGTCGCTCTGAACAGTTCGCATTCACCCACCACCTCTCGTCAATCTAAGTCGAAGTTGGTCGCTCTTCACACATTCACTATGATTCGAAGACTGGGTTTACTTGCTCTCACCATATGTGAGTTTTGATGGCGTGGGTCTCGAAAATCCCATGAGAGAAGTGTCGCTAACATAGGGCATCACTTTCCCTAATTCAGAGATTCAGATCAAGAGAAGTTATTTCGTGAAAGGCCAAACATTACTAAACTATTGTACATATAACAGGGGCTACTATGCAAATTAAAATTGTACTGGGCATAAATAAAAGAACACCCATTTTTTAGCGTCCGGTTACGAAACATAAAATAAGCGGTTAAAAACGGTGCTTCATAGATAAAGCATCCATTTGGTGCTTCATATTAAACGCACCCTAAAAAGAGATGTAGAAATAAAAGAGAGAAATGTGAGAACGCACCCTAAAAAGAGATGTAGAAATAAAGAGAGAAATGTGAGATGTAATAAAAAGGGATAGAAAGTAAAAATATATTGTATAAATTATTATATATTCTTAGTGTATGAATATGTTCGATCTCTTTCACATGGTTCAACCTCAGTTTGCTAAATATTTGAAAGTATAGCTTGCCTTTATGGTGCATAAAGGTTTTATCTAGACTCGAGTAGGATGTTTTTCCTTGAAATATACATGTCATCTTATACCAAAAAATATTATTCATGACCCCTCCTCTTTTTTTCACACTTCTCTTCCCTAAATTGAAATTATTTTTATTAACTTATTAATATATATTTTAAATAATTAATAATTAAATATTATCAAGAGAGATTTTGAGATTAAAAAACCTAAAAAATAATTAAAACTAAATATACACTATATCTTCTTATATGATATGATTTGCATTTAAAAAATGTCATTTATCAAACAATTTTAACTTCACTTTTAAAAACTCTTATTTTTAACTTCAATTTTAAAGTAACTTTCAATTAAAAAAAAACTATGTCGAGCACAATTGATAGGGTTAAGAATATAGTCAGTAAAATGAACTAGGATATCGGGTTAACCCATAAAAAAATGTCTCGGGTCTTTATTTAAAAGCCCAAATAACTCCTGGGTTTTTTAGCCTAATCCAATAAAGTCACTACTCGTAAAAAATCGAGTAGCATGTAAAATCTGCAAAAAAAATCGGTCTACTAAAAAAATCCTGCAAAAAATTAGGGTTCATACTTTTATTTTAGAAGCTCGAATTATTTTCAGACTTTTTAGCCCAGCCGCAAAAACTTGCTACACGTATCGGAACGAGTCGGGTAGCCAGAATTGTCTACTCTATTTAAGAGGCTTGAATTATTTCTACTTGCATCCTTGCATGTATAAATGGGTATGCGATAGCTAGAGCTGGCAAAACGAGCTACTAGGCTTAGCCCAAAGCGGGGTAGCGAGCTTTTGTAGGTCGGGCCCAGAAAAATTCGGTCATGTGAAATTAGAGCCCGAGCCGGCCCTATATGGGTAGTGGGCTTGTAGGCCGAACCGGTTAAAACCTAATTTATTAAAAAATGTTGCCCATTAAAAGTTATAATCAATTACGCTTTTATAAACTAAAAAATATTAAAAAATTCATGTACCCTAATAAATTAAATTATGTTGATAACCTTGGTAATCTGAATGTTATCAGAGCTAATACTATAACTTGGACTGCCTTTGTATGTTTATTTGCTTTAGATCAATTACAGTTTCATATGTAAAAAGACAAAGGTAATAAAACACTTCATGATGTTGCTTTGTCTAATCTTGATTGGACTATAACTTGGATTTGTTGGAACTTTTGGGTCCCTTTTAATTAATAAAATTCTCTTAGACAATAAATTAAAAGCATGTTGATGCATGTTTAGGTGATTTGTTAATTCCTGCTTATAGTGTGGGGCTGCGACGAACGGGTGGCTGTGCACTTGGGAGGTTGACGACGCAGCAGTGTTGTCATCTTGAGAGAGTCATAATGAAAGATTATGAGTAGGGTTTGGAGATTTTCATCTAACTTGAGTCATGTGAGACACACACCTTTTTTTGTTTTTTTAAATATTTTTTAATATATTCAGGACGCACGTTATCCTGGCGAAATGGGCTGACTCGAACCCAAACTTAGTCCGGGAACTATTTCTTCCAGGCTAAAAAGCCCGCAAAAAAGGCCTCTAATTTTAGTGCCCAAGTCCTATGAAATTGTTGGTTCGATCGGGCCAACCAATTTTTCCAGCTCTATGCGATAACGACCGAGTGGAACCAGATTAGCTTGGTACCGAATAAAGTTGTAGAGGCAAGTAAGGGCAGATCTTTGGGTCAAACGGGTGAAAAAGTAAGTTAAGTGCGATTGCTTGTAATCGATTTCAGGTCGGTAAAATATATTCCGCCAGTGACCAAAATCAACCGACTCAACTGGTGTATTTTTAAAATTGTAACGTATCCGCAACACACTGACCACCCTTTCGATTTGTGATACGATTTTAGGGACCCAAGGACTATCTAGGGTAAACATGTGACCCTACCTAGCTATCTCTTCTCTCGTCAATTACTTCTCTGATCTCTTACCCTTCGTTTGTTTTAATAGAAATGAGGAAGAGAGAGTTGGGGAAGAGAGAGTTGGGGAAGAGATTACCCCACCATCTTGTTTGGTTTAACATAGGAGAGACAGATTGATTTATAAAAAGTGATGGGGCCCACATAGATATTACTCTCTCCATAACATGAGAGAAAGTGGGGAAAGAAGGGTGTTTTTAGTAAAAAGTCAATTTTGTCCCATTGTAGGAGAGAGATTGAATTAATTAATATTTTTTATTTTAAGGGTAGTTTCGTCTTTTTACCTTTCTTACACATTTCTCTCTCATTTCTCCACAACAAAACAATTATCATAATTAATTTCTCTTCTATCTCTCTCATATTTCTCTAATACCAAACAACCTCTATTTCTACTTAATTTCTCTATTATTTCTCTCTTTCCTATTTCTCTATTCCCCATTTCTCTTCTTAAACCAAACAAAGGGTTAGTCTCTCACTTTTCTGGGTTTCCCCGCTTCACACCCTTCCTCTCCACTTAGCTATGCTTCTCTCTTCCTCGCCTCCTTCTTTCTCCCTCTCAACATTTCTTCTCTCTACAACAAGGATGAATGACACTCGAAGATGCAACCAAGTTGTTTATGGTGAAAAATCTAATTTCGAAAATTAAACTTATCACTTTGATTCTAAGAACAATCTGGGGATTAGAATCAGATCCTCTTACGGGACTCTTTTTAAAAAGTAGGTTTATGGTGTTTCTGATTTATTGAAATAGACTTTTCAAAGTTCAATTTTCTGGGTGAAAATGTTTGATTGGTACAGAATTTCACCAAATCAATTACTATGTTTTCGAAAAATCCAGAAATGATAGATTCCAGAAAGTTGATTCAGAATTTTAACAAAGAACTTTTCTTTCGAAAGAAATTAGAACTACTTGATTCAGAATTTTATCAAAGTTCTAAAGTTTCCACTTGACTTCTTTTAGAATAAAGAGAATCACAGTTTCAGAATGTTTGAAAGAATACAGAATTTAAAGCAAAGAGATAAAAGTGCATGAAATGAAGAATACTGAATGTAAATTGCAGAAAGTAAATGAATTGAAAGAACAAATTGCATAAAGATATAAGTGGATGGGATCATCACATACAGTCAATCCTTGTAAACCTGTTGGTCGCAGTGTGATCGGACGTGAAGGTGTTTAAGGATATGAGTATAATGAATTTTCCAACCCTTATTACATTATGGGTGTACCTATTTATAGATTTCTAATCCTAACGGCTAACTAATACATGTTTGACACATCAGCAGCCTATCTATGTTGGCAGCGTGTATGCTTGCCACGTTTTCTGCTATCCAGAAAACTAATTACATTTTTCAAACTGAACCACTAACTTAATGACACATGTATTTGTCATTTGTAACTTCCTTTAACTGCTCCTTTTGGTGTCCTGTGACTTCTATTTCTTCGAAGACTCATATTTGGATTTCTCGAAATCCTGTCTTTAGATTTCTTGAAGTCTTCTTTCTGATTTCTCGAAGAGGTCTTCTTTCTGATTTCTCGAAGTCTTCATCTTCTGATTTCTCAATATCATCATCTTCTGATTTCTCGAAATCTTCTTTCTTCTGATTTCTCGAAATCTTCTTTCTTGATATTTTGACTTTATGGTTTCGAGATTTTGACTACTTTGTGCCACATGTTTAATTTTGTTTGGTCTTTCCGAAGGTTACAAAGACCACCGGCCACCGTCCATTTGATTTTTACCATGAGGATTTTTCTTATTGGACATAAAAGTGGTTTCATTAATGGCACTTGAGTTGTTTCGCTCCTATAAATAAGAGTATTCTTTTTCATCTTTCTCACAACTCTTCCTTCTTTTCTCTTTCTTGTAATTTCTTTTTAGAGAATCTTCAGGAAATATGAAGAGGGTAATCTCTTTGGCTATTTTGTTTAATTAATAAGTGAACTTATTTAAAGCTTCCCATTCTGATCTAATTTTCTTCCTCTTGTAAAGGTTATTTAACAGGTTGGAAGCAATATTCTCCTTTTCTTCTCCCAAGTTAACCACTGAATTGCTTCTAATCAAGCTTTTTCAAGGAGAAAGAAGAGAAAGTACGGAATACCATGAGCCAAAGTTTCTTTTAGATCTTAGGATAGTTTCCTTTCTAATGTTCTAAGTATTTAGGATAGTTTTCTTTCTAATATCTTTCCATGTATTCGAACTAATGTAATTCGAATTTGAATAAAAGAAATATCCTTTAGACTTCTCAGAATACCAGAAACATTATATCCTTTTTTCTTCGAATTTCTAAAGTCTTTGTATTAACTTTACTTAAGAATTTTTCTAAGTTAATAGACTTGTTATCCAATTCGAAACAAGGTAACTTCATCCTCTTCTGTAAATTCGAAAATGACCTTTACTTTTGACATTTTGGGAATTCGAACAATTTGGAAATCAAATCCCAACAGATGCCCCCCCAAAAATAGTCTCTTTCAAATAATAATTTATTTTTTGTAGAAAGAGATATTTTTGGAACAAACTCTTGGTATTCCTTATAACAACTATTTAAAATTTAAATGGAAAATTTAAATATCTGTTTCAGATAAACCTTTTATCTTCCAAATAAATTAATATTTCAGTTATTATAAAAGTTAACTGACTTTCCCACAATTTTGGGTTACTGCTATCTTCCAAGATAAGTTCGAGAGTTCTAAACCTTCAGATTCTGATCTTCCCAATTCTGTTGAAGGTTATAGATTGTCTTATCTTACTCCAACTTCGAAAAAGAATCGTCAGGAGCATTTCAAGTCTTATATTTCCTCTTTCCTAAGCTTAAAGAAACATTCTCCCAACCTTGCCCCTTTCTCTGCTCGAACTCGAGGACCTGAATGGTTCACTCGAAAATTTCCTTGTGACACTCCTGGGGCCCAATCTGAAAGTTTGGAATGAAGACTTGGTGGATGGTGAAGAGGGTTTCGAGAAGTTACAACTCTCGAAGGCTCGTAGACCTCTTTCTCTCGAACCAATCTCGTTCGAACCTTCTTATTATTGCACTTTATCCTTTGAAGAATGGTGGTCGAAATACTATTGTAGTATTCAAGTAGATGAAGCAACATGTTTTTCCAGACTAACCAAAGACATTGCTTCTTCGCAGAAACCGACCAAGAAAACTGAAGGTATGCACATCAAAGAAATTGAAGCTTTTGAGAAATATTTTCATGTGTTCTATATTCCTAATAAAATACATAGAACAATTTCTGAAGCAGCTTCTTCTTTAAAAGAAAAAAATTCTTCGAATCAGAAAAGTTTTAAACTTGTAAATCCTAAAGGTACCACAGTTTTCGAAAAGTATTGTCCAAAGTTTCCTCCTTTGCCAACAGCAAAGTTTGGATTGGCAAAAAGTTTAAATGGTCCAGAATGGACTAGACCTTTAGGTTTTGATCTACTTTTTAATAGTCTAAAACCTCTTTCGAAAAGAGTCACTTTAACCAAGTATACATTGGACAATTATCCTTTTAAACCTCATGTGGATATAGAACATGTGAGAATTATTTCTAAGAACTACATTGTTCAAGGTAATAACAGAATCATTCTTTAATGATTTCTGATCTTATCCCAATCTTGAACTTACAATTCCTTTCTATTTTTTATAGCTCAAGAGTGCAATCTTTCGAAAGGTGCTGAGGAAGATTGGGAAAGCGATGAGGAAGAGGAGAAAAAGTCTAAGAAGCGAAAAGCTTCAGTCTCTTCTCGAAAACCTATGGTAAGCTGTATTTCGAGAATTTGAACTTCTTTCAACTCTGAATTTCGAAATTTAACTTTTTATTTGTTTTACTATTTAGACTACTACCCCCAAGTCTCGAAAGAAGGCTACGTCTAGTAAGGTCGAAAAGAGTAACGATCCTTCTGACAAGAGCCAATCTGCTTCGGTGGATAAGAAAAGAAAAGCAGATGATTCTAATACTTCCAAGGAGAAAATAGTCAAGGTTTCGAAGAAGAAGAAGAAATCTGAAAAATCTGATGATAGATCTCTCTCAGAGGTATCTTCGAATTCCTTTATCAGTTTCGAAATCTTTATAGAATATGAAGATTCTAGTTGTTTATTTCTTCGAAATCTGATGCCACTTTGTTTATTTTAACAGGAAAACACTCCTGAACAACCAATTGTTCCTTTGAGAGAAAAAATTTCAAAGAAAGAAAAGAAAGTCCCTAAGTCAAAGGTTCTTTCAGTAATTCCCCCAGGGAAAACCATTGGGGCAGTAAGTTTCGAACTTCCCTTGTACTTGTCTTCTTTATTTCTTTTAAAGTCATTTTGAGAACTTTTTCTTTCTTCATCTGATTTTTGAAACTTATTTTCTTTATGTAAAACGTCAGAGAGTTGGCCAAAGGTTTAAGGCCAAGGCTTATAAGAAACAAATCCCAAGTGAGGTTGTAGAACAAGTAAACCTTTTACTCTCTTTTTCGAAATAAAAACGTTTACCATCAATCCCTCCCTTTATTTTATGATTTTAATCTAATCATTTGTTATTTGTTACTTTTCAGATCAACCTTTCTTCAAGTTCTCAGGTGGAAAGTGGGGGGATTGATGAAAATACTATAGAAAGCCCACTTCAAGCTATCTCTTTGAAGAAATCACAAAAACTGGGTTTAGAGAATATTGAAGAGAATACTGAGAATCGAGAAGAAGAGAAAGAAGAAGAAGAAGAAGTTCAATCTCCTTCGAATCCAATCAATGAAGATGCCCTAATGGAAGAAAAAGATGATCCTTCTGCTTCTCAAGGAACCAAAGATTCTGTCTCAAAAATCCAAACCATTCAGACGGAATCGGGAACTCCTGAGAAAGCTCCTAGCTTTTCAAGGGATTCATCCAGGTCCACTCCAGTATATCATGCCAAAGATTTAGACGAATGTCTCAAAGGTCTGGATGAAAACCCTTTCTTGATTTTGGAAGTACTTTCCGGAGACATTTCTTTGTCATCCGCTCACTCTGAAGCAACGGTGCAAAATCCTTTGAGTGAAGAAAATTCTCCTGAGCAAGTTCTTCAAAGTTTCAAGAAATTGGTTTTCGAAAAGCCCATGATGAAGGAAATCCCGAAGGATCGTCTCTATAGGGAAGAAATCGAAATCTATCTCATTTATTTCGATAAGAAGAATTCTCTCTTTTCTGAGTCCCGAAAACAATGGATCAAAGACTTCGTTGAACTCTATCAGAGCAGTATTGGGACTGTTAACCAAATAGAACAAGTCAAGTCTAAACTGGTTATGCAGAAAAGTGAACAAACTGAATTGATTGACAAGATGCAAAACAGTAAGGTCAAAGTAAACAAGTATGATCAATCTATTCAGCAGAATTCTTCTAAGATCGAAAGTTTAGAACAAGAAAATCTAAGGCTCGAAGGCCTCCTCAAACGATACCAAGAAGAACTAGAGAAATCCAGGAAGGCTAAGGGTGAGCTCGAAACTACACTTGCAAGGCAAAGGTCTTCTCGAATGGAAATTCTTAACTCTGTTCGAAGTGTCTCTCGAGATGTTGTTCGAGTTTCTAAAGACATCAAGAACTTGGAAAAGAATGATACAAGCTTAAAGATATGCTATGAAGACCTGATGCACAATTTTGCGAAATTGAAGAGCGAAGCCCCATTTTAGCCTATTCGTATTTTCTTCTTGTTATTTGTTTATAACATTGTTTCGAGCATGGTCTCGAATTTCTAGTATTATTCGAACAATTTTACTCTTGTTTATATCTAATTTTAATTTCTTGCAAGTTTGGCTTATATTCTTTCAAGTATTTTCCATTTATTGACATTATGCGCAAATCACCAAGTATTTCTCGAATTGAATACGCATTACTGGAAAACACTTTTTCAATCTCGAAAGGTCCTTCCCAATTAGGTGACCATTTACCAAACCTCTTAGACTTTTTATCAATTGGCAAAATCAACTTCCAAACATAATCACCAACTTGGAATTCTTTTTTCTTGACTTTGTTATTATAAGAACGAGCTATTTGCTCTTTTTGCCTAATTATACTTTCAAGAGCAATCAATATTTCTTCATCAAGTTGATTTAATTCATCAAACATCAAATTCCAATAATCTTGAGAAGGTAACTCATATTGTCTTTGAACCCTTATTGATTGTAAATTTACTTCAACTGGTAATATAGCATCATGACCATATACCAACTTATAAGGGGTAGTTCGAGTAGCTTCTCTTGGTGAATTTCTATAAACCCAAAGAATTTGATTCAAAGTCTCATGCCAATTTCTAGGTTTTTGCCCAATATGCCTTTTAATTAAAGCAATAATATTTTTATTTACTGCTTCAACTTGACCATTGGCTTGTGCATAGTAAGGAGTAGAAGAAAGTAATTTTATTCCTTTTGATTCAGCAAACTTAACCATTTTCCTTCCAGTAAACATTGTTCCTTGATCTGTAGTAATGGTTTCTGATAAGCCAAATCTGAATATTATATTCTCTTCTATGAAACGGATAATATCTTCTTGAGAAACTTCTCTTAAAGGAATTGCTTCTACCCATTTGGTAAAATAATCAACTCCAACTAAAATAAATTTATGGTTTTTCGAAGAAACTGTGTGTATCATCCCAATTAGATCTAAAGCCCATCCTCGAAAGGGCCAAGGCTTTATGATTGAATGCAATTCACTTGTTGGAATTTGTTGTACATTTCCATGTTTTTGACATTCTTCACAAGCTTTTGCAAAATTGTGACAATCTTTGGCCATTGAAGGCCAAAAGAATAGCTTTCTTTTCAGAATCCATTCCATTTTCTTTCCGGCTTGATGAGCTCCACAAGCACCTTCATGAACTTCAACTAAAGCCAAATATGCTTCTGTTTCACCCAAACATCGAAGCAAATTCCCATCAACAGCTTTCTTATAAAGTTCTTCACCCAAAATACAATAATTCAAAATCTTATATTTCAAGTGTTTCTTATTTGCTAAAGAAGGATTTTGGATAAGTTTCACAATCTCTTTTCTCCAATCATTTTGATCTAAAAGGTTTACATTATGGATGTCGAATCCTTTCCTTGGAAACCTTCTTTGAATATCACTAATTTTTCTAAGTGTTCCAATAGAGATTCTATATCCAGAAGCTATTTGAGCCAATTCATTAGCTTTGAATTTTTGACCTCTTGGAATATGTTCAATTTTTACTTCGTCAAACATTTCCAGAAGTTTATTGGCTTGCACCAAATACTTAGCCAATTTTAGATCTAAACATTTATACTCCTTGGTTATCTGTTTGATAACTAATTGAGAATCTCCTTGAATATGAACATTTCTCGAATTCAAAGAAACCAAAATTTTGAGACCTGCTATTAAAGCTTCATATTCTACTGCATTATTCGAACAAGGATGTTTTATTTCAAACATCATTCGAGTTGGGAATCCTTTTGGGGAAATTAATAAAATTCCAATTCCTGATCCATTCTTATGTTTGGATCCATCGAAATATAATTTCCAAGGTTCTAAACCTACGTATATTGATTCCTCAATTGGAATCTGAGGATGGTCAACCAAAAAATCTGCAACCACTTGTCCTTTCATTGCTTTTAAAGGGACAAATTTTAATGAAAACTCAATTAATGCTAAAGCCCATTTTCCAATTCTACTGTGTAATATAGGTTTCAACAACATATGCTTTATTACATCAAAGTGCGAAATCACAAATACATCATAAGGTTTCACATAATACTTGAGTTTAGTACATGAAAAGTATAAACATAAGCATAATTTTTCAATGGCACAATATCTAGTTTCAGCATCATTAAGGACTCTACTTAAATAGTAAATAGCTCTTTCAACGCCATTTTCGTCCTCTTGAGCCAACATACTTCCAATTGTGGCTTCTGATGCAGAAATATATAACTTCAAGGGTCTTCCTGGCAAAGGAGGAGTCATAATAGGAGGAGTTGTCAAATACTTCTTGATTTCTTCGAAGGCTTGTTGGTGTTCCTCTTCCCATTTGAAATTTCCTTCTTTCTTCAATTTCAACAATGGAGAAAACACTCTTGTCTTTCCTGAGAGGTTCGAAATAAACCTTCGAAGAAAATTGACTTTTCCCAAAAAAGATTGTAATTGTTTCTTGGTTGTAGGTGGAGATGCTTCGAGAATTGTTTTAGTTTTATTCTTGTCTATCTCAACACCTTTCTTGTGTACAAGAAATCCTAAGAAATTTCCTGCAGATACACCAAAAGCACATTTAATAGGATTCATTTTCAACCCATGCTTTCTCATTTTCTCGAAAGCTTGTCTTAAATGGTTCAAATGCAAGCTTTTTGATTCAGATTTAACCACAACATCGTCTATATAAACTTGCATAAAATTTCCTATTAAATCATGAAAAATCGAATTCATGGCTCTTTGGTAAGTTGCACCAGCATTTTTTAAACCAAAGGGCATCATTACCCATTCATAAGTACCTATTGCACCAGGACATCGAAAAGCTGTTTTCGAAACATCCTCTTCGGCAATAAAAATTTGATTATAACCTGAATACCCATCTAACATACATAACAATTCATTTCCTGCTGCCGAATCTATTAACATGTCAGCAATTGGCATTGGATATTCATCTTTAGGAGTTGCGTTATTTAGATCTCGAAAGTCAATGCATACTCTTAAAGAACCATTTTTCTTAATTACAGGCACAATATTCGAAATCCAATCAACATACCTGGCAGTTCTAATGAACTTAGCCTTCAGAAGACGCTCAATTTCTTCTTTGATCTTCGAAACTATTTTTGGAGCGAATCTTCTAGGAGCCTGTTTCACTGGTCTTTTTTCTGGAAAAGTTGGAAGCTTATGTTCTACCAGTTCTCGACTCAAACCAGGCATTTCATGATAATCCCAAGCGAAATAATCTTTATACTCTTTCAACAAGTCAATGATCTCTTCTTTAAAATCTCCTTCGAGATTCTGACTTATGAATGTGGGTCTTTTTTTCTTTTTCATCTCCCAAATTTATTTCTTCCAAAGGATCTTGAGCTTCCATCTTCTTAATACCTTGAGACAAAAATCCTTCGAAACCTAAAGGGGAATCGTCATATATGCAATCGAGTTTCTCGAACTCCAACCCTTGTGTTTCTAGAACATATGTCTCAATCTTTTTAATCACTTCCTCAAGATATTCCTTTTGAGAATTTTCAACTCCTTCAGAAGGACCCTGATCTTTTTCAGAATCTTCGTTTTTTCTTAATGAAATTTCATCTTGTGAAATTCCTTCTTCTGATATCTCCTCAATAATTATTTTTTCCTCTTGTCACTCGGCCTTGAGGGCCGTTTCTTTTTTATTTTGTTTATTTTGATTGAGTTCGGCTTCGAGAGCCGCCTCTATTCTTTTTTCGGCCACATAGGCCGAAATTCGAGCCAAAAAGCTCGAACTTACTCTGGATCTGACCATTCATTTATTTCTGCGGCCTCGAATGGGCCGACATCACATTGTAGAATAAATCCGAAATTTGGATTTATTCTTAGAGAATATGGAACCTTAGTAGGAGCCAGAGCATATTTATCAATGACTTCGAATGGTCTAATTTTCATGACTCTTTTCTCTGTACTCCGAATGTCCACTGCATCTTCCTCTACCTTGAAATAGTTTTTGTCCCCATCCACATATATGGGGACACCTTCTTTTGTCCACATGCATAACCTTTGATGCATAGAGGATGGAACAACACCGACACCATGTATCCACTCTCTACCAAGCAACAAATTGTAATTTGCCTTGGAGTCGACCACCACAAACATGGTAGGCCTCATGATAGTTCCCACCGTCAACTCCAAAGACAAAACTCCCTCAGACTTCGAGGTCTTCCCACTGAAATCTGTAATAATCATTTGGTGGGGCATTAAATCAAACTTGGTTTTCCCCAACCTCTTCATCATAAATTTTGGCATTAAATTCTCTGCTGCTCCTGAATCAACAAGCACTTTACCAATGCTTTCTTCTTCAACCAATGCTCTAATAAATAGAGGCTTCAAGTGAAGTTGCATTTCCTCTGTAGGCCTTTCGAATACTGCTGATGTATTCTGACAGATTTGCTTGCCAATATAGGTGTAACATACAGGATCCTCACCTATGTCATCTTCCTCGAAGTCTTCCTCTTCTAAACCTTTTTCTAATTCTTCAGCGTATTCAGCAGGCAGAATCGAGACTATTGCGCAGATGTCTTCCAGACCATCTACGAAGCCTGTTTCGAAATTCTCTGTAAGCAAGTCATCTTCATCCTCTTCGAAATTTCCAATAACTTGGAAAAAGGTTTCTTTTTGACAACTTGAGCATAGGATGGATGATTTGCGTTTGCCTGAACTTGAATTATCTGAGCATTCTTCGCTTGCAAAGGTTTAGTTTGTTGTTTTCCTTCCTCAACATTCATATTATTCTTTTCTTGTTTTTCAAAGGCTGCTTTCCTCATTCTCTGAGCCCTCCTCCATTGGGTCTTCGTCATCTGGGGCCTGTTTCAAAATAAGGTTTTTGATGAAAACTTTGGAAATTGTTTGGTTGCCTCACATACCCTGGTCGAACCCACTGGTTCGGAGGAACTGAAGATGAAGGTATGAAAGTTCGAGGCTTCATCCTTTCTTGAAAACCTTGGGTAACAGGTAGTTTTCCTTTCTCGAACCTATTGAGATTCCCAGGTACCTTTCCTCCGGAAATAGATTCAGACTTAGAGATCCATCCCCCATAAGAAGCATGAGGTTTCTTTTGTTTGACTTCGACCTTTTGGCGTTGAGCAGCCACTTTGTGGTAATGTGTCTTCATCTCTGATTCACGAAACGCTTTGGCTGCTGATCTATCAAATAAGGCATGGCACCTTGGGCAAAGATCAATGGAGGCATCCTCTGCCTTCTTTCTGTTCAGAAACTCCAATAGGGATTCTCCTCCCTTTGGAAACACATCCTGTACCTCTTGGTCTCCATCCAAAGCCATCTCTGTGGCCTGACCCACAGAGTTTGAATCCTCAACTTCAACCATGTTAACACTCAAAGGTTCTGCGTAGTTTGCATTCACCTGAAGAGGGTCTGAATCAATCTTCATGGCCATTGGGATTTTTTCTTCGAACTTCAATCTCCCTTGCTTAATAGCCTCTTGAATAATATCCCTGAAACGCACACACTATTAGTCCAATGACCATAAGTATGATGATATTTACAATATTTTCTACCTCTTCTCTGTTCTTGAGAAGGGATTTTATGGTCATCACTTAGAGTTATTTGTTTGTCTTTCACTAATATATCAAAAATTTGGTCTGCTTTCGAAATATCGAAACCATAATTTTTCTTTGGGAATTTATCTTTATTGTCATTACTAGTATTTCCATTTGGTTTTAAAGATTGACAAACATAAGGAGGGCCCTGGCTTAAGTTCTGCTACATGAACATCATTATCTTCTATATCATATTCGAAGTCACTATCATCAGAAACTTCTAAATATGCCACTTTATCTTTTCGAAAGAACTTTTCAGGTTTCCTGAACCTTTCTTTTTCTTTCTTAAGGTGTTCAATTTGCCTAACTTTATCAGCCAATTGAGCCATATCTCTAAGTTGTTGATTAATCAATTTCTTTCGAATTAAATAATCTAGTCCTCCTGCAGCCATTTGAACTAACTCATATTCAGGAATTTGGGTAAAACATCTAGCTTTCATTTGTCTAAATCTATTCAAATAGTCATCAATTGACTCATTCGAGGATCTCTTAATGTTTACTAAGTCCATAAGAGTAACTTTTGTTTCTCCTCGAAAGAATTGTTCATGAAAACTTCTTTCTAATTGATTCCATGTGTGAATCGAATTTGGAGAAAGAGTAGTAAACCAAGTAAAAGCATTCTTAGTTAAAGAACTAGGAAAATATTTCATTTTTAATTCTTCATTGTTTGCCAAATCACCTGCTTCGATTTGGTATCGAGCAATGTGTTCGACAGTAGATTCTCCTACTTCTCCAGAAAATTTGGTAAATTTGGGAACTTTCCATCCCCTTGGCAATTCAGTTTGCAATACCATCTGGGTGAAAGGAGAGACTACATAAGGATGATTCGCAAATCCTACATTAAATCCATGTCTATTCAAAACTTGTTCGACAATTCCAACAACATTTTGTTGCCCCCCCTAAGTTATTCGCTCTTATCCTTTCGAGAATTTCATCAGCATTTTGATTTCTATTCAGGATAACTCTAGGAGCATTTCCTCTCTATTTTCGACAGGATTAACAGGATTTGGTATTTGATTATTTTGATCTCCTTGATTTACAGGAGGATTCAAATTAGCCACTTGTCTAACTATAGGATCAGTGGGTGCTCCAAACACATCCGCAATCCTTTCCATTTGCCTAGCCAATAAATTATAATTAGCATTTGTAGTTTGGACTAGGGGATTAAACACTGTGGCCATTTGTGTTGTCAACATATTTACCATTTCATGGTTACTCTCATCCATTTGTTGCCTTAGAGTTTGCAACGTAGAATTTGTAATAGATGAAGAAGAATTTCCCACAAAGGGATTAAACATGGGTCCACGAATCACTGAAGGACCCATTGTTGACATAGTTGGTGGGGCTGTTCCAGAATTTGGAACAAATCCAAATGGCAACCCATATTGTGGTTGTCCATTTTGAGACATAGAAATAAAATTGGGAAAAGGGATAGTAGAACCAATTTGACTTATTACAGGCTCCGCCACAGTAGTAGTGGTTGTAGTAACATTTGTTTGTGGTTCTCTGTTAACACTATTATTTCCATTCATCCCATTTTCATTATTATTCACAGACTCATCTCTTTGGGGTGGTGGACTTCCCTGATTATTAACATTATTTTCTCTATTATTATTTCCATTTCCATTTTGTCTTGAATTATTAGCCATTTGAACAGATATAGTTCGACCACTTCTCAAACGCATACAAGACAAATTTTCAGAAATTCATAACACACACTACTTTTTGGCAAAATTGTCCCACTGGGCGTGCCAATTTGTTTATGGTGAAAAATCTAATTTCGAAAATTAAACTTATCACTTTGATTCTAAGAGCAATCTGGGGATTAGAATCAGATCCTCTTACGGGACTCTTTTTAAAAAGTAGGTTTATGGTGTTTCTGATTTATTGAAATAGACTTTTCAAAGTTCAATTTTCTGGGTGAAAATGTTTGATTGGTACAGAATTTCACCAAATCAATTACTATGTTTTCGAAAAATCCAGAAATGATAGATTCCAGAAAGTTGATTCAGAATTTTAACAAAGAACTTTTCTTTCGAAAGAAATTAGAACTACTTGATTCAGAATTTATCAAAGTTCTAAAGTTTCCACTTGACTTCTTTTAGAATAAAGAGAATCACAGTTTCAGAATGTTTGAAAGAATACAGAATTTAAAGCAAAGAGATAAAAGTGCATGAAATGAAGAATACTGAATGTAAATTGCAGAAAGTAAATGAATTGAAAGAACAAATTGCATAAAGATAAAACTGGATGGGATCATCACATACAGTCAATCCTTGTAAACCTGTTGGTCGCAGTGTGATCGGACGTGAAGGTGTTTAAGGATATGAGTATAATGAATTTTCCAACCCTTATTACATTATGGGTGTACCTATTTATAGATTTCTAATCCTAACGGCTAACTAATGCATGTTTGACACATCAGCAGCCTATCTATGTTGGCAGCGTGTATGCTTGCCACGTTTTCTGCTATCCAGAAAACTAATTACATTTTTCAAACTGAACCACTAACTTAATGACACCTGGATTTGTCATTTGTAACTTCCTTTAACTGCTCCTTTTGGTGTCCTGTGACTTCTATTTCTTCGAAGACTCATATTTGGATTTCTCGAAATCCTGTCTTTAGATTTCTTGAAGTCTTCTTTCTGATTTCTCGAAGAGGTCTTCTTTCTGATTTCTCGAAGTCTTCATCTTCTGATTTCTCAAGATCATCATCTTCTGATTTCTCGAAATCTTCTTTCTTCTGATTTCTCGAAATCTTCTTTCTTGATATTTTGACTTTATGGTTTCGAGATTTTGACTACTTTGTGCCACATGTTTAATTTTGTTTGGTCTTTCCGAAGGTTACAAAGACCACCGGCCACCGTCCATTTGATTTTTACTATGAGGATTTTTCTTATTGGACATAAAAGTGGTTTCATTAATGGCACTTGAGTTGTTTCGCTCCTATAAATAGGAGTATTCTTTTTCATCCTTCTCACAACTCTTCCTTCTTTTCTCTTCTTGTAATTTCTTTTTAGAGAATTCTTCAGGAAATATGAAGAGGGTAATCTCTTTGGCTATTTTGTTTAATTAATAAGTGAACTTATTTAAAGCTTCCCATTCTGATCTAATTTTCTTCCTCTTGTAAAGGTTGTTTAACAGGTTGGAAGCAATATTCTCCTTTCCTTCTCCCAAGTTAACCACTGAATTGCTTCTAATCAAGCTTTTTCGAGGAGAAAAAAGAGAAAGTACGGAATACCATGAGCCAAAGTTTCTTTTAGATCTTAGGATAGTTTCCTTTCTAATGTTCTAAGTATTAGGATAGTTTTCTTTCTAATATCTTTCCATGTATTCGAACTAATGTAATTCGAATTTGAATAAAAGAAATATCCTTTAGACTTCTCAGAATACCAGAAACATTATATCATTTTTTCTTCGAATTTCTAAAGTCTTTGTATTAACTTTACTTAAGAATTTTTCTAAGTTAATAGACTTGTTATCCAATTCGAAACAAGGTAACTTCATCCTCTTCTGTAAATTCGAAAATGACCTTTACTTTTGACATTTTGGGAATTCGAACAATTTGGAAATCAAATCCCAACACAAGTACACCCACTGTGCTATTCCTTTTTCTTGGTAAGCTGCAAACGACGCGAGTTGTCACGACCATTCCTCTTCTTCGCCAACAAACATGATGATTGGCATGTCAAGTTCTTGGAGTAAGCAACATTATTTCACCTCCTTTCTTCTTTGACCACGATGAACAATGATGATGTGGGTTTTCTAAACATCTTTCTTGGTGAGCAAGGCAGTGACGTGAATTAGTGCTGACTGGGGCAAAGTCTCGCGACCACCAAAATACTTTGTCGTGCAAAAACAAGGTAGAACTAACTGGGCTAGGTTACGACGCGACCAAGGGTTTCTTAGTTGTGGTTGATTTGTAGTTTGTTATTTTGTTAACTAATGTTCTGTGTTCCATTGTTCTATTTCTTCTACCTTCCTTTTTTTTGCAACGTGGTTCGGAAACAATGTCAAAAAAATGTTATGAATTGAAAATTTTATGAGTGACAAGACCCAAAAATTTTGACACCCCCAACGTTGGCCTAAATTATGACAACCCGCCCAATTCAACCACGTTATATGACTAGATGAAATTGAATCATGTGCGAATGGGCTTGACACATAAATTGCATTCCATCGACTTTGGGATTTTTTTAGCTCGGAACTGACCAATATCGATTAACTCCTACCCCTACTTGCATTTTGGTAAATTAATAGTCAATTGTTCCATTTTAATGTGATAGAGTGTAGTTTTAAAATAAGATGGGAAAAAGTGTAATTTAGACTTCTCCTTACATAATTCACCTAAGAAAAAATTATAGAACTACCTTAAACTTTATATATCTTTTGTAATACACACTTTTAACTTCAATTTCACCCCAATTTTCCTAAACTTCAATCATTGTTATAATAGGTTCTTTTGTTAATTTGAAATTAACTCCCTAGCTATGAAATTATGAATCTGAATTTATCATCCTTATAACACACTAAACTACTAATTCAATTTTTTTATTTAAAAAACCACATTATTTAAATATTTATTACCACTACAAGAAAATCGGTTTTTAGGGACGATCAAAAGTCATCGCTATTTCATAATTAGCGACGGCTGCTAAAGGTCGACGATAACAATTTTTTCAAAAGCAATCATTTCTTCCCAGACTTATCAATTGCGAGAATCGAACTCATAACATGCATGATACCAAGAAGGAGCATCACCGTTATGCTAAGTTTGTTTCTTGAAATATATAGTGCAAAATATTATATACATAATGAAAAATAACAAGAAATTAGCGTCGGTCATACCGACACTAACTTTACGAAGGCCGACGCTAAATAAAAATTTTTTTTTTAAAAAAAGTTAATTTTAGACTGACGCTATTTAATAAAGTTAGCGTCGGTCTTGTGTCGACCTAGCCAACGCTACTAGTGTTGATGTCGTGGCCAACACTACCCATTCGCATATAATTCACTGATTTATTGTAGTAAACATACTTGAAATATAAGAGTATTCTTAATCAATGTGATAGAAAGTCGACATAACACATAAGTATGCGAAATTGCGAATACGGCAAGGCATCGTGTGTCAAATGGCCTTGCTTGCAAGAGATAAGATGCATTGACAATATTGCCTTAAATCTTTTTAATGGGAAAGGAATTCAGTTGGACTACAATATTTTTTTATTCGTATAAATTTTAGTTTTGATTTTTATTTAATTCTTAAGAAATATAAAAATTATATGCTTCTAGTTTATGATAGATTAGAAACACATTATTTTTATTAAAAGTATAGTTTAAAAATAAATAAAAATTTAAATAATAATTAAAATAAACATATTCTATTAAGTAATAACAAACGTGCAGGGCACGAACCTTACAAGGTTAATTGAAGGTTTTAAAGCTATCTCCTCACTCGTGAATATTATATTGCAATTTCCAATTTGCAAACAAAAGTCAGAAATCTTTGTATGGATTGCATTCGTAGCCAAGCTGAAGCCATGCGATTATGTCTCAACCTTTCTTGACATATACTACTCACCACAAAATTAAAATTGTTCGATTTATGATGCATCGCCAATCGACATGTTTATTAAGGATTATGTCTCAAATAAAATTGCACAATTTGATTTGAGCTGTAACGGATCGATTGAATGGGTTATTGAAGTTTATTAAGGATCTCAGTTGTTATTGTAACCTTTTAATTAAAAACTCATTATTTTCCTTTATTGTAATTTTCATATTGAGCATCAGAGCATGGAAAGTTATTATATTTGCCTGAGGATAAAGTCTACGGCTCTCTTGCTGGGAGACTAATGGCGTGTGGTGCAGCTCTCAGATTGCGTTTCCAGCAATGTTCACATGACAAAAGACGAGCTATAGAATCTGTTTGGTAAGCCAGTTTTATTAGCTGAAAGTTGAAATTAGTAGTTGAAGCCGACATTTCGGCAGTGTTAGGTAAATAAGGTAGTTTTTTAGTTTTTTCTCAAAAAGCTACTTGAGGTAGCTTTTAAAAAAAAACTCCAATTTTCAGTTATTACTAAAGATTTATTACAAGTTTATCACTCAATCACCACACTCATCATTATTTTATAATTAATAATGACTTTTCATGTCATTTTGCTATTTTCAGTTAGTTTTATCAAACATATTCAATCAAATCAGCTAATTTTTTAGCTTTCGGCTAGTAGCTTTTACCTTCCAGTTAATTTTTCAACTTTCAGCTAATTTTACCAAACACATTCATATATAGTATTAATAAGTAACCCAAGAAAAAAGTCTTGTGCAAATGCATAACTTGCTTCTTCCCGAGGGGTCTCGTGAAAGAAGATTTATGAAGAAAGGAGGTTCAAGTTGTTGGATTGGTCTTTATAATGCGTGAAGCTAATTAAGGATGAACGATTACTCAAGTCTTGGTCTACGTCATTTTTTTTTAATTCATTGTTCACCGTTTTTTTTTTTTTCCTATCGTATCTCTTTTTCCCTCTCGTTTCTATCTCTTTCCTTATAAAGTGGAAGTGGATATACCTCTAATAGCTTGTTAAAGGAACAAATAGTTGCATTTCATAAAATGGAGCATCATAATGCGTGAGATGGTCTTTTCATATGGAGAACACGTGAACGATTTTATATTATACTCCTCCCAGTCTTATTTGTAAGATAATTCAGACAAAAACATATATATATATATATATTAAGAAAAATAATTAATTTTAACAAAAAAGAAAAACAATTAATGCATTGATTTTCAAGAAATTACTTTATAAGATTACAAGTTTACCCTTATTATTAAAAATTAAATTTCACTACTACGGTAAGTGTATCACTTTAAAACTTTTAATTGTTAACAAGGGCAAATATGAGGAAAAAAATAATAAAACTTATAGATTTGTGTACTTTGTCTTATAAATAGGACCATGAAAAAACTTTAAATGTTGTATTATAAATAAGACCGCATAGAGTATATTTCTAACACGCCCCTCACGCAATAACCCTTTGTGCTTGAATGGTAGACAATGCATATACCCACCCACCTTGTACTGAAATTAAACATTGATAATGGGGGTGGCAAAGATCGAACTCTTGACCACTTAGTCATAGAGGATCTGATAACATATGAACCAACTATTTCAAAAGCTTAAGCTATTGGGTGGAGGACACATGAATCATTTTATATTGTATATTTATAACATATAGATGAAAATAAGATAGACCGTGAGACATTAGTTTGGCCTACCTCCTAAAATTATGGTATATATGACCTATTTAGCTGATGTAGATTTTATTTTAAGGTCCTTAAAAGTCTATTTTAGAATAAGGTATTTAAACAGGCCATAAGTATACGTTTGAATAAACTTATAAACTCAAGTCTTCTATATAAGACTAGTAGATTACATACTCACATTTAAATAAACTAATAACTATATTATTATATGACATTATAATTAAAATGTTTGTAACAATAATAATAATATAAAATAATATTATTATGTATTTATATTTACTTAAATAGGTCAACATGATAGGTTTAAAAAACTTTTTAGATGGTCCGAAGTCTAGCCTATCTAACCATATAGACTTTTAAAAATTCGGCCGGCCTTCCTTGGCCTAGCTGCTCAGGTGTAATGTAGGCTAAATTGTAGGTTCATATCGAGCGACATCACTTATTTATACCCCTAAAGATGTTTACATTTGTCATTTTCCGATTATGGTAATCCAATGTCCAAACCATCAATTCTCTGTATAATAATTTTTAGACCTCATTTTGGAGAGTGAGATACTCACTCTCTACTTTATCAATTAGAAAGTCATGCGTCACTTTTGGTGCTTTTTTACTATTTTCCTTGAAAAGTGTCTTTCACACACTACAAGAAAAATGCAAATTAGTGACGACCTGGTAGAGACGGTAGCGTTGCTACCATTAAATTTTTTTATTTGTTTATGAAAAAAATGTAGCTACGGCCTAAGCGACGGCAGACCGTCGCTACATTAAAAATAAAATTTTAATTTGCGCGCGTTGATTTTTTTTAAAACGTAGCAAAAGTCTGACCGTCGCTACGTTAAAAAGTTGTATGCATAAAAACCTTTCCCCCTCCCCTCTTCCTCCATTTTCAACATCTTCTTCCTCCAAAGGTCACCCCCTCTTTCTGTCTCCTCTATCTTTTTATTCTAAAAAACTCACCGATTAAAAAGTTCCCCTCCTTTATAGGATCGTTTTGAACCGATCAGTTTTCAAAATAGTTGCCTATAGGTGACTTTAGAGCTCATTCCAGATTCGTTCCTTCTACGGAGTCCCAACAAGTAAGTTTTTTTATAGCTTTATTTAATTTATTTATAATTAATAGTTTATTTGTTTTATTAGTTTATTAATATGATATAGGAGTTAAGATAGTAGTTTTAAACGTTGCTTTAGTGATTAGTATATTAGTAATTATTTAATTTATTAGTATATTAGTAATAAGTAATTAGTATATAATTATTTAATTTTTATATAATGTCTATAGTAATTAGTAGCTAATTTTATTAGTTTTACTAGCGGTGGACCTGTGCCGATGCACGGATTATGTACAGGTTGACTGATATATATATATATGGTATTAATTTAAATTTAAGTAAATAAAAGTAATTTATAACAAATTATTATGCTTTGAGACAATATATCAATTGTAAGAAAATCAATGAGAAAAATTGTACTATAATAATAATTTAAAAGATCCCTTCTTGTATCTTCAACAATTTTATTATACCTTCATCTCTTCATCCTACACAATAAAACAATTCATATAAAGAAAAAAAAAATATTAGAATGAATTGAGTAAGCATGTACCGAAATAATTTATCTCTTATATATCAACTTCATATATGTATTTATAAGTCTTTTCTTTACATGTAATAAACTAGTGTGAACCTCGTGCTATGCACGGGTTCTAAATAAATTAATTTGATAACAATAATTGATACATTGATATTTTATTATATTAATTAACAATTATTATGGTTCTATGAATTTATTGTGAACTACATAAGATCTATATTTTGTCAAAGACTTCTGTATATACAATGTAATCAGTCATGGATGCCCGACATAAACTGTCATCAACAATAAGAACCTTTAGACCGCCTTTGACTCTCACCTTAGATATTGCCACATAAATTGACCATGTTTAAATACAGGCCGTGGCAAATATAAACCCACACGAGACAAAGTTTGACCCGGCTCTTATTAATGGTCATTGCAAAGGAAACACAAATAAGGAACTGGCGCCACTGAAACTTTATTGAAGACATACTATCAGTTGGAATCAGGTTCATGCAATGAATATATACCTTGTCCCCTTGCCCGCCAACAATGAATGTTCCAATGACATTGACGATAAGCTCAGTGACTATTAACCGCGCACCATTGCATAGTACAACAAATAGTGAGATAAATGATATATTAAAAAATTACATTAAATTTAATGTAATCACTAAATCAACACAATTGTTATATTTATTAATTTGTGTATTTAGATAATAAAAAAACTTAAATGGATTATGACAAGAATTTTTAATATAATAAAAAAAAAACTAACGTGTGAGAAAGAAAAATGGTAGGAGCAATACTACCCCCCGTGTACTGTGGGAACAATTTTAATATAGAATAAATAGAATAAATAAATCGAATATATAAGAGGGATAATAAGTTAAAACATTAATAAATAAAATAGAGAGATAAATGATATATTGAAAAAATCACATTAAACTTAATATAAATCAACAAATTTATTATATTTTTTAATGTATGTTTTTTATGTAATGAAAAATCAGGAATGGATGAAGACAAAAATTGTTTTAATATAATAATAGTAGAATAACAAAATTAATGTGTGTGAAAAAAAAAGGCCTCCCGTGGAGATACCCTCGGTTCATAAAAATTACCTTTATAATGAAACATATTAATAGAAACGAATAATAAAAGAAAATATTTTAATATAATAATAAAAAATGAAAATGAAAATGTGATAAAAAAACAAAAGAAAAAAAGAAAACGGTAATAGTAAGACTACCTCTCGTGGAGAATACCTGTGATTAAAAAACTCACTTTACTAAAGTGGGAATAATGAAACTAAAAAAGAAAAAAAAGGGAAGTTTGAACATACGAAACATATATTATGGAAAAAAAATTATAATATAGAGCAAATATAATAAATAAATCGAATAAATAAGAGAGATAATAATTTAAAACATCAAAGAATAAAAGAGAGATAAATGATATAATAGAAAAATCACATTAAATTTAAAGTAATACATTTGTTATATTTCTTAATGTATATTTTTATGTTATGAAAAATCAGGAATGGATGACAACAAAAACTGTTTTATAAATAATTTTTATTAATATATAGATATAGGTTATTTTATTAGTAATGTATAGATATAAGTTATTCATAAATGCAACTTTTTTCCAATAATAACAAAAATATTGTTAATTAAATAAATGGTTTAAAAATTATTTTTACAATAAATAAGGAACAAACTTGAAAAAATAAATATGAATGAATAATTAGAGAAATTGTTTTCATATAATTAAAAAATTAAAGTGCGATAAAAGAATGGGGAAAAAAGAAAAGAAAAGTGTAAGAGCACAATTAGCCCCGTGGAGGATACTCGTGGTTCGTAAATAAATCATTCTTATAATGAAACATAGTAATAGGAACTAATAATGAGAAAAAATATTTTTATATAATAAAACTAAAAAAAAATTAATGTATGATAAAAAAAGAAAAAAAGAAAATGACAGGAAATGACTATCTCTTGTGAAATATACATGGGCTTCATAAAAACATAATTTTACTGAAATTGAGAATGCGTGACACGTGTATTGGGAGAAAATTTTAAGACAGAGAATAAATAGATAAATAGAAGAGATAAGAGAGATAATAAATGAAAATATTAATGAATAAAATAGAGAGATAAATTATGTAATGAAACAAAAAGGTATAAATGAATAATGAGATAAATTATTTCAATATAATAATGAAAAAAGAAAATTAAAGTGTGATAGGGGAGAGAAAACGGTTGATAAGAGCACAACTACCCCAGTGGAGGATACTCGTGATTTATAAAAACAACACTCTTGTAATTAAACATATTAATAGGAACGGATAATGAGAGGAAATATTTTAATATAAGAATGATAAAAAAGAAAACGAATGTGTGATAAGAAGACAAAAAAAGAAAGAAAATGGTAGAAGGAGGACTGTGTCCCGTGGAATATATACTTGTGGTTCATAAAAAAATAACTTTTTTTAAAGTGATAATGAAAAAACAAAAAAAAAATGTAAGTGAGAAAACATGACACATGAGAAACAATTTTAATGAGGTAGTCAATTTTAATAGGAACGAATAATGAGAGAAAATATTTTTATATAATAAAACTAAAAAAAGAAAATGAATGTATGATAAAAAAAAGAAAAAAGAGAGAGAGCAACAGGAAATGACTATCTCTTGTGGAAGATACATGAGCTTCATAAAAAAATAATTTTACTGAAACTGAGAATGCGTGACACGTGTATTGGGAGAACAATTTTAGGATAAAGAATAAATAGATAAATAGAATAGATAAGAAAGATAATAAATGAATACATTAATGAATAAAATAGTGAAATAAATTATGTAATGAAACAAAAAAGTATGAATAAATAATGACATAAACTGTTTTAATATAATAATGAAAAAAGAAAATTAAAGTGTGATAAAAAGTGGGGGAAAGGAAACGTTTGGTAAGAGCACAACTCCCCCCGTAGAGGATACTCATAATTTATAAAAACAACATTCTTGTAATTAAACATACTAATAGAAACAGATAATGAGAGGAAATATTTCAATATAAGAATGATAGAAAAGAAAATGAATGTGTGATAAGAAAACGAAAAAAGAAAGAAAAAGGTAGAAGGAGGACTGTGTCCCGTGGCGTATATACCCGTGGTTCATAAAAAATCACTTTATTAAAATGGTAATGAAAAACTAAAAGAATGTAGTGAGAAAACATGACACATGGGAAACAATTTTAATGAGGTAGTCAATTTCAATAGGAACGAATAACGAGAAAAATATTTTTATATAATAAACTAAAAAAAAGAAAATGAATGTAAGATAAAAAAAGCGGCAGGAAATGACTACCTCTTGTGGAAGATACATGAGCTTCATAAAAAAAATATCATTTTACTGGAACTTAGAATGCGTGACACGTGTATTGGGAGAACAATTTTAGGATAGAGAATAAATAGATAAATAGAATAGATAAGAGAGACAATAAATGAAGACATTAATGAATAAAATAGAGAGATAAATTATGTAATGAAACAAAAAAGTATGAATGAATAATGAGATAAACTGTTTTAATATAATAATGAAAAAAGAAAATTAAAGTGTGATAAAAAGGGGGAAATAAAACGGTTGGTAAGAGCACAACTACCCCGTGGAGAATACCCGTGATTTATAAAAATAATACTCTTGTAATTAAACATATTAATAGAAACGAATAATGAGAAGAAACATTTTAATATAAGAATGATAAAAAAGAAAATGAATGTGTGATAAGAAAATAAAAAAAAAACAGTAGAAGGAGGACTGTGTCCCGTGGAGTATGTACCTGTGGTTCATAAAAAAATCACCTTATTAAAATGATAATGAAAAAACTAAAAGAATGTAAATGAGAAAACATGACACATGAGAAACAATTTTATTGAGGTAGCCAATTTTAATAGGAACTGAGAGGAAATATTTTTATATAATAAAACTAAAAAAAGTAAATGAATGTATGATAAAAAAAAAAAAACGACAGGAAATAACTACCTCTTGTGGAAGATACATGGACCATAAAAAAATCATTTTACTGAAATTGAGAATGTGTGACAGTGTATTTGGATAACAATTTTAGGATAGAGAATACATACATAAATAGAATAAATAAGAGAGACAATAAATAAAGACATTAATGAATAAAATAGAGAGATAAATTATGTAATGAAACAAAAAAGTATGAATGAATAATGAGATAAACTATTTTAATATAATAATGAAAAAAGAAAATTAAAGTGTGATAAAAAGGGGGGAAAGAAAATGTTGGTAAGAGCACAACTACCCCAGTGGAGGATACTCGTGATTTATAAAAAATAACACTCTTGTAATTAAACATATTAATAGGAACGAATAATGAGAGGAAATATTTTAATATAAGAATGATAAAAAGAAAACGAATGTGTGATAAGAAAATAAAAAAGAAAGAAAACGGTAGAAGGAGAACTATGTCCCATGGAGTATATGCATGTGGTTCATAAAAAATCACTTTATTAAAATGATAATGAAAAAACTAAAAAAATGTAAGTAAGAAAACATGACACATGGGAAACAATTTTAATATAGATTGAATAGATCAGAGAGATAATAGATTAAATTATTAATGAATAAAATAATGAGACATGATATATTGGAAAAGTGAAAAAAAATTATTTTTTTTGTGTTAACCACATGTATTTCTTATTACTAGTCACAGTTAAGGCTCAGGACCCCTCCCGAAGAGCGTGTTTAGTGGGGAACGAACCCGGAGCTCTTCCCACAATCTCAGTCTGCGTTGTCAACTGAGGCACAACTCTTTGGTAACAACCCGAGAGGGTTAGTGCTATAATAGGAAAACTAATATTTTATTCCACCCTAAAAGCAACGGTTCTATTTAAACATTAACAAATTTTATTGGATTTAATCTATCTATCCTCATGCTTTTCTTTTCTTCTTTCAAAAGTTTAATGGAAGACCAAAGATGAAGACTAATAGCTTAATGCTTATGTAATTTGGGGAAAAAAAGCATGAGGATAGGTAGCTTAATGCTTATGTAATTTGGGGAAAAAAAGATGTTAGGGTGGAATAAAATACTAGTTTTCCTATTATAGCACTAACCCTCTAGGGTTGTTACCAAAGAGTTGTGACTCAATTAGCAATGTAAGTTGAGATTGTGAAGAGCTCCCGGGTTCGATCTCCATTAAACACACTCTTAGAAATGGGTAAGTGTTACTCATAAAATGGAAATTTTGAATCGAAGTTGTTGACAGTAAACAAAAGGAAAGATTTATTAAAATGTTTCAACAGAATTACAATAGGTCGAATCAAATTACATGGGTTCGCTATTCAAACCTAACTATTCTTTTTCCTATTACATTTTTTACAGGGACGTTCGCTCTTCGAATCAGTGCTTCAAATTTGAGAAGTAGTTCCTCTGACCTTTGAGTTAGTGTCATGTCTTCGGAGGAGGAGTAGCACTATACCTTGAGCCTTGAGGGGGGATTGGTTCGAAGCTTTGGATCTTCCAAATAATCCAGGAACCAGAGGCCCTCACCCTCAACTTCTGCCTCTACCTCATCTGCCTCCTCCTCCCCCTCCTCCTCCTCCTCTTCTTCCAAGGATTAGAAGACTAGGCGTGGGGCCTCGAGGTCACCCATTGCCCTAAGATCAAGCCTGGCACCAAGGAGGTGGAAGTAATACCAAGCCATGCATGGGGTTAAGGCCTTGTACGTTGGCTACGCCGTTCGACCTGAGGTTAAGATCCATGTTGAAGTGACCACTAATGTTGGACACCCTGTCGACTTGAAATCCAAAGATAATGGAAGGATCAGGTCGTACAGGGCAGTCAATATCAGGGATCTCTCCATTGCTGAGGGGAAGAATGATGAAGCAAAATGGAGTTTCACCCTTTTATAGGGATGAAAGCCATGAAGATATTAAGAGCGCCACTCCAAAGAGCCAATGAGAGAAGGTCATAATCATTTTGACCAAGGTGGACGGTGGTCAACAAAAAGTCAAGTTGGCCGGCAGGTGTGTGTTAGTTCGAAGAGCAGGGCAAGCCATGAGAGGTTCGAAATCCCTTGGTATAGAGAGAGAATTAAGAAAGGGCCTAGACATATTCGAGGCAGATCATGATTCGAAGAAGAAGAGCCTTTGTTGTAGCTCGAAATGTCCTCCTTACTTTGGTTCAAAGGAACCCTACCTTCTCAGTTCGAAGAGGTTCATATCTCCTTTGTTGCTTAGAATGCCTTAGACGTTTTCCACGTCATCAACGACAGTTATCAGAGGCAGATCCCCTTAAGTGCATGATAAGAACATGGGTTCATGGGAGTTACATAGAGAGTTGAAGGGCAGTTATGGCAACCCAAAAACGGTTACCAGGGACGGATATAAATAGGAGAAAGAGAGAAGAAACAGAGGTCTGCAACCTGAACACTCACTAGCACCCTGAAAGCCGTAGCATCCACCTCAGAGATCAAAGGCACCCAGCACGCTAAGAGGAAGTAGGGATCGTGCAAACCAACCTTCTACTTTCTTTGTTTACATTTTCCATTCTTTATAGTTTAGGATTCATGGTGTTGTAATTGCTTCAATTCAGTTACCACTGTTGTAAGTTAACTTTCAATTTTAATCAATATTAAGGCCCGTTCAGGGGCCACTTTCTACTTGCTCTGTCTTCTTCTCCACTTCTCTCGTAGATTTCACACTAGGTAGAACCCACACAATTAGAGGATTCGTATATCATCCTAGATTGTTCTGAGATACATTTGTTTGGACTAAATCCTAGGACAAACAGTAAGAAACCTTAATTATAACTAAACCCCGATTAAAAAAAGGCTTTTTATCGCGGTTAAAATTACCGCGTTCTTGCCTGGTGCAATAAAAAGAAATTATCGCGGTTGTTTTTCGGAACTGCGATAGTCTTTCAGTTTTTTTACTGCGGTTTTTTTCGGAACCGCGATAAAAAAGTGTGGAGAATATCCTAGCTTTCCTAGCTATTCTGTAGTTAATGCCTAGCTATTCTTGAGAGCTATCATCTTGAGATGAATCACTAAAAAGGCCATTGTAGCTGTTTTTATCCCTTCAATTAAAAATTAAAATTAAATTTAAATAGATCAATTTTAACCATATGTATATAATTATAGGGGGTGCCAACCAAAGAAGCTAATCTTTGCTTTCCCCATTCACTATTTTGTCAATGAAACTTACAGAGGGTGCCAACCAAAGAAGCTAATCTTTATACAATCATATATACAAATAACCAAATTAAATGCCAACCAAAGAAGCTAATCTTTGCTTTCCCCATTCACTATTTTGTCATTGAAACTTACAGAGGGTGCCAACCAAAGAAGCTAATCTTTATACAATCATATATACAAATAACCAAAATTAAATTTAAATAAATCAATTTTAACCATATGTATATAATTATATGATTAAGATTAGCTTCTCTCACAAATATGAAAATGCCAAAGAGAAGCAAAAGGGTCCACAAGTGAGACATGAGACAAGCAAATCAACATGTAAAGAATTGAAAAGAGAAGAGAATGCCACACTAACAACATCAGGTCAGAGTTAAGAACCATGAAAATGCAGAGCAAGTTAATGTCTTTGGCAAATTGTAGTATTGCCATCTGCAGCCCCAACATGTAGCAAAACTACTTGCTCAAGACGACCATCTCTATATGCATGCTGCAATCAAAGGTAACAGAAACCAGTAAGGATCCAATCAACTCTATAAGCACTAATGAAGCATCATTTTTAATAGTTCAAAGCCTCAAACTTCTATTGATACATCCTAATATAACACTAGATAGGGCATAGAAATTGTATGCCTGCAAATCTAAAATATTTATGGGTGCTAGAAATAAGTTACAACCATTAAATTTAGTGCTCTACTCATTTTACAGCCATTTAGTTCAGGAATAAAAAAGAAATAACACATGGACTCCAAACCAAAATTACTATTACAATAATGAAAATTGATGCTATAAATTGACCATATCCATTTATTTTAAGAGTTGCAAAATCATTATTACAAGTTTTATTAGTGCCGGGCCAGTATACATATCAGAACTTACAGAAGCTGTTGTTGGAGAAGAAGCTGCTGTTGGAGAAGAATAAGGAACTCAATCTTGCTACAAGCATGATAATATCAATTTAGAATCAGAAACAATAGCCCAAGATACAAGAAAGGGTAAAAAAATAGAGAGAAAGAAAAAGAAAAGGGTAATCCAAATAAACAAGAAAGCATTGCAAGGATATTATTTCTCTTCAATTAAAATCACCTTTTCGTCAATTTTTAATTAATATAATATGATAGAACTCAGAATTGATCAAGTTTTTAGTAACATGCATAAAAACTTTTACCATTGCCTATAGGGAAGAACTACTTTGTAAGTAAACTAGAAATAACAAAAATCGTGCTACAAAGTGGAAGAGATAATTTCTTTTCATTCACACATACTATCACAGTACAAGGCCATGCCTTTTTATAGTCTAACAAATTTGCAATTAAATAAGTAAACCCATTCAGTAGTGCAATAAACTTTTACGGCTTAGGTTTGAGAAACCAATAGTGATGCTGAACTAAATATATGAAGTTACCTCTGCAACAATATTTTATTTGGTGCTTGAGGTAAGGATGATGCTCAATTAACACCTCAATTACAACAGACCTAACCTGAATTAAAATAATCCAAAGAGAGGAAAAAGTTAATGAAGGCCTTAATTTGGAAAAATTATAAAATAGAAGGCCCGTGTGAGCCCAAAGGAGAAGATTATGTTTTTATAAAGCAAAAACACCACATCATATGCAATATCAGAAAAACACCATATCTACAACACGTTTACCATTCATAAAAGAATCAAAAGATATCTGATGAAATGCCAAGCGCATATGTTCACCATCTTAGGCTAACAATAGAATGAATAATTATTTAAATTGATAACATATTGGAAGATACCATTAACATATAGCTAAGTATTTGGGTCATTACTCTTCCTGTAAGATACCATTCATTAATTGATTAATTTATTGATTGGTGATATGCTTTGAAATTGAATAAAGTAAGATACCATTCATTAAGTGCTCTGGCTTCGGCAAAAATTTGTCTCTTACAAAGCCAAAAATCAATCAATCAATAAATAATACAATAATTAACTTCTCCTTTTTCTTTTTCTTTTCTCAAAACAAAAAGGATCCTAACAGGTTGCTGCCCCACCTGCAAGTTCAATCATAGACCAATTTGATTTCAAGAAATCAAATTAACCACCCACGTGGCAGGCCCAATGGAAACCCAATTTTACCTGCTATAGAGGATTACAATGACAATGGATACAATGGTAGGACAACCCAGTATGTGGGATGTGAAAAAACTGCCATACCTGCCATTGACAAAAGGTAAAATAAAGTTAACAATCATTACTAATGGGGTAAAAGTACATGCATGAACAGTGCTTACCTCATACCCGGTTTGACTAATTTAAGAAACATCATTAAATAAGAAAAAGATCTCTCAAATAGAGGCATGATGGGCATGTCATAAGTCATTCTTTAAGGAAAGGAGACTACCCATTAAACCAAACTCTATTGGGTCTTCATTTCATTTTCTTAATCTTTTTCCAATTTTCTCCTTCCCTCACCTCCTACCCTCCCTAACAGGAAAAGGTTTCATTGATCTTATGCTTAATAGTTAATAACACTTAATGTTACCTCACAAAGAAAATTGAATTCCCAAGATTATTTTCCCTCTTGAAATGGGATATGCTAGGCCTAGTGGTAGTACCTAACATACAACCCAACAACTTAATCACATCAAGGGTGGCATGCAAGGGATGGAGTTAAAGACTTAAAGCAGCTTTCAAACAGGAAACTGATAAAAAAACACATGAAACAAGCTAAGATAACTCCATTATTACAGGCTAATATAATCTATAACAAGGGGCTAAAATGTTGCCAAAGCACCTTTTTCCACTTATGCAAGTAGTGAACAGAGGAATTCTCCTTGGAAAGGACACAGAGAACTAAATATGAGGAAACTCATATGAAGTAGTTACCTTGCTCTCTGGTTTTTCATGAAGTTTGGACCTTGCTTAAGAAACTCAGTTGTCTCCCCAAAAACCGCTAAACTACAGCCAAGTTGGCAAACATTGGACACAGGATTGTGTTGTGTGTGGAAAACACAGTTTCCTGCTTTTTTTTGTACATTATCTCCAAAGTGAAAAGTACAAGAAGCATGTTTGGAGTCAACTATTAGACTCCATACATAGGAAGTGCTCGAGACTATATAATAAGCCACAAGCTGATTTAGTTCAATTGTGTCTTAATTTGTACTAAATCAGAGATTGCCCTCAATACCAATTCCTAGGAACATCACCAAACTAGTCAATCAAAAAAGATTGGCACAGTGTTAAATGTTTATAATCAATCAATTGGAATGAAATTAATCATGAGCAGAAAGGTAAGCATTCAGAGAATCTGAACAAGGGGAATATTCTATTTGATAGAGCTTTGACAGGTTTGGACTAAATAAGATTTCTCAAATTGAAATGAAAAGCAAGTAGCTGAACCCATCAAGTCCTTAATAAGTAATAACTGCTATGAAGAAGTGCCTCAATAAGATTTCTTATTTAGTCCTTAATAAGAAATCTTCTTCATCAAGTCCTTCCTACACTACTTCCTGAGATAAAATTCTGAAAACCCAAAAACAAAGTATGATATATAAAATAAAAACCAATCAAGTGTATCAATTTTTTTTTGGTTACATAGGAAAGCATAAAGACAAACAAAGAAAAGAAAACTAAGCTAACTTATCTAGAGCAAGATCATGATCCAACTCTAGAGGAGGATCATGCCAAACCGAGACCCCATCTACACCTGAGTTATGTAACTTGGCTAAATAATCAGCTATCAAGTTCGCCTCCCTCATGACATGAGTACATTGAATTTGCCAATCCTTCCTTAACATTTGTTGGATGTGCCTTACTACGTCCCCGCAGTAGAGATTATGATTATTAGGACTGTTGACCAAGTGAATGGCTTCGAGTGAGTCTGTTTCAACTATTAGCCTTCTGTGCCCCTTCTCCCAAGCTAACTCTAAACCCTGTTTAAGAGCTAGAAGTTCAGCAAGCAAGCTATTGCCCTGACCAACAGAACCCGAAAATCCCCACAGCCAAGTGCCCAAAGAATCACGAAGAAGACCTCCAAAGTAATCTTGAAAGGTTATGCAGAGAAGTTTGAGCAGGTTTTTAAATTGAAGCAAGTTGATTAACTAACCGGTGGAGACGATCTTGCACTGTGAGGGTAGAGAAATAGGGATGGAGACAGAGAAATCAGCGACAATGAGAAGCAACAAACCAAGCAGAAAGAGAATCGAGAACAAGAAAAGGAAGGGTGATAGAATTGCAAAAACCCATCCCGTCGGTGGCAGAGAGGGACAGAACCACTCCCTGAACCACTTCTAAGTCGCGGCCAAAACAGTTGTTGTCCACGCCTCCACCGCGCGCCTCTGCAGGGCCCATCACGCTCCGTGCGCATCGATTCAGTCGCGACCAACGGCCGTCGTCCTCCCCTTGCGCAGCGTCGCCGTCACGGTGGCCTCCCAGGGCATCGAGCATCATCGCGTCCAGATGCTGTCGTACTCTGGCGGCTACAGCCATGGTCGCCGCTCCTCACCTCCTTGGCCCCCATTTCTTCCTCTCCCTCTCGCGAACCCTAACAATGAAAGTGCCTACAATGATCTGCGATTGTTCATTAATCTCAGTGCGTAAAAACAACTCGGTTCCGTAAATAAGCCGCGATAAATAGTATATAACGCTTCTTATTTTCGGAACCGCGTTAAATGTGAGTCGAATTAAACAATATAAATATATAAAAATAAAAAATTAACAAAAAAACGACCGCGATAATTATGCTCATAATTACTTTTTATACCGGTTATTATATATAACCGCGATAAATTTAGCAAGATAAAATCTCTTTTTTGGCATAGTGGAGATCAAAGGCACCCAGCACGCTAAGAGGAAGTAAGGATCGTGCAGACCAACCTTTTACTTTCTTTGTTTACATTTTCCATGCTTTATAGTTTAGGATTCATGGTGTTGTAATTGCTTCAATTCAGTTACCACTGTTGTAAGTTAACTTTCAATTTTAATGCATATTAAGGCCCGTTCAGGGGCCACTTTCTACTTGCTCTGTCTTCTTCTCCACTTCTCTCGTAGATTTCACACTAGGTAGAACCCACACAATTAGATGATTTATATATCATCCTAGATTGTTCTGAGATACATTTGTTCGGACTATATTCTAGGACAAACCGTAAGAAACGTTAATTATAACTAAACCCCAATTAAAATTGTTCTTGATAATAAAAGATACATTTGGTTTACCGTTTACACAAAAAAAAAATACTCTCTCGGGTTGCTTAATTTGGGGGGAGATGTTAGGGTGGGCTGGTCATCTGACTCATCTTTCCCTTAGTCGACATGATATTGAGTTTGTGGGCTAATTAAGACTACAAAACTCGAGTCAAATACTCAAATGTGGGTAATTATAAGGTGAATCTTTTGAGTTTAGGTCCACCATAGACTTTTACCATAAATAGTATAAATTTAATATTAAAAAAATTATTACTAAATATTATAAAATTAAAATTACTTTTTATAGTAAAAAAAGTTAGTGGTCTATGGTGGACCCAAACTCAAAGGGTCCATCCTATAATTACCACTCAAATGTACTTGACCAAAAACAAAGAAAAACTCGAATGTACTTCCAAATCACAGCTGCTTAACTCTTCTACCCGTTTTTTTTTTTTTTTTACATACATTGAACATAAAAAACAAAGCATTACATACATGAACTGAGGTTCTCCATTAGCCGGTCCTCAACATATCTAAATACGTAAACTTAGATTTTGATTTTTCTTAAGGTAATTTTTTTTCTAGGCAAAGAAAAATATAATAATTACTAGTTAATAATTATTTATAATTTAATTACCTTTTTCTTAAGGTAATTAAATTAGAAATAATTATTAACTAGTAATTTCTCTCATACAATGCTTGAAAAATATAACTATTTTTTCTAGAATTAATATCTTTAAAAATACATATCTATTTTTTATAATAAATAATTATATTAAAATGTTAAATATATATTAGATTTAAAAAGGATAATTTAAATTTGATATGTAAATATTATAATATAGTTAGTTTAAATCATGTATATAATTTGAATTCAGTATATAAGAGAAAATTAATTTGAATTAGGGGTTTTATATAGTTTAAATTTTGAAATACTAATAATTATCATATTATTCAAATTCTAAATTTGTTTTTTTTATAATTATTAATTGAGGATTATATAACATTAAATGATAACACAAATTCACATTTGAATTAAACAAATTGAAGAGTTTAATAGATACACATCATCGATGTAAAAAAATTACACATACATTCAATGATTAAGTTTCACATCGTTTATTGAATTTAATAGCACATGGGTTCCATATAATTGGATGTTTGCGTAAAACTATTTTACATTGATAATGTATATCCATTAAATTCAAATATGAAAGAGTTTAATTATTATGCACTATAAATGTGAAAAGTTTAACACTGACATTTAATGATGTGTTGTCACATTATTTATTGAATGACATCTCATATATTATTAAGTTCATTAGATGAAATGACAACACATCGGTAGGGTAGATGACAATATAAAACTTTTGTACAATGATAATGTATATTTATTAAACTCAATTTGAAATAAAAAATTAGGTCAATGATTAAAATCATAAATATTTAGATTTATACGGTAATAGATTCAAACCATAGTAGTCCCATTGTACATAAAAAAAAAAAAGATTTTAAAATAAGATTTGAGAGATGATGGTAAAAAATCTTTAAAAAAATATGTGAAAAATACACTAAAAAACATGAAAATAACAAAAAATAATACATGACTTTTTAGTTAGAGTAATAGAGAAAATGAATATCTCACTTTTTAGAATGAGGTTTCAAAATGATTAGATGAAGAGTTGATAATACTATACCTAGTTTAAGTTAGAGAGAAAATATTTGACAAACAATTAATCATGCAAAGCCGAAAGTACCTTGTGCAATTATTATCACCTTATCATTATTAAACCTGCAATTCCCACTATCCCTCTCCTCTTTTCCTCACTCTTCAAAATAAACAATTTTTTCACTTTTATTACATTCCCTTTCACGCTTATTTTTTCTTCATACTCCTTTTTTTTTTCTGTATCCATCACTCATTTTCTCTCTTCATTTCATTTCTCTTTCTATCTCACACCTCTCTACACTTTCCACACTAAAAAATTGAGAGTAAAAATATCATTTTTCTAAAAAAAAAATAAAGTATCCTATTTTTTTCACACTCGTATCTTTTAAACTTCCTTCCACAGTTCCACACCTTATTTATCTATTTTTTTCTTCATTTTTCATCACATCAATTATCACATCTTTCACTTTTTTATTTTTATTTTTTTCTTTCTATTTCCCTCTCTTCTTTATACCTCTTACACTCAAAAAATGGGGTAACAAATTTTTCTAAAATAAAATGTGTTGAGATACATTTCTTTTTGGCCTTTTTAATATATTTTCAAAGTATAAAACAACCATTTTTTAAATTTAATATATGATATAGCACCATCCATTTTTTTGTCTTTAACTGGGAATCCCCACAGACATAGTTGTGGGTTTAATGCTAAGTCCCTGAGTGGTGGTTAAATAAAATCTTCCCAAAAGTGGCTACTCTCATATTCGAACCCTGATCTTGCACGTTCGCATGGGGTCACAGTCCACTTCCACCGTGACCAATCACTGTTTGGCGGTACCCTCCAATATATCTAGATTGTTTCACTAAATGAAAAAGGATTTGATTGTTGTTGATATTGCACTACACATATTTAGATTATATAATAGCAATTAAATAAAATCCTCCATGAATAATGACTTTAGGATTTGAATTGGGTAAAATTCTTAGAGTATTGTTATTTGTTCAACAATACATTGAACAAACAGTGAGATAAAAGTGGAAAAGAGAGAGAATAGAGAGAAATATAGGATGTGATGAGTGATATAATGGAGAGATAGAAAGAAAAAATGTTTATTAATAAAAAAAAGGAGAAAAAATGTCTTGTATGAATTTATTTTCCCAAATTCTTATTTCTGCTGAAATTATTTTATATTAAATAAATGTTTATAAATATATAAATTAATAATAAAACAATATGCAAATAACATTATCATTGTCCTAATTGCATAATTATTTATAATCTTATCACCATTGTCCAAAATTCGTATTTAAAAAATAGCATTTTTACTAAACAAATATTCATTGAAGCTATTATCTTATCTTTACATACAACAGTTTGTTAAATTATGAATAACCAAAGTCTATAATATTACTAATATACACTAAATTAACTAACCCTATATCCATAATTGGGATAAAACTTTTGGGATATCAATTAAATGATTTGACAACTATACAATATAAGAAAACACGGGGGTTTGAGCTTTTAGGGTGTGTTTAGTAAAATTAGTTGATAAGTTAGCTATTAGCTGATAAGCTCCTAGCTGATAAGCTAGCTTATTGAATTAAAACTGTTTAGTACGTAGAACTAGCTGATAAGCTAGTTAATAAATATAAAATAACATAAGGGACATAATTACATAAGTTTTATTATATAAATTTTATTTTTATTTTTTAGATAAAAATATATTATTATTTAAATATAATTTTAGATTTTTTAAAAAATAATTAAATTTCTATTAAACTTTTTTAGTGATAAAATATTTAATTTAAAATTAAAATAAATAGTAAAATTGATAAAATAAATAGTATAATATAAAGAGGGATTGTCGGATGAGTGAGAATAGTGAGGAGAGAGAACCGTGGCTCCTCCGCCAAAGCCACCAAATGGGAATAGTAAGATCTCATTCCGAGATAAACTTATGGGACAAAAGGAGCCTTTACAAAGCAGACCACGAATGGATCTCATTGGTAACAAGTTATTTAGGGTGGAATTAGAAGATGGCAACCATCTTAAACCGCGTTGTTACATTGCAGATAGTGTGCTTAATGAATTATCGAGACCATGGATGGATGCTGTGATCATCAAATTATTGGGGAAGACAATTGGTTATGCGGCCGTGAACGATAGATTAAAAAAGCTATGAAAAACGAGCGGAGGTTTTGATATGATGGACATCGGACATGGTTACTTTGCAGTGAAGTTTGACTGTGCGGCAAATAGGGAGAAGGTTACACATGAGGGGCTTGATGATTTTTGATCACTACCTAGCCGTCAGACTCGGTTATCAACAGAATCATGGTGTGGGTAAGATTTCCAAGTCTTAGTCTGGAGTATTATGATGAGAGTATCCTCTTGTCCCTTGCTTTAGCGATAGGCAACCCAATCAAGGTGGACACAACAACTTTGAATGTGTCATAGAGGAAGATTTGTCCGGATGTGTGTAGAAATTCCTTTAGATCCACCTGTGGTGGAAAAGGTTTGGTTAAGAGATCATTGGTACAAAGTGGAATATGAGGGCTTTCATTTGCCGTGTTCCAAGTGCGGTCATTATGGCCATGTGGCCAGAAATTGTACAAAGGTTTTACCTACTATAGGGGGGATGCCGATTTCAAGTGCAACGGCGGAGGGTCAGAAGGATGAGGCGGCGTCTGTGTCTTCCACTCCAAATCCTACGGCCTCCCAAGGCTGCGCAATCTCAACTGAGGGTGATCTCCATGGGGAGTGGATTGCGGTCTCGAAACCAAAAAGATCTCAAAAAATTAGGGGGAAATCCGTGCAACAATCTGGTCCAAATCCGTGGCAGGAGATAGGACGTAAAGAAGGAAAACATGCAAGTAAATTGGGTAATTTGAATCAAAATAAATTTTCTGAGCTGGCACAGGAGAATACCAGAGCTGAGGTGGATGGAGAAGTCAATAAGGAGCCTGTTTTCAAAAGTCCACCCTTGGAACAGAAGATATGGACCCGTAAGAAAAGGCCCAGGAAGGAGCCGGTGTTTTTTCAACCCAAAGTGTATTCTGATGAGTATTACAAACCCATCTTGGAAGCCTTTAGCAATCAAACTCAAAAGCCCAAGGAGAAGACATCACAAGGGGATGAAAAGATGGACAATCCACAAAAACTCTGCAGCCCTTTTGACCCAAGACAGTGAAGCTGAAATCCGGACCTTTATGGGGAACGTTAAAACTATCATGAACGTGCATATGGTCAGCCCAAATCAATTGCGGTTCGTTGATGAGCCTAAGCCACCAGACCCTTTGACCAGCTCAATGAAAGGTGATGATGTCCTATTAGATGAGTCCAATCAAGATGGTTTGGACCTTGGTTGTAGTTTGGATGCAGGAGGAAGTCCACATGTCAACATGGAGAGTTGATGCGGTCGGTTGGAACTTTCCCCAGATCACGTTTTTATCCCAATGATTGCATTTAAAGATTTCAAGGTGCTTTCTTGGAATATTCGGGGTGCCAAAAGTAAAAGTGGCCAACTCCACTTACGTGAATTGTTGAGGAAACATAAGCCGGATTTAGTATTTATCATGGAAACCCATACTTCATTTTCTTCTACTTCTAATTTTTGGAAATCTGTGAACTATCGCATGCTAGTTGTTTAGGATCCGCAGGGGCATGCAGGGGGCCTATGGGCGCTGGCTTTGGAGACTAGTAATTTTTCGTTTCAAATCATGGATGTGTTTCACCAGTCTATCACAATTATAGTGGAAGCTGCCAGCTCTAGATGGGCCTGCACGGGAGTGTAGGCTCGTCCTGTCTATTCCTTGGGAGGCCAGTTGTGGGATCATCTTCGTAACTTACGCATCCAAGTTAATATCCGTGGGTTTTATTGGGAGACTTTAATGAGATTTTGTTTTCTCATGAGCAATATGGGGGCTCTTTCTCCCTGGCCCGTGCTTCCAATTTTGAGTCCATGTTGAATGATTGCAACCTCATGGAGCTAAATAGTTTTGGGATGAACTTCACCTGGTAGAGGAGATGTAGAGGTGGTCAACTTATTTCAAGCAAGCTGTACAGAGGTCTCGCGGATCAAACTTGGAGGGTTGGTTTTCCTGAAGCTTCAATTGAGAATTTGTGTAGAATGCACTCTGATCATTGTCCCCTCCACCTTAGATGTGGCAGAATGACTACCACTACTAGAAACCGCCCCTTCCGTTTTGAAGCTATGTGGTGTGCTCATGATGATTACCTTGCAGTGGTAGAAGAAGCTTGGCATAAGGAAGCAGGGAATGTACCTAGAGCGCTGAGAAATGTTCAAGATGCGTCTCTAATGTTCAATAAACAAACCTTTGGCAATATTTTTAAACGAAAGCGCGAATTGGAATGTAGGTTACGGGAGGTGCAACTTCGTTTAGAGAAAGTTGATTCGGCGTCCCTTTCAAATTTACAATCTTCTCTCCAAAAAGAATATGATAGCATCTTTCTCCAAGAAGAGGTCCTCTGGTATCAGAAATGTAGAGAGCAATGGATCAAATTTGGTAATCGTAATACAAAATTTTTCCACACTCAAATAGTGGTCCGCAGAAAACGTAATCAAATTCATGGCCTTTTCCTCCCTAGGGGGACTGGTGCAGTGAAGCAGAGGTATTATAACAAGAAGCTGTTAATTTTTACAAGAAGTTGTTTTGTGTCAAAGAAGCCAATAATACCCATATTTCTTCCCCTTTCATCTGTGGCATGAAGGAGGAGGCTGAAGTCTCCTTGCTGAAACCGATTTCTAAGGAGGAGGTCTACGCAGCTCTAATGGGGATGAAGTCTTATTCCGCTCTGGGGCTGGATGGGTTTTAACCAATTTTTTTTGGGACCTGGTTGGTGATGATGTGTGGAAACTTGTGAAGAATGCTTTTGATACTGGGCATATAACAGGTGATATTAGTGAGATTCTTGTGGTGTTAATTCCCAAGGTAGATCATCCTAACTCTTTTAAGGACCTTAGACCCATAAGTTTATGTAATGTGATATATAAACTTGTCACTAAAGTTCTTGTTAATAGACTTAGGCCTTTTTTGAATGATTTGGTTGGTCCTTGGCAAAGTAGTTTTATTCCTGGTAGGAGCACCACCGATAATGTTATGGTGTTTCAGGAGTATGTCTACCATATGATGAAATCTAAAAAGAAAAAGGGAGATGTGGTGTATAAACTTGACTTGGAGAAGACATATGATAGGGTGGACTGGGATTTTCTTAATCAGGTGCTTCATGAATTTGGCTTTCCTAGAGCTACCATCTCCTTGATTATGAGTTGTGTTACCTCATCCTATATTATCTTGTTGTGGAATGGAAATAGGTCTACTAGCTTTGCTCCCAAAAGAGGCTTACGGCAGGGGACCTATTATCTCCATACCTCTTTGTCTTGTGTATGGAAAAATTAGGAGCCATGATCCATGAGGTAGTGTTGAATGGTAATTGGAAGCCTATAAGAATAGGGAGAGGAGGTCCTGCCATTTCTCACCTTTTCTTTACAGACGATGTTTTGTTATTTGCCAAAGCTAAAGCGTCCCAGGTGTGGTTCATGTCCAATTTAATTGCTAAATTTTGTGGTGCTTCTGGTTTTAAAATTAATATTCATAAATCCAGTGCTTTTGGTTCCAAGTCCCTCAGGCCTAGTAAGAAAACCAAACTGCAAAGTATTTCTTCAATCCAATTCACAGATTGTTTAGGGAAATATTTGGGGTTCCAGATCATTCATGGGAGGCCGAAACGGGAGAATTTTATGGGGGTGCTAGACCGGGTTCGAACTAAACTGAGTGACTGGAAGTGCAATCTCCTCACTAAGCCTGGTCGGGTTACTTTGGCTCGTTCTGTTCTTGCTTCCATTCCCACGTATACCATGAATGTCCACTGGCTTCCACAATATATTTGTAACCAATTGGATTCTCATACAAGGAGATTCATTTGGAAAGGTACGGAGAATAGGGGCACTCATTTAGTCAACTGGGACACGCTAAATTTGCCTCGGGGAGAGGGTAGCCTTGGTATTCGCAGTGCCAGGGAGCAAAATACTTCTTTGTTGGGAAAGAGAGTTTGGGACTTGTGTCATAATTCCTCTAAACTCTGGGTGACCTTGTTTAAGTCCTGTTATACAAGTAGGGAGGATGTGTTTAATTGCACCAAGAGGGGCTCTTTCACATGGAATTCCATCCGTAAAGCCGTAGTAGAATTGCGTGAAGGGTTTGAGCTGAAACTTGGCTGCGAAGAGGTTAACTTTTGGTACAAAGACTAGATGAATGCTGGGCGTCTCTACAATAAGGTTCTAGCTGTTGATATTCATGACCTGGAGCTGAGGGTATGTGATCTCTGGTCTGACTCTTGGCAGCTGAATAGGCTTCACACTCGCATTCCTAATGAGGTGCTACATATGATCTGCAAGCACCAGCCAGTGCTGGCGGATGGGGTTCCAGACTTGCTGGTTTGGAAGGGAAATTTAGATGGAACATACTCAACGAAAACAACTTATTGGTGGCTGAAAAATAGAGGCCGCCCAAGGGGTATAGCTGGGTCTTGGTCGTGGATTTGGCGCCTGAAAGTCTCGGAAAATATTAAATTTTTTATCTGGTTAATTTGTTGGGATGCCCTGCCCACAAGGGCCACTTTGAGGCGAAGGAGAATTCTGCAAACTGATACTTGCCCTTTATGTGAGGATCAGGTGGAGGATATATAGCATTGTCTAAGAGATTGTTGTTTTGTGAAACCAATTTGGCTTCAGCTGGGTGCAAGAACTGATTCGTTCCTCTCTGCAGTCAACATGCGTGATTGGATTCGTTCTAATGCCCTTTCATGGGGCACGACCTTCCTCGTTGCTCTTTGGGAAATCTGGCTCAACCGCAATAAACACTGTTTTAGGGAAGTAGATGTGCGGTGGATTCGTTGGATGGGTCCGGAAGCTGGTCAGGTGGCCTTGAATGTGGATGGCTCCTCTTTAGGAAATCCTGGTTTGGCGGGTTTTGGTGGTCTGTTTCGCGACGATACAGGGACCTGGTTGCATGGTTTCTATGGTCATGCCGGGGTAACAGGGATTTTGGAAGTTGAGCTTCTGGGCATCCTGCATGGGTTAAAGATTGCTTGGCATCGGGGGTACAAATCTGTTATCTGTTTTTCAGACTCCATGTTGGCTCTATCTTTGCTTGCCAAATCTGTTTCTCCCTTCCATCTATTTGCTACTATCATAGCACAGATTTTGAAACTAGTGTCTCTTAATTGGCGGGTTAGCTTTCAGTATGTTCTTCGCGAGGGAAACCAATGTGCAGATCTCCTAGCCAAGAAAGGTGCTTTAGCATCGGATCGTCTTGTTGAAGTTCTTCTTGCTCCTCCGGAGCTGTCTGTTTCTTTGCTGGCAGATGCCTGCCACATTTCTTTTCCTAGGCATTAGTCCCTTGCTTTGTTTCTTTTCCTTTTCTTTGTAAGCTCAACTCACCAAAAAATAAAAAATAAAAACAATTTCATAAAATAGTAAAAAGAAAATAGCAATTTAATTAATTTATAATTTTTTAAATTAATTATTATATAGGTAATAATAGTTAAAAAGAAATTAAAAGGTTTTTATTACTAAAATTGAAAATAGGTAAGAATAAAATAAGGATAATAAGGGAATTGTATTAAAATATAAGGGATAATAATAAATGAAAATTAAATAAGCTGCAAGCTAGAAGTTAGGTGAAGTAGCTTGTAGCTTGTAAGTTATAAGCTCCTAAAATAAATTATTTTGAGGTACATTAGCAAACATTTTTAGGTTGATTAAACTAACTTTTAAGCTAACCAAATAAGTTAGTAGCTGACTTGTGAATGTATAGTAGATTTTTTTTTTTGGGTCCAAGAAATAGTAGATAATTTCTGATGGTGATGCTTGCATAGTTGCATTCTTGCACTATAGCCATATATATGTCCAATAAAATTGCTATGGGCGAGTCGGTGATTAGATTCTCAGCCCTTTGTCGTCAGGGGCCAATAGCTGTTTTTCCTTTGTCTCTTGCTTCGTTTTCTATCATTGTACTTGTAAACCACCCCATAGTCTCAAAATTTCTTCTTCTACTTTTGTTGTTGTTTTTAGTTCATGTGAAACGGCTAATAGCTCCGAATGAGGTTTGAACTTTGAAGATCTCAGTAACAATACTCTGCTTCGTTTTTTCGATGGGTATTGCTCCTGCTAGATACCCATTTGGGATCCCTCTCCACTCCAACGGTGCTCCCCTTCGCAAAGTGGTGGATTGCTCAACCTCACACTCCCACTTCCCCCTTCATCTTGACCTTTCAAGAATTACCTTGTGCCCACGTTCTGATTCTGAGGTATCTGAATTGTCTTACTTTATGGATTGCAGAGATCAAAGTTGACACCTTTAAATGTTTGGGGCACTAATTCTATAAGATTTCAATAGCATTCTCCATGCAAATGGGATAAGATAACATGGATTACTAAATATGGTGTTAGCCACAAAAGGGGCACTAGCATTAGTAGCAATGGGAATTTTTAATGCCTTTTACTTCTATGTAAGATTTCAAAGGCCTTTTCATGTAGTTGGGATAACATGGACCAATTAAAATCTTGAATCACAGGTAAACGAGTTACAAGATATAGATTGAATGGCAGTTAAGATGTCAATTCATTTTGGACTTTGAGGCTGCTGTAATATTGAAACTGAGAGGACATTTAATGATAAAACACCAAATTAAGTTTTACGATGTTGTTTACCTCCCTAGTTGAATATCATTTACAACAGAAACTTATATTATATATAATTAATTACTGGATGAGTGAGTAGTATCTAATAGTTTCTGGATGCAGGGATTAACTGATCGAGTATGTGCACGACCTGATATTGATGATTTTTACTGGGAGAAAGTTCCAACACCCATTCTTGACATGGTTGAAAATCCTCTTTCTTGAAGAACTTATCCCTCAAGGTTAGTTGTAAGCTCATTGACATTTTTATCCTTTTCATTTTATTTCTACATGATTTATACTTTTAAATCTTGCTGTATCTACATGATTTCTGTACTTTTCATTTTATACTTTTCAAGCTTTGCAGGAACTGAAACAACTAGCTGATGAAATCCGCTTGGATTTGTCTTCTATTATGTCAAGCACACAAATACCACTGAAAGCAAGTATGGCAGTGGTGGAGCTGACAGTTGCAATACATCATGTTTTTCATGCTCCAGTAGACAAGATATTGTGGGATGTTGGGGATCAAGTAAGATTGTAATTACACTCTTCTTTCCTTGGAATTCATTTTGCAACAAACCAGTGAATATTCCCTTTTTTGGGAGTTCATTTTCTAAGAATTCAATGAATGACCTGTTTTGAATAATGTAACCTATTCATTATTTGTGTTCAGACATATGCACATAAGATTCTTACAGGAAGGCGATCACTCATGAAGACAGTGAGAAAAAAGAATGGCCTTTCTGGTTTCACATCCCGATTTGAGAGTGAATATGATGCATTCGGTTCAGGTCATGGATGCAACAGTATTTCTGCTGCACTTGGTAGTTTGTAAATCCTTTTCCCTTTTTGATAATATTAGTTTCTTGGAACATTATTCAGGCTTTGTTCATATTAATTTTATTGTCATTTGCTGTTCTGAGTATATGTATGTAGGTTGATAAATTGTATTTTTTTCTGCAATGAATAAGGCCACTTCACATTTTCCTTTTTACGTGAATTAATAAAATTCCTATAGGTGAAGTTTCAAGTGATCTCAAAGTCATATCTAGCGTATTTTATTTCAGGCATGGCAGTTGCACGTGATATTAAGGGGAGGCGAGAACGTGTAGTTGCAGTCATCAGCAATTGCACAACTATGGCTGGTCAGGTGTATGAGGCAATGAGCAATGCTGGATATTTGGACTCAAATATGGTTGTGATTTTGAATGACAGCCGGCACTCTTTACTCCCCAAAATTGAGGAGGGCCCTAAGACATCTGTCAATGCCCTATCTAGTACCCTAAGCAGGCTCCAGTCCAGTAAATCTTTCCGAAGATTTAGAGAAGCTGCTAAGGTGGGCTTCTTTTTCTCCTTCTTTGCAGAGAAAGAATGCTAGGTAGCTGTAGATTAGTCGTAAGTATTTGTTGCTAGCATGAAGGGTCCATATGACAATGCCAAGTCATTCAACTTTAAAATAGGCGTACTAAAAACTGCATGTTGGCATGCTAGATAACATGTAATAAAAAATGGATTTGTACATTTAAGAGTATTATGATAGGATTTGGCGCCTGTAAACAATATTCATTTTCCATTTGAATTTCATGTAACAACCAAGATCTGTCTGTGTGTGTATTAGGAAAGTAAAATAAATGTGCAAATCTATCCCCTCCCAAATGGTTGATTGTATGTGCATCTTTTACTGTAGGCTCTAGCGTTTCCTTACTACCTTCTCATTCAAAATAAGCTATTTGTCTAATACGTAACAATGATGGCCTTTCTTTTAGACCCCAATTTTCATATCTTCATGCCATGTGCAGTTGTGCTTCATATTTACATTACGTTTAAGTGAGTGGTAAATTTTCTGCTTTATCACAGGGTGTTACAAAACGAATTGGTAGGGGTATGCATGAATGGGCAGCTAAAGTTGATGAATATGCCCGTGGTATGATGGGTCCACTAGGTTCTACTCTTTTTGAAGAGCTTGGGTTGTACTACATAGGTCCAGTGGATGGACACAATATTGAAGATCTAATATGTGTTCTGCAAGAAGTAGCTTCCCTGGATTCAATGGGTCCTGTCTTGGTTCATGTGATAACTGATGAAAATCAGGCAGAAGAAAATGAGAAAAGTGATATAACAGACAGGCAGCAGGATGGTATTGCTTTTGCTATTCTCTGTTGTAATTGTATCGTATGTATTGTTCCATTGTATGTTATTTCTTTTTGTTTAATACTTCATCTTGCCAATAATGAGCTTACACTCTAGTTCCTTTTTTTTTGGTTTTCCTCTTTTCTTTCCCTAGTTGAATTTATTTCAGACACTTATGCCTTTCAGAAAATGAAATGAATCACTTGATTTATTGATTAGCATATAGATAGACTCTATGCAATAACTTGATTGATAACTTATAAATGATATGATACTAAATAAAACTACAACAAAAAACAACCAAGCCTCATCCCACTAGGTGGGATCAGCACATGGATAAATGAATACTATTGGGCTCTATCAAAATCCTAAATTTTAGTAAAAATCATTTAGAGCAAAGTCTTTTCCAATGTTTTCTTAGGTTTTCCTCTATCCCTTTTAGTATCCTCTCCAAGCCTTTTGAACTTTTCCTGATATGAGTTGTGGGCTGTAGCCAGCACTGCATTTATTTAGCTTCTTATCTAGATTCAGATGGATATAATTACCATTTCATATAGCTCTACTGCCATGTCTTCCAAATGCCTTTGAAAATTTGAATGATATGTGGTTTGACCAAACAGTTTCTAATGAGTTACCTATGTTAAATTTTCAGAATCTGTTGAAACTGATTCGTTAGATTGCACTGTTCACCCTCGAACATATGGTGATTGCTTTGTGGAGACTTTGGTTGCAGAAGCAGAGAAGGACAAAGATATTGTGGTTGTTCATGCAGGAGTCATGATGGAGCCATCACTTGAACTGTTTCAGGAAAAGTTTCCAGATAGGTTTTTTGATGTGGGAATGGCTGAGCAACATGCAGTCACATTTGCTTCTGGTTTGTCATGTGGTGGATTGAAGCCATTTTGCATTATACCTTCTTCCTTTCTACAAAGAGCCTATGACCAGGTTCAACCATATTTCAGCTTTAACTATCATGATAAACAGCATCTGTTGTTCTCAACAATCAGAATTTCTTGGAGAAGATCATATTTGTAGTTGATATAAATAATTAAATTTAATAATTTCTATAAAAAGGAATTTAATGTAGAGCATGAAGGGTGGACTATATCTGGATACCTGTTGAACAGCTACCAGTACTATTTTTATTATGATTATTATAAATAGATAGATAGAAAAAGTGAAGGAAAGTGGTAAAACTAAAAGTACTACATATCTGATACATGTTGCCTAGGCTGCCAAATCGTAAGGACTGAAGAAGGATTGTTCTTTATGATCCTTCAGGGAGTCTAGTACTTGAGGATCTCTGACAGTATTAACAAAAATATGTAACATGAGAAGTAAATAGGTATCATAATATTATGTTGTTATGTGCCTGGGTGCAGGACCTAGTCACAGGTCTGGACGTGGAAGAATACCTCTTATGACCTATGGTGGATAGAAATGTAGACTCGTCCTTGACAGAGTCTTTTAGACTAACTATTTGAGAGAATAATTCTGATTGCTCTTATTGAATAATGACAGCCTTTTTAAAGACCGCTAATACAAAGGAAAGAATCTGAAATTAATGATAGGATCTCAATTAACAAGGAAAGAGATTCAAATTACGGGAACCTAATCAAATAAGGATTCTACTAAATATTAACCTAACCTATAACGGAATCAAATAAAACAAAAAGGGAAATAAAGTAAGATTGTTATAATAAGGAAATAAAGTAAGATTGCCATTAGACTGCATTTATTGCTGCTGTCTTTCTTCTATGATATTTCTGTCCCACAAAGGCATCCATATCATCACTACCCTCCTCGGCTTTGAGCTTGTCCTCAAGCTCAAACTCCGGATAAGCTTCTTGAAATCGAGCAACTGGTTCCCTGGCATCTTCTTTAGGACAGCCTTTCCAGTGGACTAACAACTCCTGGTGACCTCGGTTGAGTCTACTGCGAAGAATAACTTGAGGGGTTGGTAAGGCCTGGCCATCACACACTGGTGGTAATTCTCCTACAGCAGCTAGTTGGGGACCCTTATATTCTTTAAGGAGAGACACATGGAACACATCATGAATTCTACTGCCCACAGGTAGCGCGAGCTTGTAAGCCACAGATCCTACTTTGGCCAGGACCTGGAAAGGACCAAAATACTTAGGAAGAAGTTTGTGATGCTTCTGTCTAGCTACTGTTAATTGACGATATGGATGAAGGCGCAACCATACCCAATCCCCAACTGCAAAAGTCAACTCTCTATGGTTTGAATCATAAGTGAGTTTCATCCTTTGTTGGGCTTGCATGAGTCTATCACGAGCATCTCGGAGCACTGCATCTCTCTCTTGGAGGGCTTTATCAACGGCCTCAAGTCGTGTAGACCCGACTGAATATGATAGAAGTCGAGGAGGCTCTTGACCATACACCAATTGGAAAGGGGTGGTGCCAAGAGTAGTGTGATAAGAAGTGTTGTAACAGTACTCAGCCCATGGGACCCAATCAACCCATTGTCGCGGTCGATCACTAGTGAGGCATCGTAAGTACATTTCTATAGTGCGGTTGACAACTTCCGTTTGACCATCTGATTGAGGATGGTATGCTGAAGAGAAAGCCAGCTTGGACCCGCTGAGACGGAATAACTCCTTCCAAAACATACTAAGGAAAACCTTGTCCCGATCTGAGACTATTGATTCAGGCAGGCCATGGAGTCGAAACACTTCTGTGAAGAAAACAGTCGCAACAAATATAGCAGTAAATGGATGAGCCAGAGGTAAAAAATGGGCATACTTTGAAAGTCTGTCAACCACAACCATAAGGACTGATTTGCCTCGCACCTTGGGCAACCCTTCCACAAAATCCATGGAGATATCAACCCAAATCTGCTGCGGAACTGGAAGAGGTTGTAGTAATCCAGCAGGCTGTAAATTCTGCCACTTATGGCGCTGGCAGACTGAACAATTCTGCACAAATTCTAGTGTAGCAAGCTTCATACCCTTCCAATGAAAATCCTTCCGAAGTCGTTGTAGGGTCTTAAGTCCCCCTTCATGTGCCATATAATGGATGGCTGAAAGAATGGTGGGAATAAGTGGAGAAGTGGGTAGCATGTATAGCCTCCCTTTGAAGAAAATCAGTCCGTCACGCACCACCCAATTGGAACCTAACTCCCCTTGTTCAATGCGCTGCTGCATGTGTAATAATTCTTGAGAAGCTGCTGTTTCTTGTCGTATGGCATCTATGATTTCAACTTGAGGGCAAGAAACTGTCAAGAGGAGTGGGGAATCCTCATCTCTTCTAGATAAGGCATCTGCAACTTTATTCAATTTTCCAGCCTTATATTCTACTCGGAAATCAAACCCCATCAATTTGCTGATCCAATGTTGTTGTGGAGATGTGGTGAGACGCTATTCGAGCAGGTACTTGAGGCTAAAATGATCAGTGCGTATGAGGAAGTGCCTACCCCAAAGATGAGGTCGCCAATGAGTAACTGCCTTGGCCAATCCGATTAGTTCCCTTTCATATGCAGCCAACTTGAGGTGCCGCTCTGCGATTTTGCGACTGAAAAAGGCAATCAGGTGTCCCTGTTGTTGTAAGACAGCTCCAAATCCGCTACCAGAAGCGTCACATTCAACCACAAATTCTTCTTCAAAGTTGGGTAATTTAAGTACGGGGGCTGTGGAAAGAGAGACCTTTAATTTATTGAAAGCGGCGTCGGCTTCTTCATTCCATTGGAAAGCTTGTTTCTTCAAAAGACTCATTAAGGGGGCTGCCACTTGTCCATAATCTTTGATGAATTTTCTGTAATATCCGGTGAGGCCAAGGAACCCTCGCAGAGCCTTGGCAGATTGAGGAATAGGCCAATCAGTGATGGCCTTAATTTTTGTGACATCAACTTCCACTCCCGCACCATGGATGACATGCCCAAGATAGGTCACCTGTGACTCACCAAAAAGACACTTGGACCTCTTTATGAACATGTTAGTTCTCAAGAGTTCAAAAACTATTCTCACATGATGCATGTGTTCAACCCAAGTTTTGCTATAAATTAATATGTCATCAAAGAAGACCAGAACAAACTTACGCAAATAAGGGTGGAAAACATCATTCATCAAGCTTTGAAAAGTCGAAGGGGCGTTGGTAAGTCCGAATGGCATGACTAAAAATTCAACGTGTCCATGGTGAGTTCGAAAGGCTGTCTTTCCAATGTCAGCAGGTGCCATCCTAATTTGGTGGTGGCCTGATCGTAAATCTAACTTGGTAAAGTGTCGGGCCCCATGTAGTTCATCCAATAGCTCATCTACCACTGGAATGGGAAACTTGTCCTTAACAGTGCAAGCATTAAGCTCACGATAATCTACACAAAAGCGCCATGAGCCATCATGCTTCTTGACCAAGAGGACGGGGGAAGAAAATGCTGATCTACTGGGCTGGATGATCCCCTGTTGTAACATCTGGGCACACTGTCTTTCGATCTCATCCTTTTGAAAATGTGGGTATCGGTATGGTCTTACCACAACCGGTCCCGAACCTGGTATGAAATGTATGTGATGGTCGCACGCGCGGCTAGGGGGCAAGCCGGAAGGCTCCATGAACAGATCTGCAAATTCAACTAGTAGTTTACCCAAGACAACCAAGTTTGGATTCTGACCGTGCATCAAGCTAAGTTGTGGTGCTATCTCTGGTCCTTGTCCTCGCCACATCACCTCTTTTCCATTTATTACAAACTCCATGGTCATGTAGCTGAAGTCCCATAAAATTGGGCCAAGAGTGCACAACCATTTAACTCCTAAAATCACATCGAATCCTTCTAGTGGAATAGTATAAAAGTCAGCCTGAAAGATGTCATTTTCCACCATAAATGAAACTGACCTACAAATGCCCATGCTAGGCACTCGTTCCCCATTTGCCACATAGACTTGCAATCCCGATCTTTTCAACACTTCTAGTCCCAAGCTTGGTATTAATCCTTCACGCAGAAAGTTGTGTGTGCTGCTTGAGTCTACTAGCACTAACACATTAACTCCTGACACCTTTGCCCGCAACTGCATGGTATGGGACTCACGGACCCCACTGATGGCATGTAGAGAAATCGCCATGTCTTCCTCTGATTCACTTTCGTCATCTGGAACCTCGATCCAAAATAACCTGTTACACTTGTGTCCTGTTGAATAGGACTCATCACAGTTGTAACATAGTCCCTTGGCCCTCCTTTCTGCCATTTCTGCCCGTGTCAATCTCTTGACAAATGGTGCGGAAGAACCCACTCTGCTACTGCTTCCGACTGGTTTTGTTGTTTGTCCCCCTCCCCTTGCATTAGAGTTCCTGTTAGCAGATATAACAGAACTGTTACTGGTGTTTTTGGATGAGGGCCAACTCATGCTGGTTCCCGAAATTGGAGTTCCTTGAGAAACTCTTTGTTTGCGTTCCAATGCACGAGCCATATTCATGGCAATTCCGAGGTTCCCTGGTTGCTGCATTTCAATATCAATTCTGAGTTCTTCCACCAAACCAGCAGTAAAGAGGTCCACTTGCTGGTGAGGTTTAAGATCAGAAGTTCTGGATAATAGTGATTGGAATTGGCGTTGATATTCTTCGACAGAACCCATCTGTTTAAGGTTCGCGAGTTCTCCCAAGGGATTGTTACTCATGGGTGGCCCAAATCTCACGTGACAATACTCTTTAAAACGCCCCCAGTTCAGCTCTGTCTCCTCTTGCTCCATTTGATTGAACCATAATTGTGCCTCACCCAAGAGATGAAAAGAGGCTAAGCCCACTTTGTCTCCTTCAGCAGTTCTTTGATTGGCAAAGAATTTCTCACATCGTTTCAGCCAACTCAAAGGATCGTCAGTGCCGTCATACGTCGGAAACTCCATTTTTGAGTATCTTGGTACCATGGATCCTTTTGACTATGGGTCAGATCTGTTGTCCGAACTCCCGCTGCTGCCTCCATTACCACCATCTCCATTTGATCCTTTTTCTGGTCTCCGAACTGTAACGGAGAGTTCCGCCATTTGTTCCTCTAATGCACGTTGCCGTGTGGCCATTTGTTCCATAAAAGCTTCTAGTTTAACTGCCAAATTCTCCATGTCACCCATGACAACCGGGCTCTGATACCAAGTTGTTATGTGCCTGGGTGCAGGACCTAGTCACAGGTCTGGACGTGGAAGAATACCTCTTATGACCTATGGTGGAAAGAAATGTAGGCTCGTCCTTGACAGAGTCTTTTAGACTAACTATTTGAGAGAATAATTTTGATTGCTCTTATTGAATAATGACAGCCTTTTTAAAGACCGCTAATACAAAGGAAAGAATCTGAAATTAATGATAGGATCTCAATTAACAAGGAAAGAGATTCAAATTACGGGAACCTAATCAAATAAGGATTCTACTAAATATTAACCTAACCTATAACGGAATCAAATAAAACAAAAAGGGAAATAAAGTAAGATTGTTATAATAAGGAAATAAAGTAAGATTGCCATTAGACTGCATTTATTGCTGCTGTCTTTCTTCTCTGATATTTCTGTCCCACAAAGGCATCCATATCATATGTGTAATTTAAATCTGCAACTATGTGTGGGTAGGTGGAAGTGTGCCTACAGCCTACCTACTTGTATGCGGACTAGATAGCTAGTGCATCGTGCACATCACTTAATGATTTCATACACGTAATTACAATTTTTAACATGTTTTGTGTGATGTATAGGTGGTTCATGATGTTGATCAACAGAAAACTCCAGTATGTTTTGTCATTACAAGTGCAGGACTGGTAGGTTCTGATGGACCACTCCATTGTGGGGCATTTGATATAACCTTTATGTCATGCTTGCCAAACATGGTTGTCATGGCGCCATCTGATGAGGTTGAACTGATGCACATGGTGGCTACTGCTACTCGTATCAATGATCGGCCAGTTTGCTTTCGGTATCCTAGGGGTGCCTTGGTTAGTAAAGACCACACTATTCATGATGGAATCCCCATTAAGGTAATTGGTGATATTTTTTTTATATATTTTATGAGTAATGCTGAAACCTATTACTTTGAAAAGGGCAAACTAATTATCAAACCTAAGGATGTGTCATTCATTTTTACCTTCCCAAAAACTTTGTCATTATATCTTCCTTTAATTTTGGAGTGACTGTAATTTATTCATATGCAGGTTGGGAAAGGAAGAATTCTTGTTGAAGGTAAAGATGTTGCTTTACTGGGATATGGATCGATGGTTCAGAACTGTCTGAAGGCTCATTCACTTCTCGCAAAGCTTGGCATTGAGGTGACAGTTGCTGATGCAAGGTTCTGCAAGCCCCTTGACATCAAGCTTCTGAGACAGCTTTGTAAACACCACTCATTCCTAATTACTGTTGAGGAAGGATCTATTGGAGGTTTTGGTTCCCATGTTGCTCAGTTTATTGCACTTGATGGACTGCTTGATGGAAGAATAAAGGTAATTTAGTTTAAGTTGTATGGGAAGACTATACTTATTTTATGGATTTAAAGAATATTCAGGCTTATGAATGTGTTATTGGGCTTCTATTCATGATTGGCTTATAGACATAAAATTGAGAGTGTGTTTGGTTTGACGTTGAAACTGACCTAACTCAAGTTTGGATTCTCCAACACAACTATTTCTAGCGTTGGAAACGTGAGTTTACCATGTTTTAACGCTAAACCAAACATGCTCAGACAATCGGTGAACTTTTTCATTTTGTACTTCTCTGAATTGCTTGGTGGGAAGATATATAGTTTTTTGATTCATGATCTGTTAGCCAAATATTTATCATTTTGTACCTCTTTCTGAGGAGTGTTATCAACACACTCTTTAACACATTTTTCTCAATACACTCACTGTGATTGGTTGAAATTTATACAAGTTCCATCAAATTAAGTGAGTTCCATTTCCAATGTGGTGGAATCCATGTGATTTTTAACCAATCACAAATGGTGTGTTGGGAAGAATGTTTCAGAACATTTGTTACTTTTTCTTTCTAAATATACATATACATATCTTGTTGCTCCAATAAAAACTTTCTATTTTTGTTTCTTAATAAGTGCTTTAAGGGTACTCGTTAGCATTTTCCATATATATAATATATTGGTGACTAAGTTTCTAATATTTGTATCTTTTTTGGTCTTTCCAGTGGCGACCAATTGTCTTACCAGACAGTTATATCGAGCATGCATCACCAAATGAGCAGCTTGACCAAGCAGGGTTGACTGGACATCACATTGCTGCCACCGCATTGAGTTTGCTAGGCCGTACCCGTGAAGCTCTCCTCTTCATGTGTTCCTGACTTCGATGCTTCATATCCTTTTCCATATCCTTCACATCCTGTTTCAATTTGTGATCTTGTGTAGTTCTACTTTTCCATATCCTTCACATCCTGTTTCAATTTGTGATCTTGTGTAGTTCTACGTTACATGTGTGGTGAAAATAGAGATCATGAATGCCATTTTAATTGTATAGAACTGATGTCAATGTCAAATAGAAAAAAAGTTAATATTAACTGTGACATCTAACAAATCAAGATCTTTGATGCCATAAAGAATGAATGCATTACGCTGTCTAGCGGATATGAATGCTATTAACATACATAAGTACGGAGCATGAAAGTTTCATGCCACAACTTTAGCAGTTCACCTAACTAACCTGTGACTTATTGATCGTGAGTATGCAAATATAATTATCAAATATATAAATCCTAGAAGTTATAATAAATTATAATTATTTTTTTATTCGTTAAGTGATCCAAAAACATAAGGTTAAGTTCAATTATCAAATACCATAAGCTAAAATATATGTGATTTAAGGGTATTATACAGAGTAAATCTCATCTCATCTCATTCTATACAAAACAACTCACAAACAAAAATGAATTAAATATTAAGATTAAAGAATTAACCACACGATGTAGCATAAAAATGTTCAGTAATTCATCATTGCAAATGTAACATCACATTACAAACATTACTGAACTCGTCTCCATCAAATATAGTTTGTACATAATAATTTTTTGGTTTTGTCATAGAAAAAATAATATTTTATCCATAATATTATATTTTCTTAGTATTATTATCAGAAATAAACTGCATTTATTTTAAGAAGCTAGCATTGAAAAGATAGTTATATATACTAGGACTTTGGGACATCTTTAAACAATTATAAAATTGCCTTTCAATTTAGTTTACATAAAAAATTTCAAAAATTACCATAAGCAATCAGTGTACAACTTCATCATTCCAAAATATATAATACAATTAGGAAAATTTTAATGTGTAGTTAGTTTTTAATTAGATAATAAGTAAATAAAGAAGCAACATATTTAATTAGGATTGGTTCTTTTTTAATGACACTTGTGATCGCGAATGCAGGTGAGATAGTTGCTTTTAATACCCCTTTTTACTATTTATACCCCCATAATATTTGTAACTTCTAAAATTCCCACCCTATTCCCACCCCACCTCTACCTCCACCTCCCAACACCCCACCATCACTTTATTAAGTTTCTAGAAAAGAAACATTTCTGGAAATTGATTTTCGAAAAAAAAAATTTTGAAAATTAATTTTCGGAAACCAAATGATAAAAACAGTTTCCGGATGCATATTTTTGGAAATTATTTTCTGAAAATCATTTTTATCATTTGATTTCCGGAAATTAATTTTCGAAAGTATCTTTTTTCGAAAATAATTTCTAAAAAGAGAAAAAAAATGATTTGAGTGGTGGTGGGAGTGTTGGGAGGTGGGTTGGGGAGGTGGCGGTGGCAATAGTGGTAGGAGAGGGGTAATGGGAGGAGGGTAGTTTGGGAAAAACATTTCCAAAAAAGATAGGGTAGGGGTGTAGATAACAAAAAAGAGGGTGTTAAAAGCCATATCATTATTGTTCTTCCAATAAAAGAAGATTATATATATATATATATATATATATATATATATATATACTTTGGACCTTGGCTATTCAAATATCATATGTCTGGTGTGTTGGGTTCATAAAAACTAACCTTACAATTTTATGAGTTAGAGTGAATCAATCCAGTTAAGTCGTGAGGAAAAGCGGATTTGAGTCGGGTTGACTAATTTTTTTATTTTAATTTTTAATTATTTGACATTTTCTTTTTTATGTTTTGAATTTTTTTTATTTTTGAAAATTGGGTGAGTTAACCCACCAATCCATGCTAGATCTAGTGAGGGTAGTACATTTTTTTTGTTCACCAGAAAAAATGAGTCAACTCGAATTTACTCATTTTTTTATCTAATCTGTGATGAGACAGTCCATGTAAGCCAAGTTGACTCACTTTGATATCATATTTAAATTTAAACACTTTGAGTTAAGTTGAATAGTCTCACGTAGAGATGAAACTCTCCGAATAGTCCAATACCTATTAAAAGCAAAATATGGACCAATACTTTTTTATTTTTAAATCCATTTGAAAAAGTAGCTTATTTTCAGAAAAGAAAAATATTAAAGACAAAGCTTTTTAAAAATTTTAACTTACGAACTTTTTCATTTTTTTTCTAATTTATAACTTTTTTTTTTGTTTTTTTTTCATTCTAACCATAATACCCTCCAATATTCTCATCATTACCTAACACTCTCCCCCACAATCATTGTTGCTCGACACCCTTTATCAACGTTGTCATTTAACACTATTATTTTCCATCACCCCAACTAATTTAACATTGATATTTTAAAATGGAAAATATTTGTATGCGTAAATAAAAAATATACATTTGTGAACATAATATAGTGCCTAGAATAATGCCAATTTTTACTTTTGATTATACAATAATCTACACTCTTTATATAGAACACTATTTTTAACACACTCTAAAATGATATAGGAAGTGGAGGTTTTGAAGCGTGGTCTGATTGCAAAAAGCTTCGTGTTTTAACATTAAGCTGGAAATTTTACTTTCTTATAAAATAAAATAAGTAGCTTCTTTAATTTGAGAGCTTTTGAATATATGTGTATGGAAGGACCTTTCCTTATAAGGAGATAAAAAGCTCAAAATAAGCCACCCCAAACACACACTGTATGATTAGTTAAAAGTCACATGAGTCACACCACATTTGGAGTGAGATCCACATAATTTGGTAAGACTCGTGTGAATTTTAACCAATCATAGTGTATTGGGAAGAGTATGTTAAAGAATATGTTGGTAGCATTCCCCTCTTCTTAAATTAGTCCTTGAAAGATTATGACAATTTAATCCTTCCCTTAATTAAGGACTAATTAAAATAATACTCCAAGAACTAATTTGATAATTATAATAAGGGAAATGCTAATGAGAGTGTCGGGCACTTATTAAAGAATTAAAAATAGAAGACTTTTATTAGAGTGTGTGATATTTAATATCATGCAATCTATATTGTGATTTACAATAAAAACTTTCTCTTTTTGATTCCTTAATCAGTGTCTTTAGGACACTCGTTAGCTGAACCCTTATAATAATCTTATATGGATCAATTTGACATTTTTATATTTTTTATTATTAAAAACCGATTAAATTACAATTGATTTAAAATTAATTTTACCTTAAATTTAAATCAAACTAACTCCTCATCAATCCCTAATTATATGCAACATCGATTGATATTGGGATACGTTATCATATCATTCAATAAAATAAATTTAATAATATGTGAGTTTTGAATGTGAGTTAAAATTATAACAAACTATACATTTCAGCATGAGTGATAAAAAAGAAAAGAAAAGAAAACTTGGTTCAATAATGTTTTCAGGGGATGGTTCAGTGTTCTGTGCAGTGCATCCCGGCCCCATGAAACGTAAGTATTACAGGAGTGTTTGGTAGACACTTTAGAACGAACATGACATATGAGTTTTGTTCTTTTTTGTTGAAATTAAAAGGGAGAACAGAACATGACACATAATTAAAATAGTAGAACACTTTTGTTCCCTTATAAAAGTGAAATCAATTGGAATGTAACAACACATTTTATTAAACATCTTTTATTGACAAAATTACCACTCCTTATTTTTATAACTCTTTCACTGCACATCCAACTAAAATACAAAACCCTTGCCGCAATCCTTTTTCGCCGTACACTATTCGTTGCTCCTTTTTCACTCTCCATGCATTGTTCGCTACTCCCGCTGCATACAAGAACAAAGCATTTTTTTTTCTCTTTTGCTTTGCTATTTGCATCATTTGAATTATTGTGCTTTGCTATTTACATCTTTTGAATATTGATCATTTGAATTACTTCTTTTCCCCATTCAAATAAAGAGGATGCTTGACCATTCAAATCAACGTTGATATATATGAGTGAGGATCAAGTTACTCCAGGAGTAACCCTTTGTTGAGTTACTCCGCTTAATAACGTTTTATAGAAAAAGAATTTCACAAAATCTAACCGTTGAACAATGAGATATTAACATTATGATCACGCATACCAGATTTTAGATAAATTGGACATTTATAGGTACGTAACTTTACAGTCAACATTTACTTATATTTTGAAAAGTATATTATAAGTTAAATTAAGGTTATTTGATTAAGTATTAAATGATTTTCAAATTTTATGAAAATTTGTATATTTGATCTAGATAATGAGAACTTTCAAATCAAAGGTTAGATTGACGAAAATCAACATTCTTAACAAGTTATTAAGCGGAGTAACTCAACAAAGAGTTACTCTTGGAGTAACGATCCCCACCTTTTATATTTATATATATATATATATATATATATCAACAAGTAATTTAGTGTTTGTGTGGCTATTGGATTTGTTGTCTAATTTTATTTTGGTTTTTTATTACAGGCCTTGAATGAAACAATTTCGTGTTTTTTATATAGTAATAACAATATATTTAAATTAATTATATTTTATCAAATATTTCATATTTACGTATTTAAAAAATAATTATAAAATATTTTATAAAATATAAATAATAATATATTAATAACTTTTAAGAATATTATATAATTAGTCATAAAATAGTAAATGTGAAAAAATATTTTATTTTGTTCGGTTTAGTTTTTTATACTCAACCAAATATTAAATAGGATATGAATATATATGTAATTAAACATGGTGTTTTGTTCTGTTCAACAAGCACCAAATACAGAATAAACCGTCCTGTTCTATTGTTACCAAACACAATTATAAATATATTATTCTTCTGTTGCTTCCGTTTTATTATGTTCTCTTCTATTCCATTACCAAATATATTAATGTTTTCAGGGGATGGCGTTCAGCGTTCTGTGCAGTGCATCCCGGCCCCATGGAACGGAAGTAGTACGTGTTTTTCCAACGGAACAGCTAGCCTTAAAACGAAAAGAACAAGTTAAAGAGAATTTATGTGATTTCCAAGCAAACACAGCAAAAATCCAAATAATGCCAACTACACTCTACAGCCACTACGCGGTTCCGCCACCGCCGCTTTTGAGGTCTTGCTTATTATCTGACCCACTTTCCGTGTGCCAGCTATGAGCTGGCCACTCATCATTCATCACATGCAATGCATGAAAAGTAATTATATGTTGGGAGTTTTGGGACTACTATTCTACTAACCCGAGACCATGCATGTTTTTTTTTATTTATTACTTTTTAAGTTCTGATCTTTGTTTTTCTTTGTTTTTGTTTTTTTATACCAAATCAACTTAATCTAATAATTTTATTCAACGGCGTGGCAACAAAGCTGATGATTGCAACATCAAATATTTTAGTAGAAACCGTGTTCAAAATATATAAAATAATCTTTATCCATAAACTGCATTGTTAAGAAAAATATGTTTTTGCACCAAAAAAAATAAGGTGTAGAGGTGGAACAATAAGAAAAACAGAAAGAAGAGTAGTAAACCTAAATTAGGTCGTTGAAAGATTTTAATAAGTCCTTTAAAATATGAAAGTGTCACCAATTATGTCTTAAAAGATTATTATCACTAAATGAGTCTATTGAAAATACAAAATGTCACCATAATATATAGTCTTACCATTGTTCATAGACATTAACTTACTTAATGACATTCTCATTTTAGGGGGACTTAATTATTTGGTGACAATAATTTTTATGGAATTAATTTGTGACAATACTTCTTTGTTATTTGGTCACTTTCATACTCTCCGGATCTAACTAGTAACATGTATATTTTTTTTAGAGAAAAAAATGTGATAAATGCATATGATGTCATAAGATAAAGAGAAAAATAAAAAGAGAAAATAGAGGTGAAGGAAGATTTATTAAAAAAATGAGTGTATGAATATAATGATTAATATTGTTAATAACCTCATATTATAGTCCAAGGGTCATGCTCGTAAAGCAAGACTCTAGACCCCGCGATTTTTATATAGCTCATAGTTTTATAATTGTATTAATTATAATTATATTGAAATATAAAATAGGCCTCATAAAATATAATTAATTGCTATTTTATAAAGATAATATGAAAGAAAATTATTAATTAATCAATAAATTGTGATTCTCCTAGAAAATATCTCATTTTATTATAACTTTATTATTTAATTAATAACTTTCTTCTTTATCTTATTAATTACCTTTTCCTATCAGGTTTCTTCTATTTAAAATACATATCTTTATCTTTATCGATTATATATATAAAAGTAAGGTAGTAAAAGTGGTCTTTGAAATCTAAAGTGGGGACACAATAGTAAATTCCTTTAAGCAAAACTTCTAAAAATAGAAAGTTTCTTTTATATTTTAAATGATTAATGTTAAACATCACCATTAATTATATAGTAATTATATTAAAGTAAATATCACTATAAAAATAATAAATTATAATAATAAATATAAATAATGATAATTTAAAACATATTTGATAGTTTTAAAAAATAATAAATTTAAAATATTTTCAAACACTTAAAAAAACCATTTCATAATTATGTTGATAGTAATTATAGTAATTATTTAATTATAGTTATTTTTTATATAAAACTCAATAGTATTTAAAGCTTATTTTAACAATTTTAATATTAAAAAAGAAAGGTTTATAACATAAATAAAAACATACTATGAAATTTAAAATAATATTAAAAATTATTTTATAATTATGTTAATAGTAATTATAATAATTATTTAATTAGTATTTTTCTATGGGTTTCCATTTTTGTTTAAAGGTCTTTTTGACCTAGGATCAAGAACAACTTTTCTTAATTTTCATGCTTTGTAAATGTTAAAGTCCCAACTAAATATTTAAAAAAAAATTAAATTGTGATTGGTTGTGATCATTTTCATTTGGTTTCTGAGTTTTTTTATTGTTGACAGTGATAAATGAAAATTTAAAAATATTACAAAATTTCTTTAATTTGTGACTTATATGTGTATGTGTTGCAACAACTTAATTGTTTTGAAAATTTTTACTTGATAGGAAATTAAAATTTGATTTGTTTATGGGTAAAACTAGCTAGCAAAGTTTTTAAGTGGTTGATGAACTAAGCAATGCCTATAACCCATAAAATTTAAGTTTTATTCAATTGGACTGCCAAATGCGGGTATATATAAGTTGGATAGGAAATTATTGGTATTTAGAAAAAAAATGTTATAGTTCAGTCTATTTGAATTTAAACGTTGAAATAAAATAATGAATTTTACGTCTGAAAGCAAATCCAAGAATTTTAAAGTTTTATCCTATTACAAGAGACATTCTTGGAGTACTAGAAAGAATACTCTAAAGGGTCATTCTTTTTTTTACATCCTGTACTAGAGGCATTCCATAAGCATTAGAAAAAATCTCACTAAGAGGTCATTCCATAAGCATTAGATATAACAAATTATATATTATAATGTATGAATTTGTTATTATAGATCAAATAACAAATAAAATAAAATAAAATCTTTTAAAATAAAAAAAGACTATAAGATATAAGAGTGTGCTAAGAATAAAAGGTGTAATAATTTAATTTAACACTATTTTATAAATGAGAACGAGGAATATTAATCATAAGTGAATATCCTTGGAGAAAAATTCGTTCGGTACGTATGAAAGGGGGCATGAGAGTGAAAGTTTAAAAAATTGGTCAATTTCATGGATATATGCAAAAAATATAAACATGATTTCCATGGAAAGAGAGTTGGTAGAGAGTACAATTAAAAATGGTGGTGAGACATATTTTCAGTTAGATAAATGGGTTATGGGGAGAAAATATAGGACAAATAGTTATCAACCTTAAAAAAAAGTTAGTTATCCCATTAAAAATGTTATATATAAAAAAATCTTTGACAAACTAAAAAAAACTAATAGTTCCCTTTTAAAAAATGTACTTTTGAAACTATTTAATGGATATACACAGACAATATAAAAAAATCTACATGTTGGGGTGGAATGAAGGAAAAAAGGGAAATAGCTTGAGTTGGTTGGGATATATTGTGCAATTGAAAATTTGAGACAGAGATAAAAATAAAAGATTAATATATAAAAATAATCATTCGCGTTAATATGCAATTTTTAATTTTCATATATTATGAATTCTATTCATTAAAAAATTATTGTATTTCTTTTATTTTATCGAATTATTATTGTATGTCTAATAAGATAAAAATGCCCCGCACAATTGCATGGCACGGGTACATGACTAGTTTTTATTATTTAATGCTATAAACATTGGAACAAACAAATGCCACCAAAATAAAACTATTATAAAGATTAATTATTTATTATAACATTTAATTAACATTGGAAAAAAATAAAAAATAAAGTTCAAATAAAAGTCCATAATTTTTATAAAGGGTTGAATGTGTTTTTTGTCCCTGAAAATATGGTGAAATTTGATTTTGGTCCCTTATTTATTTTTTATTGATTTTGATCCTTCATTTTTTAAAATGACATGCTTTTAGTCCTCCTTATGAATTGTACTATATTAAGTTACTTTCACAGGTCCATTGCCACTTTTTTTAGCTAAAATTTCACAGGAATTTTTTTTATGATTTTTTTTCTAGAAAGTTCATGTGTAATAAATTTTCAAAAGACTACAAATTTTTTACATAAAAATAATGCTATAAAAATTCTTTGTTTTGTTATAAAAATATTTATATTAAATTTCCTGTAAATTTTAAAATATGAACAAATTTTCCTTTGAATTTTGAGACTAACAGGAAAATTTGAAGAAAAATCTATAGAAAAATCTACAAGAAATATCGCTACGTCATTACTTAGTAGAATATGACTATCAACGAGAACTAAAATCATATGATTTTAAAAAATAAATGATCAAAACCAATGAAAATATAAATGAGGGACCAAAATCAAATTTAACTATATTTTGAGGGATTAAAAACATATTTAACCATTTTATAAATGATTTTAATTAATTAAAAAAAATTATATTAAAATTTGCTTTAAAGCTATATAAACAAATGGGCCGGCCTAGATACTGTTAGTTTTGGGAGCTTCACCAATAAATTTTGATACATTAAAGATAAATGTTAATTAATAATTAGATACTACTATTGGTGCTTTTTTTTATACACATTTTAATTTTAACAAGTACTCCTACATTAGCTCAATAACAACACGTTAACCCCAATTAAGAAGTCAACATTCTGGAGTGTTGAACTGAAGTAGGGAGGAGGGTCCTGTTCTGAATTCATCAAAAGTTCAAAACTCAAGAAATGAATGAGAGAGACATTCCCGGTCCTATGACAGCGGAACATGGGACCCTCTTTTTTGTTTTTCAACCAAAAATCAATAAATAAAGAGAGTCGTCCTGTATCCTAGGATGTTCAAATGGATCTCCCCTGTTAGGTCCCCACCATTACCGGATTCACCTTTCAATCTTTCTAAATTTTGCATGCATTCCCTTACCACCCAAACCCTTCTCACTCCCTCCCCTCGTCTTTCTCTCTTTCTCTCCCTCTCCCCTCCTAAGACCCACCGCGCTCTAGAGAGAGAAAGATCCCCAGAAAGGGCCCCACCCTCCCTCTCTTGATTCTCCGGGGACCCTCTTGCTCCATTGCACCAACCACCCTTTTTCATTCTTCTCTTACCCTCCCTTCCTCTGTCTCCGTGTGGACCCCACCTTCCTCTCTTCCATTCATAGTACGTCCCTTTCTTCATTTTCAATCATAATGCAACAACATTAATGATACATTCTTCTCTGTTAATTTTGTTTCCTTTCTTACCCCTCTCTCTATAAGTCATGATTTGGTTTTGCCCTCTTCAGATGCCTTTTATGCGAGCTGTTGCTGCGTGAAGATTCTTCATTGTGTTTCCCTCGCTCAAGATCAGTGCATTTCTGTGTCTCCTCTCAAAAGTGAGCACCCATTTTGCAAAAGTTGCGATTTTGAATACCCCCATTCCCATTTTTATTATTTCATTCTATTTTTTTTTTTCTCCCCATCACGTACTAGTTTGGTCATTGAACAATGTACATGTCATGTTTCATATTTTGTGTGTGAACTATGACCAGTCCATGGTTTTCTAGATTTGTTCCTTACGATAAAAACAAGAAACTGGAAATGGATTCCCAATATTGCCTATATTCAAAAATGGTAGCTTGCCCCCCACTTTTTTTGCTGTATATTACACACATGGTAACGGAAGAAATGCAATTTTTATCACATGTATCCAACTATTTGCTGCCCTATTTAAAGTGCCAATTTTGTCCCTTTTGGATTTTTTTTATCTGTGATAGACTCAATCATCCATCTCATTTCTTATATATATAAAGATATGCATGCTGATCGATTTCATTAGTCAAAAGGTTCCTCTCATTACATCATACTTTCTGAGTTTCTTCAAATGAAATCATTTTTTCTGAAAATTTTCAATTGATAATCTCTGCATAATTTCATCCATCAGTTATAGGAAACATGGGAGCGCCTTTTAAGGGTATCATTCAAGATGTCAAAGGAAGAGCCCAATGCTATAGGCAAGATTGGATTTGTGCAATCTGTTCTGGCGTTAGGTAATGCTTGTCTATATTGGGCAACACAATGCATGTTAATGTTGTGTGTTTATCAACAAAACTCTGACTCATGCTTGTTTGATTAATGGCAGTATATTGGCTCCAACTTTCTACATATTCTTTGCTTCTGCTCTCCCTGTTATTGCTTTTGGAGAGCAACTAAGTAGGGATACAGGTAAAACTCTCTCATCAACAGCCTCAAATCTTTGAGCTAATAGTCTTTTTCAGGTTTTTGATGAAAAAGATCATGCTTATTTTTCTATCATGCTTTTACAGATGGAAGCTTGAGCACAGTGGAAACATTGGCATCTACTGCAATTTGTGGAATTATCCACTCAATATTTGGTGGCCAGCCTTTGTTGATTTTAGGAGTTGCAGAACCAACTGTTATAATGTACACTTATCTATACAGTTTCTGCAAGAAAACGCCACAACTGGGTGCCGAGCTCTTTCTGGCTTGGGCTGGTTGGTATGACATTTTTAACCTTATAATTCTGTTTCTGGTTTTCACATTTCCTGAATCATAATAGTACATACTTGTCTCTAACTTATGTTCATCTGTGTTGCAGGGTCTGTGTTTGGACGGCACTCATGTTAATTCTACTTGCAATTTTTAATGCTTGCACGGTTATTACTAGGTTTACAAGAATTGCAGGGGAGTTATTTGGCATGCTAATTACTGTTCTTTTCTTTCAAGAGGCTATAAAGGTGTTGTTTCCTCTTCCTAGCGAAATAGATTGTCAATTTAGCATTTTAGGGATCAACCTGACATTTGTTTGAACCACAGGGACTGATAGGCGAGTTCAACACACCCAAGAATGAAGATCCTTCATCAGAGGAATTTCAATTCCAATGGCTGTATACAAATGGATTACTAGCCATCATTTTTTCATTTGGAGTACTTTTCACTGCCCTTAAAAGCAGAAGAGCAAGATCATGGCGATATGGAACAGGTAATTTATTCTAAACACCTACCAGATTAGACATTAAGCAAAATAAATGTTTACATGTTAGACTTGATTTATCCTATCACTTCTTTGATCTTTATTCTTGTATTCAATGCAGGGTGGCTACGGGGTTTTATTGCAGAGTATGGGGTTCCAATGATGGTAGTGACATGGACTGCAGCATCTTATATTATACCAGGCAAAGTTCCAGATGGTGTTCCTAGAAGGCTGGTTTGTCCACTTCCCTGGGAATCTGAGTCGCTCTATCACTGGACAGTAGTGAAGGTATTGTTTTTATACACTTGGTACAATTTTTTCCATCCAAAAGTGCATTATTTTGAAACAGAATTAGAGCCTTAGTTGGCTTAGGATGCTTAGAAAAACACATTGTTTCCATACTTCTAGTCATGTTGGTGTTCAACATTGTGAACTGTAAGCAGTGATTATTTTAATTTCGGTGTCTTAATATTCATCTAACAGTTATTACAAACTACAGGATATGGGGAAGGTACCGGTGCTGTATATATTTGGGGCAATTATTCCAGCTCTGATGATAGCAGGTTTATACTTTTTCGATCACAGCGTAGCATCACAGATGGCTCAACAGAAGGAATTTAACCTTCAAAAGCCTTCTGCCTACCACTATGATGTTTTCTTGCTTGGAATAATGGTGTGTTATGTTGTCTCTAACATCTTGCTTCCTAGAAATTATCTTTATGTTGTTCCATGTTGATAAAGTTGCTACTTTGTGGTCTTTAGACTTTGATTTGCGGCATCCTTGGCCTTCCTCCTTCAAATGGAGTCCTTCCACAGTCTCCCATGCATACAAAGAGTTTGGCAGTTCTTAGGAGGCGGGTAAGCATTATCTTTTGTATCAAGACTCTTGGTTCTTTCTTCTTGAATATCAAACTCAATTCAGATCCTTGTATTGCATCATCAATTTGCAGTTGATCAAAAAGAGGGTGGTGAAAAGTGCCAAGGAATGTATTAAGCAACAAAGGACCAGCTCTGAATTATATGGAAAAATGCAAGCTGTGTTTATAGAAATGGATACAGCCCCTACCGTAAGTATTCTTGGCTTTACAGCTGTGTGTCATTGTGTATGCAGGCTTGTTCAAGAGTAATACAGCATAGGTTTTGAAATTGTTACAGGTTAAGGAATTGGAGAATTTGAAGGAAGCTGTAATGAAATCTGATAGCAAGGATGGTGTAAAGGAAAATTTTGATCCTGAGAAACACATAGATGAATATCTGCCAGTCAGGGTTAATGAGCAAAGAATGACCAACTTATTGCAGTCCCTCCTGGTTGGCGTATCAATGTTAGGTATCTCTGTTATCAAAAAGATACCTACCTCAGTTTTATGGGGATATTTCGCCTACATGGCAATTGATAGTCTTCCAGGGAATCAGTTTTGGGAAAGGATATTGCTCCTTTTCATCACCCCAAGTCGGCGTTACAAGTAAGTAAACCATACTTTATGTATAAACTTTTTCAATGCATAATGGTATTGAAATTGACAGATTAATCATGGCTTCCAAACTTCCCTTCATGATGGAAATACTTCTTTCGAAATAAGCAGAGCTAATAATACTATAGAATTAGGGTGCAAAATTAAGTTGATATGTTCACTAGGGGTATTGTGAATTTTGTCATATACTATATTGAAGCTAATTACGTATTTTGTCATTGTTCTTGTCTTGTGTGTTTGGGCAGAATTTTGGAAGGTTCTCATGCCTCATTTGTAGAGAAAGTACCATTCAAGACCATAGCTGCATTTACAGCCTTACAATTAGCATATTTTTTATTGTGTTTCGGGGTTACATGGATACCTATTGGTGGAATATTGTTTCCAGTACCATTCTTCCTTCTCATAATTATAAGAGAACGCTTGCTTCCAAAGCTATTCAAGCCTAGTTATCTTCAGGAACTAGATGCTTCTGAGTATGAGGAAATACTTGGTGCTCCACATGGTGCCCCTTCACTGAGGGTAAGATTTATTATTCATTTCTTGTTATGACAAATCATGTGTTCTACACTTTCTGTTTTTATATTGTAAGCTTCCCAACTTAGGACTTGAAAATGTTCATTCAGGATAAGGAGCAACGTGATAGTGATACCGATGGAAGCTCGGAAGATTACTATGATGCAGAGATATTAGATGAGATGACAACCAGCAGAGGAGAGTTGAAACTTAGAAATGTAAGCTTCAACGAAAGAAACAGCAACAGCTTCAGCGAAGACAGACACTTTCAGGTAAATGACTTATAGAATCCTTTAAGGTTTCATCTCACAGTACATTATTGGTATTTATTATGTTTGTCTTATGTACTTGGACAGGTTTACCCTGAAGATAGTGTCTGAATATGATGAAATCTCTCTGCACACGCCGTTTTTTAGGATGCAGAAGGGGTTTGATATAGTAGAATGTTCCTCTGGAGAGGAATGCTCGCGATTCTTTTGTTGTCAGTCAAGCTTGAAGATGATCTTCTGTGGAACAAGAAAGGATTCAATCGATGAAAAAGAACAAATGCAACAAAAGGAAAGAGAAGTGAAGAAATAATTCGTTTGAACTTTGAACTTGGCTTCAACATTAGTTGGAAGTAGTTACATTAAAATATTGAGATCAAGGGTTTAATTTCTTCCTTAGTTGGCTACAAAGTTCACAAATAAAAAGACGGTTGGGATGGAGGGAAGATAATGCTATGAGTAAAAAAAAGGGAGGTAGAGCAAGGAAATATGACAACTAAAAAAAAATACATTAAAATATAGATAAATGTCAATAGAGCATTCTTTAATTTTTTTTTGTTAACACTTGTACTTTTGATTGGAGTCAGGCGAAGGGTATTATACCTGCATTCAACGCCACTCCCATGAATGTATTGAAATGAAATAGAATTGTGGTTTATATTTAGGCAGTGAATATGTGTCTTCGGTGCAACATTATAGATGATTGATTTCTTCTTTTTTTGGTGTAATGCATTAGTCACATACAACTTTTTACTTTGTAAAACAGTCATGCATTGATTTTAGTACATGTGGGTGTCACAACTTTTGTTCAACAATGAAACGAAATGGTGATGTATTTCTCTTTTATGTATATAGTCTCGAGTCCAGTCTATTAAAAGAGTGTAATATCCATGGAGCTTAGTTGAAGTGTAATCTTCATTTAACATATACTATTGTAGTCGATTAAAAGAGTGTAATATCCATGAAGCTTAGTTAAAGTGTAATCTTCATTTCAACATATACCATTGTTCTGGAATATATATTGAATTACTTTGTGCCCTTGTTGATATGCCTATGCCAAAGTCCTAAGAGTTCGGCCATCAACATTGGCATATCAATGTTTGCTCCTTGCTCAACTACCGTGCATGCTCTAGATGAGCTGCATTCATGGAAGATATTACTGCACCATTTTCTATAAGAATTTCAACTACATATGCATACACTCTTCATGGCTTCCTTGAGTGACATTTCCATCCAAATTCATATAAATAAATGTAGGTCTATTTACAATAAATTGTGTCAACTTTGACGCACGTGATCTTATTCTAGAGAGTAAAAAAGTGAGTCTATTTACATAAGACCATTGTGTAAGTATTTAATTTATTTTTAATTGAATACTTAATTTCTTAGTAAAACTGCATGAAATACAAGTCTACACAACAACTTACAAATATTGTATTAATTACATATTATAGGTCACTCTATTTATTATAGATTATGCTGTCTGCATTTTTCATTTTATTGTCGGCCACAATATTTTAAAAGAGACTTGATTTAGACTTATTTCTAATAATGAAAATAATCTCAGGAATAAGTACGTAACAATACTATACTGGTCCATAGTAACTCTCTCGACAGTTGGCTATGGTGATCTCCATCCAGAAAGTATAAGTGAGATGGTATTTGTTATGTTCTACATGCTATTCAATTTGGGACTCACATTGTATATCATTGGAAATCTAACAAATTTAGCTATTTAAAAAATAACAGAATAAATGTTAGGAAGTTACACTCACATGTTTAGTTGTTTCCTGTGAGGTGTAACTTCCTAACATTCATCCGTTAAACAACAAAATTTGTTGGATTTCCAATTAGATACAATGTCAATCTCATATTTAATAACTTGTAGAGCATCACAAATACCATTTCATATTTATAGGATTAAGATAACTATAGCCAACCGTCCAAATAGTTACCATAAACAATTATAACATTGTTACACATCTACTAATGAAATTCTTCTCACTATTGGAATTAAGTCCAAGCAAGTCTCTTTTGCAATATTATGACTACAACAAAATGAAAAGTACCACAATATATAGCAAATAAAGTAATCTACAATATGCAACCATCACGGTATTCATAAGTTGTCATCTAAACTTTTAATTCATGTAATTTTACTAAAAAAATTTAAATATCAATTAAAAATAAATTAAATACTCACGAAATGGTGTTAATATAAAGAGACTTATATTTTCTTATAATATGTTCTGAAATAAGATTCAAAGAAAATTAAAGTTGTATTTTGTTGCACATGAAGGTAAGAAGGAAACGCAGAGCTGGTAAGTTAGCTTTTAGACCAAAGAGATGGCTGGACCTTGGACTGGAAGCACTTTGTCAGATGAACAAGCCAAATGCATGACTGTTTTACAATTTCTATCCTTCTCTAACCTGCAACAGTTAATAGGAAGTCTTCACACAATATTCAGAAATTAAAATAAAATGGCAATGACTATCCTAACAAAGTTCAAACATACAATTTTGATCAAAATATTTTACAATGACACACAATATTCAAATATATTACCGTAATGCTGCCTGATCAAGCATATGAAAACATTTCATTGACCTCTTGCACGCTGAGAAACGAAACAGGGTGGGTAATGGTGCTAGTTCCGGCAGGGGGTGTAGCAGCTCAACGGCGGTCATGGGAGGAGCTGGTTCCCGCGGTGGTCCTTCGGCGCACAGTCTCCGGCAACGAGGCAACTTCTGGTTCGGTGGCTTGGGTTGGCACAGGTGAGGTCAGGCTGACGGCGGAGATTGGTTCGCAGGGGTTTGCAATTTCTGGTTCGGTGGAGGAGCGGCTCTGCGGCGGATCTCACGGAGGCGGAAATGGCAGTGCAAGGTGACACACGACGGCGGAGCGAGGTCCACGACGAGGCTGGGAGTGGGTGGTGGAGGAGCGGCAAGTAATTGCATGACTGATGAGCTCTTGCATGGGATTTAATTGGTCCGGGAAGCAGTTGTGGGTGGTAGGTGAAGATGATTTGGGATGTTTATACTGGATTGAAAATGTTATTGTAGTCGCAGAGGGGAAAATGAAGCTCTTGGAAGATGAAGATGGAGCCCCTGTATGATTCGTATCTCTTGTGCAAGTCTCTCTTGCTATTTATGCAGACTTGCAGATTGTCCCTGTTGCTTTTTATGCAGACTCTCACTCTGCTCTCTTATGCATCTGATTCAAATTGTGCAGGCATTGGTACCTCTCTATTTTCCTAATTTATGAATGATTCTTAACTTTATTTTTGCTTCTTTAGCACACTTGCTGAGTTTGCTATTTTAGTGACATTGCTTATCCGGGCTCACACAATTCACACTTGCAGTAGTACTGTTTGATTGTAACTAACAATAATTTTTTTATTTTTTATTTTTAATTAAAAAAACGTTCGAAAAAGACCAAAAAAAAAAAAATATGAAAAGAGATGAAATAAAAGACCTACAACCTGATTTGTATTATTTTATATACTTTCTATATTTTTTAAAAAAGACAATTTTTAAGATTTTGATTTCAGAAATCTTAAAAATTAATTTATTTAATAAAAATTATTGTGATGATAATTTGGAAATATTTATGTTAATTAAAGAAATATGAACAATAATTAAAAAATTAATCAATTAGTAATTTTATTTTATATGAAAACTTGAAAGATATGTATTATAGGATGTAAAAAAACATAATTACGTGAAAATAGAGTGCACATATAATTTTATCTTATCTACAAAAATGAGAGCTTGAATTTATTACTTACTACCTAGCTATTTAAAATTTCCAAAAAAATCATAAGAATAAATTTTTATTATTAAATCTTCAACAATACATCTTGCATTTTAATAATATTTTAAATGTCAAATTTTGTATTATTAATTTTAGTTTTCTTTAATTCCTCTCATTTTATATTTTAAAACTTGTTCAAAAATTTAAAAATATAAAATTAGTAGATCACTTAGATCACTTGATTCTAAAGAATTAGAGTTTTGTTGTTTGGAGCAGGTTTGTCATATTAGAGCAGTTGACAATTTAGCTGGTATCAGTTTTGAGGTTAAATATCATCCGCTTTACTCATTCTGTTTTTATTGTTTCATCATTCGATGATTATCAGACCGATTGTATCGGTTTTTTATTTTTTAAAAGAGATAATAAATATTAATAAAATTGATAAAATTCTAAAATAATAATAAAAACACATTAAAAATTAATCATGACATATTAATATGGTCTATATTTTATAGTACATAGATTCTAAATACATAAATATATAATAAATTGTAACATAAATTCAAATAATAAAAATTTAAGTCAATATAAAAAATAAGATGATCTAGAATACACACATATCATGCTGCAACAAGACATCCGAATAATAAAAAATTAAGTTAATATAAATAACAAGACAATCTTAAATATTTAGAATGAATAGAATAAGAAATCCAATTAACATGTTATAATAGAATAAATGTTATAATAGAATAAATGATACTTCTAACTAATAAATTAATTATTTATTTATATTGAGTTTTATTTTGTGGTTTTATTAATGGTATTTATTTTATTTTTTTCTTTGACACATTTTTATTAAAATTTGTATTTATTAATATAAATATAAAAATATATAAAAATGAAAATATAAACATGAAAACTAATTTAAAATTGATATGTTTATAGAGATATTATAATGATATTAAATAATAAAACCATAAAAATAAATTAGCTAAATAACTTCATAAATATATCATTATTTTGTAAATAAAATATAATATATCATTATATATATATATAAATTCAATTTAAATGGGATCAAATTGATTTTCAAGATAAGATATAAAAATCAATTCAATAAAAAAAATCTAATTTTACGATTTTTTTTTTCAATTTTTTGGTTGGATTTGTTTTATTCAAATATGTGAAGATCCCAACAAATAACATTGGTGGATCTGCATCTTGTTGTTGGAAAGGTATGAGACGCTAGGAAGTGTACCTTTGTCAATTTTAAAGAACGTCCCTTCTGTTTTCGTCGCTTACCTTTGTCCGTCTTTTACATTACATAGACAATTGCAGAGGCCTTTATCTCGTTTCAGTGACCAGTTGTTTTTTTCTTTCCTTTCTTGTGAAACTTTATTTTCATTTTTATTATTTTTTAAACATTTTGAAACATACGATTTGATTTCAAAGTTAATTTCTACAATTCAAACTTATTATAAAAATTGAGTTTTAAATTTAGTTATAAATTAACTAAATAATAAAACATATAAATTAAATAATATTTAAAAAATAAGTGGGGATCAACTTACTCCAGGAGTAACTCTGACAAAGTTACTCCGCTTAATAACTCTTTATAAAATGTGAATTTAACAAATTCAACTGTCATATCAAAAGTTTTTATTAACAAGATCAAACTTACAAAATTTAATAAAATTTAAAAATTATTTGATATTTCATCAAATCAGTTCAGTTTAACGTATACTATACTTTTTAAAATATAAGTAAATGTCTACTATAAGATTACATACCTATGAATGTCCAACTGATCTAAAACTTGGTGTGTATAATCATCATATTAGTATTGCATTATTCAACGGTTGGATTTGTTAAATTCACATTTTATAAAGAGTTATTAAGCGAGTAACTTTGTCAGAGTTACTCCTGTAATAAGTTGATCCCCACCCTTCAAAAATAGTTTAGTTGATATAATGTTATTTTTCAAATAATAAAAAATAAGAGTTAACAACTTTTAAATATTCTTTTACTTTTGTTTTCTAGAGTATCCTCTCATTCTGTAGGTGAGAGATTAATATCCCAAGATACTGTCAAGAGGATCACGTGCTTAAGAGACTCAAACATCTTCCACTCATGCCAATAAATGTTGGATGGTGGTACAAGTGTTAAAGTTTTGATTTCAAGGCGCGCGTGATCGAATAATTGCGTTTAACTAATTGTTTCATGTTTCTAAGATTCCTTTAATTTTTATTATCATTTAAATAATTTATCATTTCCAAAAGCAGTAAAGCACTGAAATTTATTTTTACGTATACATAAGCTTTTTAGCATTAAAGTCATTAAAAATAATGTTGATCCGATCCACATTTGAAACGTAATTTTAGAATAAACTAAAACATAAGTTGTTATCATGTAATTTAACTTTAGAACCGAGCTAAATAGAATCATACACGGGGAAAAATTAGCATTTCCTATTTGTCAAAATGATTGTTTTTATCATAGTTTTTAAAACAGAGCCGACTACGGTTAGGGATGACAATTGAGCCTGATCTTCCTGTAACTTCGAGCTTGATCTTCAATGGAGGTCTTGCGATGGTGAACGGCGGAGCTGGGACGGAAAAGGGTGGAGTACCTGCAAGGACTCCGACGCTCAAGTTAGTGAGTGTATGAGTAGAGTAACAGTACAGAGAATGAGTGTGTACCTGAAAATGTCTCTGAGCCGAGATATTTATAATAGAATTTAGGCGGGAAAGTCCGTTAAGCAGTTACAACGGATTCCGCTATTTCCGGCGTCACGCGCCTGTCTGGAAGTGGGGTCACGCGTTGTGACGAATGTCAGTTCCGTGTACGAAATTGTCGACATGTGATGACGGAACGTTCATGTCGGTGGTAATTCAGTGATTATCTAAGATAAATGTAATACAATGCATCGGACTCCCCCAACAGGTGCTCCACGGGTGGTGTTATCACGGATGTGATCTGAGCATGCCGGATACGGTCTTATTGACATCCAATGGTCATGTGGTATGTCGGATGATGTCGGTTGATGATTCACGATGTCGGACCGGGAGTATAGTGATACTCCAGAACAGTTGCCCCCTAAGTCGGTCAGTCCATAATGAAGTGATCGATTTTGCTTATCCGGCATCAGTGAGAAAGTGTCCGGGTTGGTTTAGACGAATATTCCGAGATCGAAACCTTTCCCGCGTGAAATCCGTGGTCACTTCCGGGGTCGTAACGGTTGATTTTCCTGAGTAACTACTACAATTTTTAAAATTAATTATTCCGCTTCTTGTCTTGACACGTGTCACGATCCCCTGATTTGGGCCTGTAGGGCTCGCTAGCCCCTGTAATCGTGACCGTTGATTTAGCGAATATAAATGGGGAATCAGAAACTGTTCCCACCTTTCTTTTTCTCCCTGGTTACGAATTTTCCTTCGCACACAGAGATCCTCAAGTTCCTCCCCTCTGGTTCGCCTCCATTGCTTGTTCAGCTACCCTCTCTGCTTTGTTTTTTCTCCCCCGTGACTTAGACAGTGGTGAAGGCTTGTGCATGAACTTTGGAGTTACCGATTTCTACGAGCAGTTTAGAGAAGTTTCTTCAAGAATCTTGCAAGGTATTATCTTGTCCTACTTTCTGTTTAGATTTCTGGTGAATAATGCTCACAAGGGCCAGGGCCAGGGCACTTGCTGTTGAAAACAGATGACGGTGTATTATCGTGTTTGAGGAACCTGAGGATCCGGGCATCCCGGATCTGGTTATGAGGCGTAAACGCCTGCCTGGGATGGTTGGTGTTGGGGAATTGCAACGCGAGTCAGTTCAGGAAACTGCTCGCATTCTCCAAAAATGGGGTTATCCAGAGGTGTTTTCCGCTGGATCCTCCGGGATTGGCCCTGAACGTCCCGGGGTAGATTCATCATCTTCTGAATTTAACTTACCTCCTGGACTTTTGGACAGGTCCGAGATGGGAAGGCGGAAAATCCACACCTCGCCGGCTACCAATTATCTTGTTCCCCCGGCATTGGCGTCGATGACTTGGGTCGATAAGGACGCACTTGGAACCTCCAACATGTATAGCTTTATTGAAACGCTGGAATTGGGATTCCATGATGTAGAATGGGTGGAACCGGACAAAGAACCTGAATGGGACTTGGCAGTGCCCGAAGAGGATGATAGGATTTGCTCTCACGGAGATCTGGATGCAAATTTATTCATTCTGATGTACAAGACGGTTTTTGATGACCTCGGGTTTTGGCTTCCTTTCACCTGGTTCAAGTTAGAGATTTTTCAACATTTGGAAGTTGCCCCCTCACAACTGCATCCCAATGGTTGGGCCTTCATTAGGAGTTTCATGGTCCTGTGCAACGCTTTAAATCTGGAGCTTAACTCTGATGTTTTCTTCTATTTTTTCATCCCACTGGTGGTGAAGGACGGTCCCAATCGATACTCTTGGCTGGCTCTTCGTGCTGGCGCCGGGGGGAAGATCTTCGAGATCTTCCAAGACTCTCACAAAAACTTTAAGGACAGATTTGTCTTTGTGGTTCCCCAAGGTGCGGGAAGGCAAAACATTCTCGGAGAAGATGGCTGGGCTATCATCAACCCGTACTGGAATACCGGTCACTTCCAGTGAGCGTCCAAAGATTATACCGTGGATTACAAGGAGTTATCCCAGGACGAAAAAAAGGTGGTAGATGCCATCAAGCAATTCGTCAAGGATCACGGAACGTTAGATAACCAATCTGTGATTTCAGAAGGCGGGTGTGCAACCCGACAATCCTTGGGTAATGTTTTGTCTAACTATTTATTTCAAGTATTTATGAACATTCTATTGATCGGTTTACCCCTTTTTGCAGAGAGCATGGCGTCTAAACAACAGGCGAAGTTGGCGGAGAGACTCCTTAAAAATAATGCTTGGGAGGCAAAGAAGAAGGAGGATCAGGGTGCCACCGCGGAGGACGTTCAGGTGGCGGATAACCCGAAGGCCAAACGTCAGAGGGTGAGTACACCTACATCTCAGGAAGTCCCTGTGATTCTTGCCGCAGTGAAGCAGCCTGCGGATGTGCTTTCAAAGGGCTCTTCTTCTACGCTCCCTCCAAAGGGTGATAAGGGGAAGACGACAACGGAGGGTTTCTGGCTTCCAGAATTGTCCGGAGCCGGGCTGCCGGCTTCCAACATGACCGAAGAGGAAGTGCGGAGGTACTTGGCTGTTCAGGGCCAGATGTTGTTTGGAGGAAAGTCGGAGGCCGAGTTGACGGAGCTCCTGAATACCGCCTCCAACTGGGGTTTGAGGTTTGCAATGATGTCCCAGTACTTCATTGGTGCTACCAGGGACCTTGCTGCTTTCCTTCCCATGAACGAGGAACTAGAGAAGGTGACTGCCAAGCTAGAGTCGGATGAACTTCTAATGCAGAAGGCATTCTCCGACGTGAAGTTGTTGACCAAGGAGCGGGACCAGCTTCAGGAAAGCAACTTCGGCCTCTCCAAACAAGTCGAGACCCTAACCACTGCAAAGAAGGAGGTCGAGACTTTAGCTAAGACGGCTACTAAGGAGGCCAAGGCGGCTACTGAGGTGGCCAAGGCAGCTACTGAGGCGGCCAAACTTGCACGTTCTGAGGTCGCCCCTTTGCAGGAGAAGGTGAAGTAGTTGGAATTGCAAGTCGAAGAGGAGAAGGCGGAGAAGGAGAGCGCCGAGCAGCTATGAATTGATGCCTTCACTGTTTATTTTTACGCCGCCATCAAACAAATGAGGTACCTAAACCCCGACGTAGAACTGAACACGCGCGACATATCGGCTTTGAGCACAGTGGAAAATGGCAAGTGGTTCCGCTGTGACCCAACTGGTAATGTAGAGTGTGAGCCGGGGGACGAGGTACCTTCTACTCCGAAACTGCATGGCGATGACGAAGACGAGGTGGCCACCGAGGTGGATAAAGCTGCAGTGATCCCTGATCCACAAGATGTTCCGAATCCCAAGGCGGACGAATAAGAAGGGTCGGGATGCCGGTTATGCTTGTACTTTCATGTTCCTTTCTTTTATTTTAAATACATTATGCACAACTTTTGCTATCACGGTTTCAGTTAAAAACACTTCGCTTGCTTTGGATATTTAACCAATTCATACCTTTAGTTGTTAAACGATTTATCTGTCATGTGATATGCCCTGTCGGGGCTTCATTAGCTCATAATTCAACGTTGATACTTTGAGATCGTAGCTCGATAATATCTGTGCCTTCATTTAGCTTGACGTTTCAGGTTGTTGATCTGAGATAGTCGAGGGACAAGCCCGAGATGGTCGAGGGACTACGCACGAAGTGCTCAAGGGACAAGCCCGAGATGGTTGAGGGACTACGCCCGAAGTGCTCAAGGGACAAGCCGGAGATGGTCGAGGGACTACGCCCGAAGTGCTCAAGGGACAAGCCCGAGATGGTCGAGGGAGTACGCCCGAAATGCTCAAGGGACAAGCCCGAGATGGTCGAGGGGCTACGCCAGAAGTGCTCAAGGGACAAGCCCGAGATGGTCGAGGGACTACGCCCGAAGTGCTCAAGGGACAAGCCCGAAATGGTCGAGAGACTACGCCCGAAATGCTCAAGGGACAAGCCCGAGATGGTCGTTCTCCGGGGAGTGTTTTAAGTCGATAAGCTCTGGGGCCTGTCCTGCATATTACCCGATAGGGGCCTTCCCAATTTTCTGCCAACTTCCCCTGAGCCGCATTTTTATTGCCGACGTCCGCTCTCCTTAGGAAGAGATCTCTGACGTCAAACATTCGCGGTACCACGGTTTTGTCATGGCGTCGTGCAGACTGCAATTTGATGACGGCTTCACGAATCGAGGCTCTTTCACGGATTTCTTCAATTAAGTCAAACTCTTCTCGCATCCTTCTGTCATTGAATCCCATATCGTAGGCGTGAAGCCTGAAGCTTTGCTCTCCGACTTCGACCGGTATGACAGCATCAACGCCATATGCCAAGCGGAAAGGGGTTTCCCCGGTGGTGGTATGTGGCGTAGTGTGGTAAGCCCAAAGAACGTTGGGAAGCTGTTCTACCCAGGGTCCCTTGGCTGTGTCAAGGCGCTTTTTCAAACCTTTAAGTATCACTTTATTGGCAGCTTCCGCCTGGCCGTTAGTCTGGGGATGCTCCACAGATGAAAATTTGTGATTGATGTGGAAATCCGCCATAAGTTCCCGGAATCCTTTGTCCGTGAACTGCGTTCCGTTATCTGTCACCACAGTGTGCGGAATACCAAACCTGTAGATTACAAAGCGATAGATGAACTTTGAAAGGTTCTTTGCAGTAATCTTTGCCAGCGGTTGTGCCTCGATCCATTTGGTAAAGTAGTCTACGACGACTGTGAGGTATTTAAGTTGTCCCGGGGCTATGGGGAATGGCCCTAGAATGTCAACCCCCCACCACGAGAAAGGCCACGGAGCCGAGATGGACCATAAGGCCTCGGTTGGAGCTCGATGTATGTCGGCGTGTCTTTGACAAGATGAACATTTCTTCACATAGTTAACGCAATCAGCTTCCATAGTCGGCCAATAGTATCCCGCTCGCAATATTTTTCGAGCTAACGAATGTCCTCCGGGATAGTGGCCACATACGCCTTCATGGACTTCTGCCATGACGTATTCAAGAAGCTCGCCCGTGATGCATTTCATCAATGGTTGTGCCAACCCTCTCCTATAAAGGTTTCCGTTAACCAAGCAGTATCGGGCAGCCCGCCTCTGGATCCGTCCTGCTTTCTCGGAATCACTGGGTAGTGAACCGTCTTGAAGGTACTTTAGGGTACCCGTATACCAACACTCCTCGGAGTCTAACGACATGACCACGGTAGGGGACAATATTACTTCCTGGATCATGGACTTGTTATTTCCCGATGACCCCGTGCTCGCGAGTTTCGAGAGGATGTTGGCCCTGGAGTTCCTTTCTCTTGGGATGTGGTTGATTTCTACTTCAGAAAAGCAGTAACATAGATCATTGACCTTTTCGAGATATTTCAGGAGGAGGGGATCCCTGACCTGATAGTCGCCTTTGAATTGAGAGACTACCAACTGAGAGTCACTCATTGACCCTCGCCCGTGACGCTCCAACCTCGGATGTCGTCCTTAACCCCGCTATCACGACTTCATATTCGGCTTGGTTATTAGATGTCGGGAAAGAGAAACTCAATTAGTGTTCGAGGATGACACCCTGCGGACTTTCTAACAATATGCCGGCTCCAATTCCCTTCGAGTTCGAAGATACATCCACGTGTAGCTCCCACTATTCGTCGAGGACTGTGGAGGCCGGTGTGAGTTCGACAATGAAATCTAAAAGAGCCTGAGCCTTAATTGTCTGTCTTGATTCATATGTGATTTCGAACTCAGATAACTCCACGACCCATGTAACCATTTGTCTGTCTAGATCTGGCCGATGTAAGACCTGTCTGATGGGTTGGTTGGTTCACACAATGACTTGGTGAGCTTGGAAATATTGGCGAAGTCGGCGAGCAGCCGTTACCAAAGTCAATGCAATCTTCTCAACCTTGGGATATCTGAGCTCTAGGCCCTGTTGGGCTTTGCTGACAAAGAATACGGGGAACTGGGTACCATCAACCTCTCGTATCAGGATGACAACAATTGCCTCATCAGCCACTGATAAGTACAAGAACAACGTTTCCCCGGGCATGGGCATTGTTAAAACGGGAGGAGATGCCAAGATGGTTTTGACCTGTTGAAAGGCTTCCTCGCATTCCTCGTCCCAAATGAATGATTTCCCTTTCTTGAGAAGGCGGAAGAAGGAAAGTGCCCGAGATGCGGATCTTGCAATAAACCTGGTCAAGGTGGCGAGCCTTCCTGTCAACTGCTGAACTTCTTTCACGGATGTAGGGCTCTTCATCTGCAGAACGGCCCGACATTTGTCCGGGTTAGCTTCCACACCTCGTTCCGTGAACATGAAGTCGTGAAACTTACTAGCCCGAACTCCGAATGTGCATTTTTTTGGATTGAGGCGCATGTTATAACGTCAGAGTTGATTGAAAACTTCGCCGAGGTCACGGGCGTGATCCGTGTTTGAGGTACTTTTTGCGATCATATCATCGACGTATACCTCGACGATCCTTTCGATCTGATCCTGGAATACTTTATTCATCATCCTCTGATAAGTGGCGCCGACATTCTTCAGCCCGAACGGCATCATACAGTAGCAGTAATTTGCCTCCTCAGTCATAAATGCAGATTTTTCTTGATCGGGTGGGTACATCGGAATTTGATTGTAGCCGGAATATGCGTCCATGAAAGATAAAAGGAGATAGCAGGAAGATTGGTCGACCAAACGGTCGATATTAGGCAGGGGGTAAGAATCCTTAGGGCAAGCTTTATTCAAATTTGTATAATCTACACACATTCACCATTTTCCATTTGGCTTTTTTACTAAGACTACATTCGACAGCCAAGTAGTATATTTCACTTCCCTAATGAACCCGACTTCAACGAGCTCGGAGACTTGCTGCTTAGCTACTTCAGCCCTATCCACCGACATTTTTCGGCGTCTCTGCTCGACAGGCTAGACTTTGGGGTCCACTGATAAGCGGTGGCAGATGACGTCGGGGTCTAATCCTGGCATATCAGCTGCAGTCCATGCAAAGAGATCAGAGTTCTGGCGAATGAGTGTACAGAGTGCTTCATCATCTTCCGGGGATAATCCAGATCCGAATTGAACGACTTGGTCCGGGGTGGAGCCAATCTGAAGTGGTCGGAAATTGCCCTCCGGGATAGGTCTGGTCTCAGTAAAGTCTTCACGAACATCCAAGTCCGCCAATAACACCCCGATAAAGGAGGGTTGGCCGTCGATCTTCTCACATTGAGGCATGGGCTTTTCCAGCTTAGTGATCTTTAACGATTCTTTGTAACATGAACGAGCCATCACCTGATCACCACGGATGCTGATGACCTCGCCTTCATCGCTCCAGAACTTCATCATCAGGTGGTTTGTGGAAATGATAGCACCAATGGCGTTCAGGGTTGGCCTGCCGAGTATGGCGTTGTATGTGGTGGGGCAATCAACCACCGGGAAATGCACCTTGGTGGTTTTGGAGAGTGGTAGTTGACCAAAAGTGACCAGGAGCTCAACATAGCCCTCCGGCTGAATTTTATCCCCCGTGAAGCCAATCAAATCGGCGCCCTTGTAAGGCAGTAAATCTGACCCAGGAATATATAGAAGACAGAATGTTTTGAGAAACATGACGTCTGCAGAGCTCCCTTGGTCTATGAATACTCTACGAACCTCGTGATTTTCCATGAAGGTCGTGATAAGGAGGGGGTCGTCGTGACCTAGAACAACTGGGCCATAATCATCTTCTAAAAAAGTAAGTGGGGGAAGTTTCCATCTTTGACCGCCATGCCCTGACCGTGACGACGATGATGCCGACATAACCTCCTTCAAGTGTCTCTTCTTTGCATTTCCGGACTCTCCTCCCCCGACAAATCCACCGGCAATGACATAGATGACGGGGTGTTTGGGCGATGTTGGCTCTTCTCTGGGTGGTGTCCTTTGTTGCGACGAGGTGGGCTGCTCCCGATGATCCCTTCGGGAGCTGGAAGGCGGGGAACGGTCCCTCGCGGGCCTCCTTGAGCCGGACCTCTCTCGCTGAGGCGACCTAGTTCTGGACCTACTGCGTTCATGTCGGCTAGACTCGTGCCGGCGTTCCTCGCGCCTATAATCATCCTTCCGACTTTCGGTCTCTGGGAGCCGGAATGAACCCCCAAAGTCCTTTTTAAACCTGTCCAGCTTACCACATCGGATTAACTCTTCAATCACGTCTTTTAAATTGAGGCGTTGGTTCGTATCATGCCCTTGGGACTTGTGGAACCTGCAGTACTTTGATTTATCCATCATAGGCCCTGGTTTCTGAGGTCTCGGCCTACTCATCCCGGCTTCGTACATCTCGACATTTAATATCTCGTTTAGGATTTTTCCCCGCGATGCATTCAACGGGGTGTAAGAATTGTATCGCCCCAAAACTTCTTTATCTTCTTTATTTCCTTGTCGGCTGCTCTTGTCATTTTTTTGGCCTTGAGTTTTCTGCGCCTGGCCGGGATTGGTGTCCTTCACTTTGAGGGCAAGCTCCTCGTCCTCCAGGCTTATATATTCTTCATCTCCTCGTCCTCCAGGATTATATATCCCCACAGACGGCGCCAATGATCTTCCATACTAGCCGACTTTCTTTTGGATAGATCAATCCAAAAAGGAGAGTAAGGAATGAGGCCATCTTTGGCCAGCATCAGTTGTACCCCGGGTTACAATCCCTGCACAAGTAGTGCCTCTCTGGTAAAACGGCTAATGTAGTCTCGGAGTGACTCGGAGGCTCCCTGCCGTATTTGTTTCAATGATGCCTCTGTCTTCGGCTGAACTTTGCTGGTGGTGAAGCTAGTGATGAATTTACTCCTCAGGTCGGCCCAGGTGTTAATTGACCTCGGAGGAAGAGTCTGGAACAACTTGAGGGAAGTTTTCTTCAATGACAGCGGGAATACTTTGCACATGATTGGGCCAGAAGCGTTCCAAATCGACATCGCGAACTCGTAGATGTCTAGATGCTCCAACAGATCTCCCATTCCGTCATAGAGCTCCGAGACTGGGACCTTCTCAAAACGCTTGTCAACGGGGAACAACATTATCCGCTCAGAGAAAGGCAAAACAAACTGAATCACCTCGTCATCAGGTGCATGGTGAGACTGATCCAGCGTCGGAGTTGTTTGATTGCGCGGGCGAGAGTTAGGGCCTGTTTGGTTTGCATTTTCATTTCCTGTTTCCATTTTCTGTTTCCTGTTGTCTGAAATTTTACAAAGGAAAAACTGGAAATGCTGGAAACAAAAAATTGCTGTTTTCAGCATTTCTAGTTTTTCCTTTGTAAAATTTCAGAAAACAGGAAACAGAATGAAAACAGAAAATGAAAACAGAAAACGTTTCCTCAAACCAAACAGGCCCTTAGAGTGCACAAATTGCACTGACGGCTGCGGTGAATGTGGTGTTGGACGAGAGGACGGGATCCATTGGTCGCGTTGAGGTGAAAGGTGGTGCTCCAGGTGTGGTGAAGCTCCGGTCACGTGGCGAGGAGAGGGACGACGTTCTGAGACTGCTTCTTCTCGCGTGGGTCAGCGGTGGAGGTTCTCCATGTGGCGCTCCGTTTCTACTTTCTCAAGGCGGCGAGCGTACTGTTCTAGCATTTCTCCCTGGCGGCGGATGAACTCCAGCAGTTCTCCACACGATGGTTGATCCTGTAAAGACGATGGTGAGCCAAGGTTTCCAGGTGGCGGTGGAGCGGTGGTACGAGCACGAACGATGGCTAGATGTGGTGGAGGAATGCCTGCAGTGGCTAAGACGACTCCTGTTGTTGCCGAAAAGAGGGCTGGTACAGTGCCAGAGGTCGTGAGATGAGTGGTTCCTTCTCCTCCAGCGGCTGAAGAGCTACTTCTTGTTCCCACCATGGTTGCGGTTGTCAAAGAAAATTCGAAGCAGAAAGATCTAAGAACGAGAGTCTTGTTTAAGCTTTCGTCCCCACAGACGGCACCAATGATCTTCCTGTAACTTCGAGCTTGATCTTCAATGGAGGTCATGCGACGGTGAACGGCGGAGCTGGGGCGGAAAAGGGTGGAGTACCTGCAAGGACTCCGACGCTCAAGTCAATGAGTGTATGAGCAGAGTAACAATACAGAGAATGAATGTGTACCTGAAAATGTCTCTGAGCCGAGATATTTATAATAGAATTTAGGCGGGAAAGTCTGTTAAGCAGTTACAATGGATTCCGCTATTTCCGGCGTCACGCGCCTGTCTGGAAGTGGGGTCACGCGCTGTGACGAATGTCAGTTCCGTGTACGAAATTGCCGACATGTGATGGCAGAACGTTCATGTCGGTGGTACTTCGGTGATTATCTAAGATAAATGTAATACAATGCATCAGACTGTAGAAACACAGGGAAACACTAGAAAGGGGGTTGAATAGTGTTTCTTAAATAACTTATGAAAGCTTTTCGCAAACAGCTTTTATAATGGAATTTCAGACAGGTTAAAGGGGTTGTCTGAAGTTTCTTAAGACAGGTTCTGAAAATATGTTTTTAAAACGTTTCCTTCTTTTATAAATTATCAGAACAGTTTTTCAACACCCTTTGATTAGAATAAAGAATTGACAAGAGATAAGGGTAAGAAAACTTAGCCACAGAATTTATCCTGGTTCACTCACTACCACTGTGAGCTACGTCCAGTCCCAATGCCAACGAGCACTTGGATTTTCTCTTAATCTCAACCAGATTACAAGTATTCTTTTACAGTCAAGCCTCTTCAGGCTCTACAACCAAGTATTCTTTTTCAGTCAAGCCTCTCCAGGCTCTTACAAACAAGTATTCTTTAGACAACAAGCCTCTCCAGGCTAAAAAATAGTTTTACAGAGAAAAGATTGTTTAAGCTCTAAAACTAAACCAGTTTGAAGCTTAAATTGTTACAATGTACAAATAACTGAGGTATACTCAGAATATATGAAATGATGTACAAAGAATTTTTATCAGAGTATGTTTTACAGAGTAAAACTAGCAGCGTTTTGTTTCTCCTGAAATGTAATCTCTTGTTCTTCTTTTTTTCTTATCAATGATCTTCAGATGAAGGGTATTTATACCCAGTCTTCAATCCATTGAAAAATCACCGTTTAGAGATAGCATTTAATGCTATTTAATCTGTTGTGAGACATGCTCCTGAGCATTCTGTGCGTTCTGAAACTTTTCTGACAACGTCCAAGGTTGCTGCTGACAAAAGTTGCCACAATTGTTGCTGCAAAAACTGCGCTGCAGAGATTTCCCAAATGGTGTATGAAATTCAAACAACCCAGGAAAGGTCTCTGTGTCTTTGCCAAAATAAGCCTTGAAAAGTTGCGTGCAACAGAGAGAGCTTTGACTCTTCAGAACTTCAGACAAGTCTTCTCACAACTTCAGCAAGATGTGTCACGTCATAAAATACGACTTCAGACGGCTTCAACACTTCAGATGGGTTGAACCTTCAGACGACTTCAACACTTCAGACAGGTACGGCTTCAACACTTCAGACAAGTTGAACCTTCAGACAGTCTTTATTAAGATTAAAGTGGCTTGCTGAAATCATAGATAAAACATTAAAAACATATGTATCCATGATAATTCTTTTAACCATATTTGTTAAACATTAAAACTTAGGAATTGAGCTGTCTTAAATCATCATAATCTTCCTTATGATATTTTTGAGACTCAACACGGACTTCCCCAACAGGTGCTCCACGGGTGGTGTTATCATGGATGTGATCTGAGCATGCCGGATGCAGTCTTATTGACATCCAATGGTCATGCGGTATGTCGGATGATGACGGTTGATGATTCACGATGTCGGACCGGGAGTATATTAATACTCCAAAACAGAGCCTAAGCCCTATAGGTATCCACAAAAATTACCTGCAATGAGCATGGTAAAAACTCGCAAAACAGGTATGAGCGTGGGTACGGGAAATAGCTCACATTTTTTAACAGGGACGGGCGCGAGTATGGGCACTATGATTCCCATACCCGCACTCATATATATAATTATTTAATAAATAATATCATATATAATTATATATATTAATTTTATTAAAATATTTAATATATTTATATATATATAATTGATATATATATATATAATATTACAGATTAAAAATATATTTTTAAAATTACCGATTTGTGTTTTTACTTTATAATATATGACTAATTAGTGTTAATTATTTTTTTGCACATCACGGAGAATGCTAACACGTGATATCCAAATTTATAAAATAATGTCATGTGAAAGTATATTGTAATATTTAATAAAAAATTTGAACATTAATCATGTGTTGTGTTTTAAAATATTAACGTATTGTGTTTCGATTTAATTAAATTTTTAAGTCATTGATATTTAATAATTATGTTTAGATGATTTTGGAGTAATTTTTCAATTGATCAGTTATAATTTTCTTTAAATAATATTTTTTTAATGATTTATTAATTTTTCATTTAACTAAATTGCGGGTAACGGGCATGGGTATGGGCATATAAGTGCCCGGCGGGTACATGGACGGGCATTAAAGTTGATGCCCATGCGGGTATGGGCGCGGGTACGAGATTCTTTTAAAAGCGCGGGCATGGGGACGGACACTATGGTACCCTGCCTAGAGGGTATCCATTTCTTCATTTTTTGGTGTAATGCATTAATCACATACAACTTTTTCCTTCGTTTGTAAAACAGTCACGCATTGATTTTAGTACATGTGGGTGTCACAACTTTTGTTCAACAATGAAATGAAATGGTGATATATTTCACTTATTATATATATAGTCTCCAGTCAATCGATTAAAAGAGTGTAATATCCATGGAGCTTAGCTAAAGTGTAATCTTCATTTCAACATATACTTGATAGCAGGAAGGTTATGGATCTAAAATTGAGCAAAAACAACCGGTTAGAAGTGATTTATATACGCAAGGGCTGGACAGAAAATATAACATGCAGCAAAATGAAAGAAAATGAAGGAAAATGAAAGAAAAATGGAAGAGAAAAGAGATGGTGTAAACGCCACTAAGGAAGACAACCCCTTCAACAGATAAACCAGCAGTGTAGATTCGCCACCAGCTCGTGGAACCGGATAACAATCCTAATAATTTAAGCAAGAACCATCAAGCCTCTCAACCTCACAAGGGAGAAAATTAGCATAATCTAATAGAATGAAAATTAACTTTACAAATGAGGAGGAGGCCTCCTTTTATAGCCAAAGGGGGTGGCCATGTAGTGGGAAAAATAGAAAAGACTAAAATTCCTATCTTAATGGGGACTTGATCCCATGACCTTCAAGGCTACGAGTCAAGCAACCTCCTAGCCAATAAAGCCACTCATATTAGCGCCCTATGTAGGAAAAATAAGGAAAAATACAAAATAAAAAGAAAATACAAGAGAAGTCTTACTTTAGGGTGGTACATAGGACCAAGTGTCCTATCCCAGGGTCAAAGGTGTCATTCTGTAGGGTAGTGTCCCTAAAATTGTAGGACACTATTTTATTCATTCCTTCCTTTCTTGAAGCTGGGTTATATTCCATAGTATTGGTCATGTATGTTAGAACCACAGGAAACACTAGAAGGGGGGTTGAATAGTGTTTTATAATCTTTAACAGATTTTTCTGAAAACCTTTTAACAAGCAAACTGATTTTGAAATATTTGAGCAACCTTCCGAAACTGGAAGTTCAGCAACTTGTTGATGCAACTCAGAAGGTTGGATATAAAGCTTTTGAAACATTTTTCGCGTGAAAAAAAGATTGTTTTTTGAGTGGATTTATAAAATAACTTTTCTAAAACCCTCATTGGTTAGTTAAAACAGAATATAAAGAGTTAAGGGTAGAGAGAACTTAGTCACAGAAATTTATCCTGGTTCACCCACTAACCCAGTGAGCTACGTCCAGTCCTAGGGCAAACACACCACTGGATTTTTCACTAATCCCACAAGATTACAAGTATTATTTGAACCCAGCCTCTTCAGGCTAAACCAAGTATTCTTTGGACACAACCTCTCTAGGCTAAAACCAAGTATTCTTTGGACACAACCTCTTCAGGCAAACTGAGTATTCTTTATTCCTCCAAGCCTCTCCAGGCTCTCAGACACTTAACAGTGTTTACAATGATAAATAGTTTAAGTTTCTGAGAAACTTAAACACAGGTTCTCTTGTACAAAGGATTGACTGAGAAAACTCAGGATACAAAGGATAAATTCTAAGTACAAGGAATGAAATATAGCAAAGTGTTTGGCATAAAAATTTTCTGATAAAACTTGGCCATTCTATCTTGGGCTTTGTCAATTTCCTATCTTGGGCTTCATTGTCGCCAACCCTCAAAGTCTTTCAAGTAGGTATATTTAGTCCAGAAATATGATCGTTTAAGGTTGCTTGGTTACTGTTGAGAAAGAACGATTAATGTTCTTAGAGCCGTTGTGATACAGCTTCTTCTTCCGTTAGCTTCTGACTTGAACAGAGTAGGTGTGCAGCTATGATTCAGTTCTGTCACACAGCATTTTGGCTCTAGAATATAGCTTGAGAAATTTTCTAGCACTTCAACAAGTTGATGTTCTTTTCTTTCTCTTACAGTAGGTAGTCTGATATTTAGATCGAGATGGTGAGATCCGTTAGACTTCTCTTCAATCCTATTGTGAAATAACTTTTCTTCCCATTTGAGGTGCATGCTTCTGATAACATATCACAAAGACTGGGTAGGGATAGGTGTGCAGCAGAGCTGGCTCTAACTCTGACCTCTGTTTGCTTTTCTGCAGTAGGTTTCCTCTTTTGTGTCAGGAAATGAGACCGTGCCAGAAAGTCTTTGTTTATCCTTGCAACAGTTTCAGCTAAACCAATAAGAGCTTTGCAGATACTTGAGTCTTTTAATATATTTATCAGGTTGATTCACTCAGTCTTCGGAAGGTAGCACGTCGTCTCAGACTTCATAAGGTTCCATTTGCTTCAGCAAATTCTGATCTTTCCAACCCCTTCAGAAGGTTGACATCCTTCAACAAGTCTTTAGCTTTTCAATAGAAAGATGCTTTTAGCAAGTTCTTGCATTTCTTTAGCAGGTTGCTTTCTTCGGCTTTCTTCGGCAGGTTGCTTCATTTCAGCAGATTCAACAAATCAGTAGATTACTGCAATACAAAGAACAACAGCTTGAGTAGAGTCTGTGTCTTAATCAAATTATATAATGACCAAATTTGTTACTCATTAAAACTAAGGGTAATAAGTCTTTAATTAAATTAAATACTTAATTTATTCTTAGACTCAACATTTTCCCCCTTTTTAATGATGACAAATTTGATAACACTGACAAATATCAGAAGGAAAAGATTAAGAAGAAAATTGTTCTCCCCCTGTTTGAGATACTTGTAGTGCTCCCCCTGAATTTGTTCCTTCTTTATTTGCTTAGAGAATGATGCTCCTCCTGATTTAATATTTTTTTGCTTCTGACACACTTAAACTTCAGAGATTTGTTAGTGATATTTCTCCCCCCTTTATCATTATTCAAAAGGGTAGATGAAGTATAAAAGCGTTCAAAAGATGATAACATTATCGACCTTTTAATGACATTTTGTTTCAGATTAAGAAGATATCTCTCCCCTTTAAAAGATTTCAGTAATTTCAGAGCAAGGTAATTTCACATAAGATGCATTCCGAGTAAAAGCAGATAAGTGCACATCATTTCTTTTAGAAAATCCTTATGTATTAAAATATGTGAAAACTAGTTCAAATACATGATGAAAAAATTTAGACTTGATTCTTTTAAGTCTTATGGCTTCCTTTGAGTCCAGCCTCAGCTGCCGCTTCTTCTTCAGCTTGAAGCCTCAACAGTGCCTTCTGAGTCTCTTCTTGCTCCTCAACCGTGCATTCTGAACACAATCTCCTTTTAACAACTGGAACAAGGGGGTTGCATCATATAACACTATATTTCGACCACCACCCTTAACATTAATCTTCAGGGCCACATTTATAGTGGACCCCTTCATAAGATTGGGTAGAATGTGGTCAACCAGTTTTTCAACTGGGAGCTTGTGATGCAACAAGATCTTCTTCAGCTGTAGTAGATGATTAGAATAAGATCTCTTCATCTTTGGAAGCATGATACTCACCACCTTCTTTGGGATGGATGGATCTGCTGCTCCGAACAGCAGCTGAGAGAACTTCTCTGTTCTTCCATCTCTAGTTTCTCGAACAAGTGCATTTAGAGATCTTTCAGCCTTTACGCCCAACACCTTTTCCAGAACATCATTGAAGATCTCTTGTTCCATGACAGATTCTTCCATTATCTTCAGCCTCTTCATCGTCCTTTAGAGAACTCTCTCCTTGATCTCATATCATCCGAAGTTGGGAGAAACTTGGAAGTGATGAGTTTGTCTTGAGAGCTCTTGAGAATTTAAAGAACTCTGTGGGATGAGACAACATAGAGAAGCAAGGAGATTGTATCTTTTGGATAGTCTCATACGAAATATATATAGGCTCAGATAGCATTAATGATGGCTGTTTCAGACATCAGAAGTCGTACAACGTGCAGCCTTGAGTGGACAAGTGAGGAGCCAACAGTCATAAAGTACCAAGTTATTAAAGTTACTTTTCAGAAAAATTACTTTTCAAAGTTCAAAGCTTGACTGTTCAAATTTCCTTTGATAAAAAAATAAATTAAAAAGAAATAATTTTTCTGCAAACGAGCATTAAACGACACGATCATAAACTACATGAATATATGAGAATATAAATATTCAACTAGATTTAACCAATTTCAGATAGTCACAGATATTGAAACGATAATATTAAACAATGTTACCGGCAGGGATACTTAAGGATCTTAAGTAGCGGAAAGTATTTGCTGAGACTCAGCATTGTTTCCAATTTTCCTTTGTTGCCTCTGATGATCAGCTTCATAAGTTCTCTTCATAGCTTGTTGAGGTTTCCATTTGTATCTTCTTCCCCCAACACTTGTTAGATGCTCAACCCGAGCTTGAACTCTGATACCAACTGTTAGAACCACAAAAAACACTAGAATGGGGGGGTTGAATAATGTTTTATAATCTTTAACAGATTTTTTTGAAAACCTTTTAACAAGCAAACTGATTTTGAAATATTTGAGCAACCTTCCGAAACTGGAAGTTCAACAACTTGTTGATGCAACTCAGAAGGTTGGATATAAAGCTTTTGAAACGTTTTTCGCGTGAAGAAAAGATTGTTTTTTTTTTTGCGTGGATTTATAAAACAACTTTTCTAAAACCCTCCTTGGTTAGTTAAAATAGAATATAAAGAGTTAAGGGTAGAGAGAGCTTAGCCACAAAAATTTATCCTGGTTCACCCACTAACCCGGTGAGCTACGTCCAGTGTAACGCCTCCGAGCCACTTGCAGGACTGATGAAGGTCCCCATAAACCAACACGAGTCTTTCCAGTATGCTTTGTCCTCACTTGCACACTTTTCGGAAAACTTCCCAGAAGGTCAACCATCCCAAAATTGCTCCAAGCCAAGCACGCTTAACTATGGAGCTCTTATGTTATGGGCTTCCGAAAAGAAGATGCATCTTGTTGGTATAGTTCTCCCCAACAATTTCCTTTAAGCTATTTTCAACTGTACAGTCCCATACCTGCACAGCCTCTAGATCCCTCTCATTCAGGGGTGGGCTCGGTTCATCCATGTGTCCCTTCTTGCTTAGAAGCCTGCCTGGAGCCGCTCCTTGTCCGTGCCTCTTTGCACCGGCGATCACTCCCTGCCCTCATCAGCCTCCGACTCTCCCATCCAGTCCCAGGGCAAACACACCACTGGATTTTCCACTAATCCCGCAAGATTACAAGTATTGTTTGAACCCAGCCTCTTCAAGCTAAACCAAGTATTCTTTGGACACAGCCTCTCCAGGCTAAAACCAAGTATTCTTTAGACACAGCCTCTCCAGGGTAAACTGAGTATTCTTTATTCCTCCAAGCCTCTTCAGGCTCTCAGACACTTAATAGTGTTTACAATGATAAATAGTTTAAGTTTCTGAGAAACTTAAACACACGTTCTCTTGTACAAAGGATTGACTGAGAAAACTCAGGATACAAAGGATAAATTCTAAGTACAAGGAATGGAATACAATAGAGTGTTTGGCATAAAAATTTTCTGATAAAACTTGGCCATTCTCTCTTGGGCTTTGTCAATTTCCTATCTTGGGCTTCATTGTTGCTAACCCTCAAAGTCTTTCAAGTAGGTATATTTAGTCCAGAAATATGATCGTTTAAGGTTGCTTGGTTACTGTTGAGAAAGAACGATTAATGTTCTTAGAGCCGTTGTGATACAGCTTCTTCTTCCGTTAGCTTCTGACTTGAACAGAGTAGGTGTGCAGCTATGATTCAGTTCTGTCACACAGCAGTTTGGCTCTAGAATATAGCTTGCGAAATTTTCTAGCACTTCAACAAGTTGACGTTCTTTTCTTTCTTTTACAGTAGGTAATCTGATATTTAGATCGAGATGGTGAAATCCGTTAGACTTCTCTTCAATCCTATTGTGAAATAACTTTTCTTCCCGTTTGAGGTGCATGCTTTTGATAACATATCACAGAGACAGGGTAGGGATAGGTGTGCAACAGAGCTGGCTCTAACTCTGACCTCTGTTTGCTTTTCTGCAGTAGGTTTCCTCTTTTGTGTCAGGAAATGAGACTGTGCCAGAAAGCCTTTGTTTCTCCTTGCAACAGGTTCAGCTAAACCAATAAGAGCTTTGCAGAGACTTGGGTCTTTTAATATATTTATCAGGTTGATTCACTCAGTCTTCGGAAGGTAGCACGTCGTCTCAGACTTCATAAGGTTCTATTTTCTTTTGCAAATTCTGATCTTTCCAAACCCCTTTAGAAGGTTGACATCCTTCGGCAAGTCTTTATCTTTTCAATAGAAAGATGCTTTCAGCAAGTTCTTGCATTTCTTCAGCAAGTTGCTTTCTTCAACTTTCTTCGGCAAGTTGCTTCATTTCAGCAGATTCAACAAATCAGTAGATTACTGCAACACAAAGAACAACAGCCTGAGTAGAGTCTGTGTCTTAATCAAATTATATAATGACCAAATTTGTTACTCATTAAAACTAAGGGTAATAAGTCTTTAATTAAATTGAATACTTAATTTATTCTGAGACTAAACATTGTGCTCCTTATTCAATAATTAAATTGAATACTTTATCAGAAGGCTTCTTGGAATACCTCATCATCACCTCAACATTCCAGCACCTCTTTCATACTCCTCATCTTCCAGCATAACCTTTTGAGCAGCTTCAACACGTGCTCTATCATTATCTTCTTGCTATTTTCTTTTCCTTTCTTCTTCTTCATCCAAGGCTGTGACAATTTCTACAACCTTCTAAAGTTCTGGGTCTGGATGCATAGAACTGAGAGGTTTAATAATGAGTGGTTCTAAAGAACTTCCACTCACAACTTCATTCATCTGAGCATGTCCCTCAGGAGATAAGGTAGGCTTAGCAGCTTTAGCAAGCACTTCAGTAGCCTAACCCACAATTTCAGAGGGTTCATTGTGAACCTTCTAAACAGGCTCAGGTTCCTGTTGAGTGGACGCTTCAGCTACTTTCTCAGATGAAGTAGCCTTCTGATAGGATGCCTCTACTTCTCTCACTCTTTCCAGATGAACAGGAGTGGGAATCTTCTGAGAAACTAATAAGTGAAAATTAGTTGATAAATAAGAGCACTTTTTAGTTCACTTATCAAGGATAAAATGGTATTTTTGCCCCAGTTTAATCCCTTTTTATTTAATATTAGATAAATTGTATTTATTAATCTTAGATTTGAATTTGATGCTATTTTGATAGAAATATTGCTGATTTTTGCAGAATATTTCAAGGATTTAATTTGAAGGAAAGATAACATTAAATAAGGGAGATATCTGCAAGATTTGAAGTTTAATTGAAGGCAAATAATGAAGATTTGAAGATTATTTGAAAGCAATTAATGGAGATATCACTGTCAGTTAAACAAGGATTCTGTAGACAACCTTCCTAATTAAATCCAAGATGCTCAATAAATGCAAGATTTCATCAAGAAAAGGGAAAACAGGAAAGACAAATCAACCAAAACCAGTCTCGGGGAGAGATAAAGTTAAAAAGAGAAAGATTGAAGCTGCAGGACGCGTTGCGCACTTCAACCTGCGCTGTAGCGCAGGGTGAAGCGCAACTCTCTGGTTTCTGCGCTGCAGCGCAGGGTGAAGCACATATCACGTTGATTCTTGCCCTGTTGCCGTTTTTAGATAGATTTCTCCCCAATTTTCTTTGTCTTTCCTTAGCATATAAATAGGAACCTCTTGCACCAGATCAGGTGTGCACGATTATTGAAATTCAGTTATATTTCAGTGATAATGCACCAGAGCTAATTTTAGAGTAGGAGAGGAGGAGCGCTTCACAAGGATTGAAGATGGTGACAACATCTTCGGTGGTTTGTATGGCTACCTTGTGTAGTTAACTCTCCATTAGGATTGGATGTAATTGATTCTATCCCCAAGTGTATGTAAACTCTATATTATTATTTCCTGAGCTCTCTGTCTATAATATTGGTAATCTTATTCTGTGCTTAATTCCTAACTTTCGCGCTTGCGCCAGAGTTATAGGCTAGTTTCAACTAGGATTGAGGATGGGGGAGCGGATTCTAAAGAAACTCATTCTCTGAGTGAATAAGAGGACTCGGTAGCCAGTGAACCGAAACATGGGTGTTGCTAGTGATTGATGGGTAGCGTGAGTACTCTAATGAAGGGCGTCTACATGATAGGCATGGTTATTAAATTACCGATAGCAAAGGATTAGTTGATTGTCAATCCAGGAAGTGAAACGTGGATGTATTCTAATGAGTGATGGGTAGTGACAATACTCTAGCGAAGGTGCGTCCAGAGTAGTAGGCCTCGTTTATCAACTAGTTCTTTTACAAACGGAATAAAAGAAAGTAAAATAAGCCGAGGGTAAGTCTGTCGCCTGGGAGAGCTCGCATGGATTACCTTTGAGTGTGTGAGGCCGCTGGTAACTCGGGGTCTTAGCAATATAGTTTGTCTACAGTATTATAGAGTAAACCTAAAATAATAGATAGTTTTTACATGCACGAAGGGTGTGATGATATGAAGTCCAATCCTAATCCAAGTAAAGTGTCTCTAACTCTTCCTTTCTAATTCATTAATTATTAAATTTCAGTTTATAATTTCCGCAACAATATTCTCAAAACCGCTGTTTCCCTTGATGAATAGATCACGAGTATACGTGAATTAACCGTTCCCTGTGGATACGATAACTCTCTTACTATTATACTACTGGATTTTTGGTTTGCTTGCCAGAAACCCATCAGAAACCTTATTTCTGGGTTTCTTGACTACTTTTTTCTCATGAGTAACCTCAGCAGGTTTGAAGTCCTCCTTATGGACATCTCCTTATAACTTCTCTTCCCGAATCTGTAGCATGCCTTTCTGGAATGCAGCAACTTGAGCCTTCTGCCTTGGCTCAACAGCACTTTCAGCAGATTTCTTTAAAAGACCCATTTGCTTTAGGGTTGTTGCATTGAAGAAACTTGGGCGTTTGTGATCAAATAGTTTCTCCACTGGCACCTTGTGATGCATCAGGATCTTCATTATCAAGGTGTTATGGGGCAAATTTGCAGTAGAGTCCCTTGCCCTCCTAAACATTCCATAGAGAATGACCCATGGAAGATTTATCTTCTTTTTCTGGAGAATGTGAATAACACATAACCTCTCCAACTCAGATATGTGGTCCTTACCACCTCCCTTGGGGATAATTCAGCACCCTAGCACAACAAACAGTACCCTAGGGATGGCCTTCATACCAGTTCCCTTAGGGTTTGTAGGATCTATCTCTCCAAAAAGCATTTTGTTATACTTTCCAACACCACCATTCTTAGCTTCCCAGTCTGGCATGAAAATGGCTCATTCACCCTTGATACCAGTAACTTCCTCCAGCACAGTGTTGTCTACCACAATCTCATGGCCCATCACATTGACCTTCAGATACATCCTCCTGTTGCCTTCCACTTCTCTGACAGTCCTCCAAAACTCATAGACGTTGGCCTCATGCCAACCATAGTCAATCACCTCAAAGAAAGGTAACCACCCACCACACTTGAAGTAGTCTTTGAGGTCGAACCCATTCTCAGCAAGGTTTTGAAAGTTAACACTCCTTGAAGGGACGATCTTTCTTCCAGACTTCTTGGACGCCATTGCAGTAGCAGAAGGGAGCTTGGAAAAATCTAGGTTAACTTGGAAATTCTGAGAGCTTGAAGAATGCAGAGAGAAATGACAGCAGGAGAGAGCAAAGAGAGTGTAACTATTGAATAGCTTCCACTGACGTATTTATAGGCTCATGTAGCATTAATGATGGGAGTTACAGACTGCGCAGACATAGGGAGACGTGCGATCGTGCAACTTCAGAGAGTAGGAGAAAGACCAACAGTTTCAGAGTGCCACGTCATTAAGTGTCAATTTCAGAAAGTATGTGTTCAACAAGTTTACAATTTTTAGCAAGTAAACATATCAGAGAGTTCATGCATATCAGAAAGTTGTGAGCACACATATTTTCAAAAAATTTCAAACAATTTCAGAAAGTCACAGATATTAATATTTTCAATATTAAACAATGTTACCACCAGGGATACTTAAAAATTTGAGTTGATGGCATGTATTTGCTGAGACTCAACATTGTTTCCAATAGTGACTTTGTTGCTTCAGCAGCTCATGTTTAAAACTCTTGGGTACACAAACCTTCTTTTCATTTTGAGTTCCTCTCATCCATTTTTCTGCAGTGATTCTGGGAGTTTTCTTTGACTTGTTTAGAATATTTGCAAGAGAAATAATGAGAGATTTTTGTACCCATATTTTCTTGGGTCCACCAGGGTCAGTTAGAGGTATAGGTTCCTCATCCTGTTTGCATTCAGATTTAGATAATCTATGTTTATCACAATGAGGACATGATAAGTGCTAAAAATATGATAAAAATTTGTATATAATTACAGCATTTATCAAGGGTAAAATGTTATATTTATTCCCCAAATTACCTTTTTTTAGTAATAAATGCAGATTTTGTAATTATTTAATTCAAATTTGAATTTGATGCTATTTTGATAAAAAAAAATATGTTGATTTTGCAGATAAAAGGGATGTTTTAAATGGAGAAACAAGATAACATCTATTTAAAGAAAGAATCTGCAAGATAAGGTTTTAAATGGTAGCTGATCAAGATAAAATCAGCAATTATTTGGATAAAGATTCTGCAGATAACATCCTCAATTCAATTTGAAGATCAAATCAGCACAAAATCAAGCTACAAATAGGGGAATAAGGAAAGCAGAACAAACAAAGATAAGATCAGGAAGAGATCAATATGAAAAAGAGGAAATCAGGAAAAGCTGGAACGGTGAACTACGCTCCACCTGCGCTTAGCGCAAGTGGAGCGCAACAATTAAATTGCTCTCTGTTTCCCGCGCTTCATTTGCGTTGAGCACAGGAATACGGAAACAATTTTCTAATGAGATTTCAAACAAGATTCCTTCCAGATTTGAGATAGCTTTATAACTTCTATTTAAAGGACCTTTTGCATAGATCAAAAGAGAGGAGGTGGAGCAGAGCTAGAGCTGGAGAAAAGTGTGACAGTCTCTCCATTGGTTTGTAATGGCTACCATGAGTAGCTAAACTCTCCAATAGGATTGAATGTAGTCAATTCAATCCCCAATTGTTTTTGAATTCTCTCTGGTATTTATGAATCCATGTTTTTGTAATATTGGTGTTTTTAATCTGTTCTTTATGCTTAGCTTCCACCGTTGTGCTGGAGTTATAGGTTGGTTTTATGGGGCGCATTCGAGAGGTGGTTCTATAGAATCAATAGCGAGTTTGGGGGAGCCTAGACATAGGAAACTTGAATTCTGATTGGTAAAAACACTTAATTCACGACTGTGCAAACCGGGGTGAATTAATAGCTTAAACAAATAGATCTTTAATCCGGGGTAATTTAGCACTGTGGAGACCAGGGTAAAATAACTTTAATCTGTGCTTCAATATTATAATTGCATATTTATAAATATTATTGGGGTTCAAATACGAAAGGGGTGCGATAGACGAAGTTCAATCCTAGTTCAAGTAACTTGCTCAACCTATCTCAATTTATCGCTTTCTATTTACTATTGCAACTCTCACAACCAACATTCATATTCTCTCACTTGATAGTTGTGACCACTAGTTTTTACAATTGAACCGTTCCCTGTGGATACGACAAACCCCTCTTACTATTATATTGTTGTGATTCTGGTACGCTTGCCAGAATTCCATCAAGTATTTTTGGCGCTGTTGCAGGGGAACGGTGTATCAATTTTAAAAACTTGGGAGGTCTATCCTATCAAGTTGTATATATATATTTTTTAATTTTTTAGGATTTTTATTTTTAGGATTTTTAAGAAAATTTTATTTTTTATTTTTATTTTGTTCTTCTCACCCTTGTGCAAGTTCTTTGATTTATGCTCTTGCGAGGACAAGTGTCCCAAAATCAATTACAATTTGATCCAGAAATAGAAAGGACATCAAGGAGGAACAAGTGCAGAAATAGAAGGAGACAAGGGAGAATTCAAATAGAAAACAAAAATATGGCTGAAGAAGTACCACCAATTCCACAAAGGAGAGTCTTAGGAGACTATGTCATGCACCAAGGACCTCGATACTACTCAAGCATAGCTATACCAGCTACAACAAAGTCCTTGGAGATGAAGGTTGCGCATTTAAGCCTCATTAGTGCCCACCAATTCACAGGATTGGATCATGAAGATCCACATACTCATCTTTCTACTTTCTATGAATTGATTGTTATCCGGGGGAGGAGAACTCCAAACTCAAACACTACCATCCGCATGATATCTTAGCATATGTTTGGATTGACGTTTTCCATGGTTAAACACTTAAACGCATGTTTTGGACTGTAGACATGAGTTTGTAAAATATGCATCTTGTTTGTCTCTTCACATGAAACGCACGTATGGCTTCTGAAACTTGAGTTTGCAAAATGCAGGTTTTTGTAGCTTCTGCGTATGAAACTTGAGTTTCCTCAATTCACTTTCTTAAACTCACGTTTGCAATAAAGTATCCAAACATGAAATCATATTTACTCATACTCAAGTTTATCATAAATCACGTTCACTACATCCACGTTCATTCAAACTCAAGTTTGCAAACGCTAATTCAAACACACACTTAGTGTCGTAAGTGAGTTAACCACCATGTTGGCTTCGTGAAAAAACTTTAGCATTCAAAACTCCATCAAATGGTTGAAAAAATAGTTGCAAGCTCCTGATCTCCAAATTGATGAGGTATGTGTGATAAATAAATATATTGGCAGCAATTGATCCTAAGTCATAGAATAATAATAAACATGATTATCACCAAGTAACCTTTCTTTATATAAGGAAACAACGATGGTAAAAAATATAAATATAGATGTATCAACATATATAAAAGAATATATCATTTATACCAAGGACTAGGGGTGAGCGTGGGACGGGTTGGGACGAGTTTTGTCCGTCCCATACCCGATCCTAATTTTTTATCAGACCAAATTTTCAGACCCGAACTCGTCCATAAACCCACAATGTACAATACTACTTGAAACCCGAACCCGTCCACAACCCGAAGAAACATGTCCACAAAGTCTAAATTCTAATATTTTACTTTCTTATGAACTTTCAAATATTGTTTAGAGAAAAATATCACTATATTATTATATAACTTTATGTATTGAATGTGTTTTCAAAGTAGATAGAGCCTCTATCATAGAGAAAAGTTAAATTAAAAAAATCTTTAGAAAGTTAAAATGATGTTAAGCCTTTAAGAAATATAAAATTATAAATGTTATATATTATATATATACATATAGGACGGGTTGGGTAACTCGAACCCATCCTAAACCCGATACCGGGTTATTGAATGAGACCTGATTAAACCCTAATCTTTGATGTGAGAGGGGGTCTAACCCGATCCGAATAACTTGGGTTGGGACGGGTCCGTGGGACGGGCTGGGTTTTGCTCACCCCTACCGAGAACATATAAGATATAGATTACAATATTTTCTTCCTTAAATGTTATATAAGTTTTGGTTGGCAGTGAAAAGTTTACAGCCACCAATGCATTTTGTAAACAATATAAAAATAGTTTACAGAATAAGTATCAACCCTTATTGACAATTACATCTCTAATGTTTAACTTAAATAAACCCATAGCGGAGATGAAACTAAATTTTATGAAACTCCGTGTATTTAATTGCTCAGTTAAAATGTATCACTTATAAGATTATAAAAAAAAGAAACACTAAAAAAACAGAACTGATATTTCAAAATATTGTCCCAGAGCCTTTATTTTTATTCTATTTATCTCTCTTTCACTCTAGTAACCTCATTACAATTTTTTCATTCAACCACCCATACACTCAAGTCTCACTCCATATCTCAAGCTCACATTATTTGATAAGGGAAAATACATTGATGATAAGGCAAATGTCGTACCTTTTATAACTCCACAATATCAAGTCAATCATTACCTCTAACCAAAAGTTGCATCTCAAATTCTCAATCAACCTGTAGGAAATGAAGTTCCAGCAAAATTACCATCCAATCAGATTTCACATAAGCCTGAGGAAGACAATACATAAGTGAAATAATAATTACTGGAGAATCTAGCTAAAACTAATTCAAACAACTATTACAAAAATCAAAATAAAAAATAATGTATGCACAAAAACAAAAAATGAAAATTAAGAGTTAAATAAAGCATGCTTGTCCAAAATATCTTGGATTTACAACGAAACTCAACCCCCAATGGTAAACATGCACAAGGACGCAAGTATGCACTATAAAAGTGGAAGGGATGTAAGTATGGATTTAAAAATTTTACCTTCTCTACTATTGAATGAAACCTAAGATAAAAATCCCTCTGTCAATACTTTGTCAAAGATTAATTTTTTGGGTGTAGTTAGATTTTCTCTCAAATTTCCAATCAGTAGTAAGGAATGCTAATAAAGATATCCTAATTTCATCATCATTTTGATTAAATACAATATTGAAAAACATGCTATATGAACATGAGGTTTTGCCCATTTGTCTTATTCTCTATCATTCTTAATCCTTCACTCGATATTCTAACCAACCATGGATCCACAAGTGGAATCAACTCAACATTTTGCAAATTTGAAAAAATAAATAGGGAGTCAGTGAATGATAAACGATGTCTTCCTCACCACGAAATTTCCATCATCAATACCCACGCAAGGATTAAGCTAGTAGCTGATTTGAAAAAAATGAGGGTTTTTTCACAAAAAGAGCAAAATAAAAAACATGATACATATTTACCATTTTACCTATTCAACTGACTACAACGAAATTAACTTTTAACAACAATTATTTAGTGGCCATACCAAAATAGCGAGTAATTTATCCTTTAAACTATTTTTTTCGACTAATATTTATTAGTCAGTAATAATTTTTTTTGAGTAAACTAGCAAATCGGTCCCCGACTTTGCGGGGATCATGCAGTTTTGTCTTTGTCTTTGTTAAAATAGCACTTTAGTCTATACTTGTAAAAAACACATGCACTTTAGTTCCTAAAGTGCATATTTTATAATAAAGTGAAAGACTAAAGTGCATTATTTTTAGTGAAATAAGGACTAAAGTGCATGTGTTTTTAACAAAGTACGGATTAAAGTGTTATTTTAGCAAAGTTAGGGACGAAACTGTATAATCCCACTTGGACTGATTCGCTAGTTTATTCTAATTTTTTTAGTCCGGCAATTGATATCAATCGCCACTAAAACTAAAGAGGACTCCTACTCTATTTTTTCCCTTAAACCCTCTTTCGCTTCCTCCTGCTCTAGTCGACACTTCACCACAACCACACCCCTGAGCATTCTAGATCTCTTTCGTCAAAAAAGAAAAAAAAAATGCTAAATCTCTTCCTCTCATCTCCAATTTTCATCTCCTCTCTTCGATTTCCCTTCAATGTCCGTTGCCTCATCATTGTTTGTAAGTGGAGATCGATTCTCATCCTTCGTCTGGGTCGTTCACGATTTGCATAATCCTATTTTTTTTAGCTTTGATTTCTTTCGGGGATTCAAGGTTTATTAATTACCATAGATTCACGTAACAAATCCATTGAACCTAGGTTTTCTCGTTGAAGCAATTTTTTATGCATTCACATTGCTACAATACACACACAATTACTGTTGTTTCAATTTTGTATCTATTTAATGCTTTTGGCATACATGATGCTTCCTCAGATTGGCTCCTTTTTTACTTTTATTACATTGTGTTAATTTTTGTCTTTCACCAATCTAATATTTTACTTGGAATTGTTATTCTTAGTTTCGCTGAGCTTTGATGCGAGTACTGATGTGCTTGTGGATGATTCCTTGTGAGTATTTTAATTGCTATCTTTGATATCACTGATAGGAGCAGCAGTGGCCCTCAGTCCCGGGGATTTTGAAACTGCTGCCTGGCTACTAGTTTGTAATTGTTGATCTTTTAGTTTTAATTCTCCTAACCTTTGAGATCTATCTATCCTTGTTATGTGATGTGAGAAATATATTATGTTCGCATGTATTTAATTTTATTATTGCTGAGCTTTTGTTCAGGGTTAAAGGTGTTATTGAGTCTGACACTACAGGTGAACATATATATAGTTAAGCTAGAGAATGAATCATGTGAGTTATAGCTAATCTTTATATTTGTCTGTTCAATAATAAGCTTTATTTGCAGAGAAGTCATCAATAATTAATACCACACATGCATCAGTACTTGACTTGTAAATTGGGAATTTTTGGAGATCTTAATTTTACAACATTATTTAGCTAAATTTAATGTTGCATCTCTATTCTCCCACATCATCTTGACTTGTAGATTGGGAATTAATATATCTTATTAATTTGAATGTTAGCTAAGTTCATTCTGGTTAATTCTCTCTTGATGCTTCCCAGCTCTCCAATATAGTTCAACTAAGGCTCAGTTGCAAGTAAAGGGTGAGCAGTTGCGAAAGGCACTCTGTTCAAGTTAATCACTATAAGGGATTGAGAAAAGAGGAGAATGGAAAAGAAATTTTGTAATTGTAGGTACTCACCTCTATGTTGGTATCAATGAGCTATTTTGAATGTTATGTTTGATTTATATCATATTTACTCTACTGTGTTGCTTTATAACAGGTTAAGTTTTTGTGTTAAATGACATCTTATTTTAAAATACTAATGTGCAGAATTTAATTGTTGTAGTTTTTGAATGTGCATATCATGGGTATTGGTGAAGCAGAGGCATTTTTTGAAAGGTTGAAAAGAAAACTCCAGGCCAGAATCAACAAATGTGCATTTAGAAAATGAAGCTTTGATAAATGAGGTATAACTTTCTTTTAGTTGATACTTTTACTGGTATTACTCTGTTTGATTTGACAAATCCTCAAAAGAGTAAAAGATTAAAAGATGCTTGGTCGCTCATCCCTGAAGCAAGCATGTGGAAAGGGATATCCTTTAATAATTAATTAACCATTTCATGGTTAATTAAGAGTCATATTCTAGAATAGAGGGGAAAGAATAAAAGAAAATGAAAGGGAATTGTAAGCAAGAGAATGGAAGGTTAAGTAATTTGTTTCCTTTCCCCTGTTTTGATTTTTCAAAAGTGATCATGTATCTTATGTTAAGATGCTTTTTTTTTTTTTTTGTATATATAGGAATTAACAGATTTAAGTCTCATTTTACTTTCTTCATTGTCAGGCCTTTGACAAACTATCATTTGAACTTCTATATTTGGCACCCGAAAGAACTTTGAGAATTCTCCCAATACTTGTTAAAAGGTAAAATGCTTTGTTTTAGTACCAGTTCATAACACATCTTGTTGTTTAGTTTATTAATTAGATTTACTTGATTGATTCTTTCTACCATGTTAAGAATGACAAACACAAATATATCCTATTAAAAATAGAATTGGGTTGAAAAATGAACTACAGTTTTAATATTCATTTTCTTGCTGGCTTCTTTGAGAGTAGTGCTATACAACAAGAAAATGTGGAGCCTAAATAAAAAAAATCCCACATTAAAAAGGAATGTTGAATTTGAATAACTTAAAGGAATGTTGAATAACTTAAAGTGAAAGTTAAAAAATGAAATACAATTTTAATATTCATTTTCTTTTTTTCTTTTTTTTTTTTGGTTACATTAATATTCATTTTCTTGTTGGCTTCTTTCATGGTATAGCATATTAGAATTGAAACGAATGTGAAGTTGACCTTATAGTTGAGGTTAGTGCCCCGTGCACTATTTTAATGGTATCAAGAACTTGCTTCAGCTGGATCTGCAAGTGGAATGGAATCCTTAATTAATTTTGCTATAGATGATGTCATGAAGCCAATATCCGTTCGTTACCTGTTGGGTATGAATATGCTTGCACTGCTCTCACTTTTCCTTTCACCCAAGCCTAGCACTATAGCACTTGCACACATCACAAGTACTATATATCCCTTCCCTTTCACAGAGAGAATGGACGCTGCTGAGCAGATTTCCGAAGAATGGAATTCTCTCAGTGGACTGTACACAGCGGAGGAAGCTGACTTTATGACTCAGTTACTTGATGTGTCTGCATGTTGGCTTGCCCATCATGAATCCAATGTGATGACAGATTCAATCAATTATTCTTCAAATTCAATAGTTGCTAATAATACCACTCAATGGAGGAACATGTTCTTTAGACCCGGCAATTAATTACTTTGGCTCCATGCCCTTCGGGGATACCAATTTTACTTCTCAATGGAATCACAACTTGGAAAACACTCATGATATTCAAGAGTGTCAAATGCTACTTTCTGATCAATCACAACTATATGCATCAGACCCCTGTTAATGCCAATTTCCTAAGTCAATCACTGTCACCGAGCTTTCCTCAATTTCAATTTCGATTCATGCTAGGACACGTGGATAACACTTAAGTTTTATTTCAATTCATACTTTTTCTGCAGCTTGAAGTCTTGAACAATTTCATTTTTCATCTTAATTCTGTAATGATCTGAATGTTCTACTTAAGTTTGAGGTGTGGATAACACACGATTCTTACCTACCTTACGTGTTCAGGTTGATATATATGTACACATTTATGCAGATATACGTTGTATTGTTGTTGATAGTCTAGACCGTGAGAGAATTGGGAAAGCTAAGCAGGAATTTCAGGTGATAACATCAAAACTTACACACACACACACTGTTATTCCAAACAGACTTTAAATATATCTATGGATTACTTGCAGAATATCATAAATGTCCCATTCATTATCGATAGTGTTATCTTGCTGTTTGCAAACAAACAGGACCTGGTATGTGTTACTTTTTGACCCATGTTCTCTCAGCTGAATGACCTTGCATTTATGGTTATGTTTATGAGTAAAGATAAAATTAGAGCCAAAGCTTAGATACCAGTGAGGCCTTTTGACTTCTGGTTTTTCAATTTTTGGTGAGATCTGTTTTTTTTTTTACACATTCAAGTTAAATTCATACATGTATGCCACTTGACTTCTGCAAAAGCATGACTGGCACAGTTCCCGTTCCCATTAGGTGTAGTTTTTTCATCAATGGAACTTCTCTATTATTCAAAAGCAACCTGCACTTCTATGCGATTATCAATATCCTGTAATGCTAGCAGACCATTCCTCCTGAACAAACAACTTCCCTCCAAATAATTTAAAGAGTTTTGCCTTATTCTCAAGTATATTAATAATTGTTGTATTTTTTAGAGAGGAGTGTCAGAGCTTATGCCTCCTGATGTCGCTAAGGCATTTTGGAGTTCAGACAAAGTCTCTTCTAAGGTGATGTTGAGATATGTAATATTTAATCACTATTAAAAAAGATTATAATTTATTTCTTTTATTATGTGTTGAATAATCCTGCTTGTCACCTTTCTCAGCATTATTATGTTCTTTCTATCAAACTATTTCTTCCCTCAATGAACTGACTAATGCTTCACTTGATCCATTGCATATATTGTGCTTTTCTTGTCAATGAACTGACTAATGCTTCCCTTGCTTAGGTTTCCAAAAACATACGTGAAATTGTCAAACTTGATTTCTTTTTAATTTGTTTCATTCCCCTGTTTTGATTTTTTCAAATCAGGATTTTGAAGAGTTTCAAGCAGTGCCAACCTTAGACTAATCCTCACGGGTATATATATATATATATATAACTTACTAAGTTGCTATAATTTTCATGTTATTTTTCTCATAATCAATTTCTGTTGCTCATGTAATTTTTAAAAAGAGCCTTTGTAAGCAATGTTGATGTATAATAATTTGTAATTTGCTATTTTGTAGAATTTAGAAATGTGATACTGAAATATTGACAATTGACATTGAAGTATAGTTTTTAATGATATTAAAGTTCAACTAGGGATTAACTACGAATTAGCTATGGAATTGTCTATAGCTGCTTCGCTAATTTCATCGGCCATTAAAATTTCTGCTAGCATTTGCCACTAAAAGTCTTGTATTATTTTTCCCGTGCTTTGAAAATGTCTTTACCGATACTCCTCATAAATGCCGGTAAAACTTTTACCAACATTGGATACACTAGCTATTAACTAATTGTCGGTAAAAATATTAGTGACCATTTTTATTGCCGCTAAAGAGCAAAACAATTGCCACTATAAGTAAGTTTTGTTATCCAAGGTGTGAAGATGGTTCTGAAACAAATTAATAGAAGTGAGAGACACGTATAACATGTACCTAGTTTTTTTTTATTAAAAAATAGATAGAATAGCTTCTTTTAGTGAATATAAATATAAAATAATAGAACTGGACCAGAAGAGAAGAAAAGATAAGGAAAATGAAAATTTGTATTGATGATCATTCTTATCCTTAGGTCTGAATCAAAAAGATTGCCTAGCCAAGAGGGAAGGAATCAATGAAAATGAAAAAAATAAATCTTCTCTCATCTCCAAGGATTCAAGAATCCTGGACCCTCTGCTTGCTTCAATTACAAAATCAGTCCATCCTCTAGAATTGCTCTTCCTAGTTCCTATTCTATTATATTCTACCATTTCCCTCCCTCACCCCTAATTCTGTTAGAGCTCCCATTTTCCAATTCAGTTAGGCTCCAGATAAATAACTGTTAAGAAACTGTCAACTGCGGGGTTATTAATAACAGAAACTGGCCCATGCCTTATGTCCTTATGTTTGCACCTTTTGTGTACCATACACCTTTGTGATTGAGGGTCTACTAAAAAAAGCCTTGTTTGCTATATGACCTTTGTTTCAATCAACATAATAGCAGTGCTGTCAATAGCGGATCGCGAAAAATGGCGGGAAAGCCAAAAATCCGCTATGTGAAATAGCGGATAGCATCGCGGAAATATAGCATAAGTCATATAGCGATTGTAATATATTAATTATATATGTAAATAAAAATTGCATAGAAATAAAAATAAGTAGTATAAAAATTGCATATGCAGCTATTGGTACGATTTTCTTGTGTTGGATGACAATATTTCCATCTAGGGCCAGTCCTATATGCAACTGTTGAAGGATTTGGTGATTCTTCACTTGTACTACACATAAAAATTGAAAACAAAGTATGAATAGAAGGTTTGACAAGAAATTTAAAATAGAACGGAATAAGGAGGAAGGGGAAAAACGGATTTGGAAAGAAACAGAGAGAGAAACCAAACAAGAGGAACAAAGAAACAGGGAAAAAGAAGGGAGAGAAAAAGAAACAAAAAGATAAAAACTGAAGATGAAGAGAGTGGGAAGAAATCAAATAAAAAACAGAGGAAGAGAAGGGAAGAAACCAAAAAGCACAAGAGTAAACGAAAACAAAATAGAGAAAGAGATAGAGGAGAAAAGAAAAAACAAAAAGAGAGGACATTGATGTTAACTAGACTTGTCGGAAACTCATCTTTAGGATGTGACTAAAGGTAGATGGAGGAGCACAACAGAACAGTCCTTTTATGTGTTGAAAGGGTTACACATTTGATTTTTCATGGGTGGGAGGGTTAGTAGTGTATTACCTTTGGTAAAATTGAGTCATGTGCATTGCACATGCTAACTCTTCAGTGTCATTTTTAATTAATAGTATGATTTTTTGAGTTTATTGATGTTCTTTGATGTCAAACATCTTGATGTTCTTTGATGTCAAACATCTTGATGTTTGAATTAGTAGTACTACTAAAAAATATATACAAGATATTTGAAATGATAAAAAATAAAAAAAAAACCAGAAAAAAAAATCAAAGATAGAGACATAATTCCCAAAATTAATTCCACGGGATTAGAGACGGAAAATAAGTCCGTCGCAAGTTAGAGACGGAATTTTAAACTTAGAGACGGATCACACCTCACTAAATTAGCGACGGAAAACTAAATCCGTCTCTGATTAGAGACGGAATAATAAATCCTCAGAGACGGATTATTCTGTCTCTGTTAGGGACGGAATCACTGAATATTTATAATTCTTTAGAGACGGATTTGTTATTTCTTAGAGACGGAACAGTTCCGTCTCTAACTGGAGACGGACGTAAAAAATCCGTCTCTAACAGACTTGCGACGCCCGAATCAGCGACGACACAGATTCCGTCTCTGATTCCGTTAGAGACGAAAAAAATTCATTTTAGAGACGGATTTTTTCCGTCTCTATTTTTTATTTTTCTGGTAGTATATCGATCTAGTTACTATTAACGTACATTTACTAATTTACTAATAAGAAAGTACATTTATAGTTATCAATTAACTATGAATTTACGTGTAGTTTATTAGATAAAAAATTATGATAAAAATATGAATTGTTATATTGGATGATAGTATAAATTTTTTTTTAAAATGTTAGTATATATTAATTAAATTTAAAAAAATAAGTATTGTTTCATTATGATTAGCAAATTTTAGAACTTTAATTGCAAATGAAAATTCTCTTTTTTCTATAAATTTTTTTTATCATTTAATTTGTTTACCGCGACTTGTGTTCACCCATGGCCAATTATACGTAGCAATACCCAGAGTTTGAACCAAGGAGGGGCTTAAAATTCTTATTGTTAATGTTAATTCAAAACGAACATCCGTTACTGATAACATTGTTACACAGAGGTTTTTGACAAAATATTAATGTTGTGTGTTTTACTGTGATATCATTTAAAGAGCAATGATGTTGTTCAATTGATATTTGTAGTGTAAATATAATATTTATTATGGTAAACACATTTTATTTTTTACCCGTGCATAACACGGGGTTAACTATAATTTATCTTAACAAACACATTCTTAAAGTGAGTTTATAGCTTATAATTATTAATTTTTTCTATTTTTACCCTTAATATTTTAATAAAATTCCATTTTATGTGGATCAGTTTTTTTTTAAAAAAAAATCTTCTAAAATCCTTCCAAATTGAATGATTTCACTAAAAAATTAAATAATTAAAATAAAAATAGCATTGAGTTACGTTAATATACAAAATTAAATAATTGAAACTAAAAATAGTGTAAATAAAATTGATAATTCATTTAAAAAATCTAAAAATATAATTAACAAAAATATTTTTCAATTAAATAAAATTAGAGTTTATATCTAAAAAATTATTATATAAATATGTTCTTTTATGTGTTTCTACTTTAACAGTTAATTTTATTAAACACTTTAAATTCAATAAACTAACTTATGAACTTTAAGCTTTTAGTTAAAAAGTAATTTTTCAGGTATCAGCTAACTTATAAGTTATTTTCGTCAAATATAACCCAAATTAATGTGTTTGGAAAGTCAAATATGCTAGTTTATAGCCCATCATATAAAATAATTTGATCAAATTATGTGTTTAATAAATGAGATTATTTTAGTAACTTATAGCACATTTTTATATGCTACTTTAAACGTTTGAACTTATAGCTTATTATTTTTATTTTGTTTTATACTAACTATTTTAGAAAAATCTCATTTTATCCACGTTAGTATTTTAAAAGTTCTCTTAAACCATTTTCAAATTAAATGTATTGTACAGAAAAAAAGTTAAATGATTGAACTAAAAAATAGCCTTGGGCTATGTTAATATAAAAAAAATAATTGAAACTAAAAAAATAGTGTAACTAAATTAATAATCCAATTTTTTAAATCTAAAATTATAAGTACCAAAACAAAATATATTTTCATTTACTAAATAAAATTAAAATTTATATAAAAATATCATGTAAATATGTCCTTTTATATTTATTAGCTCTACTTCAATAGGCAATTTTGCCAAACACTATAATGGAATAAGCTAGTTTTTCAATTATCGGCTAACCTTTCACCTTTCAACTAATTTATTAGCTACTTTTACCAAACATAACAATTATTTATCCTTATGTTTTATTTTGAGTTTAGTCAAAAAATTTCTTAGAAACTATGCAATTCTATTCCACAGTTTGTTAGAAGTAAATGCGTGATAAAATTATTCCACAATTTGAATTAGGCAACAAATAATAATATTGAATTTTCAGTTTTAAATGCAGGGATTTTATATGTTATGGTTTGATAAACGTGATTTAATCTGTTAAAAGTATTATTCTTCGATCCTCAAGTTATTTTTTAAAAATTTTGAATTTAAATTTTATTGATAATTATTTATTTTTTTTAAGCAGAAGAGAATTAATTAATTAGAAGAGAGTAGAAGGATACTTCAATCCATATAGAAATACAATAGACTAAAAGCTAGCTAGGAGAACAAGATAAACAATTAAAACAGATCCCAGCATCTAAAATAAGTTTATTGAAATAGCACAAAAAAATGAAAGCACACCTAATAACTTAGACCATAAGGTAAGTTGACTACACCACCAATTGATAACCACCAGCATTGCAACAAAGACATGGAACCAAATTCGAGGCTTAGAAAACTGAAATGGTGAAAAGAATAACGACTCCAACAGGAAGATAACGATGAATTGTAACTACCAGCAGGTGAGTAAATATAACAGCTACCCGTTGGTGAAATTGTATCAGCATCCAGCAAGAAAACTCCCACAAAACAACACAGAAACATCACCCAATCGCTAACACCCATTAGCAAAAAATAATACCCAAAATACACAACCAACAACAACAGATTGCAAAACTGAATAATTAACAAATCATTCTCAGAGCCATAAGCAGGACCAGCAAAATGAATAATCATTAAATCATTAATAGAGCTATAAACAGGACCAGCAAAATGACACAGACATGAAGACTGAATAACCTGCTCAAAGATACTACCAGCAGACAACATAACAACGAGACATCAGTAACAGCAGCAAGGAACAAAACAGGAACCAACACATGGTACTCCAGCGCATGAACAGCAGCACCATTAAATTTTAAAGCAAAGTAAAATACACCCTCATGACTATTGAAATACCATAAGAGAACTATCAGACATCACAGTTAGGTGCCAAAGAAAATAAGCAAGAAAAAGGACACTCCAAGAGGAGAAGGGATACCCCTGTGTTTGAATTCAACCATTGAGAATCTAATAGATTTTAAATTTCTAAAAATTTCAATTGCTTCAATTTAAATTCCTTCATTTTTTAAATTTGTTGTTTAGACAAAGAAATTAGATTTCTTTCATTTATAAAATTCTTTGTTTGGATGTCAAATTCCCCATTTTCAATTCTGTTTTTATTATTTTAAATTAAATTATATTGTTTTAAATAAATAACATAATAATAAAATAATTTAAACAAGTAATTTATAATAGAATTAAAAAACGATTATTTTTTTATAAAAACTAATTTTTATAATTATTCTTTGATATATATATATAAGTAAATGAAAAAAATAAATATATTATTTAAAAATAATATTTTTTTTTACTTAAAAAAATATATAAAATACATATGATAATCTTATATATAAACAAATAGTAATAACTAATATTAAAATCATGAAAATTAGTCATGTCTTTTTCATTTAAGCACAATGTTAAGAAGAAAATGAACTTTCTATTGAAAAGTCAACAACATCTCTCAAAAGTGTACTCATTTTTTTGTAAAGATCAACTAGCCTTTTGAACTTACAATTAAGCCTATGACAGCAAATATGTAAACAAATAGTGGAATTTAAATCCGATGACTTTATACAAGTAACCATGTCACTAACAGACTACATACTAGTATTGTAAATTAGATCTTTTTCAAGTTTCTTTTGCTCATTCTTCTATCAACTCAGTAATGACTTAGCTCCAGCCTCCAACTAATCCTGTGCTTCAAACCAACCAAATATTAACAATGTCAATATCATGAAATGTAATATCAATCCAAAAAAAAAATGATTAATCACTAAATATTATATATTGAGCTAAATATGATATAAAGGGATCAGGTCGGATAGATAAACACGGAACCTCATTATTATATATTGAGCTAATTTTGAAGCATAGAAGAACAATATTAGATAATATTATAATTTAGCATGACTATAATTGTTTAGACAATATTATAAACTAGTGAACTATAATTAAATCACAAAACAAACAAATCGCACAGTCCACATCATTTGACTACAACGCCTCATCAGGTCCATCGCAATTAATTAAATAAATTATTAAGAGGAAAATAATTAATAGCATGATGAGAGAGAGAGGCACCTTTAAAGTAGTAAAGGAGGTAACAACAACATAGTGAAAATAAACAACTAGTATACAAATAGATCCAAAACAAACAAGGAAAAGCAATAGACATCATGCAAGCTCAATCAGTTTAAAGGTATTGATCATCCACAGGAAAAAAAAAATTAATCAAAGGCATAAAATTAATCAGTTTAAAGAAAAATTATTTAACATCATATCATAACTTTGATGTGAAGTATGTTTCCAGTAGAATCTCAAAATAGATCAACTTTCTGAAGTTTTAGTTGTCATCTGAATCTCTGATCTCATGGGTTCTACTTCTAGATCTGGTTTGTCTATAATAATTGCAGCTTTCTGATATTTTTTAGATCTGTTACCGGGTATATTGCCGTAGGAGAAAATTCAATGGAATCTACATGTTTTCATTCTAATGGGGAAGTCTCACTAAAGCAAAAATTGAAATCTACTTCAGCACAGACAATAATCTCTAATGGTGAAAATGGTTGCTTTGATTGCAACATTTGCCTGGAATCAACACATGACCCTGTGGTCAGCTCTACTGCTGTCCATGTATATACAAGTGGCTTAATGTCCTAAGCTCCTATGTCCAAAATTATATACCAATCTTGCAATATACTTTTCTAATAAGCAATTCATGATTCAGCATGTCCTGCTCACAAAAGTATGTACTACTATTTTCTCTCTTCTCTTCTCCATTTTTTTCTTGAATTGAATGGCTTTAACTGATATATAGTTCATATTTGATGTCCTGTTTTTTTGGTCTTTTATATATACATGTTTAGCTTATAAAGTGATAAACAACAATGCCTGCTAAATACTACTTTGTCACAAAAGTATGTGCTACTTTTGGTCTTTTATATTAGTCTCTTTGAAACATTTAGATGTTACTTAATTACTGTTCCCTTGTACTCGAACACAAGCTGCATTATCTTGCAATTTTTCATATTACCCAAACTAGAGGTAAATGAGACTTCATCATTTTTCCCTAAACAAGGACTCATCACTTTATGTTAATCCTTCGGAAGTTAATAAAAAATGCAAATAACATATAACTCTCAGTATAGCTATCCAGTACTAAGAAAACAGCACATCGATCTCAATGAAGCATATGTTCAGAGCTATGAACAATCATGACAGAACACAGCAATTTGACCATCTGCATGTCTATTTTTCAGGACTGTAATCAAAAGAAAGCAATTTCACACTCTTTCAATCATTCGAAGTTGAAGAATTGAAACTGAATAACCCACTCAATCAGAGATGGGCTTAAATCATATTACATGCAGTGAAATAAAATCCAAGAGTATTGTTATTTTTAGCTAATTTTGGAAGTGGTGTCAATTTCTGAAATTGTATCCTGCCTTGCCTATAAGTTAATTACAAATTTACAATCAAATTTATCAAGAAACTAGCCCATATGGCTACTGAAAAGTGGTGTCAATAGCAAATAAAAGGCAAGGTTATTAAATCTAAGACACTGATGGGCTTGATCATTAGTAGTTGAATAATTAGTATACTATATCTCAGCTAGAACAAGAAGATTAGAGTCTTATGATGACTTAAACTTATGTCTAATATAAGTGAGTTCTGACTCTGTTTCATAAGGAAAACTGTGCAGAGCAACTCTACCTTAACAAAAAGTTATCTAAACCTCATTTCCTTAGTAAAGTTATCTAAACTCTTGGGTCTCTCCCTACCTGAAACAAGAACCTCTGATATGCTAACCAAAGATCAAGACAGCACCTAGTTTTGTTCACCCAACATGTCATTAACAAAGAAAACTAGCCATACTACTGTCAGATATAACATGAATGGACAATGAATCATTATCATATATAACATTCATATGCCTTAAAAACAATATCTATACTACTGTCATAGTTTCATTCATACATCCTCATATTAATTTTCAATGTAGATTAATTCAGAAATTGAGCAGAAAATGCGAAGTAGATCCAGAAACAAAAAAATGAAAAACATTTGAAAAGAAATTGCAAAATATTAATTCACAAACCAGAAATTGCGCAGAGGTGTGGTAGAAGATGAAGATGTAGATACAGCTACCAAATATTTAAGCAGAAAAATCCTAAGGCTTTGTTTTTTTTTTGGTATATGGTGGAGTGGAAGGGAGTAGAGGAGAGATGAGAGCTTCACAGTGTAGATCGATACAAGAGAGCTTCACAAAGAAAGAGATGATCGAGAGAGAAAGCTCAAGATGTTCACTGAGAGAGAAAGAGCAGTTGCGGAAGGAGGAGAATTTTCAGAATTCTGTCTTTTAGATGAGGATTTTAATTTCCTTATTTTGAAAAATAAAAGTACCCAATAAAATCTCACTCAATAAATACCCAAACAATGAATTTTGATAAAAGTAATTTAAATTCCTTAAAAAAATTACATTCCCCCAAAAACATCCCTCATCCAAACACACATTAAGAGAAATTTAAATCCCTTGGTTTTAGCCGCTTCCAATAAGGCAATTTAATCAATTCCAACAAATCACTAGGCTCAACAGATTTATGATTGAATACCACTTCATTCCTAGCTAGTAAGAATTTTGCATCTTCGGTGGTTAACTTGCTATAACTGGTTTTTTAGGGTCTTGTAACGTACAATACATGTTTATGTATTGCACCATAGGGCATAGACTCACCTAGTTCTATATATGGCTCCCAAAATATTTAGTTAAGACGATCCATCAGCCCTGCTAGACCGGCTGCAACCTGCTGCATCCATAGCTGCACGAAGAATTTCAACTACAGGTGCATGACTACCCCTCATGGCTTCCCAGAGTGGCACATTTCCTTCCCGATCTGTATAAATAAATGCAATTAGAGATATCACCACAAATTCCTGAATGACTAAAGTTAGTAGTAAATGATGGTGTGTTTGATAAAAATGAATGATTAGGCTCAAAAAATTTTTGTAATGAAAAATTAAGCACTTTAAAAGAAATCATTTTAACCATTAAATGTGTAATGAAAAAAGAAGCTATTTTGGTTTATATTTTTCTACAATATTATTTTTTTCTCTATCTCTTTCCTATCTTAATCCAAACTTCTCTTTCTATCTATCTCTCTCTTATTGGACAAAAAGTTGTACAAACATGTTATGCAAATACAATTTTTCTTAAGCAAAATAGATGAGGCTGTGTTATGGAAAAGATCATCAATTAACAATGTCGATAAAGAAAGCGCTGTTGCTAAATGCATTCAAGACAATTAGCACTCATAGCCTCATATGCTATCAGAACTTTTTATTAGTTGTTTTCATTTTTAAAAGGTATTGCCGAACTGTCATTAACCTCTTTCTTTTCCCATTTCTTCTCTAATTGTTCCAAAAAGTTCTGAAGAGTACCTTTCCTATTTGGATCAGCACCGTGTTCTAGAAGCAAAGACACAAAAGGCACACTGCCATTAGAAGCTGCAATATGCTGTTCAATGAGAAAGTAAAGTTTGTAAGCGTCTAGTATTGTGTCTAAACAGATATGCATTTATGTGTGTTCATTCTAGCAAAGAAAATATACAAACCAGTGCTGTCCTTCCATGGTCATCTACTTCATTTGGATCTGAACCCTTCTTCAGCAACCGATTTAACAAAGCAGCATCATTTGCATTTACTGCAAAACATGTGGTGATGGGCAAATCCAGAGCCAGCATGGTCTGTATTTGAAGCAAAACACCACCAATATCTTGAGTACTTAATTCTGCCAAATGCTGCAACAAAGCACATATCACCACGCAATACTAACATTAGACACAAAACACTAGACATGGAGAAATAAGCAATTTCTTTGATCCTGAAACAATTTTTTTTTATATACAAGGATGAAACAAAAGATAAAGTGAAAGAAACTAGCAGTAAGATGTGTCTAGCACTCTAGCTATTGGAATCATTAATTACTAGAAGAAAATAAAGAATCATAATTGCAGAAAAATTCTATATACTTGGAGAAATTTGGTCATGATTATTGTCGCATCTCCAACGTTTGAATGGGCAAGATTTAGAAAGGCAGTGCGACTCAAGCGCATAATTTGACTCAAGCTTGTGGTTCGAACCGTAAACGGCTGTGGCTTGTAACATAGAACTCCTATTTCGCCAACCACATCTCCAGAATTTGCCTGACTAATGACCTGCAATTATCTCACAATACATGTTTTGTTAATCATAGGGACAAGTCTTCATTTAGTCTCTCATGTAGCAGTGATGATTCACAAAGGTGTTAATGTAAATAGACTTACACTTTCTATTGCATTATATTCTACAATAAGTTCCTGTGGATCAGAAGAAAATGAAAGTTCAGTTTGTATGTTTTTCCCCTATATATTGGATAAAAGGACATTTGAGAAATACACATTCCATATACAGTGAAAGGGAAATTAATCTCAATAATCTCTCAATAAAAAATTTGACTTTCATATCCTTAATTTCATTTGAACCATGTTACCATTCATATTTTAAATCACAGCAATATGGTTTAATCTCAAACAATGTCAGATTTGTTTAGCAAATTAGCTTATGTGGACAATTTGTTGCTGATCTAGTGATCACATTGCTGATGTAGTAATCAACTTGTGGACCTGTTTCTAAATGGTATTGGTGGGGAACTGTTTACCAACGCATGTGTGTGATTTGAAAGTGAAATTTGAGGTTGGAGAAGTCCATATCATGTGATGGAAACTGCTTTACGGGTTGAACAAAATTGATCTTTTTAAAATGGGAGTCCATTGTTGAAAATTTTAAATAAGGGTGGCCAAAAACACAATTTTTTTTTTTAAAAAAAGACCAGGTGTATAAATAATCTATAAAGCACCTTTAACTGAAGATATATCTTTATAAAAGACTAAAATATTCTCATTAACTTCTCTTTATTTCTTTAGGCAAAAGGCCTTTGGGTCCATACACCTCTTAAAGCTGGGAAGCAAATTATTACCGAGTGTTTCTTCACCCAATTTCTACATATCACTTGGAGCATATATCAAGTAAATGAAAATAAAGATAGGGTATAGTTTCTTACTGCGGATCCACTGACAAAGATATAAAAGTCTGTTGGTTCTTCATTCTGCAAAATCACATCTTCCCTTGGAGAAAAATACTCAACCTTCAACTCTGCTACCTTTAAATTTCAACCATTCGACATAGGCATGTAAAACAATCAGTTCATCATTTAATAGACATGGACTAACAAGAAGCAAAGACACAACATAATTACTTTTGGAGTTGATGTCAGTCAGGGGAATATATTTCGGATTGAATGTAAGATATTGATTAGTTAATAAATAGAATCTCATTTTTGTTTTCTTTTTTTTTTCTTTTGTGTTTCTCTTGGAGATTCTTGTTTACCAATGAATTTTTACACACAAAGGTTGAATAGATCATAGTTTTTCACACAAAATCTCAAGTTTTGTTTAACTGGAACAGCAGTTATACAAAATCCTTAGTTAGACCATTGAAAAGCTTCAAACTGTTTGTTCCTAGGTAACAGAGTTATAGCAGACCAAAAAGAAAAAACTACCAGTTGAGAGAGTAGGCCATTTGACACTCCCTGAAACAAGTATACTCTTTCCACAGCTGGATGGAGTAGATGGCGTGAGATACTAGCTCGAATAGCTTTTGGAAGGGATTGAATAATCTCTTCTTGCTGCACTCCTTCTAATACAGTTCTGTAATTCATACTTAAATGGGAAAGCATCTGCTTTTTTAAGCGGGTAGGTAATTTATTGCGTGCAGCAAAACTTCTGGCAGCTTTCACTATCTCTTTCTGATATACCTTAAGCCAGCCAATAAAAAAAAATCAAGATATCTTAGAATCACAAGAAAGAAATGAAAGACCTCATAATATTTTAGAACCATAATGATGTGAATTACAGATAATTCAATGAAGTTCATAATTTCCTCAGACTTGGAATGCTAAATTGGAGTTCGTATGTTCCTATGTTGATGTTATAAACATTTTTATTGGAGAGCGGGAATGTGAGATAGTGTGTGAGAGTGACTTTTATTAGAGCTAAAGCATAATTGTAATTTTGTAAATGGACAAATGGACCTGAGAGGCGATTTAGAAAAAGTACTTTTCAAAACTTGAAATATATATAATTAACTTGATAGAGAAGTTCCAAAAATCATTCAGCATAAATAAGAAAACTTTAGAAATGAGAAAGTTACACTCACATGTTTACCAGTTCTAGTCCCGTAAACTGCTAAATTGGTAAAATTTCCAATTATATAGGATGTGACTCCCAGATTGATCAGCATATATAACATAACAAATATCTTCTCTGTTACGTTCACCGGGTGTCGGGTGTAGATCACCGTAACCAACAGTAGAAAAAGTAACTATCGACCAATAGAGTGATGTTATGTACTTAGTTGTGAGATCCTCCTTGGAAGTAAGCCCAAGCCAATTCTCTTTTGGGTCAGTGTGGGCGGCCACGAAATGGAAGAGGCAGGCCGCACAATGTATATCAAGTAGAGTAACCTAAAATACGCAACACAATGTTTATAAGTTGTTGTGTAGACTTATAATTCATGCAGTTTTACTAAGAAATAAAGTGTGCAATTAAAAATAAATGAAATACTCACACATATCATTTTTAGGCAGCGCACCAAGATGTAATTACAATTCCTGCTCTTCTCTAACCTGACACAGTTAATAGAAAGTCTTCACAAAATATTCAGAAATTAAAATAAAATGGCAACTACTATCTTAACAAAGTTCAAATATAAAATCTTAATGAGAGCTATTCAAACTTAAATAACAACTAAAGATCAAAAAATTTAAATTTAAACTTCAAACAACTGTTAAGATAAATTTTGAACATTTAAACTTCAATTTGAATCCAAAATATATATTAATATTGTAGTAGAATTACCTTTTGAACAATTCATGGATTTTAGGGAGACGAACAATGCGCACTAAATTGAATACCAGGTATTTTGGCTTTATATGGGGCAACACTCTGTAATTTGGGAAAAGCGATATCAAATCAACCGCGAGCCAGGATTTCAAATAATTCTTAGCAATGTGTCTTGGTTTATCCACTAGCAGATGTGTTTCCTTGTCAAGGTAAGCAACGAAAAAGGTTAGAAGTATGTTTATGCCAATCAAAGCAGTCACTCCATAGTCTATGATGAAAAGAAAATCCGTTGCTTGTTCGAATCCAAACTCGAAGAGAGATGCCCACGTAGTATAGAACACTGAACTTATCATCAACCCATCCCATATTCTGTGTCACACAGCATGAATTAATGGAAGGTAATAAAAACTCTATATAGGTAATAACACAATGTAAAGTAATTATGACACGACTTTAAACTTCCTCAACTATAATTTCATAAAGTCTTAAATAAGTTTTTGGTCCCTCAAATTACACCTATTTTTATGCTTAGTCCATCCATACTTTTTTTTATAGTTTAGGTCACAATTAATTTTCTGCCAGTATGTAGTTTTAGTCTCTAGGTTAAGTCCAATAAGTTAAGTGATGAGACATGGGTTGTTAATTGCCATGTCACATCTAGCCACCTATACTAACGTTGCCAGATCATATGTTTTTTAACCCTCCAACCTATCCAATGATTTAAGCTGACTTTGAGATATATGAAAGAAAGGTAAACTTTGATTAAAGTAAAAAAGCTGGATATCACATAAGTTTTAATCCTGTGCTCAGAAGCCTAATATTATGTTATAGAAGAATAAACTTATTTTGGGATGGTAAAAATGCTAAACGGCCAACTCTGTTTACAAAGATGGATACTTCAGATTTAGACACAGCACACGGTTCTCTTACTTCTCCTATATATGTTTAAGCTCAAAAGTCATAAGATTAGTCAATGATTCCCTTTGCTTTTCTGGCCAACTTTGTGTTTGCTCACATATATAAAGAAGGAAGAAGGTAGTTAAATGGAGAAAGATTTGAATGTAAAAGAGAATGCAACAGGGAGAGCTAGCAGAAGAGAAATAACTTCATTGCAAAAATACAAAACCTATTATAACATAAAATGTGCTACTTCCAGTTATTCAGTACTCTCTCACAGACTCTTCCACCCTAGAAGCCACCTGACTATACACCACCAGCAATCAAATTAAAAATATAACTATACCAATACCAAGCAAAGTGAGTCAGTTTGAGTCAGATAGCAAAGAATGGGGACTTGCAATGGAAGTTTTGAAGATGATGTGGTTATTGCAAAGGCAAAGGAAGTTTGTAATTTATAAATACAGTATGATATACCTGTAAGAAAGTTTGAAAGGAGAAATAATGCCCGCTCGGAGCTTGGGTATGCTGGCAGAGGTTGCCTTACCCAGAGGAGGAAGGGGACTCTTATATCCATCTTCATCGTCGTTCTCGTTGCTTCCGAACATTGTTGTGAAAATGTTTGCCATTGCAATGATAATGTTTATCATTGCAACCAAAGAAGAAGATGAATTGGATTTGCTCCTTGTTTCCTGTGAAATGGTAGCGGGGAAGGAAAACAAGGACTGATTACACTAGTCACTTAGAAGACGATAAAATCAGCAAAGGGCAATCCTCTTGAGATTGTTGAATAAGCTATTCAGAGTGTTTGGAAATATAAAAGACCCTTCACAATTGGAAGTTGCTTCTATGAAATTTTGACGTTTAGACTTCCTCCTGAGAAGCTTTGTATTGTTTGACCAAAAAAGCTTTGTATTAACATAGCATTTCGTCCTTCCCTTACTCCCTGTTAAGTATTCTTCTTACAGTGGTCTTTTTCTTTTCCTTTTTTGAAACATTTTTTTGTTACTTTTGAAAATAAAATTAATTTTTATAATTAGAATTTATTATAGAAAAAATTGAGATTCAAATTTAGTTAAAGATTAACTTATATCTTTGGCATTCTAATGACAATTTTTTTTGGTAGTAGGGAGGAAAGCCCCAAAAACACTACACAGGAATTTCTAATGACATTTTTAAACATAGATAAAATATAAAACAAATAAATTAAATAATATTTAAGGACAAATTAGTTTAATTAATAAAGTTCTATTTTAAAAATAATAAAAAACAAGAATTGACAACTTTTAAAATCTTGATTTCAAAACAATTAGAAAATAGTTTATTTAAAATATTATTGTGATGATGATTTGTAAATATTATGTTAATTAAAGAAATATGAACAATAATTAAAATATTAAATAATTAATTAGCTAGTAATTTGTAATGTTTTTTAAATCGGACTGGTAATTAAATTGGTGAAAGCGTTGATTCACGGTTCAATGGTTCAACCGTCATTGAATCATGATCGAACTGGTAATAATTAAATATATATTTTTAATATTATATAATATTTTAAATAATAAAGTGAAATAAAATAATAAAAAATCAAGTTATATAAAATTTTAAATTAATATAAAAGACCTTATTAATTGTATTATAAGATAAAAAAATTATTAATAATTGACTAACTAATTAATATTTATATGTAATTCTTAAAAATTTATCTTTATTGATCTAAAAAAATAATTTAGATTAAATTAAAAAAATTGAACATTTTTAAAACTGATCGGTTCAACTAATTTTCTAGCATCGATTTTTTCATTATCAATTCTAAAAATGACTGATTTTTTGGGTGATATGGACCAAACACCAAGCTGATTTCTGGTCAGATCGTTTGAACCATCCGGCCCATCCGATTTTGACAAGTATGGTAATTTAATTTGACATGAAAACTTGAAAGATATGTTAGACATTATGTAAAAAAATACAATTGTTGCGTGAAAATACAGTGCAAATATAATTTGTTTTCTTATCCAAAAAATGAGAGCTTGAATTTATTACTAACTGGCTATTTAAAATTTTTATTAAAAAATCATAAGAATAAATTTTGTATCATTAAATCTTCAACTATGCATCTTGCATTTTAATAATATTTTACTTTAATATTTTAAATGTCAAATTTTGTATTGTTAATTTTAGTTTTCCTTAATTCCTCTCATTTTATATTTTAAACCTTGCTAAAAAATAAAATAAACTAAATATAAAATTAGTAGCTCACTTTATTGTAAATATCATAGTATTTATATTGATAAAAAAACAAAAAATATGCATTTAAAACAAATAAAAACACTTTGACCAAAGGAAAAAAAATGAAAAACAATAAAATCAAAAAGAAGGGAAAAAAAAGTGGTTATACTGCAGCACTCTTTTTTGTCTTTTTGCTATGCAGCATTGTACCACCTGTTATGCGGGCTCAGTAGGGAGCCACAGACAATGAAAACTGACAAGGCTCAAAATTCTAGGGGTGGCAAAGTGGGCCAACCCGCCCTGCCATTGGCCCGCCAAAAAACGGGGCGGGGCGGGTTGGCCCGTCAAAAAAAAACGGGCCAGCATATACAACCCACCCCGTTTTGAGGCGGGATGGCGGGTTGGTGGGTCAGCCCGCCTGACCCACCCAAAAAATTATAAAAAATTAAAATAAATTTAAAATAAATATAATACATAATAAATTTGAATTTTAATAAAATTTTAAAAAATTATTTATATTTTTTGTCTTTACATAACATTTTTCCTCAATATTTATAAAATTATTATAATTAAATACTAAATATAAATAAAAAAAGTTAAAAAATTGCTAAATTTGGCAGGCTAGCCTGGAGGGCCAACCCGGCGGGCCGGCCCGCCCCGGCCCACCTATTGGCCCGTCGGGTTGAGCGGGTTGAGCGGGGCGGGCTGAGTGGATTGGTGGGCTGGAGGGACCTAACCCACCCCGCCATTTTTGGCGGGCCCGCCAGGCCCAACCCACTTTGCCATCCCTACAAAATTCCCCTCATATTGCTTTTTAAAAAACAATCGCCATATTTCCGCACCCCAACAGTGTACACTTGTTGCACACTTCCGTACAATGACACGGTTTTTTTTATTTCTTTTTCTACTTTTATTTTTAAAAAATTTATCTTTTATGGAAGCGACTTTTCTCATACTATTTAGGCCTGATCAAGACCCGCATAACCGCCCCGACCCGCTCTATCCATTGTGTGAAAACAGTCTTTGGATGGGTCTGGGCGGGCGAACGGGCCAGCGGGTGATTTTAATTGGGTTCAAATGGCTTAATATGGGCGGGTCCGGGTGTAAATTTAAAAGGGTCGGTAATCGACCCAACCCGACGTGGCTTAATCTGATTGGTTATTTAGAGAGCACAAGGATTGTGCTTCTTATGAACGATCAAGATAGTATGAGAAAAGTCGGAGAACTGGAACTATAGAACTCAAAAACTTGAAAATGAAATACTGAAGATACATTGCTTAAAAGAAGGTTTGAAAATACAGGGATTTTTTGCTTTGAATTCGCTCTGCCTTCAGGAGGAAAGGATCCTTCCTTATATAGGCAAGATAGCCTTCTACAAATTACATTGTTGTCCTGGAAAAGTAAAATAATGGAAGGGCAAAACATGAAAGCCTAAAAGTAATACAATAATTTAAAGTTACAAATTATTCTGATTCTTTTGCTAGTCCTTACACGTGCTTTTCATTCTTGCCGACATTTTGTCTGTTGCCGACACTTCTGATTGGTTCTTTTAATCAAACATATCTCCATTGCGGAAATATGGATTTGACTGAGACGTGCTCTCATCTGATTCTTCTTGAACCGTAGGATCTTGTATTGCTTTCACCAACTTTAATCTTTCTTCAAACTCTTCTTGTGAAGTAGCGGATGCAAGTTCTGCCATAATTTTTTGCTTTTCTGCTAAAAATATTGCTTCTTTTGCAACTTCCTTTACTTCTAGTGATTTTGCTTCTTTGTGAAACTTTAACCACTCATTGATTTTTTGTTTACTTAACAGCTCCACGTTGAACTTCTTCCACCATTTTATTTTAATTTGTCTTGCTAGCACCTTTAAGTCAGTATTATCATATTTCAAAGCATAAACACAATCCCAACTCAAGATCCACGCAATACCTTGAGTGGCTATGAAAGAAATAAATTTATAACCTTGTACAAATGTTGAATTCTCTTTAAAATATTGATAAACTTCTTCTGCTTGTGGAGGAAAGAAGGATGGTAGTGGTCCATAATCTATAAACCAACTCATAAACCATTTTGGAAACTTTAATGATATTCCTCTTTTAAACCAAATAAACCAAGAATGGCCATCTGGACTTAAATAGAGAACATTTCTCCATGCTTCCATATAATCATAATAATTATATTGCTGAGGATTGAAGATTCTTGAGAAAGACTTATACTTATACAGAGGTTGGTTCCAGTCTGATGGAGACAAAATATGTAAAATCTTAATCTTTGAAAACTGAATATTTCCTTTATCATCTTTATTATGAGTAATCTCTATTGAGTCTGTGTCGACGAGGATAAACTCATAAAAGGTTCTGGTCTTAGAAGGGTTCTTCTTTAATCTATTATATAAAGGGGCACAAATAACTCTTATATTAGGAATAAAATCTGCAACATAATTAACAGACCCTAAAAATCTTTGTAATTAGGTTTTATCTTTAATTTCATTTGGAAATTTCTCTGCAAACTCTAATGACCTTTGGATTGGGGTTATAGTTTCTTGAAATATTTCAAAACCTAAAAATCTTATTTTTGTTTGAAATATCTTAATCTTTTTAGCAGATACTACTAATCCATTATCTTTTATAAGTTGTATAAATTTGTTTAAGTGTTCTATATGTTGATTTATATTTTTTGAAAAAATTAATACATCATCTAAATAGACTATTGAAAAATTCATGTGGGGATAAAATATATCATTCATTATATTTTGAAATTCACTGGGAGTATTTTTAAGTCCTTGTGGCATAACATTCCATTCATAATGCCCAAAAGGAACTACAAAAGCAGTTTTGTATTTATCTTCTTCTTTAACAGATATTTGATAATAACCAGACTTCATATCAAATTTTGAAAATATCTTTGCATCTTTTAATCTTTTAATAAGATCATTTTTATTAGGTAGAGGGTATCTTATCCACTTTAATACTTTATTAAGAGGTTTATAATTAATTACTAATCTTGGTGCTCCTCTCTCTTGCTCAGACGCATTCATTACATAGAATCCTGAACAACTCCAGGGAGACTTTGATTTTCTAATTAATCCTTTATCTAGATATTCTTGTATCTCCTTTTTACAATATTCTAAGTAGGTTGCATTCATTTGAATAGGTCTTGCTTTTGTTGGAATATCCTTTTCATTAAATTCTTCTATATAAGGTAACGCTACTTCATATTTCTTTCTATGCCAAAAAGCTATGGGATTTGTTTCACAAATTTCTTTTTCTATTTTTTCTTGAAATTTTTTTATAATTTTTTGAATATTATCACTATTAATTTGTTCTTCTATTCTTTTGTATTGAATTTCTTTATTTAATAAATTTATCTGTTTAGTTTTTCTTTTTATTAAATTTATTTGGCTAACTGAGGATTCCTTTAATAGATTTAATTCTCTGGACCTTGGAGGTCTAATAAATTCAAAGCATATAATTTTTCCTAAGGTCGTTGTCTCATTTCCTTTTTCAGTTACCGAGAATGAGTATATTAATGTTAAGAATGGGGTCCCTAATATTAAGGGGGAGTTCATATTTTTTACTAATACAAAGGAGTATTATAACAAATTTTTTCTTTACATATTTTAGCATTAGAAAGTTTATATTGAATTTGCATACTAGTGCCATTAGCGCTAGTAACTCCTTCTTTAGTCTTTTCATAGTATTTAGTTGGTATTAATCCTTCTTGTATACAATTTACGTCAGCACCCGAATCTATTAGAGCGGTCATTTTAAATATCTCTCCTTTTATAATTAATGTTACATTACAATTCCATTTATGAGTAGTTATTATAGACAATAAATTTAGATAGCTATCGCTTGGTCCTTTTTCATCAGTTTTTTCTTCTTTAGTGATTTCTTTCTTAGTTTGTTGTTGTAATATATTTTTTCCTTCTAATTCTAGTAATCTATATTCTAAGGAAATATCATTTTGTTTTAGTTCTTGTATTTCTTGTTTTAATATTTTTATTTCTTCTTGCATATCTTTTATAGTTATTTGATTGTTATTATTTTTAAATCTATCATATATTTCTTTCATATTTACAGCTTTTACTTCTCTTGATCTTTCTTCCTTAATTATTAAATTATTTAATTGTTGTAGGAATTCATCTTTTAATGGTGAATCGTCTAATTTATCTATTATTGATATTAATGTTGAAGTTTGGTCTTTTGTTAACATATTAATAGTTTTACAATTACTACAAGTACATAGTTCAGGTCCTAAGCAATTTTCATTGTTATCTAAACTTTCTTCTATTTCTGAGGAAGATTCTGAAGTAATTTCTAAATGATATATTGATTTTTCACTATCAGATCTTTCTTCTACTTCTGAGGATTTTTCTAATTATGAGTTAAGTAAAATATTCATGAGACCTTGTTTTAACTCTTCATCTATTTTTAATTCATTAATTTTTTGTTCAACTCTACATTTATTTGCGTAATGTCCTATTCTTCCACATTTCCAACAAGTATTATTTTTCTTATAAGTCTTTTTGTTACTTGCTTGTTTTTTAGCTTTATGATTCTTTTGATTTTTATAATAGTCTTGTTTGTTAGATTTTTTATAATTTTGCCTATAATTCCTTCTTTTATGAGAGGTTTGATTATAACCTTTATTTTTTCTTTTTAGATGAGCACTAGGGGCTTTAATAACTTCTACACCATATTGTTGGCAAAAAGTTCCTAATTCTCTTTTATTAGTCATATTCTCTTTTCTCATTTTATTTTGTAATTTAAAATCTGTACAAACTTGTATTCCGGTTTCTACTATAATATTATGAATTTGACCATATGTTAGCATATTATACATAACAGGCTTACCAAAATGTTTTTCTAAATTTAGTTTTACCTTCTCTGAAAATAATTTAGGGAGTCCAGCTATAAATCTTTCTTTCCAAAATCCTGCAAATCCATCTTCTCTCATAGTTATTTTAGATAAAAATGTATCTTTATACCACCTATAATCTGACATTGTTGGACAATATAAATTAGCTAATTGGCTGGCAGCCCTTTCCTTAAATATATTTGGATCTCCTACAAAGTTTTGAATTATTGAATATATTAGCGTAGCGACTACATCTTCTTCATTGTTTTCTGTTTTTATACTATTTAATATTGCATTTCTATCTTCATCATTACACACATTATCCCACCATCCTTTTAACTGTCCAGTAAATCCATGAATTATTGCTAAAGCCGCCCTCTTGTCTGTACTACCTTTAGATTTAAAGGTTGTTGCTGCCATAGACATTTGGCAGGTTAGATCCAATATTGCTTGTTCACTTAAACCGTCTAGATTCCATTCACATATATCCCCCCAGAAAAAGAGTTTTGGACAAACTCTCCCCTTTCTTCAAATTGGACATCAGCTAGGGAAGGTCTTGGATAATAGTTTCTTAATTTGGGAAAATTTCTTAATGTATTAACAGATAATTATGGGTCTTTATCTATTGTATTTATTGTAAATTTTTCTAGATTTAATCTTTCTAACCTTTCTCTTATTTCTTCTACTTTAATATCAGTTTTACTTTCAAATTTTATGGCTTCTAATTCCTTTTGAGGAACATTAAATAACTTATAAATAGGCTTAACAAGAGGCTTCACTATTGAACTAGTACTAGGGACATCCTTATTTTGTAGTGTTTCTATCCTAGTTAAATGTTTAGATACTACTTCTAACATAAGATTTGAATAATTTAATTGAGAATGTAATTTCTTAATATCCCTTTTTTCTACAGGCTTCTCTTCATTACTAATGTCTTTATAAGGACTGACTTCAATTTCTAAATCTTTGGTTACTTGTAAATTTATCCCTTGATTAGGAGGGTATTCTGATTCAATTACTTGATTAGTTATAGTTTTCCAAGTATTGGTGGTTTTATTTAAAGGATACAAATTTTTTAATTCATTTTCTAACGTTTCTCCACTATAATTTTTAAACCAATCAAAGAAATAAATATTTATTTTATTTTCTTCCATATAATTATAATATTTTTCCCTAAATAATGTTACTTGTTCTTTATTGTATGTTGAAAAGTACCAATTTCTTAAGTCTTTATTATATTCAGCATTAAAATCTTCTCTAATCCAACTTTTATCTATCTCAAAGGGTAATTCTCTAGACAATACATTTAATATTTGAGATGTTGTAGGTGAATATTAGGGTGATTCAGATTTGGTCGTCTCTTGATATAATAGTTTTGATATCTTGGGAATGGAGTTATCTAATCCCCTTAAATCTATATTAATAGTAGACCCATCTACTGAATGCCTAGAAAAGGTGGGTTTTAATGTTTGAGGTTCACGAATTTTTAAAGATGTTGATCTATTCATTCTAAGTCTAATATTAGAACCTTCTTGAATTATTTCTCTAATTTGAGTATTATAAATATTGGGTTCAGAGACCACGTCTTCTAAAATCCATTCTTCTGGAATTTTATTCATTATTTCTTTATGACTTAGCTTTTTAGGAATTTGTACTGATGATTTTCTTAAATTAGCTTCTACTAATATTGTTTCATCTTTTGGGGAAGACCTTAAAGCTTTATAATTATAATCTATTTTTGTTATCTTATAATAAATTCTGTAAATTATTTGTATAGGTCCTGATGCCTCGTCTATTATTTCTTCAGGAATTTTAACATATAATTTAATAGCATTACTTGTCTTATCATTTCTTATATCCATCGAAAAATTAGGATAACAATTAAAGAAGGCAGGACCATCATGTAAATTACTTTCTAATATAGCTATCACTGAATCATTAAAGTTTTTAAGTCTTATATCTCTTAATATCATTAAGATAGGACTATTAATTCCTAATCTGTAGTTGGGCTTTGCTGCTACTTGTATTAATCCTAGATGAAGAAAATTATATCCTTGTCTTATATGTTCATTTAATATTGATTGTTCTAGAATATTAATAACTTTATTATTTCTTGTTCCTGGATAACTATATTCTAATACATGAATTTCATCTTGAGAGGTAGACCACATGCTATGTTGCTTATAAACTTCACATTTTTTAACTATAGGTATTGACCAATTATGTAATGAGTTTTTTATTTCAGCTATTTGTAATTCTTTATCTTTATTATTGTTTTGAAAGGAAGATTCAGCTTGAGGGGTTCTAATTACTATTTCTTTATTCTTATTTTTTATCCTTAAATCACTCAATGTTCTTAATAATCCAGCCATTTTATCCTTTCTTAGTGTTTTATGTGACGGGACCACATCCTAACTTATCTAGCTAACCAACGGACTTACTACCCCTAAGGTTTTAATGCCGGGACCACTAGATAGATGCTGACCAACACCTAAACACCTCTCAGTGCTACACTCAACACTAATATAAGGATTAAATGTCTTGATTATAAAAACACTATGATTTAAGTTAAAAAATAAAGAGTAAAGAAAACTAGTAATTAAAACCAGAGACCTCTTCCCTTTTGGGGAAAAGGCTCTGATACCAGAATTGAAAGCGGAAGAAATATACTTGAAATAACTTACAAGATTAAGCTTCAGAATTGAGAAAGTCGGAGAACTGGAACTATAGAACTCAAAAACTTGAAGTACCACCTGCTATGCGGGCTCAGTAGGGAGCCACGGACAATGAACACTGACAAGGCTCAAAATTCCCCTCATATTGCTTTTTAAAAAACAATCGCCATATTTCCGCACCCCAACAGTGTACACTTGTTGCACACTTCCGTACAATGACACGGTTTTTTTATTTCTTTTTCTACTTTTATTTTTAAAAAATTTATCTTTTATGGAAGCGACTTTTCTCATACTATTTAGGCCTGATCAAGACCCGCATAACCGCCCCGACCCGCTCTATCCATTGTGTGAAAACAGTCTTTGGATGGGTCTGGGCGGGCGAACGGGCCAGCGGGTGATTTTAATTGGGTTCAAATGGCTTAATATGGGCGGGTCCGGGTGTAAATTTAAAAGGGTCGGTAATCGACCCAACCCGACGTGGCTTAATCTGATTGGCTATTTAGAGAGCACAAGGATTGTGCTTCTTATGAACGATCAAGATAGCTCAACCAAAATAATCCAACAGTACAGATTTGATGAGACTTTACTTTCTCTTTTTCCATTTGATGACACTCAGACTCACTCTCTCTCACACGACCCACTCACTTCTCCTTCTCCATATTCTCTCATTCTTCTTCTTTCTTTGTTCTCTGACTTCTCTCTACCTTCTCTCTTGGACCCTCACTGATCTGATGCACATGCACCCTTTCTCTCTTGTTATCTGCCCCTGCTTTGTCCCTCCCTCTCTATTTCAAGATCTGAAGGCAGCTTACCGCCCCTGGCCGCGCTGCATCACCGCGTCACAGTCGCCCCCATCAAAAGCGTCAGATCTACGATCTCTACGGCGAGGAGGCACTCAAGGCTAGTCAGCGACGGCGCCGACGCCGACAGAGTTGGGCCTCGAAGGAACGGGTTCTTCAGGACCTCTAATGGCGTCGCGTTTGGCGGACCGGAAAGGAAGGCACCCACGGTGGAGAACGTGTTACCGTACAGCTTGGAAGACCTTTACAAAGGTGTCAAGAAGAAGAAGAAGAAGAACGTGCTCTTGTCTGATTCTTTCTGTGATTTTAGTTCTGTTTAGTGTTTACTGTTTTTTCTTTTCTTCCTTTGTTGAATCTTGATTTTATTCATTGGTTTTTCAGGGAGTAGTGATCTCTTATGGTGGCTGAGGGTTTGGGACGGTGGCTGCCTGGCTGGGAGATTGGGTGTGAGTTGGTTTTTTTTCTTTGGTTTAAGGTTTTTTGTTTCTATAATTTTTAAAAAAAATTAGGTTTCTATATATTTTTTCTGATGTAGTTTGTATTTTGAATATTGAATTTGTATTTTATTGTAATGTGATTTTAATTGCAATTTTTCTAATTGATTTGTAATTTGTAATTTGCAATTGTATTATAATCTGTATTAATTTTTACATTAAATTTTTATATGGCCCAATATGTGTTAAAGACCCATTCACTTCAAAAAATTTGACAAAATGTAAAGAACTCTAAATTTTGATGAAAAGAAAAAATTGCAGAAATGGGTTATATTTTGACCCTGGCTCAAAATAGGCTCAGGTCCGTATGAAACCGCCCGAACCCACCCGTAACCCGAATACCCGTAACCCAAATTGCCCGAAGCCCACTGCGGACGGGAATGGGTCACATTTTTCAGATAATGGTTTTGGTCGGATTGGGCTTAGATGGCTCGAATTCGACCGTACCCGACCATTGATCAGACCTAAATTACTATTTATTGTTTTATTATTATTATTTTGATATTTATGTATATAACTCTTTACGTAAAAAATATTAATTAAGAAATATAATAAATGTGTTGATTTACATTATCGGAGGTAATATTAATTTAGGAAAAATTATAACTCAATTAAAAATTACTCCAAAATCATCCAGACATAATTATTAAATACTAGTGACAAAATAAATTGGATTTAACAAGTATACACTGACAGTGTACATTTATTCTACATTGTCATCCAATGATGTACTGCTACATCATTGGATGACCGTGTAAAACTCTTTTACACTGTTAGTGTATATTAATTAAACTCTGATAAATTTAATTAAATCAAAACACGGTATGTTAAGGTTATAAAACGTAAGATATAATCCAGTGTTCAATATTTTTTATTAAATACTACTCTGGTCTAGAATATAAATAAAAAATAACTAATTCACACTAATTAAGAATATTAGTTGAACTCATTAAATTTTCTCAAACTCACATAAAAAGTGAATACCATTTACTAAACTAAAGTATCCTTCTTAATATTTATTTCAAAGTGGACGTTGGAAAGGAAATTTAAATTAAATAAGAGTATGTGAGGATATTAGGATTTAAATATAGGGATCATTAAATAATTATTTAAAGTAACTTTGATATTAACCAAATGAGCATCTCATTTAACCACACACTAACTCACACTTAACCACACTTGGTGTTACTTGTAATTAACTAGATTGATAACATACATAACCACCAACTTATGTAGAATTAACAATAAATTCACACTTCCTCACTTATGTAATAATCCTTATGATCAATTGAAATAAAGGTTAAATATTTGTCATTTTGAACAATTATTTAAAGTAACTTTGATATTAACCAATTGAGTAACTCATTTAACCACACACTTAACCACATTTGGTGTTACTTGTAATTGACCATATTGATAGCATACATAACCACCAACGTACACATAATTAACCATAAATTCATACCCACTCACATATGTAATAATCCTTATGATCAATTGGAATAAAAGTTAAATGTTTATCATTTTAAACAATTATTTAAAGTAACTTTGATATTAACCAATTGAGCAGCTCATTTAACCACACGCTTACTCACACTAACCACCTATTGTGATACTTGCATTTACTCAGTTAGATAGAATGAATAACCATCAATGTACACATAATTAACCATAAATTATTCACTATCACTTGTGTAAAATTCACCTGTTCAATTGCAACAAAAGTCAAAGGTTTGTTAATTTGAACAATTATTTGAAGTAATTTCGATATTAACCAATTGAGCAACTCATTTAACCACATACCAACTCACATTTAACCACCTTTTGTCTTACTTGTAATTAACCAATTTGATAGCATAAATAATCACCAAAGTACACATAATTAAGCATAAATTCATACTCTCTCACTTATGTAATAATCCTTACGTTCAATTGAAATCAAAGTTAAATGTTTGTTAAACCGATCACTGCCATAATTATAAATTTAAAAATATGTTCATAGCAGAAGCAGGACCGCCTCCCATGAAGGATACATCATACATGTGGTTTGAATAGAAAGGGTTAATGTAAATTAATTCATAAAATAAATATGTGTGTTGCTATAAGTAATACAAAGACCAATTCATTCGAAATCCCTTCCTATTTTTGTATTCCTTTTGAAAAAAAAAATTGTTTCTATTTATCTGTTACATTTAGAAATTCAAACGAGTATTAATTACATTTGTACTTTTACTCTTAATATGAAAGATAATAAATAAAAATGTAAATGTAAATGAATAATATAGAGAGATAAATGTTATATTAAAAAAACACAATAAACTTAATGTAAATAAACACATTTATTATATTTTTTAATTGATATTTTTATGTCAAGAGTCATATAAATAAATATGAAAATAATAATAATAAAAATAAACAGTATAAAAAAAGTCACTGCCATAAAAGATAAATTTTTAAAAAATAAAAATATTGGAAAAAAATATAAAAAGTGCTATTGTATGGAAATGTGCACTGTTACGGTGTGGAAAAACATTTGTCCTACCTTTTACACTTTGTTTGGTGAATGTAAAATAGTATAGAAATAGTGACGATGGGGAGAAATATCAAAGAAGTGCGATATCTCTTATGTTTGGTGGACTAAAAAAATAGCCGAGAGGTTATAAAAGTTCGTGGACCCCACTCTTTTTGTATTTCTTCGCTCATATGGCGTGATTTGGCGAAGAAATACAGAGACCGTGGTTCCATGGTCCTAACATTTTTTTTTGTTACATTGAGACATACAACCTCATTGAGACATGCATGGGAAGGCGAATTGTGCTCGCTTCTGCAGGGGAGGAAGTTGATAAATTCCGATGATGGCCCAGAGTCGGGGACTACACTTGATTTGACCGCACATGCGCTGCAATCCTTGGGTTTGTTGGGTTTATAGCAGGAACAACATTTGTCATCCATACCAATTTTTTGGGTGTCTCTGTATCTATTTTGATGTCACATGACAATTGCTGTAGAAGAGATAGAAGTATAGAAGTACTTCTTCGCTTGATGGAGGAGGGATCATTGTCAAGATACCGGCTAAATCAACCTTTGAGTTTGATTTTTTTGGGCCCCTGTTTTGCAGAATGTAAATGCCCCTGTTTTGCATTATGTGTAACGAATCTTCTTATTATAACATTTTGAAAGGGTAGGAATTTATTGGGTGGGCATTTAAATTTTAACGTGTAATGGCCCCTGTTCTTTCAAAATGTTTGGTGGCCATTTAAATTGATTAAAATGCACTTGGATGGTTAGATTTTGAGAGGTAGAAAATCGATTCTCATTGGTATTTAAATCGATTTAAGTGGCTGCAATAATTAATAAATTAATAAATAATATTATTTCTCTCCTGTCTCTTCAATCAAATCAAATATCTCAAAATCGTGAGGGAAAGACTCAGATTTTGCAATGTTAGCCCCGACAATTTTTGTCCCGGCGTGGCGTGACTGCAATGGGAGAGTGAGTTCAGAGTCCTGGACTCCTGGCATTTACTGGTGAGCCCGTATAGCAGGTGCCAGGTGGCAACATTGATGTGGTGCATAGAAGAAAAATAAAAAATGAGTGCTGCAGCAATAGAACCGTTGTTTCTTTTCCTCTTTTATAGTATTTGTTTTAAATTTATATTTTTTGTTTTTGGATCAATAAATGAGATTTAGAATCAAGTTAGCCACTAATTTTATTTTTTAAATTTTTTAACAATGTTTAAATTATTAAATAAGAGGAATTAAAGAAAACTAAATTTACTAATACAAAATTTGACATTTAAAATAATAAAGTAAACTATTATTAAAACTAGCAGATATGTCGTGCACGGAGCTATCAAAACGGGCTACCCGACCCAAAGTGGGTAGTGGGCTTTTACGGGCCGATTAAATTATTCAGCTAAAATTCGATCCTTTAAAATAAAAACCCGAGCTCGAGTCCGACCCAATTAAAGCCTGCTTTATTAAAAAAATGTAGCTCATTAAAAGTTATAAAGAATTATACTTCTACAAAACTAAAAAAATCACAATATAGTTATAAAAAACATTTAAAAAAGAGTTCATATATACCCTAATAAAACTAATTCAAATAAATTTAAAATACATTATAAATTCTCAAACGCATTCATCCATCAATCCTATTAAAATAAGATACATTTAACACATTCAAAAAAATTTAAAACACATTAAAAGAATTTTCTCAACTTTTTATTCTTACTTTTCTAAAGTTATCCTTTACTGATAAAAAACAGACGGTTTATATCACAAAAAATATTCAACAATGAGTATTCGAAACAAAAGAAATAAGTAAAAATTACATTCAATATATTATAAAATGTAATTTATATAAGTACTTCATTTATTAATATTTTACGAACGTTGTTAGTATTTTTTATGATTATGAAAAATTCAATATTTTTTAATTAAAAGTTTCTTAGGTGGTACTTATATATTATAATTTATACTTTGAAAATAAGTGTTATACTATGTTTTGAAAATAATTCACTATGCCAAATTTAGGATATAAGAACACCTACTTTAGGGCGATCCCGTATTGGTTAGCACTTAAATTGATCGTTTTAAAATCAGGGCGCTTCAAATTTGGGCGGGAGCGCCCTTACAATTAAAAGTTTAGGGCGCTCCATCTGCGCACCCTGAATTTGTAATTACTTTCTCGGATCAGAACGCTCCCAGACGCGCTCTTATAAACCCAGGTTTTTTTATATGCTGTTGTTGAGGGCGCTTCTTGCAAGCGCCCTCCCAATGAGTTCTTTAGGGCGCTTTATATGAGCGCCCCTTTTTTTTATCGGGGCGCTTCCTAGAGCGCTTTCCCCTTCCCCCACTTTTTTTTCTCAACCCTAATCAGATCACAGAAGCTCCACTCTCTCTCACTCCTTCCCTCATGCTTTCTCTTTGTGTTCCATCGCCGTCGAAGCTCGCGCTACCATCGTCTCCACTGCTACATCCTCTGTCGTTCGACCTCACCCCTGCACTGTGAGAGGAAGGTCTCACCATCGCCTCCACTGTTGCGCCCCTCCCCCATGCATCGCGCCCTAAAAGCACCAGCAACCACCGTCAACCGACCAACCTCCTCACCAGTCACGTCCGCCCCTCGCTCACGCTCCGTTCTTCTTCTTCTTTCCCCCTTCGTCCGCCGTTCGTCACTGCGGCTGGTGGAGCGCTCACAGCCGCCTGAACTGGTTTAGAGCTCTCTGTCGACATCCTGTTGGAGAGCTCGTTGTCACCGCCCTGTTGGAGCTCGCCGTCGCACCGCTGCTACAGGTAAGGGTTTTGCCCATTTTTTTCTGCAGTTTTTTTATAGTGTTTTTTCACCGTCCTAGGGAAGAGGTATACCAAGCAACCAAGGACTGCAGAGGCAAAAGGGTAGGTTTGGACGTACCCTAATGGGTAGGCCTTTGGGAAAATCGACAAAAGGGTAGGCATAAGGTTGATCAGTATCATCCAATTCCCAATCGTAGTTGAGGATGAGATGGTGGATGAAAACAGCCATTTCAAGTTTGAGAAAGCCAGTTGGAGTTTGTGTTTGTGTTCTGTTAATCAGTATCGGCCTTGGATTGTGATGTGCTCCCAGTTGTGTTTGAGAAAGCATAATGATATGTTGCTTCCTTTGGTGTTTGTGTTTGTGTTGTGTACATGTAGCTTTCATTGCTTCAAGTTGTTGTAACAGTGTGTAAAATAATTGAAGCTACTTTTCATATTAATAGGATGACTTAGAGATACATTGATTTCTCTTTCTTTTTCTTAATTTATAGAATATATCTCTAAAATGTTATGTGTAAATCATAAATCTAAGTGAAGTAGATCAGTAAGTCATAAACATTATTGAGAGATGCATTACTTTCTCTTTCTTTTTATTCAATTTGGTCCTTTCTCTGAAGAGCACGTCTTGTTGAACCGGAGACTGATACAAATGTTCTTTTGTCTTTAGCCTTGTTATTATGGGAAACAATACTGAATTCGAGACAAGACCAACGAAACATCTTGTATTATGAGTCTTGTTGAGATTCATAGGGAGGTTTGTCTCTGTTGAGATTTTCAGTCTCTGAATTAATATTTATACATTTATTCTTGCTACCTTCACTATTATTGCCCTTCTTAATGATATACTTCTGTGGTATTTATAGGAACTGGTTACTCTAAGTTCTCATCCACTATTAAAGTCACCACAAATCTCAAATGCTGGAAGACATCTTTCTACATTGGAGTTCCATTCTTCCATTCAACATGCTAGTAAGTTGTTGTAACTTGATGGTATTGATTTATATATTTTCAATATGTTATCTTAGTTCAGTGTTACTTGTCCTTGTCATTTTTATTGTGTTAACATGTTTATTACTCCCATTTATTTTCACTGTCTATATATGGAGAATTGGTATTGAAATGAAATCTGAATTTTCTTTTGTAGACAAGGAGAGTCCAGAAAACAGCCCGGTTTTACTTGATGCAAGGAATCTGTATGAAACAAGAATTGGGAAATTTCAGACACCAAATGTTGAAACTTTGGATCCACAAGTCAAGCAGTATAGTGATTTTTCCTCATGGATAGATGATAATGGTGAGCAGTTGAAAGGTAAAAATATCCTCATGTAAGTTCTTTAAAACTTATTTGGGGGTAATTCCTGGTTCTCAGTAGCATTCTCATTCTAATATGAAATAGTGAATACCTAATCAGTGATTTAGGGGTAGTATTTTCCATGTCACTATCATCTCTGTACTTGAGAAACTTTTAATTACTTATGCCATGGGTTACTTCACTTGTTGGTTACAGATATTGTATTGGTGGAATCAGGTGTGAAATGGCATCGACCTATATTAGGTCAAAAGGTGTTGGGTTTGAGAATGTGTTTCAGGTAAACTCCTGAATTTCTCTTCTCCCCTACCCATCCCTCTTCTGAAAGCAAGAAGAAAGTTTTATTAATATGTCATGGATTTGTATTATGTTCATAAGCTGTTAATATTGATACTACTTTATAAAAGAACCTACTAAGTTATAAGAACTTTGGTATCAGTATGCAATGAAATGTGATGACTGTTGAGTGTGGAAATATCTGATGAGACCCTGGAGCCTATTAAATCAGGAGATAAGAAGGTTAAGGCCTGAAGGGTATACTATAGGAAGAGAAAAGGGGGTCACACGTGGGGAGGACATTGGGGAGAGTTAGTTATGCTAATTGGGGCCCATGTGAGATGTGGGGGGTCAGAAGTTGGTTATAGGAGAGAGAGTAGAGGAGGGGTAGAATCAGAGTAGATTGTAATCAGAAACTCGGCTATAGGCTTGGACAAGAGAGTGGGATATTCTCTTGTATTCCTTACTGTTTTCCTTTTCTGTTTTCCATTTCCTGATACTATACACAAGTTTCATTCAGTAATCAATATACAATACAGAGAGTATTCAGTAGATATTTCCATTGTTTCCTTATCTTTATCATTTTGGTCCGACCTGCCGGATACTGACGGGGGAGAGAATGGAGACCCGAACTCAAGCCCGAATGGAGGGGATGGACCAGCGGCTGCCCGAGGTGGAGACCACGCTGTCCGACTTGGCAGCAGCGGTGACGGTCGTAACCCAGGGACAACAGAGGTTAGACCAGGAGATGACGGAGCAAGCCGAGTTTCGCAAATACATTGCGGGATTGGTGCGACGCCTGGAAAAGATACCACCAGAGGGAGAGGAACGCGAATCTCCTATGACGGAAGTGATGCAAAGTCGTGCGGGGACGAGCGGAGATAATAGTAAACGGGGTAAGGACACTCTTACAATGTCCAACCTCGTCGGAACTTTGACGACCTATTCACAGCGGCAAAACGAATAGAATTGTCGGTGTTTGACGGTACTGATCCGAGAGAATGGTTGACGAGAGCTGAACTCTATTTTCGGGTGAATCAGACCCCAGAGGAATCGAAGATACCCCTTGCTCAGGTGAGTATGGAGGGGACGACTATTCACTGGTTCACGATAATGATGGAGGTGCATGGGGACCTGAGTTGGGCGGTGTTTAAGGAGGAGTTGATGGAGCGGTTTAGCGGACTCGAAATACAAAATCCATATGAGGAATTGGCCGCTTTACAGCAAACGAAGAGTGTTCAAGAATATGTGGAGGAATTCGAATATTTGGCGTCATTGATTCCTCGCCAACCGGAACAACAATACGTGGGTTATTTTCTTAATGGGCTGAAGGAAGACATCAGGAGCTGGGTACGAGTACATAACCCAGAAACTCGTCTGCAAGCATGCGCTTAGCAAGAAATGTTGAGTTGGCCATAAAAAAAGGTGTTGGACCTCAGGTTCGATCGGGTGCACAACGTGGATTCACAGCCAGGGATGGAGGCCTGTTAGCGCAGAGTTTTAAACCAAGCTCGCAAACATCAACTTGGAATCATAGTAACCGGGATTCGAGTTACTCACCCAAGCAAGATCGGAGGGTAGCAGGTGCCGCTTCTGAAACACCAAAACAACCGGTTTCAGGGGCACGAGGGGTACAACATTTGACGACTCAAGAGTGGGAGGAAAGGAGGAAAAAGGGATTGTGTTTCCGATGTGGGATGCCGTATAATCCGCTTCATAAATGTGCTGATGCAAAGGTGAGGGTAGTTCTACTCGGAGAAGATGAGATGACTAATGAAGAAGGGGAGGTGTTGGTGGCGGAGGAGATGAATCCTGAAATTGAAGATGATTTAGAAGAAAGGGAGTGCAGGATGTTGGAGTACTTGGACATGGCTGAATTGTTTCAGACTCAGGAGAATTATCATCTATGAAGGTTGAGGGTCAGGTTGGTGGGATCCCTATTTTGATACTGTTGGATAGTGGTGCAACTCATAATTTTATTTCTCCAAAATTGGTAAAATTATTGGGTTTAACTATTCATGGAAATAGGAGGATGAGAATTAAATTGGGGGATGGACATCGGGTCTTTTCACAGGGAGTGTGTCAAAAACTCAAGGTAGACATTGGAGGCTATGGTTGCCTCATAGACGCTTACGTCTTGGATATTGGTGGGTTGGACCTTATATTAGGTGTTGCTTGGCTGCGAACGTTAGGGGACGTGATAGCAAATTGGGAGAAGATGACTATGAGTTTTCAAGTTTCAAGACAGAACTTCACCTTGGAAGGAGCAGTAAAGCCAAATCAGATGGTTTCATCTCTACATAGCATAACTCATAATCCTTATTTTGGCAGCATTCAAACTGACCGTAAGAAAGGAAATCGTGAAGTTAGAGGTACTCAGGCCTTAACCATTCAGCAACAACAACAATTGCAGCACCTGTTATCAACATTAGAAGTGGTTTTTCAGGAACCCTCAGGCCTACCTCCTCGGCGATCTTTTGATCATGGTATTCAGTTGGTGCAAGGGCAGGGTGCTGTCTCGGTCAGACCGTACCGGTATCCACATTTCTAGAGGAATGAAATTGAGAGACAAGTGTAGGAGATGCTTCAAAGGGGAATGATCTGACCCAGTACTAGTGCCTATTCTAGCCCGGTTCTGCTAGTGAAGAAAAAGGATAATACTTGGCACATGTGTGTGGATTACCGAGCTCTAAATAAAGTCACAATTCCAGACAAGTTCCCTATTCCTGTGGTGGAAGAATTATTGATGAATTGAATGGAGCAGCTTCACTAAATTAGACCTTAAATCCGGCTACCATCAGATTCGGATGGGAGATGAAGACATAGAGAAGACTGCATTCCGGACTCACAATGGTCACTATGAATACTTGGTAATGCCTTTCGACCTTACCAACGCCCCCTCAACTTTCCAAGCTACCATGAATGAGTTATTCCGACCTTTACTTCGTAAATTTGTGTTGATTTTCTTTGATGATATTCTGGTCTATAGTAGAGATTGGGAATCACATTTATCCCACTTAGAGGAAGTCCTAAGAGTGCTGCAGGAGAACCAGTTTTATGCCAATGGAAAGAAATGCTATTTCGCTCAAAGAGAGGTGGAGTATTTGGGGCACATCATCTCAGAATCAGGGGTTTCGATGGACCCAACAAAGATCAAGGCAGTCTTGGATTGGCCTACTCCTGTGAATGTCAAGGGCGTAAGGGGCTTCTTAGGCCTCACAGGGTATTACAGAAAATTTATACGGGGCTATGGCAAGGTGGCTCAACCTTTAACAACTTTGACAAAAAGAGAGGGATTCAAGTGGAATCCTGAAGCAGAAAAAGCTTTTGATATGTTGAAGCAGCTCATTACAACAGCCCCAATTTTGGCCTTACCAGATTTTTCCAAGATGTTTGAAGTGGAATGTGATGCTTCAGGTAGAGGAGTTGGAGCTGTGCTCATGCAAGACAGAAAGCCCATTGCTTATTTTAGCAAGGCTTTGGCCGAAAGAAATCTATCAAAGTCAACCTATGAAAAGGAAATCATGGCGTTAGTATTGGCTATTCAACATTGGCGCCCTTACCTTTTGGGTAGACCATTTATTGTGTATTCCGACCATAGAAGTTTAAAGTTTCTGCTGCAACAAAGAATTACAACAGCTGACCAGCAGTGTTGGATTGCAAAGTTATTGGGGTATCAATTTGATATTAAGTATAAGCCGGGTAAGGAGAATACAGCTGCAGATTCTTTATCTAGGAGGGATGAGGTGGCTGAGTTGCAATTCATTAACTCTTTCCCTCTATGGGTGGAAGAGAAGGATTTGACAGAAGGGGTGCACCAAGACCCGTACCTTAGTAAGATCATTGCTGCGATTCAGGCAGGAACAACTGTTAAAGATGGTTTTTCATATACACAGGGTGTTTTGTTGTATAAGAGGAGATTAGTGATACCTGCTTCTTCCCCTTGGATTCCCAAATTGTTAGAAGAATTCCATGACTCTCCTCAGGGCGGACATTCGGGTTATTACAGGACTTATAGGAAACTAGTTGAAAACTTATATTGGCTGGGAATGAAGAAGCAAGTGCAGCGCTATGTACAGGAATGTGATGTTTGCCAACGTTATAAATATTCTACCCTTTCACCAGCTGGTTTGTTGCAACCATTGGAGATTCCGAAGGTCGTTTGGGATGATGTTTCCACAGACTTCATCACAGGGCTGCCTAAATCTAAAGGGTTTGAAATCATCATTGTAGTAGTAGATCGGCTCTCTAAGTATGCCCATTTTATTCCTCTGAAACATCCTTACACGGCTAAGGGAGTGGCTGAAGTGTTTATGAAGGAGGTGGTGAGGCTTCATGGGGTCCCTAAGTCAATTGTTAGTGATAGAGATCCTATTTTTATGAGCCATTTTTGGACAGAGCTATTCAAGCTTCATGGCACCAAACTGAAGATGAGCTCTTCATGAGCTCTTCTTACCATCCACAAACGGATGGTCAAACAGAAGTCGTAAACCGTTGTCTCGAGACATATTTACGGTGTTTTGCAGGGGAACAACCAAAAGGATGGTCATTCTGGTTACCTTGGGCTGAGTTGTATTATAACACTACTTGGCATGCATCTATTAACACTATGCCCTTTGAGGTGGTGTGTGGAAGAAAGCCACCTACCATCCTAAGTTTCCTGCCGAGTGAAATAAGAGTGGAGGCAGTAGCTCATTCATTACTTGAGAGGGATGAGGCTTTGAAACAACTCAAGCATCACTTATCTCGAGCTCAACACAACATGAAAAGGCAAGCAGATCCGCATCAGAGGGATGTGTCTTTTCAGGAGAGGGATCAAGTTTATCTCAAACTGCGACCCCACAAACAACAATCTGTTGCTCGATGGATTAACCAGAAACTGTCTGCCAGATTTTATGGTCCTTTCACAGTGCTTAAACGCATAGGTCCTGTGGCATATCAATTGGCTTTGCCTCAAACAGCAAAAATCCATCCAGTCTTTCATGTTTCACAATTAAAAAAGGTGATTGGTAACTGGGTTGTTGAATCCACATTGCCTCTTGGATTAGAAGGGGACTTGACTGAGGTGACTGAACCAGAAGCAGTGTTAGCCACTAGAACCAGAGTGAACAATGAGACTCCTGTTGCTCAATGGTTGATTCAATGGAAGGGGCGTCCAACTGAAGAGGCTACTTGGGAAGAAGAGTTTGTGATACGCAACCAGTTCCCTTCTTTCAGTCTTGAGGACAAGACTGTTCCTCAGGAGGTGGCAAATGATGAGACCCTGGAGCCTATTAAATCAGGAGATAAGAAGGTTAAGACCTGGAGGGTATACTATAGGAAGAGAAAAGGGGTCACACGTGGGGAGGACATTGGGGAGAGTTAGTTATGCTAATTGGGGCCCATGTGAGATGTGGGGGGTCAGAAGTTGGTTATAGGAGAGAGAGTAGAGGAGGGGTAGAATCAGAGTAGATTGTAATCAGAAACTCGGCTATAGGCTTGGGCAAGAGAGTGGGATATTCTCTTGTATTCCTTACTGTTTTCCTTTTCTGTTTTCCATTTCCTGATACTATACACAAGTTTCATTCAGTAATCAATATACAATATAGAGAGTATTCAGTAGATATTTCCATTGTTTCCTTATCTTTATCAATATCATGGTTCTTCTATTATAATCTGTTATGAAATATGGTCAAGAACGTGTTGATGCTGATCACCAGTATTTCTTGTAATTTTGTATTCATTGCAGTTATTTGGTGGTTTACAACACTATTTTTGGTGTTGGTGTTATGGGCTATATTGGTAACAAGGTCTTTTTCCCTCTCTTTGGAATATTCTTTTTTTGTTTTTACTTCTTGAATTTGTAGTTTTTGGTCATTATATCATCATTATCATATCTTGCTTACCTGAAATTTAATGAACTATTCTCCCCCTTAACCCTCCCCTTGCCCCCTTCTTCAAGAACCATCATCCCCTATAATGAACTACCAAGAATTTTTGTCTTGACCATGAAAAACCTATTCTGATATTAGACTAAGTCATGGAGTACGGTGCCAGTGAAACACCTGTTCTCATGTATGTCCATAATCTTTACTTTCTGGTTCAGGGTCAAAGTATGAATTCTGAATAAGTATTTACTAAATTTGAAGGAGCAACAATGATAGCTATTACAATTTCTCTTTATATTTCTAATAAAACTTCTTTTTTCAAATAAAAAAAATTAATCCAACACTATAAAGAGGAAAACTGAAATGAACCTGAATCATTCTAAAACTCATATAGTTGTAACTACTTCTGAAATTGGTTTGCTAAGAACTGGAATCCATGATATAGCTGATCTTGAAACTTGTCTGACTTATGGAGGAAGTGCTCTAAATATCACTTCTAGCTAAGAAAATTACACTGGTTGGATTTCTAGATTGATTCATTGTGTTTCTGTTTTTCCATTGTTCACAGTTAGGAAGAGAAGGAACAAGTTATGGCAGGTGGAGGAGCTCCAGCAGCAAAGGCAGATGAGCCACAACCACACCCACCAAAAGATCAGCTACCCAATATTTCTTACTGCATTACCAGTCATGCTCCATGGCGTTGGTGTTCCACTTTTTAATAAAAGAAAACAACTCATCCTTTAGCTGGTTGAGAAAAATGGAATAAAAAGTACTACCTTTTCTGCTTTCATACTTCTGTGTCATTTCATTCAGGATGATTTTTCACTTTCAATTATTTTCTTGGGTCTGGTTTTATACTTTTATGCCAGTGGGAAACCAAGTATCTATACTGAATATGTGGTTGGAGCCAATTTGAAGTCCTATTTCCAATTGATTGAAATCTTATAAGCTTGTTGTTTTCTCCTCTATTCTGCATTATTTTACTAAAAACATGTTTTATATAGCTTATCTATGAATGAATAGCTTGGACATATTTGCTTGATTTTGTTTCCTGTTAATGTCCACTTGATTTTGAAATAAGGACCATTTAGTTTTCAGCTTTACATATTCTCATTTAACATATATAGACTTTCTCTTTTAACATGCTTTAATTCCCTGCATCTGAGTTCTGTAGTAAGCCTCCTCAACAAGAATGGCAGGGTGGGTAGCTTAGGCAATCTAAAGATGACTTTGTGCTTTAAGGACCTTTTACTTGTCAAAATTCCAATTTGGACTTAGAGAAGTCACCAAATGAACGCACCTGTTCTTTTGGGAGTTGAAAATATTCCTAATGCAAGTGAGATTGTAAGCATTTATGTCTTAATTTAATAGGATACAATGTAGCAACATGCTTGGCACTTATATATGTATTAATTAATATATATTATATTTTTAATGTGCCATATTAATTCACACCGTTGTTCTATTATTATATTATATTAATATATATTATTTTATTGATTATTAATCACTTAAAAATTAGGTATATTTATTTATTTCATTTTCAAAATCAGAACAGTACTGAGAAAAGTGAAGGAAAGATAGTGCTGGGAAGAAATATACCATGTGCCTAGAAGTGAAGGAGCCAGATAGTGATGAAGAGGTTACAGGGGAAAGAGAAGCTTATATGGCAAGTGTGTTGGCTAAATACAAGGCGACGACTACCGTGGGTTAGCAAACTTGTGTACCACGGTGGTACACAAGCTTGCTACCGTTAGATATATTAGTTTTATATTTGAAGGCCAGGATGGAAGACCGTCTATCGGTTGTTTCCAAAGTCGATTTCTACTAAACTAAAATTATAAATATTGCACTTCAGTCCACAGTATTTGTTTTGCTTTTTGAAAGCTAATTTCATAGGTTTTATTATTTAAGGAAATGTGGGTTTCTTTCGTCGTTTAGAAATTTTATTATAAAGTTATGGTAAATTATATATGGAATTATTGAGGGCACGATTGGGCATGAATTTACTAAATACAATTAGTTGAAATTTAAGAAAAGAGTAATGATACACATGTATATGAACAGTGCTCCCACGTTTGTATACCAGGAGCATTGTTCCTCTTTTTTTTTCTATTTTTTGTGTTTTTTTTTTTTCATTTTTTAAATAGTTTTTTTATTTTTTTAATTTATTAATATATTTATTATTTATTTATTTTAATAAATAATAATATAGATCAAGAAATACAATAAATGTGTGTTTTTTTGAAGGATTAACATAAGTTTCTTATCATCATTATTTTATTTTGATGCTAATAACTAGATGTATTACTTCATTCATCGTTTCTGTGTACACAATTAACCGCACAAAATCACTTAACCAAATATCTTACTATGTTAACCGTCAATGTATACACCATTAACCTCATTTAAAAATATGTTAATCATTTCTGGACACAGAATTAACCTTTTGTTAACAGGAGTTGCAATTAACCTCACAACATCACTTAACCAAAAATCTTATTCTGTTAACTACAAATGGATACACCATTAACCTTATTTTTACATATGTTCACCGTTTCTGGTCACATAATTAACTTATTGTTAATGAGGGTTGCAATTCACCTCACAAAATCAATTAACCAAAAATCCTTTTCTGTTAACAACAAACGGAAACACCATTAACCTCATTTTTTAATATGTTCAATGTTTCAGGACACATAATTAACCCCGTGTTAACATGAATGTGAGACAAGAACCCTAAACCATGTACTAACTTTGGGGAAAGGCCTCATGCATGCATACTTTTGGTTTGAATTTTTATTTGAAATTTTGCATGCAGTAAAGGTGACGTGAGAGGACCCACGTGGTGAATTTTCATGATTTTTTGAAAGGTTTTATAATTACTTTGAATTAAATAGCAAAAAACATGGGGAAAATAATTAAAAATAGCAAACATTAGTGAAAAATTACGAAATTATGTTTTTTATGGCTCCTAACCATTAGAAATCACGTGGAGAGTTTTCATGAAGAAATTCAAAAGTGTGATTTTCGGCCTTTTGGACACTTGTGAGTGTGAGACAAGAACCCTAACCAATGTACTAACTTTGGGGAGAGGCCCCATGGATGCATACTTGTAATTTGAATTTTTATTTGAAAATTTTCATGCAGTATAAGTGACGTGAGAGGACCCACGTGGTGAATTTTCATGACTTTTTGAAGGGTTTTGTAATTACTGTGAATTAAATAGATAAAATCATGGGAAAAATAATTAAAAATAGCAAACATTAGTGAAAAATTACGAAATTTTATTTTTGATGACTCCTAACCATTAGAAACCATGTGGATAGTTTTCATAAAGAAATTCAAAAGTGTGATTTTTGACCTTTTTGACACTTGTGAGTGTGAGACAAGAACCCTAAACCAATGTACTGACTTTGGGGAGAGGCATCATGGATGCATACTTGTGATTTGGATTTTTATTTGAAAATTTTCATGCAGTAAAGGTGACGTGAAAGGACCCACGTGGTGAATTTTCATGATTTTTTGAAGGGTTTTGTAATTACTGTGAATTAAATAGATAAAATCATGGGAAAAATAATTAAAAATAGCAAACAATAGTGAAAAATTACGAAAATTTATTTTTTATGGCTCCTAACCATTAGAAACCACGTGGATAGTTTTCATGAAGAAATTCAAAAGTGTGATTTTCGGCCTTTTTGACACTTGTGAGTGTGAGACAAGAACCCTAAATCAATGTACTAACTTTGGGGAGAGGCCGCATGCATATTTGTGGTTTGAATTTTATTTGAAATTTTGCATGCAGTAAAGGTGACGTGAGAGGACCCACGTAGTGAATTTTCATGTTTTTTTGAAGGGTTTTGTAATTACTGTGAATTAAATAGCTAAAAACATGGAAAAATATTTAAAAATAGTAAATGATAGTAAAAAATTACGAAATTTGGTTTTTGATAGCTCCTAGCCATTAGAATCAATGTGGAGAGTTTCCTGACGAAATTCTATATTAAATACCTCGTTGCTCCGAAAATTGTGGAAAAAATAGGATTAAACACGTCTTCAAGGGGACTTATGGTGTGATAATAAATATATTTTTTAATTTTAGGTGATCGAGATACATAATTCACACATTTTAAAGGAAACACATGATAAAATAAAAATTGTTTTCAGTTTAATATCATAGGCTATTACAAAAATTATATCTATTTTTATTATTTTTAAGAAACATTATTATAATTTATATATATATATTTTATTATTATTATTACAAAACACGTAAAAATTCGAATTATTAAATTACTTTTACATTTGATCATGCCTATAACATTATATTTTTATTAATTAATCATATAAACATCATAAAATAGTTATAAAACGTTGTTCAAAAATATTATAAAATAGTTACCTGTCATTGGTTTGTCTCAATTCCAGAATAACATTACATGCATTTAGGTTAAAAACGAAACTATACCTGTTAGGAGAAAATGGACTAATGGAGTGTGCGCAGAAAATGGCTGGTTACAGTATAGAAAATGATAGTCTCCCTTAGCATTTCTTCTAAGCAATTTTGAAAAAGGGAGCTAATGGTGGAAATGATTTGGGAGACCTTAGATGCTTATAAGGTGAAACACGAGGATGACTAAAAAGCAATTTCAAGAAGTTTCTTCACAAATTATTATATTTATAATAAAGACACTCTCACCGATAAGAAACAGGTTACAGTAGGTAAATTTTAGTGTTTCACGGGTGATTCACGTTTTGGTTAACCCACAGTAGTCGTCACCTTCTTTATATGCAAAGCGGTGGATGCTACGGTGAGTTATAAAAGTTGTGCACCACCAGTGGTGCATAATTTTTACCTGTTATAGAGAGTTCTCATCCGGTTAAAACAATTTAAAAAATAATAAAATAATATAATATAATACTTTGAGAAATTGCACTGTAGTCCTAAAGACCTTTCTTTGTGTACCTCTTTTCATTTCCATTGTATTTTGCTTAGTGCTGGTAAAGGTTTCCTCTCCTCCCATGAAGTCGATAGCTTTTTGTTCTCTATTTTCCGGCTCTGTGCTGCGATTGAAGGTTACAGATGTTTCGTGCAGCCATGTAGAGCAAGCCCACTATACTCACACGGTAGCCATATATATTCTTCATTTTAAGTTTCCCTTCCCCATTGTTTCTAAAACCCTAGCCGCACTCATCTCCCCCCCTCATCTTTCTCTCTCTCTCATTGCTTCCTTCACAGAGTAGTAGGCTACCTCTCTGGCTTCTGGAGTTCCGGCTCCCCCCCTCTCCCCCTAACCATCTCTGTAATAGATCTCACCGGATGGGTTCATGAATTTGGGGACAATGGTCGATCTGTATTCGCGACGACGACAAGGATGGATCTGCGCAGTTGTGGGTTCAAATCGATGGGCTACGGTGATAGGTTCATTCGGTGGACGGATGCCGCCGCTGCACGACGGTGGGTCGCGCGTAGGCCGCCGTGATATAAGACTGGGTGAGAGAAAGATGAACTCTCAAAAGCCAACCAAATCATCCTCTTCTCAATATATGGTTTTGGTGTTATACTGAGGGTTTGTTTGATCTGAAATGTTAGTTTGTCTTTGATTGTGTCGTTTCTATCTCAGTGGTAAAAGGAAAAAAAATCTCCATTATAAAATTTCAAGACATTCTACATGAAGGAAACCAAGGTTGCGAGCCACATGGCCAAGTTGGGTGCTACTGCCAATGTTGCACTCATCCAAGTTTCAAGTAGGGACTAAACTTAATTATAACAAATATCCAACTTTATTTAACACAAGGAGTGCAATACAATTTTATAAATTTTAACTTAAAAATCCCAACAGGTTACCGGTCTTAATCTGAACCGTCCACTAATAAATAAGGACATCTAACGGTCCAAAAGTTATGTCTCACCGGTGAGTCACATTTTTTGTAACTCACCGTAGATGTCGCCTTGAATATAAGGTTAAGACTAAGGTGAATCTTCTTAATGGGTTGTTCACTTTGTGAATCACCTTTGCTGACCTCTAATTGCCAGTTTTGTTACCTGTTGGCTAAAAAAAATAAATTTGCGATTTGGTCCAGAATTTATTAGAAATTAATTGCAATAAAAGTTATACATCAATTTACTCACAACGAAACTGAAAACCCAGACACTTGCATTTTGTGTTCTACAAGTTTCTCCGCAATCTCTACCCACATTTCACAGTCCCAAGACACTTGACCCAGCTCTCACAAGAAAGTTGTGTTTTTTAGGGTTGCGATTGAAAATCCCTTACCCAACTCTCACATAGAAGGCTGCGATTGAAGATCCACGACGACACGATTTTGAGGGTTTAGTTTCTCTGCTACTACCTTGTCCGACCTTCTCACGACGACACAGATGGGGAGGATCTTTTTTAACCTTTCACTACGACGCCGTCTTCCGTCTGGATTGTTTGAAGGTTGCGATTGAAGTTCTTCAAGTATCATAGAGGAATTCAATTAAGAGAAAAAAGAGAGAGCCAAAACAGCAAAGAACACTTGTCAATTGGGGAACACCCATTCCCTGATTTCCGAGTTGAAGAGAAGAAAGAACGAAAGGATAGAAGCAATCGGTCGATAGAGGCAAAGCTGAAAAGATCAAATAGAGGAATTCGGTCTTCAGGTTCTTTTGTTTTTCTATGCCTCGTAGCTTCTGTTATTTTCTTTACATGTCTTTGTTCTTGAATGTGGTCTCTTGTACAGATGGCTAATTTGTCAGCAAACACTGTTGTTCAGCAATAATAGTTAAGATGTGATGTATTATCAAGAAATTCTGTGATCTGAGGAAGATGAAGCCTTCACTAAGTAGATGAATAGATTTAGTCACTGATTCATTGCCTAAGAGACAACATGTCTAACTATTTTAGGGACCCTGATTCAAAAACTATCATGATGTGACATTGGATATAAATCATTTAAAACCTTTTATTGATGTATTCATTTAAAACCAGCTATTGGTATGCTTATTTCTGTTTGAAAGAACTAATTTGGAGAGTAAATACCTAAATCACTAAGCTTCTAACTCCACCAAAACCATCTAGAACAAGAATAGATTCATAAACATTGTTCAAGATGGCACTTGGCATGGTCGGGGTGACACAATATGTATAGGTGGCTTTAGGGATGGGAGTAGAGCACTTTCTGAGTTGCATCCTCCTCCTATTAAGTCCATCAAGCCCACTGATGAAAATTGCACTGGAAAGAACATAAATATCGGTAAAGAATCTTGAATCAAGGTAGTGGGGAAATTTTGAAACAATGGTTCTTCATCTGAATTCTATCCCTGGTGTTTGTACTGCATATATCATTTCAAGTTCCCATCAAATTTCTTGACCAAGAGATGAAAATGTAATGACAGCTGCAACACACAGTTCATACTAGGACCAAGTGGTAGCAGTCACCAGGAAACAACTGCTATATGATGATGTTTCCCTCTAGGATTGGATAATCTTTGGATAGAGACCTATGTTGTTTTTAAAATTATCCTCGGAGGGAGGGAGATGTTAGTTTTCAAATGTGCATATAGAGTTTGTCTCTCGCAACTAATGGGGTCTTATTTTTACCAACCCCTGTAGTATAGTGTAGATTTATGTTTTAGTGTTGAAAGAGTGTCATTTTAATTGTTGTATTATAATGAAAACTTTTTCATCTTCTCATATGGCCCGGTTTTTAGTTTTCACTGAACATAGGATGTGGCTACTCTCTTTCATTTGAGAAATTTTAGAAGAAAGTTAAGCTGAATCAAGCTAGGCGTAATTCAAGCTTGGTTCAACTATCATTCAGATTTTGAATTGTTTTTAATTGTGTGTTGTTTTTACAAGGAAGGTGGTTTGTCCAGATCTGAAATTTGACAAAATGGATGAGCATGAGCAACCAATCACCGCTGAAAACACCATGTTCAAGGTATTAGTCAGTTGCATATAAATTGTAATGTCTGATTATTAGTGTAATTTAATTACAACCTTGTCATGGTAATGTGCAATTGGTAATTATAAGAATGTATGTTCTTTAATGTTTGTAGGAATTGGAAAACCTGCACTTTTACGTAGATGATGAAAGCGAAGTTAGCAATGAAGATGGAGAAATGTGTAGTGCTTATTTAGTTCACGAAGATGGGACTGGTGCATTTGTGGTTGATGAAGAAGATGAATGTCACACTAGTGTTGATGAAGAAGATGAATGTCACACCGGTGCATTTGTGGTTGATGATGCCTTTGTCTTTGTTGAAGAAGACGAGTCTGATTTCTTGTCTACTGAAGAAGGAGGAGGAGGAGGAGTCTTGTTGGTGGATGAGGGAGAGGAGGAAACTTTTTTTGTGGATGAAAGAAGGTGCAATGTGGATGACATTGATGCTAGTTCAGATGTCAATTGTGATGAATTGAATGAAGACCATAATTCTGAACATGCAATCCGAATTGATGGCGATGAAGACATAATAGGTATAGATTTGGAGAGCTTTAGCCCCCATGATATTTGTAAGTATGATTTTGCTTCCTTGGATGTTGCTTATGGCTTTTATGAGCGGTATGCCAAAGCAAATGGGTTTAGTATTCGAAGAGGAAGAATGTTAAGAAGTAAAAAAACTGGTGAGACATTGGGGCAAGATTTTGTGTGTTGTAGACAAGGTGATTGACAGGAAAATGTTCAAGACAAGAAGCGTGAGCCCAAAGCTAATACCAGATGTAATTGTCAAGCTAAATTTCGGGTTCATATTGATAAAGTCACAGGTCGTTGGTATGCTACTTGCTTTACTGATAAACATTCTCATGACCTGTTAAATCTAGTTCTTTGTTCAATGTTACCCGGCACATAGGAAGATGAGTGTGAGTGATGTTAGTCAACTCAATAATATGATGAAGGTTGGAATTCGCCCACCTCATATTTTTGGGGCATTTGCAAACCGGTGTGGCGGATATGAAAAGGTCGGGTTTAGAAAAAAAGACATTTATAACCAAATTCTTCGTCAGAGGCGGGAGCAACGTAGTGATGCTAGTTCTGCATTGCAGTATCTGCATGATATGGGAAAAAATGATCCTAAGATGTTTTGTGAGCATACCGTTGATTCAGATGGTAGACTACAACATTTATTTTGGAGTGATGGTTTTAGTCAAATGAACTATGAAGTTTATGGTGATGTCCTGGCTTTTGATGCCACATATAAGAAGAACAAGTATTTGTTGCCTCTAGTTGTGTTCTCTGGTGTGAATAACCACTATAGGTCAACAATTTTTGCGGCAGCTGTTGTTGGGAATGAAACCGAGGAGACGTATGTTTGGGTGTTGCGCCAATTTGCAAAAGCAATGAAGGGTAAAGAGCCAAGGGCCATAATCACAGATGGAGACTTGGCAATTAAAAATGCAATTCGGACGGTGATTCCGAATGCGCATCATCGTTTGTGTGCTTGGCACCTATTGCGTAATGCTACCACCAATGTTGGAATTCCTGCCTTCACTGCAGAATTTGAGGATTGCATGTTGGGTGAGTATGACATCAGTGAATTTCAACAAAAATGGGCTGAAATGGTCTCAAAGTTTGGGGTTGGAGACAATTCCTGGGTGAATGGAATGTATGAAAAGAGGTCACAGTGGGCCACGACTTATTTTCGTGGTAAGTTTTTTGCATGCTTTAGAACAACTTCTCGATGCGAGGGATTGCACTCTGAGCTTGGGAAGTTTGTTCATTCCCGATATAATTTGACCGACTTTATGCAACACTTTCATCGGTGTATCACTCATATGCGCTTCAAAGAGTTAGAAGATGATTTCACTTCTATTCATGGTGAGCCAGTTCTTCAAACAAACCTTCTATCACTTGAGAAGTCAGCTGCCACACAATTAACAAGGAGAGTATTTTTCAAATTTAGACCTGTTTTGAAAACTGCAGGGTCAATGAGTGTCACTGGTTGCACACAAACACTGTGATATTCCATATACACAGTTTCAGCAGGTCGGGTAGTGATAAAGCAATGGAATGTGGCATTTTATCCATCCAACAATGAGTTTAAATGTTCATGTTTGAGAATGGAGTCACGTGGTTTACCATGTGCACATATTGTTGCAGTGATGGTTTATTTGAATGTGGAGGAGTTTCCACCAAGTCTTTTATTAAAAAGATGGACAAAAGGGGCTAAGGACCTTGTGGTTAACTCTGGTAGTGTGGGCAGCAGCTGTTGGGACTCACAAAAGAGTGCCAGATTAGATGTGCTAATGAGGTATTATAGAATTTTAGGTAGGTTGAAATGTGATACAGCTTGTTAAGATATGTAGAGATATTACTATTTATTCTCTTTGATTTATTGTATAGTTTCCTGATTTAGGTTGATCCTAAATTGATTTGGATTGATCCTAATCCCAAATCTCTAGGGATTGGTTCTCTCATAACATGTATATATATACACTATTGTATTTGCTAATTTAATCAATCAATAAACACTTTTCATATTTCTATTTCAAGTTGGTACCAGAGCTCTTTTGGTCCAGGGAATCGTTTTTACTCCGGTCGCCCACCTAGGTCATTCTTTTTTTTTCAGCGGCTACTTGTGTGGACGCCGCCAAAGTGTTCAGAAGTCGCCGATCTGCCACCCCACCGCGCGCCGCCTCCGCCGCCTCCTCCACGCGCCGCCACGCGCCGTTTTTCTCAAAGCTGCTCGCCGGCGCGTGGGGTCCACGCGCCGCCCTCCCGGCCTCCGTTCGCGACGCCGCTTGTTCCATTGGGTTCGTCGGCTCTTCCTCTGTCTGTTTTGACCACTTTCAGGTCGTGGGTCACACTCTTTGGTGGCTGTTCGGTCGTTTTTTGGTTGCTGCCAAACCGTTTTTTGGCGGCTGTTTGACGTTCCTGCTGCTATTTGGCGTTCTTGCTACTGTTTGGTGGCTGTTTGACATTCTTGCTGCTGTTTGGTGTTTTCTTGTTGCTGCAAAACTGTCTTTTATTAGCTGTTTGGTGTTTTGGTTGCTGTTCTCCTTCTTTTTCCACATGGCGGAGATTTCCAAAGTTGATAAGGAGGATCCAAAAATTGAGTCTTCTAAAAGGGGACTGGTTTCCTTTGCTTTTTCTGGTTCACCGGTTATTACCTCTGAGAAGTTGAATGGTAAAAATTATTTAGACTGGTCTACTGCAGTTGAGATATGGTTTTTAGGCCAGGGTCTTTATGATCACCTTGTTAAGAAGGCTTCCGAGGTTGATAAAGATGTGAGTGATGAATGACAGCGAGCAGATTATCAACTTGTATCCGTATTATGGCAGTCCATTGAGCCCAAATTAATGGTGCATTTTCGCCCGTACAAAACATGTTATGATGTTTGGAAGAAAGCTCGGAATATTTATTCCAATGACATCCAGAGATTGTATGAATCTGTTCGTGGTTTAGCAACACTTCAAATGGTTGATCATGATTTGCCATCTTATTTGAATCATGCTCAATCCACCATTGATGAGCTGAAGCTGATGTTGGTTAGTGATGATCTTCAGAAAGTGTTAAGCAAGCTCGATAATATGTTCATGGTCTTTATCCTTCATGGACTTCATAAGGACTACGGATCTGTTCGTGATCAGATTTTGACAAATCCCACCATCCCTACGGTGGAAGAACTCATAGATCGTTTGATTCGGGTTCCTTCACCTGAGGCAGAATCTCAAACAGCATCTGAGTCCTCTGCTTTTGTCTCCAGTACCACTGAACGTGGAGGACGAGGTCGTGGTCGTGGAAAAGGGGGTAGAGGAAACCTTCATTGCACCTACTGTCAGAGAGATGGGCATACACGTGATAGGTGTTACTCTTTGCATGGCTTTCCGAGCAAGACAGCTAATGTTGCTCAATCTCTGACTTCAGAGCCCAAGATTGAATCTGAGAGCAATCATCCAATTTCCTGGTCTGCTGATGATTACAAGGAGTACCTTCAACTGAAGGCAACCCAACAGACCTCTTCCTCAGTCACTGTTGCTCACACTAGTAATTCTACAGTCTGTCTCTCTCATTCTACGCCTCTTGGACCTTGGGTTTTGGATTCTGGTGCTTCTGATCACCTAACTGGTAATGCCTCTCTTTTCCCTAACTTATCCTCACCTAAAACTCCACATCATATCACCCTTGCTGATGGGTCCAAAGTCCAAGCCACTGGTATTGGCCAAATTTCACCTGTTCCTTCACTACCATTGAAATCAGTTTTATTAGTTCCTGGATGTCCCTTCAATTTAATTTCTATAAGCAAGTTGACTCAATCATTAAATTGTGCCATCACCTTCACTTCTGATTCTTTCTTGATACAGGACCGGAGTACGGGACAGACGATTGGAGCAGGATCTGAATCACATGGTCTCTACTACCTTCAGTCTTCTGCTTCTACCATATGTGCATCTACTGAGTCTCCCGGTTTGCTCCATCGTCGTCTTGGTCATCCTAGCTTACATAAACTGAAGAAAATGGTACCTCATCTCTCCCAGTTGGAGTCCTTAGAGTGTGAGTCGTGTCAACTAGGAAAGCATGTTAGAACTTCTTTTCCTAGTAGTGTTCATGGTCGAGCTGTGTCTCCTTTTGATATTGTCCATTCTGATGTTTGGGGTCCTAGTCGTGTTGCGTCTATTTTAGGACATAGGTATTATGTTACTTTCATTGATGATTTTTCAAGATGTACTTGGATCTTTCTAATGAAAAATCGTTCTGAGTTATTCACAATTTTCAAAACTTTCTGTTTAGAAATCAAAACTCAGTTTGGCAAAGTAATCCGTGTTCTACGAAGTGATAATGCTAAAGAATACTTCTCTGATTGTTTCACTTCCTTCATGAATTCCCATGGCATTCAACATCAATCTAGTTGTCCTCATACACCTCAACAAAATGGTGTTGCCGAGCGAAAACATAGACATATTGTGGACACTGCCCGTACTCTACTATTGAATGCTAATGCACCTCCAAAATTGTGAGGTCATGCTGTCCTTATTGCAGGATATTTAATAAATCGGATGCCATCCTCTGTTTTGAATGATCAAGTTCCTCATTCCCTGTTATATCCATTGGATTCTCTTTACTCTGTCCCCCCTCGTGTTTTTGGTTGTACTTGTTTTGTTCATGATCTTTCCCCAGGTCGTGATAAGTTGTCTGCACGTGCTATCAAATGTGTGTTCTTAGGATATTCTCGTGTCCAAAAGGGGTACCATTGCTACTCTCCCACTACACATCGGTTCTACACCAGTGCAGATGTCACCTTCTTTGAAGACACACCATTTTTCAGTACCTCAGAAGTCTCTTCACTGGACTCCGATCTCTATTCTCAGGTATTGCCTATTCCTCTTGTTGAGTCTCCACCTGCTACTTTAGAGACACCCGGGCCTCCACCAGAGTGTCCTCCTCCTTCCCTACCAGGGTCTGGTATTCTCCCACACCGATATGGGATAACTTATGAGCGTCAGTTACATACTTTGGTTCCATCTCCTAGTACACCGTGTGATTCCGCTTCTGCTCCAGTCTCGTCACCTACTCCGGCTCCACCTCTCCCAGTTGACTTGCCCATTGCTCTTCGTAAAGGTAAACGTTCTACTTCTAATCCTCATCCCATTTATAATTTTCTCTCATATCATCGTTTGTCTCCTACCTATTCTGCTTTTGTCTCTGCTATATCCTCTATTACCATTCCCAAGACAGTACAGGAGGCCTTAACCCATCCAGGATGGCGACAAGCTATGATTGATGAGATGACAGCTTTAGAATTTAACCATACTTGGGAACTTGTTCCACCTCCGTCCGACAAATCTGTTGTTGGATGTCGGTGGGTCTTTAATGTTAAAGTGGGCCCTGATGGACAGGTGGATAGATTGAAAGCCCGTCTTGTGGCTAAGGGATACACACAGGTATATGGTTTGGATTACAGTGACACTTTCTCTCCAGTTGCGAAGATGGCCTCAGTTCGCCTCTTCTTGGCCATGGCTGCCGTGCGACATTGGCCCTTGTTTCAATTGGATATCAAAAATGCTTTCTTACATGGTGACTTGGAGGAGGAGATCTATATGGAGCAACCCCCTGGGTTTGTTGCTCAGGGGGAGTCTGACCTTGTGTGTAAATTACGGAAGTCCTTATATGGCCTTAAACAATCACCCTCGAGCTTGGTTTGGTCGGTTTAGCAAAGTCATACAGGAGTTTGGAATGATCCGCTGCGAGGCAGACCACTCTGTTTTCTTTAGATGCTCACTGACCCATAAATTCATTTATCTTGTGGTTTATGTGGATGATATTGTAATTACAGGTGATGATCAGGAGGGCATCAAGGCTCTAAAGCAGCACTTATTTGAGCACTTTCAAACTAAGGATTTAGGTCCTCTGCGCTATTTCCTTGGGATTGAGGTTGCTCAGTCAAAGTCCGGTGTTGCTATTTCTCAGAGGAAATATGCTCTTGACATTCTGGAGGAGACAGGACTCACAGATTGTAAGCCAGTTGACACCCCAATGGATCCTAATGTGAAGCTTCTACCTAACCAGGGGGAGCCCTATTCCGACCCAAGAAGGTATCGAAGACTAGTGGGCAAGTTAAATTATCTCACCATGACCAGACCTGATATATCCTTTCCTGTCAGTGTTGTAAGTCAGTTCCTTAACTCTCCTTGTGAGAGTCATTGGCATGCAGTTGTGCGGATCCTCAGATATCTCAAAGGATCACCTGGGAAGGGACTTGTTTACAGTGATAGAGGACATACAAATATTGTTGGGTATTCCGATGCAGATTGGGCAGGTGATGCAAGTGACAGACGGTCAACAACGGGTTATTGTGTGTTCTTGGGAGGTAATTTTGTTTCATGGAAGAGTAAAAAGCAAAGTGTTGTTGCCAGATCGAGCACAGAAGCAGAGTATCGTGCAATGGCTCACACCACATGTGAGCTTCTGTGGCTAAAGTCTTTAATTCAAGAGTTGCAGTTTTGCAAGGTTGGCCCTATGGAACTAATGTGTGATAACCAGTCAGCCTTATACCTCTCCTCTAATCCAGTTTTTCATGAGAGGACAAAACATATAGAAGTTGATTGTCATTTTATTAGAGAAAAGATCCTCTCCGGTGTCATCAAGACTTCCTCAGTTTGCTCCAAGGATCAACTTGCAGATATTTTTACTAAATCTTTACGGGGTCCTAGGATAACCTATATATGTGACAAGCTGGATGCCTATGATATGTATGCTCCAGCTTGAGGGGGAGTGTTAAGATATGTAGAGATATTACTATTTATTCTCTTTGATTTATTGTATAGTTTCCTGATTTAGGTTGATCCTAAATTGATTTAGATTGATCCTAATCCCAAATCTCTAGGGATTGGTTCTCTCATAACATGTATATATATACACTATTGTATTTGCTAATTTAATCAATCAATAAACACTTTTCATATTTCTATTTCAAGTTAGGTCCAAAATCTAATATGGTATCAGAGCCTATCCTAGATGATCCGTTGTTATTGGGCCGCCACCCGTATTGTTGTCCACGCTCCAGATATCCAGTCCTGGGCGTGAGGGGGTGTGTTAGAGTCCCACATTGCCTAGAGATAAGGCCAAGTTAAAGTATATAAGTCTTAGGCAATCCTCACCTTACAAGCTAGCTTTTGGGGTTGAGTTAGGCCCAGGTCCAAAATCTAATACAGCTGATGAATTTAATGCTGAGAAGGACAAAGTTATAAAAGAGATTGAGGAGACCAGAAACAAGAAGAATAGACAATCGGGGGAGGGGACCTGTTTCACTCAAGATGTTAATGATACATTGAGAGACCCTATCCGGGCAAGGACCAAAGGAAGCGGGGCTGCAAACTCATCACACACAGTCTTGAGAGGAAAGCGGAGACACAAGTGTTCAGTATGTCAAGGTGTTGGACATAACAAGTCTACATGCTTGAAAAACACAACTCGAACTGTGTTTGAGGAAGATGAATTTAATTTCCAAACTGAAGGCTTAGAGGATGAATATGTAAGTTTGATTTAGACAATATTTGTATTTAATTTCCTATTTATATTTGAAGTGTCAATTTTCATACTTAACTGTGTTATATTTTGCAGTGAGGCACAGGCATTGATGTAGCTGAATGAAGAAAATGGAACTATGGTGCAGCAATTTATTGTTTAGATATACGAATTCAATTTTCTGTTTGCTTATTTCGTAAGTAGGTGCATTAGCTTAAGGTAGGTGGATATTGATAACAAAGTGCTGTCACATGTCAACATTGTCATCATGACCCTAATATTGTGTACTGTGTCGTGGTCATGATACCAAGTTTGTTTCAAGATGGAAACGTTTAAGCAAACCTGGTTCTGAAAAATATATAGTAGCATCTTAGCAATGAATTGAGAGGTTGCTGAAACAGATTTTATGTGTTTTTGGTTGTAATGTGCTCAAGAGTTAATTGATATTCTTATAGAGACTTAAATGCATCATCTGTTGTTACAAGTGCATAAGTACCAATATTTCATTTTGGCCAGCAGCTTGTATTGTGGAAGAATACAGTGGTTGGAAATGGCCACTTCACATTAATATACTAAAGCTGGCTTTTGACAAAGTTAATGTCAGGAAAATGATGGGTGCATTGACAGTTCATGGTAGGAGAGTCTATTGTGAATATATGGATCAAATTAGAATGGTCAGTGATCATTACAAGATTGTAAAGGGATCTGTTGCTTGTAATAGATTGAATAGGTTTATGTATTTCCCTTTTCCTTGGTGGTTTTCTTTTCACATGAATTTAAAATGCCACTATTTCAAAACTTAGGCTTTTTAAATGTAAATTAGTAATCACTATGATGGTTCTATTACAGTCTTAACTTTCTTACCAGATTAGATATAGTAAAAATAGTAAAATACCATCAGCCCATCACCAACTGCTTTTTCAGATAATGGTTTCAATGTTTGTGATTTTGGTCATTCCTCCTGAATGAGGACAACCAGGGTTTTTCTGGTCCAGATGCTGTGAAAAGTCTGTAATGAAGTGTAACCGCCCTCCAGGGTTTCTCCGGTCCATGCAGTATAAACAAGTTTGCTTTCCATCAGTATTTGCTACTTGTTTTGTAATATTTTTCTGTCAGCCATGCTTTATCACTCCCTGTGAAATTATAGCTTTTGTTCTTACTGGAGTTCTGTTTCATCTTTTCTATTGTCTTTTCTTGGGAGGGGAGTTTGTGAGAAGATGGTAGGAGACTGGGGGGTTTGGTTCTAGCTTTATAAGACTACAATTTCTTTCTTTGCCTTCTACTTTTAGTTTATATTGCTTTAAGAGGAGGTGGGATTAGCCTACTTTATTGAGTTTATCTATTCTACTGTCTAGAAAAGCACATCCTTCTGGTTTTGTGATTATTTTGATTCCAATGTGTGGTTTTGTTCTTGTTTTGGTGAGCAGCAAGAAGTAAAGTTTTTGAACACAAAGCAGGGAAATCAAGATCATAAAATCAGGTCAAGAACTGAGGAAAGTTCTAGAAGGTATTTCCTTGTCCTGACATTCTGTATATTTTTTTTTTATTCCCCTTAATCCCATACCCTTGATTTATTCATTTCTGATGTGAAAACATTGTGTCTAAGGTGAATCTCTTGTCTAGCTGCAAAACACGGGGCAATTCTTATTGTATTTGATTGTGTTTGCTTTTTTGTGTTCTTCGACTTGATAGTCCATAAACATGTCTGACGTGTGGCATCAATAGTATTGGTTTCTACAACTTTATGTATGCTTGTAAAATTACATTATTTCTTATTATTCCAACGGTGAATATGGGTATATACTTGCACATGAGAAGTTTAGGTGTTAAATTTACCTGTAAAAGAGTAGTATTAGCTAAAGGGAGGCATATATGCTTTAGTTAGTTTATTTAGTAAAGAATTGAATGAGAAGTTTCCTTTGAAAGTTTCAATCTCAGATCTCAGAGAGGCTTTATTTTTCTGTTGTTCCTTCAACTTCTCTTCAAGGTCAAATATCACTGACTGGAGTTCCTTCTTTATATTCTGATTAGTCTCATTGAGCAAGTTCTTCTCATCTGTTATTGAAGATATCTGAAATTTGACATCATTTCATTCAGAGATCATTTCTCTATTTACCATGGTTTATGAAAAATGATTATTTCAGAAAATTATATTACCATTGCAGTTTGTCGCATGTAAGTTTTTTTTTTTCAGTTAATTTTCAGGCTTTATTGTTTTTGTATTGAATACTTATATAATAATACAAAATGTAAAAATTATCTTATTTGTTTTTTTATGCTTTCATTATTCTCTGTAGGCTCGTTGGTGTTGGCGAGGCTTCATTTATAAGTCTTGCAGCACCTTTCATTGATGACAATGTCCCTTCTGTACAGGTTTGTTTCTTTCCCTTGGAATCATCTATTGTGTCTCTAAATCTAATGCAGTTCATATTATGTAGCCTTTGGTTGTTTTTGTTGGTAAAATTAGGGTCTTTCAGACTCACTTGCATACTTCATTAACATGCGTGTATTTTGTTCCAAGTTACAACTTTTTCTTGATTTCACCTTTAATGCGTTGGTTTTTAATGGCTACTTATATATGTTCCCTTGATGAACTTATATATAATGAAACAATAGATGTCTCCAAAGGTAACCAATTCCTGCTACCTACGTCTCCATTCCTAGTTTCAGGTCCTAGATTTCAGAAACCAAGTTAACTCTATTAGATTATGGATGCTATGTGGGAGATTTATCCATAAAGTTGGACGGTGGAGCATCTTGGCTTTACCAATTGTAAGCAATCCTTCTTAAGCCATGTTTCTGATAAATGATTACTATTCACATGCCTGTTCTTAGAGAACTGTTCTTTGCTTATTGGAGATTGGTGTTCTCACATCCCATGGAGGTGTGTTTGGTAAACAACTATAATACCAAAGCTATATTTCAATTTTATTTTCTTTTGTTTTGTTATTTGGTAATGAATGACAAGAAATGGGAAGAGCAGAGAAGAGCTAATGGAAAGAAAAAAACAGCATGAATCAGTCTTTAACAAGAGAAGAGATTCCAGAATTCATGCTTTCTTTTTTTAGGATCAGGTTTCCAAGTGCAAAGTCTTGTGATGAGCTTGGATTAAAGCATAAGTGCATCTATTCTTCTTTGCTGCCTATTTTCTAGGTGAAGTAGCTATACTTTCATTGAGATAGGTTTGTCTTTGATTTCATTTTCTTAATCAACTAAAGTAAAGAAAAGATCAAACGGTTCATTTTTCTATATTATTAAAGTGGTGCTCCCTTTCAAACACATATTAATTGATAACATAGAATCATTATCCTTTCATGATATTAGGAACTTGGCTCACATTATGGTCCTATATAAATTTAATGAAGATATTATGCCATTAACTTCTTTATGTTTGTTTCAGGCTAGTAGATGCTTTTGAAGTGAATATAGCATCTGCAGTTGAAGAGGCCATTTCGGACAAAATAAGAGAAGGGATAGGGAAGCTTGACAATTTATTGCATTCTCTTCCAAAGCAAATCTCACTTGACAATTTATTAGTCCGAGTTTGTTATATATAATAAAAGAGTGGTCTTGACAGCATCTTGTTCCAAAGGTCTTTGGTGAACCATTTTACAAAGTTGTCCATATCAAAATGTAGAGCATGTTAAACTTTGTTTGCTTATATTTTTTAGTTTTAATTTTATCTTTATTTTAATCTGTGTTCAAATCTGTTTAGTTGAAATATGACTCTTGTCTCATTTCCAGTTACTGCCTAAGTTACTGGTGTCTATTGAATTATGTATTTATTTTAGGAAATAAAATACTTCTGTTTCCATTTATACTTTGAATTGATGCATACATATTCATATGTTAGAGACCAGACTTTATTAATAGATTTTCTATTCCATTCTGCGTGTACTTTTTTATTTTAAATATCTTCATATAAGTATGAGTTTCAATGTTTGCTGTGTTTGAAAATAAGAAATCAGTTTTCCTTGCATTTGCATTTGGTGTTTACAAGAACTAAGAGTACTAAAATATATTTGTCTTCTAGCTCTACCCTTTTGTTAGTGGAAACATTTAGGCTAATGTTGTAGTCCTAATGTGAGATTCTATTAATGTGGTTCTTACAATCACTTCATTTTTTTCTTCCCAGGTTTTGTCATCACGTCGAAGAGAAGTCTTAAGTGGATGTGTGATCATTTTCAGCCGTATTTTTCATGCAGCATTGCCTGGTCTTAAGAAGATGGCAGAGCAGATGGGAGCCACTTGTTTGACAGAACTTGATCCCTCTGTGACACATGTGGTTGCTACTGATGCTGGAATTGAGAAGTCTCGGTGGGCAGTGAAAGAAAACAAGTTTTTGGTGCATCCTCGTTGGATAGAGGCTGCAATTTTTTTTTGGCAAAAGCAGCCTGAGGAGGACTTCTGTGTCAAAAAAAATGCAATAGTCACTTGTAGTATTATCTAATTATCACTGATCTGTTCATAGTTTCTAAAGGTCATTTCAATTCCTAATTAACAACCACCACCTGAACCTGATTGTGAACAACAGTCCTATGACCATTTGAGTAGAAAACAAAGTTGTTTAACTAGTTAGCATTTGGACTATTTCCTTCCTGGCATGCCTGTATTCTTGTCAAACTCCACCTTGGTAGCTTTGTTTTGTTTGAGAATTTTATAAAGGTACTTACATTTACTTCACCTTGAAAGTGAAGGGACCAATAAGGATTCCAACCTGCGTCCTATCAACTAAGTAATTTATGATATTTAATTTAACAATTATGATTTAGAATTTTAGACATATATAAACAAATTGTTCTAGGTCTTACTCAGATTCAACTGCCCGACTCAGACATTTGAATTAGCACTAGTCGCACAACAATTACGCACATATGCCTATCCTTAAAAATGATCTACCAAAAGTACTTGATCTATTTGCTTAGTTGCTTCTAAGAAATTTTTTTAAAAGGCACACCAAAAGCACTTAACACGAATTCAAAATGAAACACAAGGTCAAGTACACTTGAAAATATAACCCATGGTGCTAAAACAATTTCAGAGAATCTTTTTAAGATAATTCAAAACTGAGTGCATGACAGAAACAAAGTCATTTTTACTACTGTCATATACTTGACAGTTTTCTTTTATCTTTTTTCATTTCAGCTCATAAGCCATAATGTCTATGGCATAGCAGAAACAGGGTTAAGAAGGCCATAGAGTATAAATTGTTTTTTGTCAACCCCTAAAAGAGAATCACAAGAAAAATTAAAGCCTAATATGGTTTTTGCAACCGGAACTAATGTTTTGGTGTCTTGGCCAGTATGCTTAATATCAACAATCATTGGATCTTTTTGTGTCTCACTGAACGCCAAAATGACTCTGTCTTAGCCTTTAAGTTGTTCCAACATTCGTTGTGGTCACCACAAAGTAAATCCATGGCAACTCTCATCCTTAAAACCTTCTCATTCATCTGTACATGAAAGTAACATTAGTATATGTGCATGATTAACATTGTTTAAGTCATTTTTTGATAGTGTATCATACCGATGGACTCAAGTTTGGTTGGAAAGAATCAACCATATACATCCAATCGACAACCCATACAGCTGACCTCTCACTGACATTAAGAAAAAAAAAACTCAATCACTATGAAAGCCTTTCAATGAAAATCTTTATTGGTAGTATAGACAATCGGATTAACAATACTTACCCCCATGGAATATGTGGTAAGCCTGTAGCTTCCATCACCTCCCATGTGAACAAATCCAATACATCCTTGAACAAATTGTCAGGGTAGGATCTTGAACCCATAAGTTGGGACAACATCTCACACTACACGCATTGTATAAAACATACATGAGATACATGAAATTGATCACACTATTCTCCAATTAATTTTTCAAGTTAAGGCTTACCAAATGTTCCATTATGCGACGCCTAACAATTTGAAGATTTTTATCCAAAAAAATGTCTAAGTGATACACCATTTGGTCACCAATCGAGACAACCATTAAGTACCAACGCCCTGCAATGTCTTCAACTGGGACATATATCTATAGTTGACCATAATGAAAAATTATTTTTTAAAACACACAAATCACATTGATGGTAATTCTATAATTGGGTGGTTTACTTACATATTTTAGATTGGCAGATGGGGGCATCCATTGTGGGACATACTTTTCTTTAAAGTAATCAATATTATTTCCACGTTGGAGGTCCCTCTACCATCATTAAGGAAAGCAATACACTCAATGACTAATAAATTCAAACAATAATAATACATTTAAATAGGCCATAGTGATGTGTACCGAGAAAGAAGGAGGAAGACACCATAATGTCTGCTCTTTCAATTGTCTTTGTACATATGTGATTTTAAAGGCAACGATTTCTACAATCTGCAACAAACAGAATAGGCTGAATTAGTTTAATGTCCATTAGTTTAATCCTCACTAGGCCATGGAATTAAAATAGGTTACCTCGGTTGTAATGCATCTATCAGGACTTAGACTCTGGAAATCCTCTATGGTAGCAGTTAGATCGCCATTCTTGAAAATAATTTCACTACAAGATCATAAGAAGTAGGTTACCTTGTATATTCGTGAAAATAAACTCATAGCTAGAAATTAATTTCACTATAAGAAGTATGTTTTTTTTTTGCTAAGCAAAGTAAATAGAATTAATAGACTTAGACCAATATAAAAGCAATGTCCAAAGGGATTTCATTATCAAAAGTGCAAAAGCCCAGGCAGTTTCAATCCATGTAAAAAGTACCAACATGCTCCAGTAGCTTAAAAAAATTTCAAAAACCAACGAACATAATAGGCATGGAAAATGATAGACCCACAAAGGTTTTTCCACTTAGCAGCTGACAGCAAAATAGAAACATAATACCAACTAAAAAACTGCACTAACAAAGTCCCTTCAGTATTCCTCTTCACAGAAACCATGTCCAATCAAACCCCTTAAACAACATGAGAATACATAACCAGCAATAACATAATCCACACTCCCTAACCAAACCCTTTACAAGGTGCTATCAACAGAAAACGCAGCACATACTATTAGGCAGCAAGTTTAAAAATTAAGCACAGGGGAATGCCAATGGAATAGTACTGCCAATCATAGAACCAACAAACACAGTATAGGCAGCATATAGTACAGAAAATTCGACCAGCACCCTGGACGATTCCAATAACATAAAACAGCAGGCAGCCACTAATGGAGTCACTTAGCCAGTTGAGAAATTAAGACAAACAACAGAATTATCAGACCACATGGAAAAAGGATATAAAAATTAAGACAAACGCAGCACATACTATAAGAAGTATGTTACCTTGTATCACATTCCTTCCGAAACACATACACAGACAAATGAATCTGTTGTGGTGTTAGTTGCATTTCCTTAGTTGGCACAAATAGTGTTTTAATGAACATATTATCTACTGGCTTCTTAGTGCCTATATCAACGTCTTTGTTTACCCCTTTGCCTTTTTTCCTAGTATCCGATGTATCATTGGGAGAAGTAGTGTCTTTCTTTTTTGAACTGGACTTAGGTTCATAATCCATCTTTGTTACATTTTTCGCCACATCTGGAGACACATGGGAAAATGATAGCTTTTGTCCTATACTTGGGAACGGATGACCTTATCCTGCACATGAGACACAATATTAAAATGATGATAATTCTAAAATTTTAATGTATGAATATTATATGAGAGTACACAATGCTCACCTTATGTATCTTCGACCCATAATATCTTTCATGTTCTGATTTAATAAAAGAATTTCCCACTGGAGTTGTTACATTTGAAACATCCAACTTTCGTTTCTGGTTCCTTTCATTGCCTTTCAATCCTTCAGCTTCATCATCGGAGATATATATCACGGGGGGTTTTCTTTTCATGTATCTGATAGGCTTCCTCATCAGAGTCACTTTGTTCAATTTTTTCCCGGAGTATAATCTTTTGCTCCCAACACCTTTGGATTTAAAGCATGTGAACGGTGCATATGACCATGCAACGATTCGTCGAAGACACTACCCGGAATATTATCATGATTCTTACTAAGTCCTTGTAATTGTTTTAATGACGACTCCATTTCCAAAATCTTGTTCATCATGTTTGTGCATAGCCTCTCTAACTGATCCTTATCTGCCAATTTTTTTCCATCTCTTTACTTGTTGTCTCTAGTTTATTTAATCGATCCAAAGGATTAAAAAAATTCAAAAGGTTACCCATTGCTATATAATCTTTAACCTGATGGATTCGGTAATAAAATTATACCTGAAGGGTGGCATCTAGATGGCATGCATGTACTGTCCCTTCCATGTTCTCCGTAACATTGCTATTCACCTATACAACATAAATGGAATTAGTGACCCTCGGTGACAAACCATTTAATGAATGAGACCATTTAGTTATTGAGACTGTTCTTACCCAGACAACTTGGAGCTGAGAGCAGGGTCCATGGTTTTATCCTCATCAGCCATAATTTTTTTATCAGAACCTATGCAACCATGTTTTTGCAGGGAGCAGAGAAAAAAAAGCAAAATGGTGAAAAACGGGTAGAAAACAGGTAGCCACGTTCGACGCACAAACTAGTAGCGAAACGACGCACAAAGAAACCATGTTCATGCTTACAATGTGCAGAGCATAGAAAAATCTTGTAATATTCTTAAAACTCGTTCTTGATAAAGAATTGAGCCAAAAAAAAATTTCTTGATAAAGAAAAAAAGAAAGCCAGAAAAAAAAGCAAACTCTCACGATTCATGCTCATATAAGAAAAGCGGCTTCTTTTGGATGGAGGGGCATAATACAGCAGGAAAATAGGAGCAGAAAAAGCAAGAGATAAAGAATGAAAAAGTACCCTTCATTGCCACTGCAAGCACCTATGGCAAACCTCAAAGCCAACAATTGTGTCTCTTTCCTGACTATGCTATCACTCTAACGCTTGTTCCTTCTCTACCTGACTTGATGCAGCAAATTTACGTCTAACAACTTTCAAATGAAAAAGATGGCAGATATTCACATCCCGCACAGGTTATATTCAAGCGGCGTCAAAGTATTCAATCCCACGCTCAAACATTTAAAAATTAAAATAATTATGCATTAATAATGCAGGAACACAGGGAAACACTAGAAGGGGGTTGAATAGTGTTTCTGAATATTTTTGAAAGCTTTTCGCAAACCGGTGTTAAAAACACGATTTCAGACAGGCTCTTAAAGGACTGTATGAAGTTTTCAGACGGTATAAAAATACTGATTTAAAACAATGTTTTATGCCTTTATAACATATCAGATTAATTACTCTAACCCCTTGATTAGTATAAAAAGAATTGACAAGAGATAAGGGTGAGAAAACTTAGCCAAGAAATTTATCCTGGTTCACTCACTACCACTGTGAGCTACGTCCAGTCCCAATGGCAAACAACCACTGGATTTCCACTATATGAATATTCAGATTACAAGCTTGAATGTGAGTACAGTCTCTCCAGACACAACGAGTACAGTCTCTCCAGACACAACGAGTACAGTCTCTCCAGACACCACGAGTACAGTCTCTCCAGACACAAACAAGTATTCTTTTCTGTCAAGCCTCTTCAGGCTCTACCACAAGTATTCTTTTCTGTCAAGCCTCTTCAGGCTCTACCAAGGTTTACAAAGAAAGGGGTTTAAGCTTTTAAACTATCCAAGTTTGAAGCTCAAACCAATACAATGTACAATAAAAACTGAGGTATGCTTAGGATATACAAATGTGTACAAAGAATTCTATCAGAGAGTTTTTACGGAGTAAAAACTTGCAGCGTGATGTTTCTCTTGGCTTTCTTGTATATTGATTTTCTCTCTTTTTCTTCTTTTTTTTGTTGTTGATGGTCTTCATAGAGAGGTATTTATATCCAAACTTTAATCCGTTGAAATACCACCGTTTAGAGATAGCATTAAATGCTATTTAATCCGTTGTGAGACATGCTTCTGAGAGCTCTGATATTTCTGACACGATACAAGGTTTCTCTTGCATTAAGGCTGCTACAAATGTTGTTGCAGAGGCTGCGTTGCAGAGATTTCCTCAGTGGTGTATGAAATTCAAAATCACCAGGAAAGGTCTCTGTGTTCCTTGCCGTAAACGTGTTTGAAAAGGTACGTGCAGCAGAGGTTCAGAAAAGTCTTCACAAGCTTCAGCAGAGAGTGTCACGTCATAAGTGAGACTTCAGACAGCACTGATACTTCAGACGAGTTGAGCTACTTCAGACAGCTTCAACTCTTCAGACGAGTTCTGCTTCTTCAGACAACTTCAACACTTAGTCTTTTTATGTAGGCTCATAGTGACTCTTGCTGAAATCATAGATAAATCATTAAAGCATATATGTATCTATGATAAATATTTTAACTCAAATTTGTTAAGCATTAAAACTTGGGAATTGAGTTGTCTTAAACATCATATTTTCTCTTATGATATTTTTGAGACTCAACATTCTCCCCCTTTTTAATGATGACAAATTTGTTTAAAATACATAAATCTGAAAGGAGTTTTAAAGATAAAAGAATAGATAGCTCCCCCTCAGATGGTGATCTCTTAAACTGATTTGATCAAAAATCAATTTCTTATTTACTCCCCCTGAGTCCTGTAATCACTTCAGATTCAGATTTTGTTAGATTTTAATACTCCCCCTTTTGTCATCAATCAAAAGGGAATAGCAGAGCAAAACAGTAACAGAGCAATAAGTTCACACAAAACATATATCATAATGTTAACAATGAACTCACAAAAAGATGAGATAAGCCACTGATTGTATATATGGGAATGTTCAGATAAAGAAACAAACAATCAGACACTTGTCATAAGCTTGAAAATAAACAAAAAAACAATGGCTAAAATGAACAGTTTAATCTTTCTTCTTCAGCAAGGCCTCAGTGAGAAAGGAAATCAAGTCGTCCTTAGCCTTGTTTATTGCACCTTCCACTGAGGTTTTCAAGTCTTGCTGACCAGATCTGATAAGCTGCTGTTCTTGAAGAATCTGTTCTTGTTGAGCAATCAGATGCTTAGTCTTCTGCTCTTGATCAGCACACTTCTTTGCAAGTTTCTGCACTTTGGACTTCAACTTCAGATTTTCCTTAGCCAAGTCTTGCTCAGATTCATAGAAGATGAGCTGGATGTAGGGGCAAACAAATCTAAGCATTCCAAATCCTGGCTGCAGTTTGTAGTCAGATGGGCTGAACACAGGGAAAAAGAAGGTGCCAATAGGATTTAGCAGAACCTAATCTTCATGGAAAGAGTCAGCAGGTGGGGGAAAGTGATCTCTCATATAGTGATATTTGACAGTGGTTGACTTTCCAAGTCCAACACCAGAATCAGCATCAGGACCAGTTGATCCAGAAGAAGATCCAGCATCTTCTCTGATCTTCCAGTAAGAGGACCACATCCAATCTTGAAGTAGATGATCCAGGCCTCCTCCTAGATTTGTGATGAATTCTGGTAAAGAGTCCCACTCTGATGGACTCATCACTTCAGACACAGGTGAGTTTTTCTTTGAATAGCTTTTAGCTTCTTTGAATTTCTCTTCCAGTAAGGGATACCTAGGAACTATTCTATCAGGTTTCACAAAGATTTTGGTGGTTGGCCTGATTGAACAGGTTCTAGGGGGCCTGTAGCCTCTCATCCCAACTCCCTTGTGCAGATCCCTCTGAAACAGATCAGACTCAGTGTTCAGCTGCCTCACAAAGCTCCATTCATCATTAGACAGCCTTAGGGAATCATTTGAGAATGGATTGATGGGAGCCCAGATATGTGCAAGAGGGATACCCTTCCTGATCTTGTCTAATCCACCTGAAGAAGCACTGTATTGATTCCTTACTTCAGCAGCAGTTTTCCTGATTAAGCCAGGATGCAAGGATACAGCAGGTGTTGATCTGAAATACTGTAGCTCTTCAGACAGGGTGCTAAACTTGGGCAGTGAGCAGGGATCAGCAAGCACTTGCTCTTCTTCAACAGAGAGCTCTTTTTCCAGAGAAGGTGTAGGAGGTGGAGGTGATGAAGGTAAGAGTGGTATTAGGGCAAGGTCATAGGTTTGTGGGGAAGGTAATGTAGGCTCAGAGAGTTGATTCTCTGAAGGTTGTGGTGAGGTAGGTTCAGAGGGTTTGTTTTCTGTTAGTGGAGGTGGTGATGGTTGTGATAGAGGTGAAGATGGTTGGTTTATAGGTGAAGGTTGTGGTGAGGGTTGTGGTGAAGGTTGTGGTGAAGGTTGTGAGGGTTGATGAGGTGTTTGTTTTTCTGGTGAGGAGGGTGGTGAAGGAGTTACATTATCAAATCTCACCTTAATTCTCTTGTAGGGAGGCTTGGTTATCTCAGATTCTTTTGCCTTTGCTTCTTCCTTCTCCCTTTGTGCTTGTTTTTCTTCCCTTTTCCTTTTAAAGTATTGTTGAGCTTTAACAAAATTTTGATACTTCTCAACTTCATCTTCTACTGTCAGCTGAGAGGCAATACTTCTAGTCACCCTAGGTTCAGGTGCAGTCTGAAGTAGCTTGCCTTTGGTTCTCCTTCTCTGAGGTGCACTTGACCTCTTCCTCTTCTTTGCTCCCTCGGCTATGGTTGCTTGCCTATCATCTTCAGCATAGGCCAATTGTGAAGCAATAGCAATAGCTCTATCAGTCTTTTCTTGTTCTGCTTTCTTCTCCAGCTCCTCCTGCTCCAGGGCAGTAGCCAATGCTGCCACCTGAATGAGTTCAGGATCAGATGGGCATGCAGCCAATGGCTCAGCTATAACTACATCAGTTTCTTCTGCCTCTTGAGCCTATCCTTCCATTTCAGAAGTAGGCTGTGGAGTCTGTACAGGTTCAGACAACTGACCCACAATTTCAGATGGCCTTTGTGATGCCTTCTGAACAGGTTCAGACACCTGACTCTGCACAGATGCAGATGCTACCTTAGCAGCACTCCTTACAGGTAACTTCTTCAATTTTGCTTGAGGAGAGGGTTTTGATGGCTTGAACTCATGCCTCCTTATGTCTCCTCTGAGTTCATTCTCAAGAACCTCCATTGTTGTCTGCCTTCTTGCAGCTTTCTCAAGAAGAAAGCTCTCCTTCATGGACGGAGAGGGAGGTCTTGGAGTCAGCTTCACTCCCATGCTCTTGAGGTTTGATTCACCAAACACAGGTTGTGAAAGGCGATAAAAAAGCCTTTCAATGGGAACTTTGAAATGCAGCAAGATTTTGGTGATGATGGTATTGTGAGGGAAGCTCCCAGCAGAATCTCTGAGACGCTTCTGCATGTGGTACATTATGATGTTGGGGAGGTTCACCTTCTTCTTCTGCAGTAGGTGAATCAGACAAAATCTTTCCAACTCAGAAACATGGTTTCTGCTTCCATTCTTAGGGATTATAGAGCACCCTAAGATGGCATGCAAAACCCTAGCCTTGCCTGACATATGCTTTGCATCCAAGCTTACTGGTTCAGAGGTGCCATATAGAAACTCTGTGAACTGCTTCTGTCCTCCATTTCTTGCTTCCCAGCCAGGAGTGAATACAACTCCTTCAGTTCTGACCTCACAGATGTGAGCAATGATATCTTCATCAACGAAGACAGGAACACCACGTACTGTGGCCTTGATGCTAGTGTAGATACCCTGAGGATTGGGTATTCCTCTGGCAGTAGCCCAGAAATCCAGCACACTTTGCTCATGCCACTGTGTCAAGTTGTGATTGAAATACGGAGTCCATCTAGCTGCATCGAACTCAGCAAACAAGTCCATTCCCAAAGATTGAAGATCCTCCAGAACTACACCCTTAGTTTTCACGATGTTGCTTCCAACAAATTTCTTAGGGGCCATTGGAGAGTTTTCTGAAGAACTTGAGAGAGAAAAAGAATTGCTTGTAGAAGAAGGATCTCAAGAGATGACTACTGAATAGTGAACAGTGAAGTTCTGTGACCCACTAGCTTCCGTATTTATAGATCCATAAAGCAATGATGGCATGTACTGGGTGCGCAGACATAGGAAAACGTGCGAAGTGGAAGAGACAAAATAAATGGAATTAAACCATCTCATAAAGCCACGTCATTTGTTTACTTCAGACAAGTGACAGATTTCAGAAACCCATATGAATTTCAGACAACCCAAAATTTCAGACAAGTTACTGTTTTCAGACAGGCTGAAATTTCAGATACATCATTTTTGACAGATCAGATCACACACATTCAAAATGCATGTATGTTCAGATTATTTCTAATGAACTTAAATCTATCTTCAGTCAGAGGTTTTGTGAATATATCAGCCCATTGATGCTCTGTATCAATAAACTGAATATCAACAATACCTTTCTGAACATAGTCTCTAATGAAATGATGTTTTATTTCTATATGTTTAGCCCTAGAATGTTGAATGGGATTTTTAGACAAATTGATAGCACTTGTATTATCACACAGAACAGGTATAGCAGATATAGTAATGTTAAAATCTTCTAACTGATACTTCACCCATAACAGTTGTGAGCAACAACTGGCTGCTGAGATGTATTCTGCTTCAGCTGTTGATAAGGCAATTGTGCTTTGCCTTTTGCTTGACCAGCTAATCATATTTTCTCCAAAGAAATGACATCCACCACTAGTGCTTTTTCTTTCAATTCTGTCTCCAGCAAAATCAGCATCACAGTAACCTATTAACCTGCAATCCTTACTTTTCTTATAGCACAGACCAAGATTAGTAGTACCTTTAAGATATCTGAAAATTCTTTTTAGAGCGTTGTAGTGAGTGCTCCTTGGATCAGATTGAAATCTAGCACACAGACATACACTGAACATTATGTCAGGTCTGCTTGCTGTTAGATATAGTAATGATCCAATCATTCCTCTATACAAAGTTTGATTCACTGGTTCTTCCTTCTCATCTTTATTTAAAGATGCAGAGGGATGCATTGGAGTTGGCATGGGTTTGCAATCATGTAAGTTAAACTTCTTAAGCATTTCCTTTGTATATTTTTCTTGATGGATCCATACACAGTCAGAATCTTGCTTAATCTGAAGTCCTAAGAAAAATTTTAGTTCACCCATTAAACTCATTTCAAATTCTGATTGCATTAACTCTGAAAACTCCTTGCATAATGAAGAGTTAGTTGAACCAAAGATAATGTCATCAACATATATCTGAACAAGTATAAGATCTTTGTTAGACTGTTTTCTAAAATGAGTTGTGTCCACTTTTCCTCTTTCAAAACCATTTGAGATTAGAAAACTACTCAATCTGTCATACCAAGCTCTTGGGGCTTGTTTCAGACCATAGAGAGCCTTTTTGAGTTTGAAAACATGTTCAGGAAAAACAATATCTTCAAAACCAGGGGGTTGTCTAACAAAGACTTCTTCAATGAGACCATTGAGGAAGGCACTATTAACATCCATTTGATATAGCTTGATGCCATTATTTACAGCATAAGATAAAAGAATTCTAATTGCTTCTAACCTGGCCACTGGGGCAAAAGTTTCAGTGAAATCAATACCTTCTTGCTGGTTGTATCCTTGAGCAACTAATCTTGCCTTGTTTCTGACTACCTTGCCTTCTTTAGACAGCTTGTTTCTGAACACCCATTTGGTTCCAATAATAGTTTTCCCATGGGGTTTAGGAACAAGGGTCCAGACATCACTCCTAGCAAACTGATTCAGCTCTTCTTGCATGGCTAGGATCCACCCTTCATCATGCAGAGCTTCATCAATGTTCTTTGGCTCTATTTCAGATAGGAGAGCAAGAGAATTCAGAATCTTGAATTTTGATATTGTCTTAACTCCTTCTGAAGTGCTGCCAATGATTTGCTCCTTAGGATGATGTGATTTGTATTTCCAATCAGGTTTCTGAGGAAGTATCACATCTGTTTGTTCTGTTTGAGACTCAACATTTGTCTGAAGAGGTTTAGTAACAATAGGTACTTCAGAGAGCTGCTCATCCTTCGAGCTGTTGTGGTCATTCAGCTCTATTCCTGCAAAGTCATCCTCTAGATCTGATAGTTCCTTATCAGTCTCTTTGTTATCATTGAATTTAACATGAATAGTTTCTTCAACAGTTAAAGTTCTAGAGTTATACACTCTATAGGCTTTAGATGTTTCAGAATATCCAATGAAAAATCCTTTATCAGACTTTGCATCAAATTTTCCAAGATCATCCTTGATGTTGAGTATAAAACATTCACATCCAAAGGTGTGGAAGTATGATATGTTGGGTTTTCTTCCTTTCCACAGTTCATAGGCAGTCTTTTTCAGAATTGGTCTTACCAATATTCTGTTTTGAAGGTAACATGTTGTGCTAACAGCTTCTGCCCAGAAGGATCTTGGTAAGCTGCATGAGTTGAGCATGGTCCTTGCCATCTCTTGCAAACTTCTGTATTTTCTCTCAACAACCCCATTCTGTTGAGGTGTTCTAGCCACAGAGAAATTGTGTGAGATCCCATTCTCATCACATAACATTTGAAAGTTTGCATTCTCAAACTCTCCACCATGATCACTTCTTATAACAGAAATACAGAATCCTTTCTCATTCTGTACCTTCTTGCAGAATATTGTGAAATTCCTAAAAGTCTCATCCTTGCTTCTTAGGAATAACACCCAAGTGAATCTAGAATAATCATCAACAATGACCAAGCCATATTTCTTACCACTAAGACTTTCTGTTCTAATAGGACCAAACAAGTCAATGTGTAAAAGTTCTAGTGGTCTGCTAGTTGAAACAACATCTTTACTCTTAAAAGAGTGTCTTGTTTGTTTCCCTTTCAGACAGCTTTCACATAAAATGTCAGATTTGTATGAAAGCTTAGGCAATCCTTTAACAAGATTGTGTTTTGCTAATCTTGAGATTAATCTCAAGCTGGCATGCCCAAGTCTTTGATGCCAAATCTGTTTTTCATCTTCAACAGAAATGAAACACTTTACATTTTGACTTGCTAGATCCTCTAGATCAATTTTGTACACATTGTTGTGTCTCTTAGCAGTAAAGAGGATTTGCTTAGAGGAGTCTTTGACTATGCATCCTTCCTTAGTAAAGGATACCACATAACCACTGTCACATAATTGACTTATGCTCAGTAAGTTATGTTGTAGTTCCTCCACTAGAAGTACATTTTTAATAAGGGATGAAGGAGATATACCTACAGTCCCTATTCCAATGATCCTCCCTTGATGATTTCCACCAAAGGTGACCATTCCACCAGCTCTAGGTCTAAGGTTTTGGAACAAAGACCTTTCTCCTGTCATGTGTCGCGAGCACCCACTGTCCAGGTACCATTTGTGGGGTCTCCTTTGTCTTGTTAAACACATCTGCAACAGGAATAATTAAGTTTTTAGGTACCCATATTCTTTTGGGTCCTTTCTTGTTAGCTTTGGGCCTTGTCTTTCTCCTGTGTTTGCACTGAGCCACATTGTGTCCAGGCTTACCACAGTGAGAACACCCAGTAACCTTCTTTTTAGAAAAATTTAAGACAGTGGGAGGTTCAGACAAGTTATGATCACAAAAGCCTAGTCTAGTTTTGTCAAGGGAATACCTTTGACTTCCAAGCATTATATTCAGATTTTTAGTTCCTTTGACAAATTTGGCCAGATCTTTTGTCAGTTCCACAACCTGCTTCTGAAGTTTCTTATTTTCTTCAGACACAACTTGTGAACTGCAGTTTTTAGTCTCAAGAACCTTTTCTTTGAGCATAATATGTTCTATCTCAAGTGCCTCATATTTGTTACACATTTCTGTGTGGGCTTTGGATAGATTCTTATACTCTTGGAAAAGTTCTTGAGAACTTTCCACCAGATCATCATACATTTCTTGTAGAGTAAGAGGAAATACCTCAGCTTCAGAGCTGTCTGAGGATGGTAGACTAGCCATGAGACACAGATTTGCCTTTTCTGAAGTATCTTCTTCTTCTTCTGAGGTTGATTCATCAAGATCTTCCCATGTTGCCATGAGACTTTTCTTCTTTTTGGAAAACTTCTTCTTGAAGTTGTTCTTCTTCAGTCTTGGACAATCAGCGATAATGTGTCCTGGTTGCTTACATTCAAAGCAAGAAATTTTATCAGGGTTAGACTCTTTACCTGTCTTACCTGATTTGGATGATGACGGTTGGTTCTTTCTGAACTTTCCTCTGTTCTGCAACATTCTCTTGATCTTTCTGCTTAAAAGAGCAAGATCATCTTCATCTTCTGAGCTGTCTTCAGAATCTTCATCTGCTTCTGAACTGTCCTCAGCTTGCATAGCCTTCATGCTGCCATGCCTAGACTGTTTGACCTTGGAGTTTAGAGCCAGAGACTTCTTCTTGTTGTCATCTTCTCCAAGCTCAAGTTCATGGACTTTGAGAGATCCCAACAGTTCTTCCATTCTTAGAGAGTTCAAATCTCTTGCCTCTTGAATGGCAGTGACTTTTGGTCTCCAGGACTTAGGTAGACTTCTTAGAATCTTTCTGTTGTTGTCTCCAGATTCATAGGTTCTTCCTAAGGACCTGAGTCCATTGGTTATGGTCTGAAACCTCCCAAACATTTGGTCAATAGTTTCAGTTTCTTCCATCTTAAACATCTCATACTGATGCATAAGCATGCTGATTTTGGATTGCTTGACAGTTTCAGTCCCTTCATGGGCTGCTGCAAGAGTATCCCAAATCTCCTTGGTAGAAGTGCATCCATGGACCTTCTCATATTCTGATTTATTCAAGGAACATATCAGATAGAGTTTGGCTTTAGCATTCATCTGGACTCTGGTCTTCTGCTCCAGGGTCCATTCAGTCTTAGGTATAGGCAAACCATTTTGCATAGGCACATAATCTCCATCAGTGACCACCTCCCAAACATCAATGTGTTGCTCTCAATGAACAACTTCATACGATCTCTCCAGTAGTGGTAATCCACTCCATTGAATGCTGGGGGTCTTGTGATAGAGGCTCTTTCTGTGATGTATTGCCTGTTGCTGTTAGAAGCTTCCATTTGGATCTTTCAGTCCTCAGTCACTTGTTAGGTGCTTCAACCCTGAGTAGAGCTCTGGTACCAACTGTAGGAACACAGGGAAACACTAGAAGGGGGGTTGAATAGTGTTTCTGAATATTTTTGAAAGCTTTTCGCAAACAGGTGTTAAAAACACGATTTCAGACAGGCTCTTAAAGGACTGTCTGAAGTTTTCAGACGGTATAAAAATACTGATTTAAAACAATGTTTTATGCCTTTATAACATATCAGATTAATTACTCTAACCCGTTGATTAGTATAAAAAGAATTGACAAGAGATAAGGGTAAGAAAACTTAGCCAAGAAATTTATCCTGGTTCACTCACTACCACTGTGAGCTACGTCCAGTCCCAATGGCAAACAACCACTGGATTTCCACTATATGAATATTCAGATTACAAGCTTGAATGTGAGTACAGTCTCTCCAGACACAACGAGTACAGTCTCTCCAGACATCACGAGTACAGTCTCTCCAGACACAACGAGTACAGTCTCTCCAGACACAACGAGTACAGTCTCTCCAGACACCACGAGTACAGTCTCTCCAGACACAAACAAGTATTCTTTTCTGTCAAGCCTCTTCAGACTCTACCACAAGTATTCTTTTCTGTCAAGCCTCTTCAGGCTCTACCAAGGTTTACAAAGAAAGGGGTTTAAGCTTTTAAACTATCCAAGTTTGAAGCTCAAACCAATACAATGTACAATAAAAACTGAGGTATGCTCAGGATATACAAATGTGTACAAAGAATTCTATCAGAGAGTTTTTACAGAGTAAAAACTTGTAGCGTGATGTTTCTCTTGGCTTTCTTGTATATTGATTTTCTCTCTTTTTCTTCTTTTTTTTGTTGTTGATGATCTTCATAGAGAGGTATTTATATCCAAACTTTAATCCGTTGAAATACCACCGTTTAGAGATAGCATTAAATGCTATTTAATCCGTTGTGAGACATGCTTCTGAGAGCTCTGATATTTCTGACACGATACAAGGTTTCTCTTGCATTAAGGCTGCTACAAATGTTGTTGCAGAGGCTGCGTTGCAGAGATTTCCTCAGCGGTGTATGAAATTCAAAATCACCAGGAAAGGTCTCTGTGTTCCTTGCCGTAAACGTGTTTGAAAAGGTACGTGCAGCAGAGGTTCAGAAAAGTCTTCACAAGCTTCAGCAGAGAGTGCCACGTCATAAGTGAGACTTCAGACAGCACTGATACTTCAGACGAGTTGAGCTACTTCAGACAGCTTCAACTCTTCAGACGAGTTCTGCTTCTTCAGACAGCTTCAACACTTAGTCTTTTTATGTAGGCTCATAGTGACTCTTGCTGAAATCATAGATAAATCATTAAAGCATATATGTATCTATGATAAATATTTTAACTCAAATTTGTTAAGCATTAAAACTTGGGAATTGAGTTGTCTTAAACATCATATTTTCTCTTATGATATTTTTGAGACTCAACAAATAATAGTATGTAAGGGATAATTGCTATAATTAAAATTATTACAGTGGTTAAAAGGATAATTAAATTAATCTAAATAGTATAATATAAAGTAAGAGATAATCTATACTTCTATCTAATATATAAAGGCGAGACCTCTTTTTGGTGTCCACATTTTGTTTCCAAATGTACCCCTAATTCATTTTAAAACTACTTTAAAATTTGATGACTTAAATGATAAGGATAATATTTTAAATTTAAATTAAGAAATATGGATTAAAATTAGAATAGGAAAAAATAGAATCAATCAGGATTTGAATTTGAATTGTAAAAATAAAGTTTAGTGTTAAAAAAGTTATCATAAAAAAACAGAATTCAATGTATCATCCAAATTTATAGAAAGATTTGAATTTGGATTATTAATCTATATTTTTCAAAATTACTTTAAAAATTCGCGACTTAAATGATAAAGATAATATATTAAATTTAAATTAAGAAATATGGATTAAAAATAATAATTTCAATTAATAATTTCCAATGTGTATCTACATTTATCCCAATTTTTTTTTTATCTCCAATGTGTGTCACTATCTTTAAAAATAATAATTTCAATTAATTTGTGCCCCTAATTACACTAGTTTTCATGATATTACAACTAACATGTGACTTGAATGATATTACAAGCTGTAAACTACAAAGATATTTCAATTTTAAAATCACAATTTAAATTAATGCCACTAACACTAACATTAACTCTAACCCTGATTCTAGCCACAAATTGCATGATATTATTACAGATTGTAAACTACAAAGCTTGCCTTAACCAAACATGCCTCACTGATAGCCATGCAAGCCATCCCATGTTCCCTAACCCTAACATGCATGAAATTACAAGCTCTAATTAGCAATTATTCCATTAACACAACCTGTGACTTGATAACCATGCTTCTTCATCCCATCTTTCCTAACCTTATACCTTATACCCTAACCTGTGACTTGCTTCCAATTTCAACTGCTAAACAATGCACCTTCTACTAAATGAAAGTTTACATTTAAATAGTCAATCACTTTTATGATTAAAGGACCATGGACTGAATTCGAATTTAGGGACTGTCAACTTCATTCACCTATCACGTGTCTTATATAGACATTTCTATTTTTAAAATTACAATTTAAATTAATGCCACTAACACTAACCTTAACCCTGACCCTGATTCTAGCCACAGATTGCATGATATTATAGGTTGTAAACTACAAAAGTTTGCCCTAAACAAACATGCCTCACTGATAGCCATACAAGTCATCCCAATGTTCAATTAACAATTATTCCATTAACATAACCTCTACAATACACAAACATGCCTCCTAAGCCGACTCACTTCAAATTTCAAATGCTAAACAATGCACCTCTACTAAATGTAAATGTGACATTTAAATAGTTAATCACTTTTAAGATTAAAATACACATTACATATATGTAATTTTATATATGGTTGCCTCAATAAAATTAGTTTTATATATTTGTGGGATAAATTTATAGACTAATTTTTTATTCAAAATACACATTACATGTATATCTTTTATTATCTACTATCTCCATTTCTATTTATTTGACTCATTACATGAAACACACAAATTAAGATATACAATAAACGTGTTAATTTACATATATACTTATTTATTGTATTTTTTCCTAATACACTCCTTATCTCACTATTTTATTCATTATTTTTTCACCTATTATTTCTCTTATTATGAGTAAAATAGAAAAATATAATTAATACATTCTTAAACTTCTAAACATGACTAATTAATAGAAAAAACATCCTTGAAATGAAAAAGATAAATAAAAACAAAGGTAGTATCTTTCTAAGCTCAAATCAAATTTTATTTCTTTTTTTTTGTGAGAATACCAACTCATTAAAGGAACAAGGACAACTGGTACAAAAAGGCAAGGGCCAAACCCACTAATCTCTTTTTGGTGGAGAACCCACTAACCTGTTATTGAGCCCAGAAGAGAAAGTGCACACCTTTGCTCTTTAAAAGCCCAATACCTACTAATTTAATTCCTCTTTAAAAGCCCAATAGCTTTAAAGTTTTTTTTTTTTTTTTACTTTTTTTGTCAACTTTTATTTTTACTAAACCCCGTTTGTTATGCTTTTGTTCAGTTCAACCCAATTGCTCCGATAAGGACTAAACCAATCATCACCATGCTTGAGGAGGTCAGAGTCTACATTATGACCACCATCAGATCAAACAAATTGAAGCTGGAGAAACACAATGGTCACCTGACACCAGTCCAACAAAGCAAGCTTGAAAGGGAGAAAAGGGAAAACAATAGATGGGCTCCAATTTGGGCAGGTAATACATTTTTAATTCTGTTATTACCACATTTTTAAAGTCCATCCCCAACTGGACCAGCAATTCCCCAGGATGGTTCCTCAGATCCACTTCAGTTTATGCCAACTCCAGGCTTCAAGAACATGGAATCTTATGAAGCATTTTCATATTTCTTAGTCTCTAGGTTGTCATTACCTTTATTTTGCTATTAGTGACTTTTTTGGAATGTAATTTGGTGGTTAAGTTTATTTTGGATGAGCAAGTGATTATAATCCTTGTTTTGAACAAATGTAGATGTTGCTGTGTTTAGAACAATTAAAGATGCTTACTGCATCTTGCTTATATATGAATTCAGACTTCTTATGTTATTTATCTACTTAAGTTATAGTATGTTGCTACTTATCTTTTGAATTTATGATTTGGTTCAATTATAAAAATGTTATTCACAGATTATGGCAACTTTAATATAAATTATGGACTGCATAAATAAATAAGAAAAGTCATATTCATTTCAACTAAGGATAACCTTCCATTACATAGATGAAATTACTTTGAACCCCCTGACCCTAAAATCCCACAATAACAAAGACTACCCTTTCCACCAAACTCCTAAGAAAAAACCCAAAACCATACACAACAGCATATTTGTCAACCTAATCCTCCTAATTTCAATATCCAAATTCTTCAGCATCCTTGCCATATTTAACTTCCATACTTCATCATTCTATGTTGAATGAAAGCCCTTTGCAGATGTAGCTTCACTATTGCAGTCTTCTGCTACAATTTCACTGTCAACCCACATAAAATAATTGCATCTCTTTGCAACCTACATAATATATCAGCAATAAAAGCATTACTGCAAAATCATACATACACGAAAAGGGAATGAAAAGGGAAAGGGAAAGGGGTTCCAATCAAAATAATATCACAAATGAAACCGTACCTTCAATTTAGGGCATCCATAGAATAACCTTCTTGGGTTCTTCTCAGTTTTTGAAACCCTAATCACTGCTCTGAGATTACACACACATTTCCTTTCCCCTGGAAACCTCTGAAATCCCTGAGATGATTTGGATCCTTCGTTGTTCATAGCTTACAAATGTATAGGAAACAGAAAGAACAAAGCCTGGGTGCGCGCTGCAGGAAGGAAGCTTAACACTGGTGGAGGAAAAGAGAAATGAGGAAGAAAGGGGAATGATGAAGAGGGAGAAGATGAGGCCGTTTGGAATAATCCCTAAAACTTATCAAAATATAAAAAACGACTGTGTTTCAGCCAACATGAAAACCCTGTCATCACTTAAACAGCCCAGGTCAGCAGGAATTAACATAGAATTAACATCAGGGACCTAATTGCCCAACGGATTTAAAAGCCAGGGACCTAAATGCACGACGGGTCAAAAGTCAGGGACCTAAGTGTTAGTTTACTCAAACAATTTAATTAAAGGACATACAGATCTTCAAGAAATCACAATTTAATGTCCCTATTTATGAAATCATGCAACTTGGATCACACATAAGCTAACATTCCTTATCACCCAATAGCTCAATTACGTATTTTTTATCTAGTCAAGAAAAATCATAAACTATACATCATCATCATCATATTATAGAAATTCTAGAAAGGAAGATGTCAAATAATGATTCTCATATGCACCACCCCACAGCCACAGAAAACTTAACAAGTATAATTGAGGTCTAAATTCCAATGACCAAAATATCATTTCAGAAATAAAAAAAAAAAATCAAATTCCAATTAAAGTTCTGGTCTGTCTAAAACCTCAACAGATCACCCTAAAACTTAGCAAGTATGAAGACAAACTGTTTTATTTTAAAAACACAAAAGGATGAAAATAAAACTTCTTGGACAGAAATGAGGAATATCAGAAAATACAGCAAGACTTATCCATGCTACTTACTGAATTTAATGTCCGAGACAGTCAAATATAACTTATATAACATCATGATAACAATGTGCTTAACATCATAATAATCTATTTGCTAAATCCACGTCGTCATCTTATCAAGTCTTAGAAATAATTTCAATTAATTTCTCAATATTGCAGGAGGTCAAGGTAGGCATGTTTAGTGATCTAGGTTATCCATATTTCCCCTGATTTCTTCTTGCCCTCGTCAATGGTTTTAACTGTATTAAATGGTTTTGGGAAAACAAACATGACTATCACAATTGCACAACTCACAACTTGAAAACTGAGTAATTTGATGCATAAAATTTGAAAATGCAACAGTGAAACACAAAATAGAGAAGATAGACCAAGTACTCTCCTATATTGTCCTAAGCCTACCTAGCCAAAAGAAATGAATAGCAATAAAATGGTTAAAAAGACTCAAAAGCACTTTATGAATTTCATCCTTTACATAAGAGACAGAGTTACATCATAATGACTGCACAAAATAAAAAAATAATTGTATTCCATAAATTAAACAAATCACTGTCTTTATGTCTGTAAAATGCTGGTTGAAGACTATGAGAGCAGTCCAAAAGTCAACATTCCGTACCTCATATCTACCTACCTTCCGCAAGGTATTACACCCATATCTTTGGGAACATGCAAACCAATTGACAGAGAACATTAGCCCTGTAACGATGAGTCTTGTATCAGAATCTGGAAGCATCAACACCTATCAAGACCCTAACACAATTGATAATTGCCCCAGTAGTATAGTCCATATTGAAGAAAACTCCTATCAAGACCTTAACACAATTGAATTGATAATTGCCCCTGTAGTATAGTCCATTATTTTAAATACAGGCCCTTCTGAACAATAATTAGAAACATTGGGAATAATTAGAACAATTTAAGAGAGTGATTACTAAACTTATAAACATTGATAATAATTAGAAACCCCAATACCTTAAACTTGTTTGGGGCTTCTCTTGTCACATTCTCTACTTTTAATGTGGTAAGCTATAACTAAATAAACATAAAAACAAATAATTTACATGGGTCATTAGTCCTTACTCCTCACCATCTAAAAGTACATTCCATTCCACTGTGCTTAAAGATAAGAAAATGAAACTCCTTTCTCTTCACACTCAGAACATCTAAATCTAACAAATCATACATCTTCAATAGTAATGCAATACCCATCTTCAAACCTAAGTTTAAAACGGGTTATCAATACAGACTGCAAGGAAAAGGGCAAAGAAAAAGCAATACCTTCTTTGGGTGCAACTCAAGATATATATTTGAGACTTCAGTCTATCAACTTCACTTTCTCTGTTGAAGACAAAAAATTATAAAAAAAATGTTCAGAGATGATAATGAAGCACCGTTTCAAATAAACCACCCAGAATAGCCAAATTGGATAGTAGAATACATGTCCTCTAGAGGGATATATGGAACCCAGTCCATTTTCATTTGCTTCATGGGAATTATCTCTTCAGCCTCTCTCTGAACTGAGTTAATCCCAATTTTATCAGATGGTGGGAAAGGTGATACGACCTAATATTACAAAAGGAAGTTGAAACATAATCAAAATTGATACAATTACAAAGTTGATTCCAACATTTAAAACTAAAAATCTATTAAGTGGGAAATCCAAATAAAACCTTAACACCGAAAAAGGGCATAAGTATTTTAATATGCCTAAGAACCATGTCTGAGAAGGAGTGACATGCAAATCACAGCTAGAAAGCACAAATCACTATCATTGTTTGCATGATAAAATGATCAATTTTCACCCAAAAAAATCTTATGAGCAATAAACAATTTAGCCAACATATGTAAATGTTAATAAAGCCCAGTTTGACAACTTACAGCTACAACAACAGGAATGCAGACAACTTTGCTTTCCTCTTTGAACCATACCAGTTGAGCTGAAAATGTCAAGAATGATAAGATGTAAGATGAATGACCAAATAAGGAGAATGGATACATATCACATTTAAGTTGTGTCCTTGCAGAATATCAAAACACTGAAGTTTGCAAGCTACTTAGGCTCAGTGCAACCAAAGAGATAAACCTTTTTCCCATGTAGTACACCACCCTCTTCAAATGCATTCTGAACACAATTTAATGATTCAATTAAGCAGTTAAGTAGTAAAGATAATAAAAGCTAGAACTTCAACGACAATACTCACTTCCAGGTTAGAGAAATTCCACTTGTATTGATAGACAAAATCCAATTGATCCCACTGACAATATAAATAAGAGAAAGTAAGAAAAATACGATACAACAATCAACGCATTAAAGAGGAAATTTTGGGAAATAAACAAACCTCTGTTCCAACAGGGAATGTTTCCCTCCATAAGTCTTCCTACAAATATTTATCAGTAAAAGCAACAATTATTTGCCAAATACTACAATTTGGATCATGGAATAACACTTCAACCATAATTATTTAGAGAGAGGGTAATTATTTAAATTGCTTTAAATTGCAAAGCATTTCTCTTGATTTTTCTTTGATTGGGGTAATTATTTAGAGAGAGGGTAATTATTTATAGAATGATATATTTCATAAATTTAAACTATAAAACATTATATGTGCATAATACAAAGAATATAAATTGTACTGTTTATTTAAAGGCAAAGTTTGTTACAGTGGACAGGACAAAGGACCAATTGAGACTATTAACATAGGATTGGTGCTATCAAAGAATCATAGATGATATTCAACATACAGGACAAAAGGAATACAACTATATGGGATTGGATTACCATTTACCAGGTTTCAATTAAAGAAGAAAATGGAATAAAACACACAAATGCAATATTGAAACGCCTGAACATCTGATCCAAAACTGTACAAATATGGATGTGAAGCAGTACTGATCACGCATCTAAAACATTCAAGCTCACATGGATAAACACATCAGAGAAGTGGTAATTCAAAATTTACACTATTATATATTAGCAAACAATAAATTATCAGCTAATTAAAAAAATTTATACCCGACGGTTCAAAAAGTTTAAAGAATAGTAATAAGTCCTCTTTAAACTTCTCAGGAGGAAGAATAGGCCGCAAATCCTAATTCAATGTGCAAGCATCAATAACAAATCCACATCAGCTGTGACTAAGTTGAAAGGGACGGGAATAATATATGCTATTTTATAGTCACTACTCAGTACCACACTATCAGAAAGACGAACCTGCCCCATTTCCAGTTCTAAAAATAACTTCAGATCTACAGTAGAGAAGTGGTAATTCAACAGTTACACTATTGTATATTAGCAAACAATAAATTATCAGCTAATTCAAAAATTTTATTCCCGGCGGTTCAAAAAGTTAAAATAATAGTAATAAGTTCTCTTTAAACTTCTCTTAATTGTCCAACCTACAATGGACAAAGCACGAAATCACAAATATGATTAGGAAGATAACCATTAAATATAATGATTAAAGAATATAAGAAGATTTAAGGGAAATAAAAAAAACAGAACCTAAAAAAGAAAAAGAAGCAGGATCATAAACATCAATATTAAAAATCAACTGTGCAGTGTGCATATTAAAAATCCATGGTGCACATAAACATAAACCAAACATATACTATATGCACCCCCAACTTGTAATGACCTTGGCGGTATTTCTTGGTTCCCTTGGATCAGGTGGTGTTGGGTTTCTGCTGGTCTTTACAGCCCAAAATCTACATCCACGGGTGCAAGTATCCCCAAGAACCATAATTGTAGCAGTTGCAATACCATCTCACGCATTCAAACACTGTCCATAAGAGTATAAAGGTCAAAACATTATATTTAGAAAATTAGACCATAAACATCTTACCAAAAGAATTTATTGTTAATTACATTTAAATACAACTTCTTTCTCTGTCTTGAGTCAGAAGGCTATTTGTTTCTCATGTTTGATTTCATTTTGATTCCCTAATCAAGATAAACAAAACACAACATCAGTATTAATCAATCAATGGTAAAGTTCACCTAGAGGGATTCCTGTCTAAAGCTCTCACATACACAATGAAGAACTGGAGAAAAAAATGAAAAGGCAAAATCTGTCTAAGAGTTAGAGCAAGGAATAATGTTAAAAGATACAAAATAGTTCAAAGTAATGTGAAATATATAACATAATTAAAACCCATCATAACAAAAGCTATAATGAAAGATTGAACAAAGCCAATGTAGGCTCTCTCTGTCATTGGTAACCCCTAAGGAAGCACCTTAAACTCATACCAACCATAAGTTATATCCAGTCGTCACTATTACCTCTTATGAATAATTTTGTATTCTATTTCCCCAAATTTAGTCCTGAGCAACCCATCACATAGAGAAGCTAATCACCCGAGTTGTAATTCCACTAAAAGTGCAAGGATTACAACTAACCTACATGGATCAAAATGAAGCCACTGCCCTTATAAAAAAAATCAAATTTTCAATAAACCCACTTATCAAAACTCAAATACTCAACAAACCCATTTATCAAAAATCAAACTTTCAAGTTTGAACTAATCCATTTATCAAAACTGAAACTTTCAACAAACCCATTTATCAAAAACCAAATATTTATCGAACTCGTTTTATCATAAAATAAATTTTCAATGAAGAGCAAAACTTGACTGAAAATTAAAAATAGAACCTCTCCTATATTAGGGCGTTGTGCTTCCTCGGAGATAGTGTTGAGCTTCAAATGGGAGAGTGATACTTGCATCTCACGGAACCTGTCACCATGAGGAGCTCTCTGTCTCAACCACTCTGGCTTCTTCACGTTCGGATTATTTGCATAGTCTAATTTGCATATGAATTAATTAAGTAAACATAACTAATTTGCATGCAAATAAACACATCACTTGCAACTTTTGGATTCTAAAACACCGTGATAAATAATGAAATCAATTATGAAACACAATAGCACCACTTTCACAGAGTGAGTCATGAATAAAAAGGGGCAAATTGACGCAATGAACACAGAGATCTAAGAACAAAAAAGGTCAGAAAAAGCAATGAAAAAAAACATAGGAAGAGAGAGCGAGACCATGACCGCGGCAGCCATAACCATTGAAGGCACCCATCACCGTCGTCGTGACCGTACCGCCATAGGCTCCGCTGGCGAGAGTGCGAACAATCCCCACAGAGTTAGACCCTCCGCATGTCCCTCTGTCTTCCTCACCCGACGTTTTCTCCCGTCTTCACCGCCCCATTCACACACCAGCGACATCCCAGGCGCGCACAACCGTCCCCGGGGACCATCGTGGCCGCCCTTGGCTCCGCGCACATCCACCTCCACACCTATGAAAGACCATTCGAAGAAAAAAGATCGAGTGCGATTTGAGAGGGTTTAGGCAGTTATTTTGTAGAGAAAAGAAAAGAAGTGTGTGGGGAGTGGGTTTGAGGATTTGGGTGGTTTTTTTGGTGAGAGGATTTGGCGGTTAAACAGTTGGTATTCAGAGTGGAAAAGAGTTATTTTACAATCAGAAATCGTATTTTGGGTAGTTTTATTAAGAGGGGTATTTTGGGTAGGTAAAAGTGGAAACCAAAAAGAGGCCATCCCCTTTATTAATAGTATAGATTAAATATAATAAAATGAAGATGAAGTACTGATAATTAAGCTATTAACTAGTAAAGGCAAATTATCAGCAACGAATGAATGGGAGCAACACATACCCTTCCCCAGCCAACCAGTGCCCCTATACAAAGCATTTCGAAAGGTTACAAAGTATTTTAGAAAATAAAAAGGTAACAGATAATTGCAATTATTGAGAAAATGACACTATGTCACAGGACTATACTATTAAACAATGAAATTTTGCCTCCCCACCATTATAGAATACAAAAGTAAATATGATTCAAGGGCCTAGATTGATGAACACACCAATTTTTTGTCAATCACATCTTCTAACTGCATCTGTATTAGATTTAGAAGTGACAAAGGTGAATGTTAGTTGTAACAAATTGACTAGTTTACATTTAAGATTCAATAAAACACCCATAGCAAGTTTTCCTCTTCAAGACTTCCTTTACTTTCATATCCATATTAAAATTTAAAAAGATAAATCTTCTTTCAGATTCATTAATAATAAAACTAAAACATCTTGTTACTGTCATACACACAGTCAGAGTTATAGCCCTTATTTAGACAATAAAGAAAAAGGGAAAGATGAAAAACACATAACATCCTGCAGGTTCTACTTCCCAGAAGGAGTTTGCAATGTAATTGCTACAAATCTGAGCATTTATACTTCATTACTTTACGAAAGTCTCCAAATATTATTTATTCTTATCATCACTGTTCCAACAGATGCCCACAATAATGGCCATTACTAGACAACACACACTGCTAAATGTGGAGCCAAGGAATGACCAACTTCAAGTCTAATGTTCATAATAAAAAGCCTTTAGTACATAATCACTCCCTGGTAACAAAGAACATTAGAAAATCCAGTTCCAAAAGTATTCTATATATTATTTTAATTTATTGTAGCAAATTAATTATATCTAACAAACAGAATGAACTGGAGAGAGAGATTTTTCTGGTTGGAGCAAGAATGGTTGGAAGATCACATGTAATAAAGGTTAAAAAAGGATATACATGATTCAATTTGTCATGCTACAATACAATAGCAGGTAAAGTGAAAAGGTTTTATAAAAGAGGTAGTAAAGAAGCATACTGTGATAGAATAGAAATCAAGTTTAAGACCAGATGCTAGGCCTTTTTCCCTCTGTGAGGAATATATTGTACAGGCAACTTAGCATAGAATAGAACTGCATGCATTTACATTGAAATCTCGCATTCCTGATATTCTAGTAGCCTTAAGAAGTGTCTCATTTAATCCATATGTCCACCCCTGCAGAAATCATTAGCTTTTCATATCCAAGTTTCCAAAACAACAAAAAGGAAATAGGAACCTAAAATTAGAAGGGATCAGGTCATGGTAACAACCATTACCAATGAAGGAATGCTTGACAATTGTGTCTTCAACCTAAAGGGATCTGCTTTTATCAACTCCTCCACCACCTCAAGATTCTGACCCTTCACTGCCATGTGAAGTGCTGTTTGGCCTTTCTTATCCGTCCTTGTTGCAACCCCAGGCTACTTCTCAAAAAGAGGTTTCACAACCTCCAAGTGTCCATTTTTTGCAGCAGAATGCAGAGCTATTTTTCCATTACTTCTAGCAATGTGTTTCCACAGTCATTGACAATTCAGGATGAGCCTCCATAAAAATCTTCAGTATATCTGTAACATGGCAAACAGAATTGAGATTCCCTTTGAAAACCACATGGTACAAACAACAAAGAAAAACAAACAGATAATAAACTACATTGAAGATATACCTATATCCCCTTATTTGGCTGCAATGTGAAATGCATCAAAACATTTCTTGCTTTAATTCCAGCATCAGCAAGATCAATATTGAATCATCTCCCTAACCACATCAACATAACCATATTCAGCAGCAACCAATGCTCATTAATCATTATAGTAACATATGAAATGGATTTCAGATCAAACAGGTCTAAGTTCAAAATTCATTAAAGAAGGTCACATAGAAATATCAATCACATTTGACACAACCACAAAAAAACAATTTCTTTTTCTTTTCTTACTTTAACCACATAGCTTGAGAAAATCAAAGTTATACCTCAGTACCTCACCCACTAGTTCCCCGATATATTTCAATTTTCTCATGCACTAAATTGGAACAAAAGGCCTTCTGTAATAGAATCCAAGTTATAATTCAACTCCAATGTTACCTCAAGAGCTAAATCCAGCAAATTAATAACTCAATAACTAACTAAAACCTCATATTGAACAGATCTTATAGAACCTTCGAACACTAAACTAAAAACCCACTCGAAACAACTCAACAAAATCCACCTACAACAAAAAAAAAAACAAATAAAATAAGAAAACACTCACGGGAGTCTTAACGACGATGGCTTCGGTGTCTTGCTCAGGATTTCGGCATTGGTCGGGGGCGAGAAATTAAAAACTGGGAGAGAAAAAGAGAGAAGAAAATGAGAGAATGAAAGAGAGAAACGAGGAAGAATTGGGAGATTTCGTTCGATACAGTGGGTACGTCGACGAAGAAGAGGAGGAGATTTGGTTCAGATTCCTTGGGACGCTGATGAACACCACAATAGGTCAGGACCTACACACAATACTTCTTATATTCAGGATTGATTGGAAAATAAAAAATAATTACATTAATATTTAACCATTCCAGTATTTTACAGGTTGCCAATTATAAATCTTAGCCATTAAATTAAATTACTACTAATATGACCGTTAAAAAAGTGATTTCACCCATGGGGTGATTCATGGTAGTCGTGGCCTGAATATAAATACATTTTCAATGTTAAAAATCCGTTTTTTGTTTAACCACAGGTGAACCGGAATTTTTTCCATCCACGAGACTCAGACCTGAGCCCTTGCTTAAGGGCAATCAAACGTGTACCACTTGAACCAACCTCGTTGACATGGATATTTGGACTTAACTATATTCAAAGAAGTATTTATGTTTTGATTTTTTATTTACTAAAAACCTTAGGGAACTTTTTATGATTTATAGAATAAATATTAATAATAATAAATTTTTGTTAAAAAAAAATTACCTTTGAAACAGCCAGCAAATTCTCTGCAGTTTCATCAACTCGGCTAGCATGACAAGTTCCCTACCTGCAGCGGGAATTTCGACGGCGAACTCAGTGTAGCAATACACAGAGAGCAAAGTGGAGATGTCGTAGACGACGTATGACAACACCACCGTCAGTCCTTATCCTCTTTCGCCTCGAGTCTGGTGAGGACGAATATGCTGGAACCGATGACTGCTCCAATACCGAACCACGTCAGGTCCCAACAATTCAACGTTTTCTTCATCTCGTTGCTGCTCCGAGCCTTAACCTCCACCAGTTCCGTTTGATCCACCGATCGAATCAGCGGAGACCAAGAGAACTTGGCATAAACCACCAATTGAATTGGCGGAGACCGAGAGAACTCGACATACGATTTGAACCACCAATCGAATCGACGGAGACCAAGAGAACTTGGCATAAACCACCAGTTGAATTGGCGGAGACCGAGAGAACTCGACATATGATTTGAACCACCGATCGAATCGGCGGAGACCAAGAGAACTTGGCATAAACCACCAATTGAATTGGCAGAGACCGAGAGAACTCGGCATATGATTTGAACCACCGATCGAATCGGCGGAGACCAAGAGAACTTGGCATAAACCACCAATTGAATTGGCGGAGATCGAGAGAACTCAATAATGAATACTTGGTTTCGAGTAATGAATCAATGATGAAGTTGCTGCAAAAACAGGGAAACGTGGCAAAAATCAGCACATACCCATCCAATTTCATTTGAATTTGAAAATATAAAAGGAATTTTCTTTGATTTGAATTTGAATTTTAAAAAAAATTCTTATCAAAATTTCATTTAAATTATTATAATATAATATTTTTTTTCAAGTGCTACTAATATTTGATTGAGATGTTGATTTAACATATTGAAAATAATATCTTTCATTTAAAATGAAATTATTGAAAAGTTTAGTGTTGTTATAATAATAGAAAATTTTATAATTATAAAAGAATGAAGTATTTTTAAAAGCTCTTTTTTTTAGTTTGACATTAAAGTAACTTATGAGACAAAAATAAGTTGGGTTATACCCTTACTTAGAATTAGTTTATAGCGGAAGGGGTACACAATAAAAATAGAAAGATTCTTTGCCCTTAATTTGTATATTTTAAAATTAAAAATAAATTTATTTCAGAAATGCTTTTATTCAGTTTAATTTTTTTACATCGTAAGTAGATTAATTATTTGAAAGGAAATTATTAATTGATATTAATTTATCCATCTACGTATCTATATTAATTGTTTTTCAGAATGCTATTATAACTCAATAATTTCCTAATCTTTCTAACTGCCACTGGCTTAAATTAACTTGCTTACTCTCTCAGTTGGATATATAATATTATATATTGTTGTTCCTCTCCTCTCTACATAAACTTTTTTTTTTACGGCACAGTCGCAAACTTCGATCACCTCTCGAAAGTTAAAATAATTTATTTCTATGAAACCTTTTTGGGTTGTGCACATTTATTTGAATGCCTTCTTTGCAATTTACTTTGTAGCTTTGATGATAATATTAAAATTGGATTTATTGGATTATTATTCATCAATGGTTTTAGGTGCGATTTTCTTGTTGTACTTTGTCTTTGAGTTGTTTTACCAATTGTTTATTTGGTTGGTGCCGTCTTGCGACGGTTTCAAGGAAGAAGAGCGGAGGAGAATAGGGGCACAAATGGAAGAAGAGCAGAGGATAATAAGGGTACAAAGGGAAGAAGAGCGGAGGATAGCAAGGGCACAAAGGGAACGCATGGAAGAAGAGCAGAGGATAGCAAGGGCACAAATGGAAGAAGAGCGGAGGATAGCAAGGGCACAAATGGAAGAAGAGCAGAGGATAGCAGGGGCACAACTCACACAACAGTCGTATAGTAGTGCAAGGGCTTCTCAGACTCAGACTCAGAGGGAACCAAATAGATCGAATATTCCTAGACAAAGAGAAACTACAGATCATAGATCCACACCAAACACATATCCTATAAATATGGATCTGCCACCGGTTAAAACCTTCACACTTGATTGTGCCATTTGCATGGAACAATTCCAGATTGGGGATGTCATTCAACCTTTAGGAGTGTGTGCCCATGAGTTCCACCGCTCTTGCATTCGCGCTTGGTTGGATACCACAAAAACTACTTGTCCTCTTTGTCGCGAGCATGTATCCATCTCTCCATCCATGTAAAATTAATAATTTATGGTTTACAGTGTGTTAGCATGCTTTATAACTTTCTATTTGTCTTTTGAGATGTGGTACACACCAAAGCCTTTGGGTGAAGATTCTGCCTGGAAAGTATTACAGGAGAACATCATTGACATGGTTGCTATTAATCTAGTAATGTTGGAAGGACCTCTCCTACAACTAGAGGTTAATTATTGTGTTCAGCCAATTTAAAGCTAATAAATGGTAATTTTTATTTACTCGTCAAGTTTTTCTGCATGAGACTTCTATTATCAGTTTTGTCTGCATCTGGATTAATTGCTATATTCTAACTGAACTTATTTGTGGTATAACTTCATCTTAAGGCCCTTGTGTGGTATGTAATCACCAAGCATATTGGGTGAACCATTATAATCAAAACCTGACCCTGTTTCTTGAATAAGCTTTTTGGCAAAAAACTTTAAGAAACGTAGCTGCCATACCAATTATAACTTATAGTAGAGCATATAATTTACTTGAGTGTCCAAAATAATATGAGTGCCCAAAATATGAGTGTCCAAAATGTTTTATTTAACAAAAAGAAATAAAAATATTCTAACTTAGACATTCGTGCAAATTATTGTTAGATAGTAGATACTGTACCAGAACAAAGTGAGTACTTATATCTATGGGTGTGGTACACTACCAGTAACATGCGGCCACCGTCTAATTTAATAATTTTTTATTTAATGGCTGTGATGTTTTACCTATTACCGGTTAGGAATTTGAACTTTATATTTATAAATTTGACCCAATATTTTACATAAAAGGTTGAAGACGACAATGGTGATTTTTTTTTTTTTGAAAATGGTCCTGCACTCGTTTAGCGCAGTTTTTGTTTCTGATTGTTAATTTGTGTTTTTTGCTGCAATGATTGTTATGTGTTCTATAGTGGTGTGCATGTGTGTTGGGCTCCATATTGAAACTTGGGTCTTATTAAAATGGGAAGTAAGGCAATTGAGAGAGCGAGAGAAACAGAGAGATTGGGGAAACAAAGAAACAGAGAACAATTAACGAACAAAACAAAACAAAACAAAACAAGCTCTTTCTCTCTCTTTCAAATTAAAATTGGAATTTTATTACATCTGTTACAGGGTTTGAATTCTCAATTTTGCTGATGTTTTCAATCCCTTCCAACGCCACCGGTAATCTACATCCTCTATTTGTTCCTTTTATTCGCTATAGAATTTATTAATCTGTTATATGTGACGGTGTTTTGTCAATGCATTCTTCATATTTTAATTTGAATCCTTTCTGTTCTGTTAGGGTGTCCCACCTCGGGGACGACCTCAATAAGTTAGGACCTCTAGGGTGACGCTACCAGGTGAGCTTATTGGGCCACCTAGGAGAGGCCCATGATTAACAATTTATAAGAAGCGGACCTGCTCTTGACTTAGGTATATGATACTTTCTCATCACTCTCTGACGGCTAGGCCTAATTCTCAATTGGAGAAGAGCTCAATCGCCGGAGATTTTTGAGAATACAAGCAGGGGATAATGTTAAACGATCAATAGATGTTGAAAATTATTTATTAAATAATAAATGGCTAATTGATTTGAAATTGTGGCAATTATCTGTAATTGTATGATTAGCTACTAGAATAATGACCAATATCTAACGAATAAAATAATTATGTGATATAAACAGAATGGATAACATGGATGGCACTGGCAGTACTGTACAATGTATCAGTGATTTTATTTTTTTCTATATACTAGTAGTTCTACCCGTGCAATGCACTGAAATTTTAAAATGTGTTAATTAAATATTTTATTTTAAAATTATAATTTGTGTTAATAATAAGTTATTATATAAAAAAATATTTATTATAAGTATGAACTATAATTTAAGAAAAAAAACATATAAGAAACTTTTATACACGATTAAATAATTAAAAGAAGTGCAATGCAAAATTTCACTTAGCATGTTTAGAAAATTAAATACAAAACAATTTGGAAAATTGACAACATATATAAGATAAATTGACAACATGTATAAGATATATATCAAATATGATTTTAAATTTTAATTAAATTAAATATTAAATGAGATTTTTTGAAGTTCCAAAAATAATAATAAATTGAAGATTTAAAAATAGATCTATAAAATTTGTTGCTAAAATAGAAAATCACATCAAACACATTAACATTTATTATTTAATAATTGGAATTTAATAAATAATGTAATTATTCAAATTATTAAACACATTATCATAAACAAAGTAAATAAAGAATTGTTGTTTTGATGCTATTCTTAAAATTCAAAAATAGGTTTTTCTTCAATATTTTGGATAAATACTTCTAAAATTAGTATGTTATTTCTGTTAACATAATTTTCACTTTGTCTAATAATTTTGCAATAGTTCATATTTATTTATTTTTATAATAAATTATATTACAATATATTTTTTATCAAACTTATATATATATATATATATTCATTAATATAATTTAAATATTTTAATTAAATTATAAACTTCTATGTAAACCCCAAATAAAATGTTAATATTATTTTGTTTAAATATTTAGTTGCATTTGAATTCTCTAAAATGGTGTTTAAAAGACTAAGGTTGTGGACACAAACAATTATCATACAAAAAGGAGGAGTACACACAATTAAATAAAATAAAGTATAAAGTTGTGTTAAAATTTAGAGAGAGGAAAAAAATTATAACCTTATTTAATTATAATTAATATTTGAATAAAATATTTAAGTTAGTAAAATAAAAAAGACATAAAAAGGAAATAATCAATTAAAAATTATATTAAGACTAATAGAGTTACAATAATTAATGTTTAATATTTACTAAATATATTATATAAATAATTGATCATTAAAGTGAGATAACAATTGTATTAAAATGATAGTTTGTTAAAAATATCAAAAAAATTTGAATATTAATTTTATAGGTAATTTATGGATTTTATTTCCATAAGAAAAAAAGAAGAGTTTACTTTATCTTGTGTTGAAGAGAAATTCAACAACTTTGTTTGAAACGGTAATATTAACTTTTTGTAGTTAGCTTTAAGGTGTCAATCCAATTCTTGATGTTCTAATCTTAGTACATATTTTATTGAATATAAATACATTTTCAATGTTAAAAATCCTTTTTTTTTTTAACTAGAGGTGAATCGGAATTTTTTCCATCCACGAGACTCAGACCTGAGCCCTTGCTTAAGGGCAATCAAACGTGTACCACTTGAACCAACCTCGTTGACATGGATATTTGGACTTAACTATATTCAAAGAAGTATTTATGTTTTGATTTTTTATTTACTAAAAACCTTAGGGAACTTTTTATGATTTATAGAATAAATATTAATAATAATAAATTTTTGTTAAAAAAAAATTACCTTTAAAACAGCCAGCAAATTCTCTGCAGTTTCATCAACTCGGCTAGCATGACAAGTTCCCTACCTGCAGCGGGAATTTCGACGGCGAACTCAGTGTAGCAATACACAGAGAGCAAAGCGGAGATGTCGTAGACGACGTATGACAACACCACCGTCAGTCCTGATCCTCTTTCGCCTCGAGTCCGGTGAGGACGAATATGCTGGAACCGATGACTGCTCCATTACCGAACCACGTCAGGTCCCAACAATTCAACGTTTTCTTCATCTCGTTGCTGCTCCGAGCCTTAACCTCCACCAATTCCGTTTGATCCTTGGATCGGGACAACACTCGATCCTTCAACCTGAGAATCGGCGAAGACCAAGAGAACTCGACATATGATTTGAACCACCGATCAAATCGGTGGAGACCAAGAGAACTTGGCATAAACCACCAATTGAATTGGCGGAGACCGAGAGAACTCGACATACGATTTGAACCACTGATCGAATCAGCGGAGACCAAGAGAACTTGGCATAAACCACCAATTGAATTGGCGGAGACCGAGAGAACTCGACATACGATTTGAACCACCAATCGAATCGGCGGAGACCAAGAGAACTTGGCATAAACCACCAATTGAATTGGTGGAGACCGAGAGAACTCGACATATGATTTGAACCACCGATCGAATCGGCGGAGACCAAGAGAACTTGGCATAAACCACCAATTGAACTGGCGGAGATCGAGAGAACTCAGCAATGAATACTTGGTTTCGAGTAATGAATCAATGATGAAGTTGCTGCAAAAACAGGGAAACGTGGCGAAAATCAGCACATACCCATCCAACATGGCTCAAGGTATATCACACTTATTAGTTAGCATTAGCGATTCGGCAAGGTGGATTACAAGTTGATAAAGCACTTCAACCCATATATGAGAGTCATATTTAAACAAAAACACTATATGCGTGAGTGCTCCCACCTCCCCCATATCTAAAATCCACCAAGTAGATTGGTGAGGACCGAGGATACCTCAACTATGAAAACTATGAAGCTACTACAAATCCACCAAGTAAATTGGCGAGGACCGAGGATACCTTGACTATGAAAACTATGAAGCTACTACAAATCCACCAAGTAGATTGGTAAGGACCGAGGATACCTCGGCTATGAAAAATATGAAGCAAGTAGATTGGGCCATCATACTGCTCAGTAAGAGTTAAGAAATCTACAAGGTATTTTCTAACTTATCTTAATAAGAATAAGAAGGTGCTTATAAATATTTATGAGGTGATTTTTTATGATATCTTTCAAGTTGAAAATCTTTCAGCTCCGTTAGGGTGTCCACCTCGGGGACGACCTCAATTAAGTTAGGACCTCTTCGAGCTCTTCGCCTTAGGCAAGCTAGGCTTGAGCTCGGGGGGCTGTGTTCCGTTAGGGTGTCCCACCTCGGGGACGACCTCAATAAGTTAGGACCTTTAGGGCGACGCTACCTAGGTGAGCCTATTGGGCCACCTAGGAGAGGCACATGATTAACAATTTATAAGAAGGGGACCTGCTCTTGACCTAGGTATCTGATACTTTCTCATCACTCTCTGACGGCTAGGCCTAATTCTCAATTGGAGAAGAGCTCAGTCGCCGGAGATTTTTGAGAACACTTTCAAAAAGACGACATTATCAAAAGTTGAAGGTGATAAAAGTAGTAGTGAAGAGCAGAATAAATTGTTCTTAAATGATGTTGAAACAATAAGCCATAAGCAAAGCTCTGTATCAGCAAAAAAAGCTCTTCCAGGCATTCAACATCATCTAAATCAAAGCCTAATAAAGAAGATAATTTGCGCAAGGAGAAGAAGTCCATATGGAATTTTAATTGGAAGCCAAGGTGCGAATGGAACAACTCTCTTCTATGCCCTAAGAAATGCCGCAAAAGAAATGAGAAGAAGAAGCTGTCACAACTCACACAGAACTCAGATTAATTTTGACCCTAAAACTTTAATGTCTTTAATTATAATTTTAAACCAGAAGGCCAAAACTAAATTTCAAAATTTTGAGGGTATTATATGTAAATTGAAATTGTATAATGAATTGGTTGATTTACCTGTTGGTCAAAAATTGTTGGGTACTATACATTACCTACAAGGTTGATGTACCGTAGAAGCCACCCAGAAAAAAAAATAGATACATTTTTAAAGAAATTATTCTTTTATCTTATTATTTTGTATTAGACTACTAGTTATATTTTTTATATCTTATTCTCTCTCTTTTCCTCTTTTAAGTACTTTTCATTTGTTTTATTTTCTTTGATCAAATGGATGGATTGCTATTATCTTTGTTTACGTGTATCATTACTTATATTATATAAAAACCAAAATGTTTTTTCCACACCTATTTTCAATACGTCCCCGCACACTTGCTCCAAGTGTCACTTTTTTATTTTTTCTCTTTTATAGAAATAATTTGATTTTATTTTTCACTATTATTGCTACATTCATTTTTATTTATCTATCTCATTATGTAAAAATATAAATTAAAAAAATAATAAATATGTTAATTTATAGGGTATATTTTCAATATATTATTTATCTTTCTATTTTAATCATTTATATTTTTTTGTTTAAACCACATTGTCGCAACCGGGGTCACGACGGGGCGGCGAGCCGGGAAAATAAAAATAATGGAGTCGCCACCAATTTATTTGGTTTGGGAAAATTGAAAAACCCGAAAATGATTTTAAATTGAAAACCAGTCTGCGAATAAGTGGTCCAAATTCGGGAGTCGATTATGTGTAGGGAAGGTGTTAGCACCCTACAACATCCGTTAAAAAAACGGTTACCTTTAATTAATTGTGTAAAATAGATTAACTTTAAAAAATATTTATTTTACCCCAATTCTAAAAAGTTTAACACATTAAAATATTTTTTGGTTATTTTTTAATTTTTAATGTTTTTGGTATTTTTAGAATAAATTACAAAACTTATTAAAAAGAAACGAAATTATGGATTAAAAGGAAAAAAAATTATTTTGGCTTGACGAGGTAACCCCGCTCCTACGTATCCCCAGGTGCAATGAGGAAATCAAAGCCACGTAGTTCTGAGGAACTCGTGAAAATGGTTGATTTTAATTTTTGGGAAAAGGATTGATTTTAATTTTGAAAAGGGGAATTTGAAAACATTTAAATTTTGATATTTTAATTTTCTGAAAAAGATTTTTGTTTTGATTTTTTATATTTTTTGAGATTTTGGAAATAAAATTTTGTTGAAAGAAAAAACGTATTACACAGACATAAACAAATATTCACATTCACAATTGGGAAACAGATAATATTCACATAAAATAAATTTAAGATGATGGATCTAAAATAATTTACAAAAAGAGGTATTACTTAATAATAAAAGAAATAAAACACACTTAAAACAAATAGCACACATTAAGACAATGATAAAATAAACAGGATAGCCAAATTTGAGCAAAAGAGAAGAGAAATGAGTTGGGCCTCAGCAGGTCATCACCGACCCAACATGTAGCAGAAAATCTTAAAAAAAACGAAATGGGCTTGGAGAGTGGACTTGGCCCAGCACACTAAGAACACAAAAACAATAGTTAGAATAATAAAACACATTTGACTAAAAAAGAATGATAACACACATCATATTTTTAACAAATGAAACTCCAATGGTCTAGGGTTCCCCATTTGGGGAAAAATGGAGAGCCAAAGGTGAGGGAGAGAGCGGCGGCAGCCCTGCCGCCTGCAAGGAAGGGAATGCGGCCGCGCGCGACGGCCTGAGGTGTGCGCAGCAGGGAGGCCGCGAAGGGAAGGGAGAAGGACGGAGGCGGCCACATGGCCGCGGGAGAGGTCGCACGGTGACGGTCGAACACGGCAACACCGCTGGAAGGCACGACAGCGCGCGCGATGCCAGTGGGGGCATGCGCGCGGTGGTGTGGCCGCGGACGGAGGGGGACAACGGATCTGAATGACAGGTAACTTGGCTGTGGTCGCTTGCGGCGGCGGCCGCAGCTGGGGAAGGTGGTTGGGCGGTGGGCCACGGTGGCTGGCCTCCCTCTCTTCTTTTCTTTTATTTTGTTCATCTCTCCCTCTCTGTTTTTGATTTTTTGGTTTTTTTGTTCTGGTTGTAGGAGATAGATGTGAGAGGGGCAAAGGATTTGGTGATCAGAGCGGTGGGCTCATGGTTGTTCTATGGGGGAGGGGCTGCTGTTTGAAGGGATTGTTTTGTCTGTATTATCTCTTTTGCTTTTATTTCCTGATTGTATGTCATCATTGGATTCATTTTAGAATTGTATTCTGTGTGGGACTTTTGGCATTTTAAAGATGCATTTGTTTTTATCATTGAAATAGCAATAGCAATAGGACCAGATTGCATATCCACTAATTACCATAGATAAAGCTCAGTAGCATTGCTTACCTGATAAGAAGGTTATCCAGTATTCTTCAATAGGTTATTTTATAACTAGTATTCTTCAATTTCAAGACTCCTTGTAACTCTCCTCTGTATCTCCTATTCTTTGATTCTGGAATTGGTTGTGTAAAATCCCATGTATTTTTCTAAATTAAATCCCCGGATTTTCTCAGCTGCCTAGAGTTTCCCCTGTATTTTGGTGTGTATCTCCCCTTGTATTTTCTCTAAACTGGATCCCTGTTGGATTGATTCTGAAAAATGGGTTGTATGAATTTTTTAGTTCAGAATCCCCCTTTTTACCCTCTTTTTCTTTTCTGAAAAATGGCTCCCCCATTTATAGACAAGAATTCTTGCCTTCTCAGTGCGCAACTTGCACTGCTGGGTCATGTTTTCCTACCGCCTAAGCAGCAGGTTATGGGCACCTGGATGGTGATGGTGTAAATGCAAGTGTTGCAACTTGCATCACTTTCCTTTCTTCTCCCTTTTTGTTTTTTGTTTGCAAGCGATGGGCCCAAGTTGGCCCAAAAACCTTTTTTTTAATAATAAAATAAATAAAAAAATCTGAAAACATCTATTTTAGTTAAAAGGATTAATCAATCAATTAATTAACTATTGATAATCAATTAACTAATTAATTAATTTTTTTATTTTTTTTTATTTTTTAATGTTAGAATAAAAGACTTAAAGATAGGAATATATACATACATGGAAACAAAATGAAAATAAAGCTTCCGGACAAAATTGGGTGCTGACACACATATATCTTGTATAGGAGACAATTCTGCTCGAGTCGGGAACATTCATATCATGGTGGGGCTAACAATCCCACCGGAGATTTTTTTTCATCCACAAGACTTAAACCCGAGACCTTGCTTAAGGAGAATCAAACATATATCATTTGAACCAACACTCGTTGATTATTCATTTATATTTTCGCTTTTTATTTCTCTTATCAAAAGTAAAGGTAGAAAAACGTAATTAATACTCTCTTGAACAAACAAATATATAGAAATAAAAAAAATCTTCAAAACATAATAGATAAATTAGGAATTGAAGTTTTACTTTTTTTGTTTTGTTGTTTTTTTTTTGCACAGAAACAACAATGGTAGCGGAAAATTCTAATATCTCACACTGTCGTATTGGGTAAATGTCTATAAATTTTTTTATTTGAGTCAAACATTCAATTTATTGAGTCAAACTATGTATTGAATCAAATATTACTTCAATCAATGATGAGAAGCAACACCTTCCCATAGGATTTGATATACTTTTTTCCTTCTCTGATTGAATATGCACAAAATTTGGGCATTAATCTTTAAATTGGAGCTTCAAGCTTGGAAGCAATGATCGAGAAGAGAGAAATAGAGCTCCAAAGGTAGTATTTTTGTTCTCTCCTGTTTATATTTCAAAATTTAATCTCAGATGCAAAAGGAAATTACCAAGCAGAACTTAAATTTGCGCTTCCTCGAAATGAAAGACAGGATTCTGTTTACAACGGGCTTCAGGAATGTGCAGTTTTCTTTTACTCTTTATGATTAATAATTTTTATGCATTCTGTCATTTCTTTGGCTTAGCTATATCTATGTTGGGGCCAGTGTTTCTTTTATTGTTTAACTGTTCCTCCCCAAACACTGATAATTAGATGGGTATGAGAAACCTCACATCATGGCCAACAAAAAGAAAGTAGCCTGACATATCTATACTTTTAAATTCTGGTGGATGCTACGGTGAGTCATCAAACATGTGTACCACCGGTGGTACACAATCTTGACCTACAGTTGTGGGTTAATAGCAGGTTATTGGAATAAAATAATGAATAATAATTAAATTTTAAAAATTGCATTTTAAACCCTAAACAATTAACCTTATTTATCTCTATTTGTAAAATTTTCTCTCTCTATATTTTTCATTTATTAAAATTCTCTCTCCTCTCTCTCTCCCCTCTTGATGAAATTCTGGCAAGCGTACCAAAAGTTCAGCAATATAATAGTAAGTATAAAGTATTGTATCCACAGGGAGCGGTTCTTTTGCAAGATTTTAGTGATCGAATTACCAAATGAGCAACTTTTTAAGAGAATGATTAATGTGCGGAATTTAAATGGCAAAAAGAAAAGTAAGCAATAAAATAAGGGAAGATAAATTTACTTGGATTAGGATTGGACTTCGCTTCTTCGCACCCCTTATGTATGTGAATCCCTTCTTTTAATTATAAATTTGTTATTAATTATACCTTAGCCAAACTGAATTGATAAAACCTCGAGTTACCAGTAGCCTACCACTCAAAGATAATCCATGCGGGCTCTCCCAAGCGACAAATTACCCTCGGCTCATTAAGCTCTTAATTAATTAATTATTGTTCCGTTTGTTTAAATCGTCCATTAATTGTACTTCCCTATAAACACTCTTCATTCAAGGGCTGTCACTACCCCATCAATCACAAGATCTCGTTTATCCCTCACATACAATTAACTTTCAATTATGTTACTATCAATTAACTATATGTTCCTATAGATGCTCCTATGAACGGGCTGTCACTCACCAAAACAATTCAATCATCAGATTCCACCTGTATTTCCATATAATTAATGAGTACCTTTAGCAATCGGAGGTTAGGTTTCCTATGTCTAGGCTCCCCTAAACTCTAATACTATCCGGAAATCTCATTCTGTGTTATCCTGATCACTAGCCTACAACTTCGGCGCACGCGCGGAAGTAATGCATTAAGAACAGCATAAAAGTACCGATATAATTTAAAACAGGGATTTATAATTAAAAACAAGAGAATTCACATACACTTGGGGGATTGAATCCACTACATCCAATCCTACTGGAGAGCTTAGCTACTCATGGTAGCCATCACAAACCACTGAAGAATCTGTCACCTTCTTCAATCCTTGTGCGTCTATCTTTCTATTTTATGCCTATCTCCTTTGTACTCTCTAAAAGCCTCCTCTAGATCTGTGCAAAAGGTACTATTTATAGACTAAGGAAACCCCTAATTTAAATCTGGAAGAGATCAATCTGTATTTGAATTTAAAAAGCTGGTGCGTGACTTGCGCTTCACCTGCATTAAGCGCAGATGAAGCGTGTCCCTCTGTAAGTTGCGCTCCACCTGCGCTAAGCGCAGGTGAAGCGTGAAACACGCTGTAGACTTTCTTCAATTCCTCATTTATCCACTTGATCTCTTTCTGATCTTGCCTTTGCTTGATTGGTTTTCCTTGTTTCCCTTTTCTGGCTTGATTTTGTATTTATTTGAACTTGAATTCAAATTGGGGAAAGTTATCCACAGGATCCTTTGTTTAAATGGTTGCTGATCTCATCTTTATTTTGTCCTCATTTAAACTTCAAATCTACAAACAATCTCCCCATTTAATGTTATTTTCTCTTCTATTTCAAATCTTCCATAAATCTGCACAAAATAACAGATTTCTAATCAAAATAGCATCAAATTCAAATTCAAACCAAATAATTACAATTATTACTATTATTCATAAAAAAGGATTATTTTGGGGCATAAATCATTATTTTAGCCTTGATAAGTGTAATAAAAACATAGAAAAATATCACATAATTTACACTTATCACCTATCTCCTCTTCCCCTCTCTCTCTCTTCTCTCTTCCTGTTTCTCTCTCCCCATATCCTTTATTTCTCTATCCCCTTTCTCCCTCCTCCTCTCTATTTTCTCTCTCTCTCTACTAGTATCTCTCTATATATCCTTTCTCTATCCTATCTCTCTCTGTTTATATCATATATTATCATTGTTTTATAGTATTTATCTGTCTCTCTACTCTCTAATGTATTTTTCTTTCCCCATCATCCCTATATTTATCCTTGTTTTCTCTCTATATCCTCTTATTTTTATCTCTCACTACTCGATGTTTTCTTCCCCGTTCCCCCCACTCTCTTTCCCCCTCTCCTATATTCTCCACCTCTTCCTTGTTTTCTCTCTATCTATCTCTCATGATCTCTCCTATGTTATCTATCCCTCTCCTCTTTATCCTCCGATTCTCTCTCTCTATTCTGGTCTTATCTCTCTCTCTTCGTTCTCACTCTCCCCTCTCTCCTCTCACCTCAAAGTTGGTACTTAGGATTAGGGTTCAAGCTTGAGACTCACAAAGGAGCAATTAGCCAAAATTCGCACTTTTGAGTTTTGTCACGAAAATTTGCCACAAGAATTGTATAGGCAATGAGCCGTCAAAAACAAATTTTCGGAATTTTTCTCCACTCTTTGGTATTTTCTATTAATTTTCCCATGTTTTTTACTATTTAAATCACTAAAAATATAACATTCTTCAAAAATTCGTGAAACTTCACCAAGGGGATCCCCACACCACGCATAACATCCATGCAAATTTTCACATGGAAATTCAAACCACAAGGTTTCATGCACTAGTCCACAAACCAAAGTGTTCTTACTTTAGACTCACAAGGGAGCAATAGGCCCAAAATGACACTTTTGAGTTTCGTCACGAAACTTCACCACCTAAATTGTATAGGCAATGAGCCATAAAAAACAAATTTTCAGAATTTTTCTTCACTCTTTGATATTTTTTATTAGTTTTCCCATGTTTTTTACTATTTAAATCACTAAAAATACAACATTCTTCAAAAATTCGTGAAACTTCACCAAGGGGGTCCCCATACCAAACATAACATCCATGCAAAAATTCACGTGGAAATTCAAACCACAAATTTGCATGCACTAGTCCACAAACCAAAGTTGGTACTTAGGTTTAGGGTTCTTACTTTAGTCTCAGAGGGGAGCAATAGGCCCAAAATGACACTTTTGAGTTTCGTCACGAAACTTCACCACCTAAATTGTATAGGCAATGAGCCGTCAAAAACAAATTTTCAGAATTTTTCTCCACTCTTTGGTATTTTTTATTAATTTTCCCGTGTTTTTTACTATTTAAATCACTAAAAATACAACATCCTTCAAAAATTCGTGAAACTTCACCAAGGGGGTCCCCACACCACGCATAACATCCATGCAAATTTTCACGTGGAAATTCAAACCACAAGGTTTCATACACTGGTCCACAAACCAAAGATGGTACTTAGGTCTAAGGTTCTTACTTTAGACTCACAAGGGGGCAATATGCCCAAAATGACACTTTTGAGTTTCGTCACAAAACTTCACCACCTGAATTGTATAGGCAATGAGTCATCAAAAACAATTTTTAAGAATTTTTCTCCACTCTTTGGTATTTTTTATTAATTTTCCAATGTTTTTTACTATTTAAATCACTAAAAATACAACATTCTTCAAAAAATCATTTCTTTGACAAAAACTTATTTTATTGATAATTTCCATACATTAGTTTTCTTATATATCTTTATTTAAATTAAAAAATTTATTTAAATATATAATACATTTTTTATGATATAAAAAAAGAATTATGAGATATTAAGATCCGTGCATCGCACGGGCATAATACTAGTTTATAATATTACTAATGTCGTAATCTCAACTACAATTGTACCAAATTCTATAAATTATGACTTGTTTAAATTTTTTATATGATACTTACGATTAGGTGGACAGGAGATATATGACTCGTTAAAGTATATATTATGTATACATTTAAGTAAAACAATAATATTATAAAGAAAACATAGAGCACAAATTGAGTTAGCGCATCATATAAAGAAAAAAATGATTTTTATTTATTCACGAATTCGCATGCGCATTGCAGTCTTACCAAAATGCGCATGCGCATTTTGCAACCAGAAAATTGCGCATGCACATTTGTATTAACAAGTTACAATATTTTTAAATCATTTTCCTTCATTTTTAAGCAATTAAAATTCAGTAACTAGTGGCATCATAAAAAAATCATGAAAATACACTGTGGTGGTCCTTTCTCCGTCCCTCACATACAGGAAAAAATTTAGGGTCATACGATAACAACGAATTGCTCATCACCTATCTTGACCCCAAAACTTAGTACACATAAGTGTTCACTAGATCGAAAATCGCACTTTTGAATTTCGTCACGAAAACTCTCCACATGGATTCTAATGGCTAGGAGCCATCAAAAACCAAATTTCGTAATTTTTTACTATCATTTGCTATTTTTAAATAATTTTCCCTTGTTTTTACCTATTTAATTCACAGTAATTACAAAACCCTTCAAAAAAAATCATGAAAATTCACCACGCGGGTCCTCTCACATCAACTTTACTGCATACAAAATTTCAAATAAAATTTCAAACAACAAGTATGCATGAATGGGGTCTCTCCCCAAAGTTAATATATTGGTTTAGGGTTCTTGTCTCACACTCACGAGTGTCAAAAAGGCAAAAATTCGCACTTTTGAATTTCGTCAAGAAACTCTCCACATGGATTCTAATGGCTAGGAGCCATCAAAAACCAAATTTCGTAAATTTTCATTAATGTTTGCTATTTTTAATTATTTTTCCCATGTTTTTAGCTATTTAATTCACAGTAATTACAAAACCCTTCAAAAAATCATGAAAATTCACCACATGGGTCCTCTCACGTCACTTTTACTGCATGCAAAATTTCAAATAATTAAAAATTCAAATCACAAGTATTCATGCACGAGGCCTCTCCCCAAAAGTTAGTATATTGGTTTAGGGTTCTTGTCTCACACTCACAAGTGTCCAAAAGGCCAAAAATCACAATTTTGAATTTCTTCACGAAAACTCTACGCATGGTTTCTAATGGTTAGGAGCCATCAAAAACAAAATTTCGTAAATTTTCACTAATATTTTCTATTTTTAATTATTTTTCCCATGCTTTTAGCTATTCAAAAAATCATGAAAATTCACCGCATGGGTTCTCTCACGTCACCTTTACTGTATGCAAATTTTTTCAAATAAAAATTCAAACCACAAGCATGCATGCATGAGGCCTCTCCCCAAAGTTAGTATATTGGTTTAGGGTTCTTGTCTCACACTCACAAGTGTCCAAAAGGCCAAAAATTCGCACTTTTGAATTTCTTCACGAAAACTCTCTGCATGGTTTCTAGTGGTTAGGAGCCATCAAAAACAAAATTTCGTAAATTTTTCACTAATGTTTGCTATTTTTAATTATTTTCCCATGTTTTTAGCTATTTATAATAATATTAGTAAAAAGTGAAAGCGTGATAAAAAATGAGAAACAAAAAAGAATACGACATGAGGAGAACTGCTTCTCGTGGAGGATACATGTGTTAAAAGAAACTTTACTGAAAGGAGAATTAAAAGACGCAAATAATAAAACGTGACATGTGGGAATAATTTTAATATAGAGTAAATAGGTTGGAGTAAATAAAATAGATCAGTAAATAGATAAATAAAATAGATATGAGTGATAATAAGTGAAAACATTAATGAATAAAGTAGAAAGATAAATTTTATATAGGGAACACCTTAAATTTAAGAAAATCTGTTTTAATATAATAATAAAAACAAAATGAAAGTGTGATAAAAAACGGCAAGAGCAAGACTACATCTCGTGGAGGATACATGTGATTCATAAAAAAATCTTTTTACTAAAGTGATTATAAAAAAGCATAAATAAAAATAAAATACGCAAATGAAAAAACGTGACACGTATGCTGGGGGAATAAATTGAATATAGAATAAATAGATAAAAAATAATAAGTGAAAACATTAATGAATAAAATACAGAGATAAATTATATATTAACCTTATGTGGAGAATACCTGAGGTTCACAAAAAACACTTAATTGAAGAAAGAAAAAAACAAAAGAAAAAATGAGAAAAAATGACACGTGCACTTAGGGGACAATTTTAATATAGAATAAATAGAAGTGAATAGATAAATTGATTAGATAAGATAAACAATAAGTGAAAACATTAATGAATAAAATAGAGAGATAAATATTATATTGGAAAATATACATTAAATTTAAAGAGAGTGTTTTAATATAATGATAATGTTAATAAAAAATGAAAGTGTGATAAAAAATGGTGGGAGCAAGATTACATTTCATAGGTGATACATGTGGTTCATAAAAAATTCACTTTATTAAAGTGAAAATAAGAAAACTAAATAAAAATAAAAAACACAATTGAAAAAAAAATGACACGTGTGCTAAGTAAACAATTTTATTATAGAATGAATAGATAAATAAAATAAATAAAAAATATAATAAGTGAAAATATTAATTGATAAAATAGAAAGATAAATGATATATGGAAAAAATACATTAAATTTAATATAAATTAATTTATTAATTTTATGTCTTAATGTGAAAGAGATAAATAGTGACAAATAAAGAGAAAAATACTTTAATATAATAAATAAAAAATAAATTGGAGAAACATTAATTAAGATTACGGTGCCGTTGTCGTGGGACAAGATTGGAATTATAATAATATAGAAAGACATGGGAAAAACATTAAGATTACCTGCATCTATTTTCCAAATTTACATTGATTTAATGAAAAAATACACTTAACGAAATATACAAAACGGTGGTGTGTTCGTCGAAAAAGATTGGAATCATAATACTTTAGAACGACATGGGAAAAACATTTAGATTACCTGCATCTATGAGGACCAGAATGAAAATAACATAAATTCAACCGCATTAAAGTGACTTAAAGTACTGCAGGTAGTTGGTCATCCATCTGAGCTGTCCAATTTTAAAACAATATATCCAACAGTCAAAAAGGTGTGCACCACCGATGAGTCACAGTTCATATGACTCACCGAAGTCGTGGCCTATATTCAATAAAATATGTACTAAGATTAGAACATCAAGAATTGGATTGACACCTTAAAGCTAACTACAAAAAGTTAATATTAACGTTTCAAACAAAGTTGTTGAATTTCTCTTCAACACAAGATAAAGTAAACTCTTCTTTTTTCTTATGGAAATAAAATCCATAAATTACCTATAAAATTAATATTCAAAATTTATTGATATTTTTAACAAACTATCATTTTAATACAATTGTTATCTCACTTTAATGATCAATTATTTATATAATATATTTATTAAATATTAAACATTAATTATTGTAACTCTATTAGTCTTAATATAATTTTTAATTGATTATTTCCTTTTTATGTCTTTTTTATTTTACTAACTTAAATATTTTATTCAAATATTAATTATAATTAAATAAGGTTATAATTTTTTTCCTCTCTCTAAATTTTAACACAACTTTATACTTTATTTTATTTAATTGTGTGTACTCCTCCTTTTTGTATGATAATTGTTTGTGTCCACAACCTTAGTCTTTTAAACACCATTTTAGAGAATTCAAATGCAACTAAATATTTAAACAAAATAATATTAACATTTTATTTGGGGTTTACATAGAAGTTTATAATTTAATTAAAATATTTAAATTATATTAATGAATATATATATATATAAGTTTGATAAAAAATATATTGTAATATAATTTATTATAAAAATAAATAAATATGAACTATTGCAAAATTATTAGACAAAGTGAAAATTATGTTAACAGAAATAACATACTAATTTTAGAAGTATTTATCCAAAATATTGAAGAAAAACCTATTTTTGAATTTTAAGAATAGCATCAAAACAACAATTCTTTATTTACTTTGTTTATGATAATGTGTTTAATAATTTGAATAATTACATTATTTATTAAATTCCAATTATTAAATAATAAATGTTAATGTGTTTGATGTGATTTTCTATTTTAGCAACAAATTTTATAGATCTATTTTTAAATCTTCAATTTATTATTATTTTTGGAACTTCAAAAAATCTCATTTAATATTTAATTTAATTAAAATTTAAAATCATATTTGATATATATCTTATACATGTTGTCAATTTATCTTATATATGTTGTCAATTTTCCAAATTGTTTTGTATTTAATTTTCTAAACATGCTAAGTGAAATTTTGCATTGCACTTCTTTTAATTATTTAATCGTGTATAAAAGTTTCTTATATGTTTTTTTTCTTAAATTATAGTTCATACTTATAATAAATATTTTTTTATATAATAACTTATTATTAACACAAATTATAATTTTAAAATAAAATATTTAATTAACACATTTTAAAATTTCAGTGCATTGCACGGGTAGAACTACTAGTATATAGAAAAAAATAAAATCACTGATACATTGTACAGTACTGCCAGTGCCATCCATGTTATCCATTCTGTTTATATCACATAATTATTTTATTCGTTAGATATTGGTCATTATTCTAGTAGCTAATCATACAATTACAGATAATTGCCACAATTTCAAATCAATTAGCCATTTATTATTTAATAAATAATTTTCAACATCTATTGATCGTTTAACATTATCCCCTGCTTGTATTCTCAAAAATCTCCGGCGATTGAGCTCTTCTCCAATTGAGAATTAGGCCTAGCCGTCAGAGAGTGATGAGAAAGTATCATATACCTAAGTCAAGAGCAGGTCCGCTTCTTATAAATTGTTAATCATGGGCCTCTCCTAGGTGGCCCAATAAGCTCACCTGGTAGCGTCACCCTAGAGGTCCTAACTTATTGAGGTCGTCCCCGAGGTGGGACACCCTAACAGAACAGAAAGGATTCAAATTAAAATATGAAGAATGCATTGACAAAACACCGTCACATATAACAGATTAATAAATTCTATAGCGAATAAAAGGAACAAATAGAGGATGTAGATTACCGGTGGCGTTGGAAGGGATTGAAAACATCAGCAAAATTGAGAATTCAAACCCTGTAACAGATGTAATAAAATTCCAATTTTAATTTGAAAGAGAGAGAAAGAGCTTGTTTTGTTTTGTTTTGTTTTGTTCGTTAATTGTTCTCTGTTTCTTTGTTTCCCCAATCTCTCTGTTTCTCTCGCTCTCTCAATTGCCTTACTTCCCATTTTAATAAGACCCAAGTTTCAATATGGAGCCCAACACACATGCACACCACTATAGAACACATAACAATCATTGCAGCAAAAAACACAAATTAACAATCAGAAACAAAACTGCGCTAAACGAGTGCAGGACCATTTTCAAAAAAAAAAAAATCACCATTGTCGTCTTCAACCTTTTATGTAAAATATTGGGTCAAATTTATAAATATAAAGTTCAAATTCCTAACCGGTAATAGGTAAAACATCACAGCCATTAAATAAAAAATTATTAAATTAGACGGTGGCCGCATGTTACTGGTAGTGTACCACACCCATAGATATAAGTACTCACTTTGTTCTGGTACAGTATCTACTATCTAACAATAATTTGCACGAATGTCTAAGTTAGAATATTTTTATTTCTTTTTGTTAAATAAAACATTTTGGACACTCATATTTTGGGCACTCATATTATTTTGGACACTCAAGTAAATTATATGCTCTACTATAAGTTATAATTGGTATGGCAGCTACGTTTCTTAAAGTTTTTTGCCAAAAAGCTTATTCAAGAAACAGGGTCAGGTTTTGATTATAATGGTTCACCCAATATGCTTGGTGATTACATACCACACAAGGGCCTTAAGATGAAGTTATACCACAAATAAGTTCAGTTAGAATATAGCAATTAATCCAGATGCAGACAAAACTGATAATAGAAGTCTCATGCAGAAAAACTTGACGAGTAAATAAAAATTACCATTTATTAGCTTTAAATTGGCTGAACACAATAATTAACCTCTAGTTGTAGGAGAGGTCCTTCCAACATTACTAGATTAATAGCAACCATGTCAATGATGTTCTCCTGTAATACTTTCCAGGCAGAATCTTCACCCAAAGGCTTTGGTGTGTACCACATCTCAAAAGACAAATAGAAAGTTATAAAGCATGCTAACACACTGTAAACCATAAATTATTAATTTTACATGGATGGAGAGATGGATACATGCTCGCGACAAAGAGGACAAGTAGTTTTTGTGGTATCCAACCAAGCGCGAATGCAAGAGCGGTGGAACTCATGGGCACACACTCCTAAAGGTTGAATGACATCCCCAATCTGGAATTGTTCCATGCAAATGGCACAATCAAGTGTGAAGGTTTTAACCGGTGGCAGATCCATATTTATAGGATATGTGTTTGGTGTGGATCTATGATCTGTAGTTTCTCTTTGTCTAGGAATATTCGATCTATTTGGTTCCCTCTGAGTCTGAGTCTGAGAAGCCCTTGCACTACTATACGACTGTTGTGTGAGTTGTGCCCCTGCTATCCTCTGCTCTTCTTCCATTTGTGCCCTTGCTATCCTCCGCTCTTCTTCCATTTGTGCCCTTGCTATCCTCTGCTCTTCTTCCATGCGTTCCCTTTGTGCCCTTGCTATCCTCCGCTCTTCTTCCCTTTGTACCCTTATTATCCTCTGCTCTTCTTCCATTTGTGCCCCTATTCTCCTCCGCTCTTCTTCCTTGAAACCGTCGCAAGACGGCACCAACCAAATAAACAATTGGTAAAACAACTCAAAGACAAAGTACAACAAGAAAATCGCACCTAAAACCATTGATGAATAATAATCCAATAAATCCAATTTTAATATTATCATCAAAGCTACAAAGTAAATTGCAAAGAAGGCATTCAAATAAATGTGCACAACCCAAAAAGGTTTCATAGAAATAAATTATTTTAACTTTCGAGAGGTGATCGAAGTTTGCGACTGTGCCGTAAAAAAAAAAGTTTATGTAGAGAGGAGAGGAACAACAATATATAATATTATATATCCAACTGAGAGAGTAAGCAAGTTAATTTAAGCCAGTGGCAGTTAGAAAGATTAGGAAATTATTGAGTTATAATAGCATTCTGAAAAACAATTAATATAGATACGTAGATGGATAAATTAATATCAATTAATAATTTCCTTTCAAATAATTAATCTACTTACGATGTAAAAAAATTAAACTGAATAAAAGCATTTCTGAAATAAATTTATTTTTAATTTTAAAATATACAAATTAAGGGCAAAGAATCTTTCTATTTTTATTGTGTACCCCTTCCGCTATAAACTAATTCTAAGTAAGGGTATAACCCAACTTATTTTTGTCTCATAAGTTACTTTAATGTCAAACTAAAAAAAAGAGCTTTTAAAAATACTTCATTCTTTTATAATTATAAAATTTTCTATTATTATAACAACACTAAACTTTTCAATAATTTCATTTTAAATGAAAGATATTATTTTCAATATGTTAAATCAACATCTCAATCAAATATTAGTAGCACTTGAAAAAAAATATTATATTATAATAATTTAAATGAAATTTTGATAAGAATTTTTTTAAAATTCAAATTCAAATCAAAGAAAATTCCTTTTATATTTTCAAATTCAAATGAAATTGGATGGGTATGTGCTGATTTTTGCCACGTTTCCCTGTTTTTGCAGCAACTTCATCATTGATTCATTACTCGAAACCAAGTATTCATTATTGAGTTCTCTCGATCTCCGCCAATTCAATTGGTGGTTTATGCCAAGTTCTCTTGGTCTCCGCCGATTCGATCGGTGGTTCAAATCATATGCCGAGTTCTCTCGGTCTCTGCCAATTCAATTGGTGGTTTATGCCAAGTTCTCTTGGTCTCCGCCGATTCGATCGGTGGTTCAAATCATATGTCGAGTTCTCTCGGTCTCCGCCAATTCAACTGGTGGTTTATGCCAAGTTCTCTTGGTCTCCGTCGATTCGATTGGTGGTTCAAATCGTATGTCGAGTTCTCTCGGTCTCCGCCAATTCAATTGGTGGTTTATGCCAAGTTCTCTTGGTCTCCACCGATTTGATCGGTGGTTCAAATCATATGTCGAGTTCTCTTGGTCTTCGCCGATTCTCAGGTTGAAGGATCGAGTGTTGTCCCGATCCAAGGATCAAACGGAATTGGTGGAGGTTAAGGCTCGGAGCAGCAACGAGATGAAGAAAACGTTGAATTGTTGGGACCTGACGAGCAGTCATCGGTTCCAGCATATTCGTCCTCACCGGACTCGAGGCGAAAGAGGATCAGGACCTTTCGAAATGCTTTGTATAGGGGCATTGGTTGGCTGGGGAAGGGTATGTGTTGCTCCCATTCATTCGTTGCTGATAATTTGCCTTTACTAGTTAATAGCTTAATTATCAGTACTTCATCTTCATTTTATTATATTTAATCTATACTATTAATAAAGGGGATGGCCTCTTTTTGGTTTCCACTTTTACCTACCCAAAATACCCCTCTTAATAAAACTACCCAAAATACGATTTCTGATTGTAAAATAACTCTTTTCCACTCTGAATACCAACTGTTTAACCGCCAAATCCTCTCACCAAAAAAACCACCCAAATCCTCAAACCCACTCCCCACACACTTCTTTTCTTTTCTCTACAAAATAACTGCCTAAACCCTCTCAAATCGCACTCGATCTTTTTTCTTCGAATGGTCTTTCATAGGTGTGGAGGTGGATGTGCGCGGAGCCAAGGGCGGCCACGATGGTCCCCGGGGACGGTTGTGCGCGCCTGGGATGTCGCTGGTGTGTGAATGGGGCGGTGAAGACGGGAGAAAACGTCGGGTGAGGAAGACAGAGGGACATGCGGAGGGTCTAACTCTGTGGGGATTGTTCGCACTCTCGCCAGCGGAGCCTATGGCGGTACGGTCACGACGACGGTGATGGGTGCCTTCAATGGTTATGGCTGCCGCGGTCATGGTCTCGCTCTCTCTTCCTATGTTTTTTTTTTCATTGCTTTTTCTGACCTTTTTTGTTCTTAGATCTCTGTGTTCATTGCGTCAATTTGCCCCTTTTTATTCATGACTCACTCTGTGAAAGTGGTGCTATTGTGTTTCATAATTGATTTCATTATTTATCACGGTGTTTTAGAATCCAAAAGTTGCAAGTGATGTGTTTATTTGCATGCAAATTAGTTATGTTTACTTAATTAATTCATATGCAAATTAGACTATGCAAATAATCCGAACGTGAAGAAGCCAGAGTGGTTGAGACAGAGAGCTCCTCATGGTGACAGGTTCCGTGAGATGCAAGTATCACTCTCCCATTTGAAGCTCAACACTATCTCCGAGGAAGCACAACGCCCTAATATAGGAGAGGTTCTATTTTTAATTTTCAGTCAAGTTTTGCTCTTCATTGAAAATTTATTTTATGATAAAACGAGTTCGATAAATATTTGGTTTTTGATAAATGGGTTTGTTGAAAGTTTCAGTTTTGATAAATGGATTAGTTCAAACTTGAAAGTTTGATTTTTGATAAATGGGTTTGTTGAGTATTTGAGTTTTGATAAGTGGGTTTATTGAAAATTTGATTTTTTTTATAAGGGCAGTGGCTTCATTTTGATCCATGTAGGTTAGTTGTAATCCTTGCACTTTTAGTGGAATTACAACTCGGGTGATTAGCTTCTCTATGTGATGGGTTGCTCAGGACGTAATTTGGGGAAATAGAATACAAAATTATTCATAAGAGGTAATAGTGACGACTGGATATAACTTATGGTTGGTATGAGTTTAAGGTGCTTCCTTAGGGGTTACCAATGACAGAGAGAGCCTACATTGGCTTTGTTCAATCTTTCATTATAGCTTTTGTTATGATGGGTTTTAATTATGTTATATATTTCACATTACTTTGAACTATTTTGTATCTTTTAACATTATTCCTTGCTCTAACTCTTAGACAGATTTTGCCTTTTCATTTTTTTCTCCAGTTCTTCATTGTGTATGTGAGAGCTTTAGACAGGAATCCCTCTAGGTGAACTTTACCATTGATTGATTAATACTGATGTTGTGTTTTGTTTATCTTGATTAGGGAATCAAAATGAAATCAAACATGAGAAACAAATAGCCTTCTGACTCAAGACAGAGAAAGAAGTTGTATTTAAATGTAATTAACAATAAATTCTTTTGGTAAGATGTTTATGGTCTAATTTTCTAAATATAATGTTTTGACCTTTATACTCTTATGGACAGTGTTTGAATGCGTGAGATGGTATTGCAACTGCTACAATTATGGTTCTTGGGGATACTTGCACCCGTGGATGTAGATTTTGGGCTGTAAAGACCAGCAGAAACCCAACACCACCTGATCCAAGGGAACCAAGAAATACCGCCAAGGTCATTACAAGTTGGGGGTGCATATAGTATATGTTTGGTTTATGTTTATGTGCACCATGGATTTTTAATATGCACACTGCACAGTTGATTTTTAATATTGATGTTTATGATCCTGCTTCTTTTTCTTTTTTAGGTTCTGTTTTTTTTATTTCCCTTAAATCTTCTTATATTCTTTAATCATTATATTTAATGGTTATCTTCCTAATCATATTTGTGATTTCGTGCTTTGTCCATTGTAGGTTGGACAATTAAGAGAAGTTTAAAGAGAACTTATTACTATTATTTTAACTTTTTGAACCGCCGGGAATAAAATTTTTGAATTAGCTGATAATTTATTGTTTGCTAATATACAATAGTGTAACTGTTGAATTACCACTTCTCTACTGTAGATCTGAAGTTATTTTTAGAACTGGAAATGGGGCAGGTTCGTCTTTCTGATAGTGTGGTACTGAGTAGTGACTATAAAATAGCATATATTATTCCCGTCCCTTTCAACTTAGTCACAGCTGATGTGGATTTGTTATTGATGCTTGCACATTGAATTAGGATTTGCGGCCTATTCTTCCTCCTGAGAAGTTTAAAGAGGACTTATTACTATTCTTTAAACTTTTTGAACCGTCGGGTATAAATTTTTGAACCGTCTGCCAAAATAACATCCATCCCTGGATGCCTTGATTCTTGCAAATGCTGCAATGAAGTATGGCACATATCACAATGTAATACTGATAGACATTAGACATAAAAGTAAAACTCTTCCAAGGGGAAAAATGCAGTTTCTTTGGTTCTAAAACAATGTTTTTTTTATTCTATACTATTTAACCACAAAATCAAACTAACTTTAATAAAAGAAAATGGAATCTGAAAATGAGAGTAGAAAAAATGTCATACAGATGAAACTACAGATTGAAAGGTTCTGTGAATTAAAGATTACGTGAAAGAAACTAGCAATAAAATTTATATATCTAGATAATAGAATAGTTCCCGGAAGAAAACACAAATCATAATTGCACAAAAATTTTATATACGTGGAGAAAATTGTTCATGATTATTGTCCCATCTCCAACATTTGAATGAACAAGATTTAGAAATGTAGTACGATTCAAGCGCAGAAGTTGGCTCAATCGTTTGGTTCGAACTGTAAACAGCTGTGGCCTGTAACATAGAACTCCTATTTCTCCAACAACATCTCCTGCCTTTGCCTCACCAACTACCTGCAATTATTTCATAATATATGTTTTGTTAATCATAGCAACAATTCTTCGTAATAATTCACAAAGGTGTTAATGTAAGTGTGTGTTTTATTTACCCCAAAACCACGTTTTAAACGTGGATCAGGACATGACGCTACTGAGAGTAGCTTCTGCCTAGACAGTGTAAACCAAACACACCATAAGTAGACTTACATGTTCTATTCCATTCTTTCGTATAATAAGTTCCTGTCAGTCATAAGAAAATGAAAGTTCAGTTTGTATGTTTTACCCCAATATATTGGAGAAAAGGACATTTGAAAAATACACATTCCACATAGAATGAAAGGAAAATCATTAATCTCAATAAAAATCTCAAAACTACATCTTGGAATTTGAAATCCTTAACTTCATTTGCAACATGTTATCCCTCCTATTAGTTTCTACACACCACTTAAATCATATATGAAGTAAATGAAAATAAAGATAGGGTATAGTTTCTTACTGCAGAACCAGTGACAAAGATATAAAAGTCTGTTGGCGCTTCATTCTCCAAAATCACATCTTCCTTTGTGGGAAAATACTCAGCCTTCATCTCTGTGACCTTCAAATTTCAACTGTTCATCACTTAATATACAAGGATTAACAAGAAGCAGACATACAACATAATTATTCTTTGGAGTTTATCTCATTTGGATGAATATATTTTAGACTGAATGTAAGATATTGATTAGTTAATACTTAGTAGACATGTGAAGAGAGAGTCTCATTTTTGTTTTGTGTTTGTCTAGGGACTTCTTGATAACCAATGAATGTTTACCCATCACAGATCATTGTTTAATTTCCTCACATAAATCTCAGGTTTTTCTTAACCAAAATAGAGGATAAAAAGCAGTTATACAAAATCCTTAGTTACATCATTGAAAAGCTTCACACTATGGTCAGAGTTATAGAAGTCCAAAAAGAAAATATTACCAGTTGAAAGAGTAGGTCATGTGACACTCCATGAAACAAGTATAATTTGTCCACAAATGAATAGAATAGGTAGTGTGAGACACTAGATCGAATAGCTTTAGGAAGGGAATCAATGATCTCTTGTTGCTGCAGACCTTCTAGATCAGTTCTATACTTCATAAACAAATGAGAAAACATTTGTTCTTGTAAGCGGATAGGTAACTGATTCCTGCTAGCAAATCCTGCAGCAGCTTGCACTGTGTCTCTCTGATATGCCACAAAGCAGTCACAAAAACAAAAGAATCAAAATATTAATGAACCTCTTCGAAAGGAATGAAATATCAAATATAGTATTTTAGAACCTTCGAAATGATTATACTCACATATCTCCTAGTTCTGCTTGTTCCGTGAACAACTAAATTTGTCATGTTTCCAATAAGATATGATGTTAGTCCCAAATTGAAGAGCATAAAGATTATGTCAAATATCATCTCCTTTGTGTTCACAGGATGCAGATCACCATAACCAACAGTTGAAAGAGTCATTATAGACCAATATACTGATGTTATGTAGTTACCAGTGAGACTCTTCTCAGTGGCATCAGAAATAAGTCCAAGCCATGTTGATTTCGCGTCATGATTGACAGTGAGAAAGAAGAAAAAGCAGGCAGCAAAATGCACAGTAAACAAAGTAACCTACAAATGTAACACATCACATTAAGTTTTGTTGTCTTATACTTAGTTAACTTAGCTCTACAATGAAATTAAATAATAATAATGTAAATACTCACACATATAAGCTTTAAACAGCGCACCAAGAAATAGTTATAATTCCTATCCTTTTCTAATCTGAAACAATGAAGTGAAGAGAAGAGAGAAATAGGCTAATCAGTTCTGGTATAAAATTAAAGTAAAAATGTGTAGCCGCAAGTCCAAATCAAGCTCTTACAATTTATAGCATATTTGGTTTAGCGTTAAAAATCCAAATATACTATTGAATTATTACCTTTTAAGTTGTTACAAATAAGGATGAAACCTAAAAGCTTTAATGTGAGTATGAATTGCAGGAGAATTGACATCACCTTGCAAACATGGCACTGACTCTACGGAGACGCCAAAGGCGCAGCATACTGAAGTAGCCATATGTCTTAAGAGGACCAGGCAACACTTTGTGAGCAACTTCAGAAGGAAAGGTTGCTATGACATCAACTATCAACCATGTTTTGATATATCTCTTAGCAATGAGCTTTGGTTCATCCACAAGCAAATGTGTTGTCTTGTCATGATACGCAACAAAGAAAGTCAAGAAAATGTCCAATGCAAAGAAAAAGTTGACAAAATTGTCCGCAACAGAAATAGGATCCACTGGTTCATTCAGGAATCCAAATTCAAACGGGCTCACCCATGCCGTGTAGAAAACTAAAAGCAACAGAAATTTATCCCACATTCTGCATACGTCAAAACAAACATCATGATTAATAATTATTGAATACATTAATTATTAATTAATTAATTAATTAATTAATTATGTATGTACATGAAAGAGTAACATTAATTATACGACGTAAGAAAAAATAAAGAAAAAAAAGTGTGTTGTTATATGAATTTCATATCTTTACCTGTAACGAGGGTTATATGGGGAAATAATGCAACGTCGGAGCTTGGGTCTCCGGGTGGTGGCGGCAGCGGTGGCACCAAGAGGAGGAAGAGGAATGCCAGTGAGGCTGTATTGGCTTCCATAATCGTCCATAGACATTTGTTCAATATTTTCTATGTGATCTCTATCTTCCTCATCATTTGCTGTGGCCTCGTCAGGGCTAGCACATAGCCTTTTGAACATCTTCTTCTTTGCCATTAATGAATAATTTTGTAGGACTTTCTTGTTCTCTGATCAGATTATTTTCTTCCTACATGTTTGTGATTTGGTGAGAACAGAGAAATGTCATAGCTTCTCTGTGCCATCGATCAACAAATTGAAGAAGCTGTTAGGTGTCGTTGAATGGTGAATATGATATTATTATATATACAACTGTAATTTCGAAGAATACGTATCTATCTTTAACAGCTCCATACACAAATCACTTTGTGTGATATGAGACATGCATTCCGTGCAGTGTTGTCACTTTTCTATACACTTTTTTCCCCCATTACCTTTGAAATCTTGCAAAAGATGCTAGCTAGTTTCTAAATAAATTTATATTCCATTTTTATAACAAGTGTAGAAATTAATTTTAAAATCAAATATATATAGAGGTAAAATATAAAAGATATAAAATGTTTTACAAATAATAAAAATGCTGGAGTTGAAAACTTTTAAACTTTTAATTTAAAAAAACATCAAAAATAGTTTATTTAATAGAAAATTATTTTATTGGTAATTTGTCTAATGTTAATTATATTAAAGAAGTTTGAATAATCTGTAAAAAAAAAAAAGAAGTCTGAACAATCTGTCAAAAAAAGAAGTTTGAACAATAATTGAATAAGTCATGGGATCATGGCCAGCCCAATGGGAGGCTACAATACAAGGCCTCAAATTTTTTATAGGTATGTATCTTATATATTAAAATTAATAAAAAATTTATATTAAATACAAAAAATATTATTAAGTTTTATTTTTTAAAAATATTTTTTCATTTTTTTAAAAATAAATATGTTTGTGAGGTCTTTTATCTTTTATAAATATGCCCTTAATTTATAATTTACTTTAGGCCTATAGAAGTATTGGGTCGGCCCTAGAATAAGAAAGAAAAATAAAATCTCCTTTAAATAAATAATTAGTCAAAGAGAAAAAATATAAATTTGATTTAATATAAAAACTTATAATTGAAATAACTAGAAAGAACACTTATTCTTTGTTATATTGATTTCTTTTTTATATTAAGTATATTTGATATTAATATTAAAAACTCAAGATATTTGCACCATTTTATATTTTATGAATTTACTTATTTAAAAATCAAATACATACATGATATTTTAAGGGGTAGATATGTTTTTTTTAGTCCTGAATAACGACTTTTTTTTCTAAGTAAAATGATTTTAATTAAAAAAGAGAATAAAGGGGTACTTCAATCCATTACAAGCCCTAAATAACGACTTGAATTTGATTTAGCCTCTAAAATTTAATATCGTTGAGTTGAATTTTTTTTTCCGAAATAAATAGAACCACTATCATAATAATCAATAAAATCTTGAGCTTAACAGTTAACAGTAATAAAAAAAACATACAAATCAAAAGAATCAATAAAAAATGAAATAATTACCCACTAGCGGATCTAGTGGTGATATTTAAGTAGTTTATCATCTTATGCTTAAATCTCATTGCATTATTCCATGTAAATAAAAAAAATGAAATAATTACATAAAAATAAAAACGTAACAAAAGTATAATGCATACAATACAAATTGTAATAAAAGGAAACATAATAATGAAACAATCAATAAAAAAACATAATAATAGGAATTTGTAACAGTCAATAATAGAAATATAATAATCAATTTACCAATCACGACACACTTGATGGATAGTTGGATTTTTAAGCATCTTGACCGGAAGAGATTCGATCCCCATAATGTGTATAAAAAAAAATTGTTGGGAGACGCAAACAATACTTCAGTTAATAACAAACTCATATCAATTAATTATAAGAATTAAGACTCAATAATGAAATTTAAAATTTAAAATTATATCAATTAATTATTAGAATCAATTTGATGTTGTCTATAGCTACTTCAGTTATTGTTGAAATTGAGCTTCCTCAGAAACAATGGTCTGAACTGATCCTATCAAATATTCACCAAGTTCCATATCTCATGTCAAGCATGCAACTTTGGAGACTCTGGTGTATGTGTGAGGAAGTCTCTGTTCAAGTTGTTGATGCTCTGCTTGTTGAAGTGAAGAATAAAAACGAAACTTAGCAACTCATATCTAGAAAAGTGTGCTCCAGACTCACATATTGTGGAATGCAGAAGCTGGATAAACTTGTATTTGATTCAATTTACGTTCTTCCATAAACTCACGAATGAAATGCTGATCCAAAGCAATTTAAAAAAAAAAAAGTGAACTCACATTTGGTACAAGAGGATGCACAGCTTTGCACAACACCAATCCAAACATATCCTAAATTATGCATATTTTGTAAAATGTAAACAAATACATCAATGGTACCGAAGAAGTGGCTACTTATGTCCATTAAATGGATCGTAAAAACAAAAAAATATATATTTACATTCTTTGTACCATTTGTTATTTTAATTTTGACCTTTCAATTTTAGGTGATCCTATTAAATTTGGGTGTAGAGAAAGATCTGATTATATATAACTTTATAGGTCCTATTTATCTAAAATTTATTTTATTATTATTGTTGTTATAGTAAAAGAATGAAGAAGAAAAAAAAATGTAAATATATAATCATTAAACCTCGACTTCAACACCACGCGTAAGTTCTAAATTAAAGATTTAATGATGCTGGTGTCAAACTTTCAATTGATCAAATTACAAGAATATTCATGCATATGCATGATTTCAATTCTAAACATTTTATAAAAAAAAAGGTTAAATATGTTTTAGGTCACGGTAAAATTTCTGAAATTTGGTTTTGGTCCCTCACTTTTAAAACCATTGGTCTAGGTCCCTCATTTTCTAAAATACCTCATTATTAGTCCTTGCCGTTAAAATGTATCTGTTAACTTTGACAGATTGCCATATCATCCTCCAGATAACTTAATTTAGGCTGACGTGGCAATATTAACTTAATTAAACACTCCAAATCATCTAATTATACATGGGTTAAAATAAACTCTACCATGATCAAGTTGGGTGTTCCAAAAATAACTATAGTTATTTCCCAATAATCAGAAAAAAAAAATTAACTATTTTGCAGCGATTGAAAATCCTATGCTTAGAGTTCAAATTGAAATAGAGATCTGGAGGTATAGCTTGAAGGTTGAGGGTGGTCGCGAAGATAAATCGGTGAATGACAAACGCGATGAGAAGGACGAACGTGACCTCGTCGAAGAGGACCATCGCGTCCAGGTCTTCTGCTTCATCATCGCAGCCATTGTTGAAATCCTGTAACTGTGCAGAGGATTTATTGTTGTTGACTTCAAAAACCTCAAGCAACCCTGGTAGAGTTTTTTGGAGATGCCCAAATTGGGATGTGAGTATTTAATAACCATGAGTTGATTGCAATTGTATGATTTGCTAACTTAGTTTAATCCTCACCTGTATTGATGTTTGTTTCTGTTTTGTTTTTGGTTTTAGAGGAAAAACTCTTGCAATTACTTCAGATGGGCTGATGAAGAGGTTACCCAGGAAGTAGTGAAAGAAGAGTGTGTATATGTACCCAATCAACAAGCAGAAGAATTTCAAAGGAAGAAAGGAAAGTTGAAGAAGAAGCTCGCTGCAGAGAGGACCAAAGCAAATGTTTGTATCTGTTTAGTGGTCATATCTTGGGTTGTGACAGTAGGCTTGTGTTTATTTACTTCATTAAAATGCCACTGCAATATGTAATTCTTTTGGTTTTGTAACAGACAATGGCAATAGGCGTTTAGTGATATTGAGTTGGTATTTAGCTTATGTAATGACTATTTTTAGTAGCTATGTAATTGGAATTGGAATTTTGAATTGGTTGAAAAACATAGTTTGCTGCCAGTTTTCCAATCTTCAAATTGTAATGCTCAAAGTTTATTTTGCATATCAACTTAATGGCCTCTGCATTTTTAAATGGATTTGGCCGGTAATGTTATTAAAAAAAATGTAAATGTGAGTTGTAGCAATAAAGGACAAAGTAATATAAAGATGTAATTGAACATAAACCATTCATAAATGCATAGAAAGTTTACAATTGGTGTCCTGAAACATTGACTGAGCAATGACAGTGAGCAATAAAGTAACTTGCAAATCCAAAGATTCCAAACCAAATCTCAAAAAACAAGGTTCACCAATGCACCATCATCCATCCATCCAATCTAAAAGAAAATAAAGAAAAAGAATTGGTGTCCTGACAAAGCACCAAAACCAAAAAAAGGAGCACATGTGGTCCACCCCTTTGTACAAAATACACTACTGTTTGGCCCATGTGTTGTACCCCACTCCTATCATATTTAATTTCCCCCAATACCAGTTTCATCTCCACACTGTGGATTTTTAGATCCAGATCTGTCTTCTTCTGCAATTGCTGCATCAACTGCAACCCTTCCTTCATCTTGAGCATCCCTTCCTTCATTGCAAACATTGGCTTGATTCTGGCTTGATTGAGAGAGAGGATAACCGGCTGCAACTTGCTGTTATAGGATAAATAAGAGGTTAAACCAATTGTTTTTTCTGCACAAATACAATTTAAAAGGTAAGAAACATTTATACCCTTATATTAGAGATCTGTACTTGAAGGATTCTCTCATAGTCAGATATGGTGTTGGGCTCACCAATTTCCTATGATGAAGGTATGACTCCATTTTTCCTTGCATCAGTCTAGTATAACAATTTAAAAGGTTCAAAGTCAAACATTTATGTGTATAACATTTTAAAACTCCCACAGTCACACAAGCTTGGTATAACACACACTTACCCATATGAAAAAGAATATGAATTAAGTCAACAAAAATACACATACCTTAGATGCAGCCGTAGCATTTCTGGATTTTGAGCCAGTGGCAGTTGGGGCTGATTTTGATCCATTGGAAGCTGTAGTATCACGTTTTGATGTTGATGCAGTGGTAGCTGTACCAGTTTTAGATGCAACAGTTGCTCTAGGTCTTCCTTGTTATTGTATGATAAAAACTTGTTAGATATGTCCTTAATTCAATAAATTTTAAATGCATGTCAAACAGTGTATGTCATACCCTTGGCCTTGGTTGTTTTGCAATCACTGTAGTAGCAGGTGCAACATTTGTGGGTTGACCCTCACCTGCAGCAGCAGGTGCAACATTTGTGGGCTGACCTTCACCTGCAGCATCAGATGCAACATTTATGGGCTGACTCTCACCTGCAGCAACAGGTTCCTCAGCAGCAACAGGTTCCTCAGGTGGAGGTATCTTGCACTTTCTAACATTATGGCCTAATTGTCCACATCTTTACACTTGTTGGTAAAATGTGATCTCTTCAACTTGTTGGGGTTGGGATCTTCATCAGGTTCCCTTCTCCTAAGCTTTTTAGGCCTACCCGGTCCAGTTTTATAAACCGGTGGCAAAATAGGCTCATTTTGTGTTTTTGGCCACAAATTTTGACCATTAATAGGGTCTATTGTCTGCCCATATACCTGCTCATATGCCTCTCTCTTATAAAACCAATTCACATATAATTATGGATCATCTCCCTTGTAGGTAATGGCTGCCACATCATGCCTACAGGGGATCCCTACTAACTCCCAAAAATTGCATGTGCAAGAATGTTTTTAAGATTGACAATAAACCTTTCCCTATTAACTGTGTGGGTCACTTCAAATTTCATCTCCCCAGCCCATATTGCTAGCCAGTTACCACTCTTTTTCTATTTCTCTATCAAGTCTCCTCCTAGGCTTTGGCATCACATTACCCTTATATTTAGCCAATTTTTCTTTGAGTGTGGCAAATCTACCCATTAAGTATGTCATAATCCATTCATACATGGTTATTATGGGTTTATCTCTAGTTAACAAAATTGTTGCTTTAAAGGATTTAGATAAGTTATTCATAAGAACGTCACATTTAGGGTAGTAGCTAAAATCATGCTTACACCAACTCCGGGTAGGGATTGCTTTCAACCAATCATATGCCTTGTTGTCCAGCTTTTTAATCTGATCCATCTTCTCTTCCCATGCTTCAATGTAGGTGGCTTTGGCAGCCCCCATCATCAAATCTCTTATGAGGGTATCTCCTCCAAATTTCTTTTTGAAATTATTGTACAAATGTCTCAGACAAAAGTGATGCTCAACTCCATGCAACATCTCCTCAAACACTGGAATCAACCCCTAAAAACATCAAAGAAGATTAAACGAAAAAAATCAGACATTAGTAGCTGTTTTGAAAAAAAAAAAAGGATTTGTCAAGACTTGTTAAATACTTACTTTTTGTTTGTCAGAAATGAACACCCATCTATGGGTTGTGATATCTCCAATGTCCTCTAATAAAAGAGTTAGGAACCATCTCCAACTTTCTTTTGTTTCTGTCTCAACCACAACAAAAGCAATTGGGAAGTATTGGTCGTTTGGGTCCCTTCCCACTGCAATTAGTGATTGCCCCCCATATCTTGTCTTTAGATGACACCCATCAACCCCTATGAAAGGCCTACATCCAGCAAGGAAGGCCTTCTTGTATCCATCTAGACACATATAAAAACTCCCAAATCTTGGTTGCACACATTCGGCAGGTCTCTCCAATTGTAATTTACAAGTGTTTCCTACATTAGCTCTCCTTAGTTCAGCATTGTAATTCCACAACAAAGTGTATTGTTGGGTAGCATCACCTTCTACTACTTGTCTGGCCATTTGTCTTGCTCTAAATGCCCTCCATTCAGTTATTCCAGCACTGTAATTCTTCCTAACATCATCCATGATCTCAGTTAAAGTAAGGTCAGGAGCATTCCTAAACCTGTCAACAACAAACTTTGCAACCCATTTAGTGTTTGCATTCTTGTTAGCAAAAACTCTTCCACAAGTATGTCTTCCAACCAAAGTTTTAATTCTAAATGTGCTCTTGTCCCCTACTTTGCTACACAACACAGTAAAATCACAACTTCCGCTACATGCAATTCTTACCCGGACAGAATCATTTTTCACATACTTAATTTCTTTCCCATTAAGTACAGAGTGCTCAAGAATTGCTTCCTTGAATTCACGAAGAGATGTGAATTCCATTCCCAGCCTGAACTTGAAAGTCTTGCACATATCCTCTTTTCTGTATTTCGGGTACTTTGGCCTGCTAGTGTCATCTATGTCACTTGCCCCACTGTCTAGTTCCTCACTAATGTAGTCTTCTTCAATCATATGCATACCACTAACATTTGGTGGCACAAATGTCTCTGTAACAGGGACTTGCTGACCTGGCCCAGAATCATCAACTCCACTTTGTTGACTTGGCCCAACATCATTATGGGTCTGCTGACTTGGCCCGACATCATTATTGGTTTGCTGACTTGGCCCAGCATCATTAAAAACTTGTTGACTGGGTCGGTCTTTTGATCCCCTTACTGGTTCTCTTCTTCTTAGCAATTAAAATTGAGCTCTCTGAACCATCACATTGCTCTTCAACAACTGACTTCATTTTCATACCCTCTAACTGTTGATTAAGTGCAGCCTCAGCCTCTCCAATATCAGTCAATTTAAATCCATCATCATCCCCTACGACCCTCTCCTCTTCGCTATCATCAAAATGCACATCCTTTGTAGAGTCATCACTGCTATAACCATCTTCAACCATGTCAATATCCTCAGCTGCAACCCGAGGCATATCAGCCCTACTCAAATCTCCTCCAGGCTCAGCAGTGGTGCCACCTTCATTTTCCACCATATTCATGACAACATTGTTGGTCCCACTATCAACCTGCACAGCACTGCCTATTTCTGAGTGTTCCACATATAGTTGTACTTCATATTTATTCCCTACTGCATAATTTTCCATTTCACCAGCATCAGCATCATTCTTCAACTCTTTCAGGCCTTTCTCAAAGCTTCCATATTTTGACTTCCACCATAATTTTGCCTTTTCTTTATGTCCTAAGTCTTTCACATACCCTAATGTCTCAAAATACGACCATGTGTCCACATCAAGATCATGAAACACATGGGTTTCACCCCCACTATAATGTAACTTTGGTTCCTTCACAAGTGAACCCTTGTGGTGAACAGCAACAGAGAAAGTCATCCCTGTTAAAGGCAATTAACAACAATGAAAATGGAATAAAACTAAACCTAAGTGCTATAAAAACAACACCATATACTTCAACGCAAGACAACACGGTAAGCGAGTAACAGTGACATTCACAGGTTCGAAGATTACCTGGCTTCGTAACGGAGTAACAACAAGCAATTATCTTCGTAAGCAGCTCGGATTACCACGCGTCTCCTTTGTAAGCGAGTAACCCCTTCAATGAAAAACGTTTCTCACCGTAAGCACCTATCGAATGCGAAGAACGGAGGTGGAATAGTGTTCTAGGGTTTTCACAGCTCCAAAGGTAATAAAACCTAATCATAATTTACTAAGCCTGGTCAAAAATAGAGTTCAGTGGTTGAGTTAATTAATTATTCAATTAACATTTCTAAATTGCCACCTCAGATAATAATTTCGTGACTAGGATTGTTGATGTGTACTTCTGTTAAACTTAACTTTGCATTTTAACGGCAGGGACTAATAATGGGGTATTTTAGAAAATGAGGGACCTAGACCAATAGTTTTAAAAGTGAGGAACCAAAATCAAATTTCAGAAATTTTACAGGAACCTAAAACATATTTAACCCTAAAAAAAGTAAAGTTTTTTTTCTGTGAAATTATATTGTCGCCTTTGTACAACCCGTGTGTCACGAGAATTTCATGAATTTCATAAATATATACGAGTCACGACGCTACTAATATAAATTATCCAATTATCCGATTCGGGCAAATTTATTTATTTTTACTAGTTGAAATCTTATTAGAAAGTTCAATATTATTTAAATGGATTTTTCTATAGTGAAGTAATGTATGGGTGATGTACCAGTAAGTCAGTTTTTTTACCTGATATAGTGGGTTAAATTACCCGTTAATATTAAAAATTAAAATTTAATATAATTACAATTAAGGGCATTTATTATTGTAAAAAAGTAGGGTATTATTTTGTGAGAGTTAAATCATTAACTAAAACCATTTAAGTTCACTAAAATCATTAACCAAAATATTCAAATAAAAACATGATTTTTTTTTACCAAAAACAAACCCTATTTTTTTTCAAATGAAAATATTTTTTATTAAAATATTCACTAAAAATACATTTTTTAACCAAAATTCACCAAATTTAAATTTTGGGAATCCTGCACAATTCCCCACATATTATAGACTCACAAATAATTTTTATAATTTTTTTAGTATAAAATTGATTTTTAATTGAATTAACAATATTTTATAATAAATAATACATTAAAAATACATTTTTTATCCAAAGTTAACAAAATTTTAATTCTGGGCATCCCACATCATTCACCACGAATTATAGGTCTGAAAATTAATGTTTACAATTTTTTTGGTACAAAAGTGATTTTTAATTGAATTAAAAACATTTTTTTCATTAAAAATTACATTAAAAAATACATTTTTTGTACATAATTAACAAAATTTAAATTTTGGGCATCCCAAACCATTTCCCACGAATTATACAACCCAAAAATCATCTTTAAATTTTTTTTTGATATATACGTGATTTTTAAGTAAATTAAAAAATAAATTAAAAATATATTTTTTGTCCTTAATTCACCAAATTTAAATTTTGGGCATAGCACACCATCCCTCACACCACAAGAAACCCATGAATCAAATTAAAAAAAATTGGATATTAAGTGCTCACATTATTCCTCAAGGTAGCCAATGTTAGGGTTAGGGTTTCTAACCTTACGATTGACGAAACCACCTCACCTTAAACATGTCAATCATTCAATGTTCATCAATCCACTCAACATTCATATCCAATGTAAGACACATACTAGAGGACCCAAAAATGATTTTTGTAAAATTTTCCTGTGTAATGGTGATTTTAATTGAATAAACAACATTATTTTATTAAAATATCACTGAAATTTCATTTTTTTTGTCCAAAACTCACCAAATTTAAATTTTGGACACCTCACACCATCCTCACGTAATACAGGACAAAAAAGATTGTGTTTACATAGCTTTCTGCTACAAAAGTGATTTTAAATTTGATTAGCAACATTTTTCATTAATAAATCCCCTAAAAATTTATATTTTATCAAAAATTCATCAAATTAAAATGTTGGGCATCCCACATCATTACTTACACATTATAAGACTCAAAAGTGAGTTTTACAAAAGTTTCTAGTATTAAGATGATTTTAAATTGAATTAATAGTAGTTTTCATTAAAAATTTCACTATACTTACATTTTTTGTCCAAAAATTCACCAAACTTAATTTGTGGGCATCCCACACCATTCTCACAAATTAGGAGAGCCAAAAATGATTTCTTCGTTTTTGTTTTCTTTCAAATGTGATTTTTATTTGATGTAACAATTTTCTTTTATTAAAATAAAAACTTAAATATTTTTTTGCCCACAAGGATCTAAATTGTGTTGTTGTGTTTTTTTAAATCATGCACAAACTTTATTGCATTGCAATTTAATAAATTTAGCCATTTGGCTTTACATAACTCAAATCTATCATTATCCCATTAAAATTAAAATATAAATACTAAAAGTATAAGTTCATATTGATCGATGCATGAAAACCAAGGTTCAATCACTAATACATTAATGGCCCAATAAAATTATATTAGTTCGACAAAAAAATTGACAAGAAAATAGCATTCGTCCGAGAAAAATTGACAAAAAATTGGTATTGGTTTGATAAAAATGACATTTGTTTGACAAAACAAGGTCGACAAAAAAATGACTGACAGAAAATCTAAAAAAAGGCATCGGTTCCACAATAAAATAAAATAAAATGACAAAAAAATCCACAAAAAATAGCATCATTTCAATAAAAGAAATGGCATGAGTTCAAATATTTTTAATAAAATCAAGGGTCACATAGCTATATCACTTACATTTTTAAAAATAAGGAAGGATCTAATGTAAATTATTAAATGACCAGTTCAACAAGTATCAGATATTCAATCTGGACCATTAAATATTTTAATAATATATCTAATGGCTACAAAGCTGTGAGGCACCAGTACAACACTCGCGAAGTACTTGAAATTAGACGTTTCCTATTTAAAAAAACAATTTATTAAAAATAACAATATTGCAAATATATTAAAAGTGTGAATTTTTATACATTCACAAGAATTGTTTTAAAAATTATTAATTTTACAATAAAAAATATTTTAAGGAGTAAAATATACTAATGAAAAATGTACTTGATAAATTAAGGAAGCAAGATTGAATTTCATCAACAATAAGCAATGTTTTTAAAACCGGACCGATAATAGAACCAATAAAGACACTGATTCATAGTTCAATGGTTCAATCGTGGTCAAACTAGTAATAATAAAATATTTTTTAAATATTATATAATATTTTAAGTAATAAAATAACATAAAATTATAAAGAAATCAAAATGTATAAAATTATAAATTAATATAAAAGAACTTATTATATCTATTATAAGATAAAAAATAATAATAATTGACTAAATAATAAATATTTATGTGTAATCCGTACAAATTTATTCTTATTTATCCAAAAAATATTTTAGATTAAAAAAATGAAAAAATGAAAAAAAAACTAAAAAAAAATAGAAAATTTTCAAACGGGTCGGTTTGACTAGTTTTGTGGCACCGGGTTTTTACCGGTTCAACTCATTCTTGACTGGTTCCCACCAGTTTTGAAATCAGTTGATTTTCTAGAGTGTATGGACTAGACACTAAATCGATTCCGGTCAAACCGGCCGGTCCGATTCAATTTTAATTACTATGATAATAAGTCTTGGCTTTGATTTTCATAATATATATAGAGAGAGACAGAGAGAGAGTTGGGGAGAGGCGAGGAAACATACTAAGTCTAACACCATTGAGTAACATTTTTATTTGGTATTAACCATATCTATCACTTGGGTCAATTCAACTTTGGACTTAGTCACCGATGAGTAACTTTTTAATAACTACCTATCATTGAGTAACTTTTTAATAAATAGTTATATTTCAAAAAATCAGACCGGACCGACCAGATCAACTGATCTGGTGTTCGGTCCATGCACTCTAAAAAACCAATTGATTTCTGAATCGGTGGGAACCAGTCAAGAATATGTGAAAAATCGATAAAAAAAAATGGTGTCACAAAACCGATATAACCGGCCCGTTTGAAAATTTTTATTTTTTTTTGTTTTATTTAATCTAAAATATTTTTTTGGAGATAAATAAGAATAAATTTTTAAGAATTACACATAAATATTTAAAAAATGTTAACACGGTCCAAAGTGTCATTGTTATTTGATTTTAAAGCTTTTACTTTAAATATTAACTAGTATTTAATCATATAAATCATTTTTATAAAATTTTACATTAATTTAAGAGTAAGGATGTAAAGTGGTAAGACCATTCATGAGGAGTCTACAATCTAGCCTACATCAGGCCTAGGCCGGATCGAGCTAGATCAATTTATGAAATAGATCAGGTCAAGACTTTTTTTAAGAGTCTATATAACCAATGTAGGCCAAGTTTTCAGGTTATCCAAAATATATTTTTAAGTTCAATTTATTTAAGTAAATATAAATAATTTTAATATTGTCTGTATTATTATAAAACTTTTTATTATAATGTCTTGTAATTATATACTTATTAATTTATTTAAGTACATGAGTATACTTTTTTACATAAAAAGAGTTTATAAATCTATTTAAATACATTTTATGGTATATTTAAAGATCATTTTTTATAAAATAAACTTTTAAACAACCTTTCAGGATAAGTCAAACTTTTTAAATAGGTCAGGTCAAATATTAAAATAAAGTTTATATCAAATAAATAGGTCAAGTTTAGACTTTAAATAAAGAGGTTGGAAAAATAATCAAGATGCAGAAACAAAAAATACGAGTTGTGACATTGGCTCTTTAGGGTACGCAAGGGGGATGAGATGCAGTAGTTGGCCACTGAATCACCGACGGCAAAGCTAATCATAATTATTAACATTTGTTATCTAAATTCAGTTATTCTATTTGGTTTCCTTTTAGTGAAGAGTTTAATGGATAGACACTGTTAGTGTAAAAAAGTTTTACAAAGACATTTAATGATGTGTTATCACACTATTTATTAAGTCTAATAACATATGAGGTGTCATATTCATTAAATAATGTGACAACACATTATTAGAAGTCTATGTAAAATTATTTTATACTGACAGCATATATTCATTAAATATTTTAGTAAAACTAAAATCTATCACATTTTTAATCATATATCTTATTTTATTTTTAAATTACATTAAATACACATACTAGATATGTGGTTATTAATTATGTTCTATCTTACTAATTATAACTTATACAATAAACATTGCCTAAATGAATTAGATCATGGTTGTTTTAATTTATAATCGAGAAGAAAATAAAATCAATGATAACCAAAGTAAAACAATTATCACTTTAAGAAAAAGGTGACATTAAGTGTTAAAGGTAAATTTGGGATGGAGTTCTTATTTTTTTCACACCACATTTCTTACATTTTCTTTTATACTTCATTTTCCTTTCTATCTTTCTCTTTCTTTCCCATCACAATAATTATAACATTTTTCACTTTCTCATGTTCGGGAAAATGTTATTTATCCTTAAAAACTTTATTGAAAATAGAGAAATAAAATATAAAAAATAACACAACCATAACACAAGAATTAATGTTAGAAACTTTAAATTCGGAGAAAAATCACAATTGTTATCTAAAAAAACCATAGAAAAATACCACAATATGAAAAGTTTTACATCACATAGACATTTCTTTCAAATATTTCAAACCTTAATACATCCACACTATCAAGGCAAATATTTGAACTACTCTTCACAATACTCCGATAGTATAGAAGAAGAAAGTTAGATACGAGCTTAAGCGTTTCTAACTTGAGGTGTGTAGAACCAAAGGACTTTAGTCCAATTTATAGCCTTGACCTCCCCCAACAATCTCTACCTTGATTGAAACATACTCTCACCTTCATTGTCTATACCAACAATCATACTTCAAAGAAACTACCATGCACCCCCAGAAAGAGTATATTCACTTGAAATTGGGTAATTCCAAGATTTTCTTCTTGACATATCTCGAAAACTTTCAGGTGCAACGTTCATGTTGGTTATCTCCGGTTCTTCAGCCATCGACATAACCCTCCACACACCTTGCATCAATGCTAACCAATGCTCGTGAGCAATTATGGATCCGCTAGCAATGAATTATCATTTTCCATGACGACGCGGTAAGCCATGAGAGTACACTTCTCATTTTACAAAAGTCCATAATATCCCAAAATGAGAGACACTACCAACATCTGACTCAAGCTTTTATGATATTGCTCCACCTAGACAATTTTTATTTACATGTCTAGACTTTCCACATTTCTTGCATGTCATATTTTTTCATTGTTCTTCTTCCCATATTGCACACCTCGTGCAACCAACAATGAATTGGATGAAGTGTTATCATCACTTTTTAGTTTTTTTTCTTCAGAAATATACCAGAAACTTCTTCAGATTCAGGGTTTCCTTCTCATACATTAAAACATGTGATGAAATCACATTTAATGCATATTTTAGATGCAATTTTAAGTCAATATTAATAGAAATATAAGTTTAAAGTGAAAGAAAATAAAAAAATATGTGTTTTGTGTTTAGTTTAGCATTTTAGGATTTTGTGAAAATTAATTAGTTAAGAATCTTGTCAGTTCATGCATGTTTTAACCTCTAATGAATTATTTCTGTAATTGAAAGGAAAAAACAAGAGTTTGGAAGCAAACAATGACGAAAACAAAGGAAAGGATTCAACGATTTTACGTTGAAAACCTACTGATTTTACGGTGGAACACAGAATGGAATGTCTTCTGATGGCCAGCGCACGTTTTTACGATGAAAGTCTGTTGATTTTACGGTGGCAAACATAATGGATTACCTCCTGCTGAGCAGCGCACATTTTTATGCTCGAAATCCACCATAGGCACGCTCGGACACCAGAATTAGTATAAATACATGTCAGAAACAGAATTAATCAGTTTTTGGATTATACATTTCACTTATTTCCGACTTTTCTCTCTAGATTGGAGCTTAGGGTTGTGGAAGCAAGTCTTGGAGCACCAATCCTTCACCATGGCCACTTGTAGTTGATGTTAGATTCCTCTTGACAATTGGATGATTGCTTTAGGAATTGGAATTGGGATAAACAACATGATTGGAGATACTCTAGAGATAGAGATTAACAATTGTGAGATCATTAAGACTCTTGAACCTGATGCTTTTCTTAATTGAGGATTTCTAAGGAATTAGGGTTATCAATTAGGGAAAAGAGTGTTGACTTAAGGAATTAACCTTCATTTACAATAGTGAGTTGATCTTCAAACACATTTCTACAACTTGTATTAGAGTGAGAATTTGGATTACGTTGGTGGAGATTGAGTTAACTCATACCCTAACATTTTTTGTGAATTGTTAATCTTCGTTAATCATTCATCTAATTCTATGTTTTTCCTTACAATTGTTCACTTTAGTTAATTGTTCTTCAATTCTTTTCATTTTAAATTCTACATTTTACCTCAATTCTTTGCAATCACAGCTTCAATTTCATTCAACTAGTTACAATCTATGTGAATTGATACTTGAGATCTCATTCCTCGTGGGACGATACTCTTACTTTCAATATATTACTTGTTACGATTCGGTGCACTTGCCGAGTGAGCATCAACTTGCTTTATATGCCCATTAAAAGACGAAAGAGACCAAATAAGTCTCAGTGCTTTATCTTATTCATCATTTTTTTACTCCAATAGCTTCTAAAGAAGAGACAATACCATTGAGAGTACTAAGATGATTAGGGGTTTTCGTTCTTTCATCCATGCGTAAATTGTGAATATGCTCCTTCAACAATAATCGAAGTGAGATGTCCTTTGTCTAGCATAACCTTTCGAGTCTCTCTGAAATCTCCTAGGCTATCGATATTTTTTACACATTTATAAGCACATTCTTAGCCAAACAAAGGTGAATTGCACTTGTCACTCTCAAATCTAGTTCATCCTATTTTTTTATCGTCCACGCTGGAATTCTTCCATTTCAACACCATGTGTAATCTTGATTGTACCAACACATCTTTGATTTGTATTATCCACAAACCAAAATTGATTCCTTTTTCAAATTTCTCTATGTGAAACCCTAAAACGCTTGCAAAATTTGACATTGCAACACTTTAATAGTATCACACTTCTTTCCAACAACCAGGGATAATTCAATTATTCTTCTAATGTGGAAGATTCGATAAAGTTGCAACCATAAAGCATATTAAGAACTTAAAACCCCATCGTACCATAAGCTCTTATACCAATTGTTGGGAAAATGACTTTTTTCCTTGAAAAATCTATCGAAAATAAAGAAATAAGGTATGAAAAATAAAAAAAAAACACAGTACAAGAATTAACGTGAAAATTCCAAATTTGAAGAAAGACCAAGACTTTGTCTAAAGACAACTAAAGAAGAATACCACTGCGTGAAATTTTTTATAACACAAACAATTCTCTCAAACACCTCACGCCCTAATACACCCACACTCTCAAAGCAAATATTTGAACTACTTTTCACAATACTCAAAGAGTATAGAAAAAGAAGGTTAGATACAAGTTTAAGTGTTTCTAACTTGAGGTGTGTAGAACCAATGTCCAATATATAGCCTTGACCTCCCCCTTCCCTTGCAATGTTAGGCAATGTGGGACAAATTTCAATTAATTGTAACATCGTGATGAGCACATTTTTATTCACACTTAGCACCTTTAATCTTAACTTTATTGGAGTGTAATTGTGATTAAACCCACTGTTTTAATTGGAATTTACCTAATTGGGCTTATTTGGGCTTTAACTGCAAATGTTGTTTAATTTCGGATTTTAAGCCTACTGACCTACCTGTCTTGTTTTGATGATATCTGGAGCTATAGGTGAATGATTTGGGTGATTCCAGTTGCGTTGGAAAGGTAACATCCGGGGCTTTAATTTTATATGCTATAAGATGGTATTCCCACAAGGGAATTTGGAGCATTTTAATTTTGAAGTTAGGCTACGGAAACCGACATAGGAACAACATTGTTTTAAGACTTGTATTAGTGTATTGGGCCTGATACTTGTTAATCAAGGCCCAAACATCATTTAGATCTGAATAATTAGGAGTATATCTATAAATAGGGGCAGTTACTCATTTGGAGGGAACTCTTTCTCATTTTCTAAAAATTCAGATTTGAAGTCTTTTCATTTTCTCTCTTCTTCCTCTTCTTCTTCTTCTTCTTCCATTTTCATTTTTCCTCTTCAACCTCCATGGAAGGCTGAACATTCAAGGTTGATTCTCAAGTGTTCTAAGCGTTGGATCTTGAGGTTTCATGTATGCAATTTCGTTTTACAATTTTCTGCACAATTTCTCTTCTCTTAATCTCTAGAATTCTATGATTTTGAATCTTGAATTGGAATGCATGCTTCATGGTTCTTCTTCTCCCCTTAATCCTAAATTCGAATTTTAGTTTGCTTAATTCTAAGATGAATTTACCGTGTGCTTAATTCAGTAGGTTAGATATTATATTCTCACACAAGTTTGCTTAATTCTTTTATGAGATAATTGATGAATTGATTGATGCTTAATTGGTTAATTCGAATTTGTGTAAGAATTGATAATTTTTTGTATATCAATGAAAGATCCTATGTGAATGACCTTGAGAATTAATCCATTTTCATGCATATTTTTTAATTTCGAATTTTACTTTTGTGTTCTTGAATTCTAAAAAAACAACCAAACAAAACCCCCTTGTTTGTTGTTGAATCAACAATTCTTGTGAGTAATTTCGGTTTTCTATTGAATTCCTTGAGAGACAACTTTGGTTAATTTTCTATTAACTACATATTCTAAGTATTAATATTTGGTTGAGTACGGCCTCGATCACATCACACCCAAAAGATTAAGTGTGAAACTATTATTTTCCTTGGGAAGTTCAAACTTTAACCCAGAGATAGAGGTGAAGCTACGTTGGGACTATGGGGGCCATGGCCCCTCCTCAAATTTCCATTTTTTACTATATATATATATATTGTTGGGTAAATTTGTATAGTGGAAATTAGAAGATAAGATATAGTTGACTATGTTGAGTAAAACTAACTGATAAGCTAATTGGTAGCTAATAAGCTAACTTATTGAATTTGATTAGTGTGAAAAGACATAAAAAAACATGTTTACATAAGTTGTATTATGTAAATTCTATTTTTATTTTCTAGACAAAAATATAATGTTAGGTAATTATAATTTTATATTTTTTATAAATTTTAGATTCTTGTTAATTTTTAATGACAAAATATTTTATATAAAAATAAAATGGCGAAATAATTAAAATAAATATTAAAAATAAAATAACAATTAAAGTCATTCATAAATTTTGTAAATTACTTGCACTATATATATGAACAAAAAATTATGAGTGTTAATTTTAATTTACTATTTTATATCTGATATAAAAATATATTAATAAAATTTCATTTAAAGTGGACTAATTGATTAGAAAAAAAAATGTAATATTGACTCCTTACCCAAAGAAAGGCTCTTAGGGTTTGTTTGGGAAAAAGGAGTCTGGGGGAGGGGGAGGATTATAGAAAGTCATTTCTCTATGTGTTTGAGAATGTTAGGACCACAGGAAACACTAGAACAGAGATTGAATAGTGTTTTATAAACCTTTACAGATTTTCGTGAAAACCTTTTAACAAGCAAAACAGATTTTGAAATTATCAAGCAACCTTCCGAAACTGAGAGTTCAGCAACTTGTTGATGCAACTCAGAAGGTTGAATGAAAGCCTTTTAAAACGTTTTTCTCTTAAAAAAAAAAGATTGTTTTCTACACAGATTTGTAAAACAACTTTTCTAAAACCCTCCTTGGTTAGTATAAGCAGAAAATAAAGAGTTAAGGGTAGAGAGAACTTAACAACAAAAATTTATCCCGGTTCACCCACTAACACCGTGAGCTACGTCCAGTCCCAGGGCAAAACTCCACTGGATTTTCCACTATCTGAAAACAGATACAAATATTATTTGGACCCAGCCTCTTCAGGCTAAACACCGAGTATTCTTTGGACCCAGTCTCTTCAGGCTAAACTCAAGTATTCTTTGGACACAACCTCTCCAGGCTAAACTGAGTATTCTTTGTTCTTCCAAGTCTCTCCAGGCTCAACCGAGTATTCTTTATTCCTCCAAGCCTCTCCAGGCTCTCAGACACTTAATAGTGTTTACAACAAATATTAAGTTTAAGTTTCTGGGAAACTTAAACTCAGGTTCTCTTGTACAAAGGGATAACTAAGTATAACTTAGGATACAAAGAATAAATTCTAAGTACAAGGAAATTTGCTATAACAATTGAGTGTTTGGCTAGAAAGGATTTTTTTATATTGTGGCCGATTCACTCTATTTGCTGGGATTTTTCTTCTCTTCTTTTCTGGAGAGCTTCTTTAGCTTTTCAAGCTTTCTTAATCCTCTTTTCTTGAGCGGTTCACCTTACTGTGAAGTTTTTCTATATTGCTCGCTCTCTCTCTCTGTGCTCTCACTTCTTCAAGGCCTTTCATTGAGCTATATATAGCATTGGAAAAATAGTCGTTGAGAAAGTAGACGTTGAGAGATAAACTTGTGAAAGTCTTTGTCTTGCGTAGAGTAGGTGTGCAGAGATAACACTGCTCTAACACACAACAGGTTCAGAGGTTCCTTTTTCTTGTATGATGTTCCATGGGATGTGGAAAGGACTCTGTAAAATCTTCCTTTTGTAGATAATGGCAGAAGACGTTTAGAGACCTTTAAGTCTTTGTGCTGAAGGTCTTCTGACATTGACAGACATTATCTTGCATGAATTCAGTAAGACTTCCCAGCTTAAAGAATAGTACACGTCATCAGGGGGTTGAAAGGGTCTTCAGCAGATTCAAGTACTTCAGAGAGTATGTGTTCAGCGGGTCACAAAATCAGTATGCACATACTTTCAGCAGGTTGATCAATTTTTCAGAAGGTTCTTCTTTCAGAAGGTTGCATAACTTCAGCTTCAGCATGTTGCTCTAGATCAGTAGGTTCAAAGTATGCTTCCTTCAGAAGATTGCTTCAAGCTTGTTTCAGTATGTTCAGTGTAAGCTATCTTCAGATCGTTTTAGTATGATAGTATTTACCTGCAACACATAGAACAAATACCTTTGAGCAGAATCTGTTTCTTATTCAGATAATGTGATCAACAAATTTGATATCATTAAAACCAAGGGTAATGAGTCTTGAATTCAATTGAATTGAATACTTAATTTATATTGAGACTCAACAGAGAATATCAATAATTTACAAGGTCTTTCCCCTCCCTCCTCCTCCTCCCCCTCCCCTAACACTTCAATTCCACTTCCTTAATTCCACATTCCCAAACATACCCTTAATCGTTGCCTTAAGACATACTTTTTTAATCAAGCAATTGACCTTGAGATATATTTGTGAGTTAGAAAATGAAGGAGAAAGAAAGGAATAGAAAGGTTCATAGGAATTAGGGATGATCATGGGTTGGGTCAGCCCGACCAACACGAGTGATCCGACCCAACCCGAAGGTTCTTTAATGGATCAATTTGGTTTGACAGGTCTGTTTGGTTTTAATTTACTAAACTTGATCAAATAAATTTGGGTAGTGAGTTTATTTTCCGGCAACTGAAGACCTGACCTGGATCAAATGTTAAAAATAATAAAACTATTGTGGTTTAATGAATCTAAGCATTGATTTATGAGCCTGTTTATCTCTCACTCCCATTCTTTCTCACCACTCACCAGACCAAACCCTAGATCTAACTAATTCATAAACCCATAAATGTTGTCTGCCTGTTGCGCCCATGTATCACCCACCCCATCGTCCTTTCGTTGCCCGCTGTGCATCGTCCACCTCGCCATCCTTCATCTTCCTGATGCGTCGATCGTCGCATGACTACGTCGTGCTTATTGGGTCGAGTTGTCACTCTCCTCCACCTTTGCATGCACGTGTCATCAAGCCTGTTCTTTGTGCCTCATCGTTGCCCGACCAGCCACCCCCCATGGCTTTTCTTCCCTTATACCAAGTTGCGACTATGCGTCGCTACCCCAACATCAAGCTGAAATTTCTTCATTCACGTTACAGGAGGTGGCTACAAGGTGGTGATACCATGGATGTGGTCTTTGGTCTGTGTGGGTGGTTGTGTTTGGCCCAAGACAAGCGAGCTTTAGGGTGGGTGGGTCTTCTATTTTTCTATGTCTTTTTGGCTATGTGGTGATAGCTTCTAAGGAAAGGGTCTTCTGATATGATGGGTGCGGTTTGTTTTATTTTTCTCATTTTTATCTCAAACCCGAATACTCAACTCGGCTAGACTTATGCTTGTTTGAGTCGGGTCTAAACCCACGAAACAACCCCCACCCAAACCAACCCAACGTGAAGCATATGTTCAGTTCAGTTCCTAAGTATGGTTAAATCTAACCTGAACCGACTCGTGTTCACCTTTAATAGGAATTCATTTCCCTAGTATAATTAAATTGCAAAGCTCTTTCCCTTGCTTTCTCCTCTTAACACTTGTCTTCCTAGGGGTGCAAGCAAGTCGGGGTCAACCGCGAATCCGGTTGACTCGTACCGAATTGAACTAGAAAACGCGGGTTGGGTCAGGTGTTCGAATTGGGTCGGGTTTGTTTTATTGAAATCAAACTCATTTGGTTCGGGTATCGGGTTACAAGATTTTGAAACCGAGTAACCCGACTCCAAATGTTGAAAATGCATGCAATGTAACCAACAACATGTTCCATTTTACTTTTAGTTCCATCAGTTTCCCTTCCTCCACTTTGATTTCATCAGTCCTTGATATTCTTCTACTTTCGTGTTTCTTGTTATTGTGCCATAACCCCTTACTTTACGTGCGTCGTCCGCCCTAGCCATCAGCATTTCACCGTTGTCCGCCCCTACATCGACGTTGTTGTCCGCCATCGCCATTCAAATTAGCTTTCCCACTGTCGTTCATCGTCGAACCAGTTCCCACTAACGAACGTTTGAACCAAATAAGCTTTCCCACTTTTCATGTACTGCGTTGTTGTGCGAGCCTACCAACGCTAGACTTGTTGCACACCATCTCTAACCACGGTAACGATTTTGCTGGTCGCAGTCCTCTTTTTGACTTGCTTCAAATTAATCAAAACCCTAAACCCTAATCCCTAAACCAATAATATTTAATTGGTTTGGACATCAAAACACACATAATTTGATCCGACCCAACTTGATTACACCCCTACTTCTTCACATTCACTCCAAACTCACATCATAAGACAACATGTGATGGAATTACGAGGCATACAAGTGCAAGTTTAAATGCCACGCCGCACTTTGTCACCTTTTTTCCTCTATACTTGGCCTTATGAGCTTTTTTCCATTAGGTAAAAAATATTACTGGTTCATTATTTATTTATTTATTTATTTTAATCATTAATTTGCTGACACCCCTAACAACTATACTAAACTTATCCAAATAATCTGGATCTATACATGCACATTTTACATGCCATAAACTCTAAATTATATATGAATGTTATAGTGTGTTTGGTAAGCCATTTCAGCTAGCTGAAAGCTGAAATTAGTAGCTGAAATCATTTCAGTTGTGTTTGGTAAGGTAGTTTTTTTGGGTAGCTACTAGCTTTTTTTGAAAAGGTGCTTGAGGTAGCTTTTTTAAAAAAGCTCCAATTTTCAGCTACTAGCTGAAAATTAATTACAAGTTTATCCCTCAACACCCCCGTTTATCATTATTTAATAATTAACGATGTCCTTATATGTTATTTTACCATTTTCAGCTAGTTTTACCAATCACATTCAATCAAATCAACTAGTTTTTCAACTTTCAGCTAACTTTAAGCTTTCAACTAGCTTTTCAGCTTTCAGCTAGCTTTAAACTTTCAACTAGCTTTTCAGCTAATTTTACCAAGCATACTCTTACTCCTGGTCCTTTTTATAAGGTACCTCTTACAAGTTTCTGTGGTCCTTTTTATAAGGCGCTTTATAATTTCAAGACAACATTTATTACCATTTTTCTTATTTACCCTTATTAACTTTAATGTATTTACAACTATCAAATGATAGTGGAGTTAGTTAATAATATTAAATAAGGGAAAACTAGAAAATTAAACTCTTTTTTCAAACTCCAATAAAATTAACTAACTTTAATCACTTTATTGGTATGTGTAATTCAGTTAAGTGTATCTCATAAATAGGACCAAAGATAGTACTCCCTCCATTCCATTTTGACAGTCGTTTAAGGTTTTTATACACAAATTAAGAACAATAATAAATGACTTAAAAGACATAGTAATCTTACTAAATTACCCTTATTAATTTACTACACACTTTTTTCATTTTACCTAAATATATTAATGAGTAGTGTGGTGCACAATTTTTTAAGTTTCTTTTCCCATAAAAGTGGGAGGGTAAAAATGGAAAACTAACATTAATACTCACATAAAAACTAGAGAACGACTCATATTATGAAAAAAATTTATTTTCCTAAAACGACTATCAATATGAAATGGAGGGAGTATATATTAGGATTGAGATACTAGGCATAGAAGGGACACGTGTTTTATTTTTTCTTTTATTTTTTTAATTATTATTATTATTATTATTATTATTATTATTATTATTATTGCTGCTGCTGCAACGGTATATTATAACCTAAAATCTCATAGATTACACCAGTTCAATTCATTGCATTTTCATCTTTGTTTTTATTTTTTTTAGAAATAGCGTTGCTCTTTTGGGGAAAAAAGAGTAACTATACTCTTGTTATGGGTTTTAGAAGGTTGAAAAGTTTGATTTGAATTCATAAATCATCATAGATGATGAGTTGGGGATTATGGAAGTCCAAATTTAGTAATAATCTAGTATTATTTATAAAAAGGCATTTCTCTTTTTTTAACATTTAAAAATTATATTGGATCCTAATTAATTGGAGCGTGGATCCATTTAAAAACACTATTGACATCTATTTTTTCATTAAGAATATTCAAATCAAGACTTTAATTATATAAAGGAAACTAATATCACCAATTTTATAAAATATATTTGTGACTATGACATCTATTTTTAATTCTGTTTGTAAAAATAGAAAATTGAAAAAATTTATTTGATACAATTTTTAAAATTAATTTTGAAAAATGTAACTGTTTTTTCTGTTTTTAGAAACTAAGACAGCTGTTTAGAGTGGTTATGAGCCATTAGGGATTGGGAATTGGGTAGTTTAACATGACAAACCTCATTGTTTTCCTTTATACACCGAAAAGAGTAGTTATAAGTTTTCGATTATGAAAAATTGTTTTTATTTTTGAGTAGTAAAATTGTGATTGAATTTTTTTTTTAAATTAAAAACTAAAAATCCATAACCACTTTAAACGAGACTAAAATTTTGAAATTATTTTCAGATATTTTAATTTTTTTTTATTTTTCTATTTTTGGATTGGAAATACTATTCACTTGTAAAAAATAATTTTGTAAAACGGTTCTCAAAAACCAAAAAATAAAACTAAATCAGAAACACCCTTCATCTTTCTAAAAATTGTTTTTATATATATATTTTTATTATTGAATTGCGTTTTACCTATGTTTTAGAAGTTAATTTTTGTATGTCGCTGTTGTCACTAAATACTGGTCAATTTTGAAGTGATGGAGAATTTGGGTATTCCATATTTCCATTTTCATTTTTTTTCAAATGGACATGAATTTGTTCGAATGTTGAACGCGCATCCTCTGAAGTTGTTACCCAGCTGCACCATGTGCAGTTCGTGATCCAATGATTTATATTTTATTATTCAATTTATTTTAGTCACTCATACTAAACTTGTAAATAAAAAATGTAGGATTAGTGGCAAATGGAAATTTTGAGGAAGGTCCTAAGGCATCAGACATGAAGGGCACGGTGGTGACTGGCGGTCCCCATGCGATACCAGGGTGGGAGATCTCTGGTTTCATTGAATACATAAAATCAGGGCAGAAACAGGGTGACATGTTGTTGACAGTGCCAGAGGGAGATCATGCGGTGAGGCTTGGTAATGACGCCTCTATTAAGCAAAAGATAAAAGTGATCAAAGGGATGTACTATGCTGTCACATTTGTGGTAGCACGCACGTGTGCACAACAAGAGCAACTCAATGTGTCTGTGACTCCAGATTGGGTGGTTCTTCCAATGCAAACATTGTATAGCAGCAATGGTTGGGATGCCTATGCATGGTCCTTTCTAGCAGAATCTTCCCCTGAGGTGGAGATGGTTATTCATAACCCGGGAGTGGAAGAAGATCCAGCTTGTGGACCTCTAATTGATTCTATTGCTCTCAAGCCTCTTTACCCTCCTAGACTAACTAACAGTAAGTTTATCTCTTTAATTAATCACCTAACAAGCTAGCACACCACACTTCAAAATATTAGATGTTAGAAATATATAACATAAAATTATTTATGTGTCCTAAGTTGTTGGGTGGATCACACATGAATGATTTTATATTATATATTTCTAACACGCTAGAGTTTTTTGGGCTTGGACTGTGGATAATACACAAATCATCTATTTTGTGCTAAAATTAAATCTTTTTAATTGAAATAATGGAAAAATAATGATCAAACTCTTGACCACTTGGTTATAGAGACTGATATCATGTCATGAACCAACTATTAAGCTTTTGAGATGGTTGACTCATGACATTAATTAGTATATTGGACCCTCATAGATGCTTTTATTTATGTTTTATAATTTTTTCGTTTATTTGTTTTGGAACTTTTATACCAATAAAGTTAAAAATAATATAATAATTAGATATAGCATTTTATTGTATCTAAAATGGCTTAAATCTCAAATTTAAAATACTCATTTTTTATATTAAGATTTGTATTTTTAAATTAATTTTTATTAATTTATTTGTTGTATTAAATCCCTTTCTTGTCCTATAATTTTTAAAATTGATGGCATCGTGTATCAATAAATTAACAATTTTTTTAATTTAACAGTAAGTTTATCTTCAAATTAAAAGTGATTCATTATTTGTGCATGTTTATTGTTTGACATTTGACAGAGAATGTATTGAAGAATGGTGGTTTTGAAGAGTGTATCCTAACACATCATGGGGTGTGCTTATCCCACCCAACATTGTAGACCTTGATGAACACTCTCCCCTACCAGGATGGATAGTGGAGTCCCTCAAAGCAGTGAAATACATAGATTCAGATCATTTCTCAGTTCCACAAGGTAAAAGAGCGGTGGAGCTTATAGCAGGAAAAGAGAGTGCCATTGCACAAGTAGCCAGGACCATTGCTGGCAAAACTTATGTCCTCTCTTTTACTGTGGGAGATGCTGGCAATTCCTGTGAAGGGTCATTGGGTGTTGAAGCATTTGCAGCTAAAGAACGTATAGAGTTGTCTTATGAGTCCAAAGGCAAAGGTGGGTTTAAGCGTGCAACGCTCAAGTTCGTGGCTGATAGCACAAGAACACGCATTGTTTTCATTAGCACTGCCTACACTATGAGAAGCGATGACCACTCTTCACTATGTGGGCCTGTGGTTGATGATGTCAAATTGCTCAGCCTTCGCAAATTACTGTAGGAAAGGATATTCCATGTGAAAATATATAAATTTATTTGTTCCCTTTTCTGTTTTTCGGTCTCGTTAATAAAAAAATATAAACTAAAGTCTAAAAAAAGAGTGTCAGTTAAAGGTGAGTTAAGAAAATTTTTAGATAAATGTTATACTTTTATCAATATATTAGAGAAGATGACATGTGATTTAAATTCAATATCCAAAATGTAAAATTTCCCCAGTGTTCTCTCCATTGTACTTTTAATTTAAAATTATAGAATAAATCTTATGTTACATATGTTATTGCATTATTTCTTTCAAAATTTTGCTCATCAAATCAGTCTTTTGGAAGGTCTATATAACCCCAATACATTAATTGTTTTAAAAGTTTTGTTATCATATATATATATATATATATAGGGGATGTATCATGTGACAAAAGTATTCTTATGTGAGAGGGATAAATATATGCCATTAGATCGAAATTAACGGTGGGATTAAAACGTCACTTTTAAGTGACTCACGTGCATTCACCTTTTCGATCCGTTTCCTTTGTTCTCCCCTAAACCCAGTCACTAAACCTTCTCCTTAGATTTCTTTGACGACATTCTGGTTCAGCAACTCTAATCAAAATTTCGTGAACGGTGATATAGCAATTTGAAGGAATAGAAGGTATTCTTATTAACTAAGTTAGCCACGCTTCTTTTTTATTTTTAATGCTAGGTTTGGTGCGACATGCTCTGTTTTGATTCAACAATGCTCTATTTGATGGTCCCAAGAGCATTTGTTTGCTATTATGCTTTTAACATGAATTGGATATTAAATGAGCAATGGTAATAAATACGTGTATGATGAGATGTGAAAAAAAGGTTATATCGCTCATATCATGCTTTTAGAGGAACAAGGTGCATAATTTTTGGGTTAAGTTCTTATTATTTCCCCTTTATTTCTTTACTTGTTAATTAATTACACTTTTGATTTTTAGGAATATTTCCATGGAGATAGATGATAATGAAGTTGATTCAACTCCACCATCAGAAATTTTCAATGATTCAGTGAATACATAAGAGGAATGGATTCCTATGTGTGATGAAGAATTGAAACCCGTAATTGGCACGACCTTTGATACTTTAGAAGAAGGAGAAAACTTTTATAAAAGGTATGCACATGTTGTTGGTTTTAGTGTACGCAAATCATCTGAAATAAAAGATAAAAATGGTGTGAAGTGGAAGTATTTTCTTTGTTCAAAATAATGTTTTAAAGTTGAGAAAAATAAGGCCATAGCTGAGTTGCTAGTTGATGAAAAAAAAATGCCTAAAACTAGAAGAAGAAAGTTAACAAGGGAAGGGTGTAATGCAAAGATTGTTTTCACGAGGACAATGGAAGAAAAAAATGAAGTTGTGCGGTTTCATGAAGTACATACAAATGCCTTAGCCACACCTAAAAAAACGCAATTCTTAAGGTCTACTAGGGAAGTAAGCAATGTTCACAAGAATTTATTACTTTGCTATAATAGAGTCAATGTAGGGCCTTCAAAAGTTTACCAATTAGTAAAAGAGCAGGTTGGGAGATATGGCAATATGGGATGCACAAAAAGATATCTCCAAAATTATTCTAGAGATTTGAAAGAATTGATTAAAGACTCTGATGCACATATGTTTATTGATAATTCTAGGAGAAAACATGAGATGAACCATTCATTTTATTATGACTATGAGGTTGATAATGAAGGAGAGCTGAAAAATGTGTTTTGGGCATATGACCTTTGTAAAAAAAATTATTCTTTATTTGGAGATATTATTTCGTTTGATACTACATACAATACAAACAAGTATTGCATGATTTTTGCTCCATTCACTAGTATAAATCATCATAGATAGAGCATAACTTTTGGGGCTGCCTTCTTAGCAGATGAAAAAAATTGAATCATTTGTGTGGTTGTTTGAAAAATTATTGAAAGCAATGGGAGGACATAAACTTGTTGTGATCATAACAGATCAAGACCCGGCTATGAAGATCGCAATAGAGATGGTTTTCACAAATTCTTCTCATAGGTTTTGCATGTGGCACATTATGAAAAAGCTTTCAGAGAAGGTTGGTGTTTCTTTGAATTCCAACACTGCTTTTAATAGTCGTTTTAAGTCATGTGTTTGGAATTCAGAGTCTCCAGAAGAATTTGAATTGACATGGAAAATTATTATCAATGATTTTAGGTTGGAAGAAAATGGTTGGTTTCACAAATGTATGACATGCGAAGTATGTGGATACCAGCTTATTTCAGAGATATGTTTATGGCTGGAATATTGAGAACAACCTCAAGATCAGAGAGTGAAAATTCATTCTTTGACAATTACTTGAATAAGAACCTTAGCTTGGTAGAATTATGGATGAGATTTGAGTCTGCAATAGAATCGCAAATGCATGGAGAATTACTTGCAGACAATGATACACTTAAGGCTATGTCGCAATTAAAGTTATATAAGGATATAGAGAAGCATGGCAGGGAAGTCTACACTTATGAAATTTTTTACATATTTCAAAGTGAGTTATGGAGTGCATGTGTTGATTGTGGAGTCAAAGAAAAAAGAGATGAAAATGGGAAATCATTAATTTTTATACTTGATCATATTATGGTCAATGGCAGCAAAGTCAACAAACTTAGAGAAGTTGTTTACAACCCTTCCAATCACATTGCATATTGTTCATGTATAATGTTTAAATCTGAAGGCATGCCATGTCGACATATCCTTTTTGTGTTAAACAGTAAATGCTTGAATAAAATCCCAAACCATTACATTGTTAATATATGGACCAAGTTAGCAACTAGCAAACCAATTTTTTATTATGATGGAAATATATTGGAGGCATGTTCAGAATTACAAAGTGAGAGCCAATTAATTTCTGATGCTAGGGCACAATTGTTTAAATACATGCACATGGCTGGTACATGTAAAGAGAAACTACTCCTTGTCATAAAAGAAGCTTCTAATATTGAATTGAAATTAAGTCAGACAGAAGGTGATGTTGGACCAAGCAAGTTAGATGAATTAGAGTCTTTTATTAGCTCTAATGTGCCTAAGGATATTGAAATTCTTCCTCTCGAACCTTCAAATACCAAAGGATGTGGAAAACGAATTAAGGGGGAAAAGAGAAGGCAATGGAACAACAACAAAAGAGAACAAGACTTTGTAAGACTTGTAGACAATTTTCATATCATGATAGTCATAATTGCCCAACAAAGTCCTCTTAATTTTTGGTAAGAAACTTTATTATGTGTCATTGTCCTTGTACATTACTTGTCATCTTAATTAACAAATGATTTGTTTTTTTATGTGCAGGGGATGATTACTTATGATGTGAAGCTTGCTCCTCCTAACATGCTATGTGATGTGAAGCTTTACTGATTCAAAACTGAGACTTGTTAGTTAGGCTTTTTTATTATTATGTTTAGGCTATTATTTTTAGGTAGGATTCTGGTTTTTAGTTAAATAAGTATATTACAGGAAATTGGTATTTTTTGTCAAATAAGTATATTTTTAGGTTGGTTTCTAGTTTTTTAATGATCCATGATTCATGATATTATTCACATTTTAATTTCAATCTTTCATAATTTCAATCACATCTGGTTTAAATTGTTTCTGTTTAATCTTATCTGGTTTAAATTGTTTCTGGTTTGATCTTATCTGGTTTAAATTATTTATGGTTTAATCTTTTTCTGATTTAAATTGTTTCTGATTTAATCTTATCCGATTTAAATTGTTTTTGGTTTAAATTGTTTCTGATCTGATCTTATCTGGTTTAAATTGTTTATAGTTTAATCTTTTCTGGTTTAACAAGTGTAGTAGCTCTGCCAACCGTGACTTGATTTGTCATTCTTTTTCCATTTAGTAAATAACAAATGCAGTAGCTCATAAGAACCAGAAACAGTATAAGAAGAAATAAAAGAAATTAAAAATAAAAAATCATATCATTTATTTATTGATTTTGAAGATACAAAATGGTATTGCCAATTGCTATCAAGAACTTCAAATGGCATGTAGCTAACCTATTTACATTTCATATCTACAAAAACAAGTAAAGATTTACAAATGTCATGCCAACTGCATGGTCTTATTTTGGCTTATTGTTAAAGTAAGAGTGTCCTTGACTTCAGAGTGATCACAATCCTTGGCAGTATGGAATTCCTTAACCTTGATCACATTTGGTGTAAGGAGCCCTTGCAAATCCTTTTTATAATCAGTTAACCTTAACCTTGCAAATGATTATAATCAGTTAAGGCACACACTGACTAACAGTCTAACCAAATCTCAAAGCTTCTAATTCTAAATCAAAGTTAATTCTAACAATCTAATAAAATCTCAAAGCTTCTAACAGTCTAACCAAATCTCAAAGCTTCTAATTCTAAATCAAAGTCAATTCTAACAGTCCAACCAAATTTTAAAGCTTCTAACAGTTTAACCAAATCTCAAATTCTAAATCACAGTTACATACCTGGGCCTGGATGAGTAGCACTGCCAGAGGGACCTAAACAGGAAGCAATCAACGAAATTTCAACGACGATGACGGTAGGAAGCGATCAACGATGGTGAAGGAGCAATCGAGCAGGAAGCGAATGAAACAGCCACGAATGAGCGGATGAGCGAACGCAAATGATGCAGTTGAGCAGCGCAAACTCTATGCAGATGAGCGGTGGCGGCGACAACGAACAAGCGAACGACCCAGGCACAGGGACGACATGGATTAAGGTTTTAACTTTTAGGGTTTCAATTCACACATAGATACAAAAACAGGGATGAGGGAATTGACCTTCGATCTCGATGTGTAATTGATCAAATAAGGTTTTTTAAATTGATTTTTTACCCAGCAGATTGAAACAACGTCATTTCATTTAAAAAACAAATAAACATAAGGGTGACTTGTCTGATTCAATGAAAACCGATCGAGTCACTGGTTCTTCAGGAAAACCAGTCGAGTCACACTAGGTCCTATGCAAGTCCGATCTATAGAGTGGCTCAGACCGGTTATATGACCAGTTTCCGGGTTAAATGGTTGGACCAGCCGGATCGAGCCGAGTTTTATAACAGTGCATTAATTGAAGAGCACCCTAACCCATCCATATTTTTTTTGGTGGGACAATACTATTCGGGGCTTAGTCACAATTAAGACTCTTCACCCTTCCTAAAGAACATGTTTAGTGATGATCGAACCCGGAAGCTATTCCCACAATATCAGCTTGCGTTTACCAACTGACCCACAACTCTTGATAGTGACTTCTAACAATCTAATAATAATCAAGAGGTGTCAAAGTGAGCCAACCCGGCTCACGCGGGTTGGCTCACCACGGGTTAGGCTAAAAGTGAGCCTAGCCGGGTTGGCTCAGTTTTTTGGTGAGCTGAAAAAATACCAACCCGACTCGACCCACCGCAGGTTGGTGGGTTAAGCGAGCTGACTCACCTAACTTAAAAAATTATAAAAATAATAAAAAAGGTCAAAAAATTTTAAAAAATGTAAAAAATGACTTAAAAAATATAAAAAATAAATAAAAATTAAAAAGTGAGCCAACCCACATCAACCCGGTTCGAACCTACTTTGGCTCATGAGTTAAGTGGGTTGACCCACTTTTAACCCGCGAAAATGTGAGCCTATATTTTACCAACCCAACCCACCTGTGAGCGCAACCATCAATATGACAGAACTTTGGGGTATCCTTACTGCCCTCCAAATTGCCAAGGAGAAAGGATTCCAAAATATTTGGATTGAGACCGACTCCTCTGTAGCAGTCAAACTCCTTCAAGATGGCTTTCCCCCTACTCATCCGTGTAAAGCTCTTTTATCGGCTATTCTTAATCTCATGGAAGACCATTGGCAAGTGATCATAACCCACACTTATAGGGAAGCCAACATTGTTGCTGACTGGTTGGCTAATTCAACTTACAATTATCCCCATGGAACCCATATTCTAGAACACCCTCCTAGAGGCATTTTAGATTTACTCAGGGTTGATGTAATTGGGGTGACATATCCCAGAAGAGTTGTTGTCTAGTTTGTTGGGGGGTTTTTACGCGCGGCCGGAGTATAAAATGAAAGAAACCAAACATTTGTTGACAACAAAAACAAAAACCGAAGCATTTTTAGTTTTTTACCGAAAATATATATTTTTTTTTGGACAAACCGAAAATATAATATAAAAAAATCTAAAACCTTGTGGATGGATGGGCTGGGCCCGCTAACAGGTGGATCGAGCCCAAATTGAGAACGAGTTTGAAACTGTTGACTGAAAGTGAGGGATGTTCGAACAAAAAAAAAAAAAGAAAGTGAGGGATGTGATTTGATTTTTTAATCAAAGGGTAGAGAGAGCTGCGTCAGGTTGACGCTTCATTCAAATTACGAAACTTGAAAGGAACCCTTCCAATATAAACCCTAGCTAGCCTAGCTTCTCTCTCTCGTGCACCACTCCCATTCTCTCACCGTTTCTTTCATCGCTACAACTCTGCAACACAATGGTACTTTTTCTCTCTATTTGCTTTCCCTTTTCTTTCTCTACCCATTCGATTGATTTATATTTGATATTTTCGGCTTCAGGCTTTGCCTAATCAGCAAACCGTTGATTACCCTAGTTTCAAGCTTGTTATCGTCGGTGACGGTGGCACAGGTAAACTTTTCTTCCTCTTCTTTTTTGCTTTCTTTCAATCTTTCAATTTTTTATGACCTGCAAGTAATTAGAATTAAACCAACTATTCCCTCAACCTTTCAAACAAACGAAAAGAAAGCGTTATGTCCTAACAAGATTATTTCTTTTTGTAATGATCTGTATTTGAGCTTGACGTGTGTGGTACGGGCTCAGCATTTTGGGCTTATACATTAGGATCTGAACCTTATTGTTCTTTACATTTGCAGGAAAGACAACATTCGTGAAAAGGCATCTTACCGGTGAATTCGAGAAGAAATATGAACGTAAGTTTCATTTTTTTTAATAAATTGTGGTTAGGGTTGTCGATTACGCGTTTAACTGATTCAATCTTTGTTTTTGATTTTGTTGGGAACAGCGACCATTGGTGTGGAAGTCCACCCATTGGATTTTTTCACAAACTGTGGCAAGATTCGCTTCTACTGCTGGGATACTGCTGGACAAGAGAAGTTTGGTGGCCTCAGAGATGGTTATTAGTAAGTCTTCTTTTGTAAGAATAGGAGACACCCTATTTATTCTGCTCTCAAACTTTTTTTTTTTTACCAATTGACAATTTGTTAATAAAAAATACCCTGTATGACTGTGTTGTTTTAATATTTATTTATTTATTTATTTATACATGGCATGCATGATGATTTTCACCTGATGCTGCTGAAATGTTTCTTTTAATGCTTAGAATCAAATTTGAAGTTTTGGAGAGTTCTTCTGTTTGCATCTCATGAGCTTTCACGTATGCATTTTTGGTTCTTGCGATGGTTCTTTCCAATATTCTATGAGGACTTGAAACATTAGATTTTGAATTCTTTTATCATATTGTTGTGCTGGCTGATGACAGTGATTTTACTTTGTCAACATCACCTGCTCGGGTGTTAATGTAGCATTTGTTGTGGAATACTTTGTTATTTGTGTAGGAATTCTAGCATTTGCCATTTGAGAACTGTACTGAAGTACTATTAAATTTGTTGCATGGGAAATGTTTGTGCAAGCTTTTTCTTCACTTTTGTTTATGGATCTGTTTTAGTCTGTGTTTAACACGGTATCTTGTATTGCAGCATCCATGGTCAATGTGCGATTATAATGTTTGATGTTACTGCTCGACTAACATACAAAAATGTCCCTACCTGGCACCGTGATCTTTGTCGGTTAGTAAATGGAATAATTGAAACCCTTTACATTGTTCTGTCTCTAATTATTCAGCAACAAGTTGTTTATACTGCAGTATGGTGACTTTCTGCACAACTTATTTTCAGGGTCTGTGAAAACATCCCGATTGTTCTTTGTGGTAACAAGGTTGATGTGAAGAACAGGCAAGTGAAGGCCAAGCAGGTTACATTCCATCGGAAGAAGAATTTACAGTACTATGAGATATCAGCTAAGAGCAACTATAACTTTGAGAAGCCCTTCCTGTACCTTGCCAGGAAACTTGCAGGGTAGGTAGTAGGTACTTGGTACCACTAGAAAAGAAGCAAGAAACATCAAACTTTTAAATGATTTTCAACTTATGATTACTACTCGTGTCCATTTTGCAGTGACCCTAACTTGCACTTTGTGGAATCTCCTGCATTGGCTCCACCAGAAGTTCAAATTGATTTAGCTGCACAACAACAGTAAGCTATCTGCCATAACACTTGATTGGCGTGATAAAATCAGATAAATTATAGAATTGCAAACTTGCATTTGTTTCTTTAAAGGTTTGGTGGGGGTGAATGGAGGGGCATGGAGGAAGTCTTGTTTTAAATTAAACATGGGGAATGAGAACTAATTCCCCTGACATCATCCTCCTCCTCCATCACCATCCTACCGTTTACTTTCCATTCGTCCCCTATTCTTTCCTTCCCTCACCTAGGAACATGCTATGGATGCTGAGAAAAGATCCGCAACATCCATTAGTTGTTTCTTAGATGTCTAGTAGTATAACTCTTATCCTTCAATTGGAATCGTTCCTTTTTTATTTCTAGTAATTTATTGTTGGCGTTTTTTGCAGGCATGAGGCTGAGCTTGCTGCAGCTGCTAGTCAGCCCCTTCCAGACGATGATGATGACGCATTTGAGTAGGACTTCTGTAGCTCATCTTGAGTTGCTGGTATTGTGTATGCTACAATATGTTTTGGGGTTGTATTGTTGACTTTTTTGGATGTTTATTTGAGGATCTGAAATCAATTATTATGAGATGTTTTGCTTTAATTGAAAACCTCACTAAAAAATAGTCATATCGCCATCGCCATGGGCGATTATGTTTTTAGCTTGTCTGTGTCACCCGTAACTCTTGAAAAGGTTGTTTTAACAAGTTTTGGATTTCTCATTTTACGTTTTTGGGTTTGAACTGTTCGTAGAGGGACGAAAGATGAAGGTTGTGATCTATAGTCCGTACTGAAACTTTTGAGAAACAACTCGGTTTCTATCCTCATTTAACTAATAATTTAATGAAATCATGTAATATTTTAAGGTTAATGATATATATCACTGAATACTTGCTTGGATGGCTGTCCGTGGCAGAAAGCCAAAAAATTCAACTTAAAAAAATTCAATCAGAATTCTACTGTAGTCTGGAAAGCCAAAATATTTACCATAAAATAATTCATCTAAAATTATGTAGTTATTCATCGTCAAGTAGCACGTCTCTGATTTCTTACTATAAACTTCAAGACCACTTTGAAGCATTATAATGTGAAAGGGAATTTGCTTTTGACACCATCCATTTTTACTAAACACATCATCTCCATTTTTAGTGCTTATTTTTTATGATTTAAACATTCTTAGGTTTCTTTCCCATTCCACTCCACTTCTCTCACTCGTTTCACTTTCCTAGCGACATGACCCGTTTTTCCTCTTACTTCGGTCTCACTTAATAAGGTAATATAATTATCCCATATAGCTTATAACATTATTTGATTTGTTCTTCGCGGTTATCTCAATTTTCTGAATAGTGTTATATGTCGAACGATTTTGTTATTGAGGCGTTGAGATAATTGCGGAGTTGATAACATGTGGTGACCAACATGCCCCGAGTTTTTTTAAGTGACTTTCCTTAGTGCTCATGTTCCTTGTTACAGTTGATCTTGTGCTGGAAGTTTAGTGTATCCTGGCTTTGGTAGATTCTTCATGGAAAAGTAAGTCATGGGCGAGTTTGTACGAGTTCTAGAACTTAGTATGACTTTTAGCGTTCCGCTTTAGTTACTGCAAACAGTGAGCATTATGGTCTTAGAATCTTTAAAGTTACATCTTCCTTTCATATTGTTGAGGTGAAAAAAATTGAAATTATGGAACCAGTACTTCAAGCCTTCTCTAAATGAAATAGTTTGTTTGGGCTTGGCAAATATATGAGCAACAATAGTAACAAAGAATATTTAGAGCCTCCTTTTTAATTGGATAGAAGATGCTCTTCCACGCATACTTCTGTCTAAATGTCTGAAACATACTTCAAAGTTGGTTTCAATGCTCTGTCATTCATATAATTTTTCTTCTGGTATAAAGTTAAAAAAAGATTATGCATAGAAAGACGGTTTCTATTCCACTCCTCAGAATTATTTGAATTGCTCTTGTGGGTAACTGATATTGGCCACCTTACTAGAACAATTTGAGCCTATTCAGACCAGAACAAAAATCAGAATAACAGTTCCCCCAATGAACACCTATATAGCTTGGCTGACCACTGTCTAGTTATAGAAATTACAAAATCATATTTATTTGAGGTACAAATTATTCTTGAGCGTGAAACTAGGAAATTAAGCTTCTGACATGTACCAAGAGTCTCTTCTAACAAAATGTCCATGCTTTAAATCTAATGGAAGTTCATGTGAGGTTTTATGAAAATATCGAATATATACAACTTTGAAGCTTGCACCTAGCAGTTTCAACTTTTAGAATAGTTGGTTCTGGATCTGGAAGAATTTGTATAGTGCATTAAAAGTATTCACAGGGCTAACAAATATCAACCAATATAGCAAATAAGAGAAAGTTACTTGTTATGTATAAAACTTTTATGATCTGGATTGCTGATTGGTTTTGTACTCACTGAGCTATCTATAGCAGGATATTTGCCAATCTAGCATCTACCTAATCATACTAATTCTATCCTTATGAAATGACTTAACTGGGATTCAACTTGGCTAGCTAAAATCTGGAACCGTATCATATTTAATATAGGTAGTCCTTGAGTATACAATGCATTCATGTTTCCTTCCCCACATATTTTCATGCCAAACTGTGAACCTACTTCTCTTAGACAGTTCTAGAGTTAGTTTATACTTGATGACCTGACAGACAGAAAGAGGCTATCACTGCCATGTATCACACTGCTAGGATAGAACAGAAGGAATGTTATCGTGTGTTTGGGATTTTGGAGGGAAGCGAAAAGAAAGAGGAATGAAAGAGTTAGGGTTAGGGAGAAGGAAGGGAGAGGAAAGAGGGGAAGGGTTTGCTAAGCATAAGAGGAGAAAACCATACTCACAAACACAAAGGAGGGAAGGACTTGCTGTAAACCTTCCTCCTCTTTCTCTTTCTCTTCATTTTCTTTTGCCCAAACACACCTTAAGGGAAGAGACTGAAAATTGGCAATCTATTACAATTTGGTCTATATTTATTATTTTTAAACATAGGGAATCTCATATCTTTCCATTCATTGCTTCCATTTTCTCACTGCTATACCCTTAGTCCCTGACTGGTGCTTAGTTCCTAAATTCTTAATAAGCAATCTATATTTATGCATATTGTTACCCTTTCTTTTTTTTCCTTAAATTTGTTCTTGTTTTGGACTTTCTTTTCCTGGCTCTCATATAGTCCATTTCATTGTTTGCTCAAATATGCAGTCAATCAAGGTGATGGATCATTCCTTACTTGTTGGAGTAGATTCTCATAATAATGAAAAGGGGGAATAAAAGCCGAGGTCTAAAGCCTATAACAAAATTTATCCATTATCAAGTTAAAAGATAACTATAAACTTCAAGCACTGCTATTCATTTCAGTTAGACTTAAATTTGAGAAACTTCAGCGTTCACTGATGGTAACAAAATAAATAATTTTGTTAGGAGAGGACAAAGAGATGGATTAAGTGTGCCAGGATACCTAAGAGCCAGACAAAAATCTTGAGAAGTGGAGCATTTTCCAATGTCAATAAAACATTGTAACTATCTACACATATTTGCCATTCTGTGTCCTATCTGTAGTTTGCCTAAGCAAAAATGCAGGCTTTACGTTTAAGCTTTTTAAATACTTTAAAAGACCACAACTTTTCTGGTTAAAACTTACACACAGACGCTAAGATCAAAACTCAAAAGCTTAGAAAACATGTCAGCATCTCGAATTTTTTACACCATTAATGAATGCATCTCCTTGGTACAATCAGATTCCCATGAAGCTCAAGAGAAAGGTCTTCAAACGCTAGCTGCTATCACCAAGGTGAGTCCTCAAAACAGAACCTTGCTAGCTCAAACAGATGGAGCAATCCCAACACTTGCAACACTGACAAATGCTTCCTCTCCCATTATCCAAACACTTTCCTTGTTGATCCTCTTTAACCTTTCCCTAAATCCTGATCTAAAACAGTCTCTTGCTGATATGGAAACCATTTATTACCTAAATTCCCTAATTAGCTCATCAAGCTATTCTCTTGATTCCTGCAAACTTGCCTCCTCATTGATTTGCAGTTTGTCCATGCATGATAAAAACAAGGCCAAATTTGGGGTAGCAGGTACAGTTCAGTTGCTTGTGAAGGCTATTAAAGGCTCTGGTGACTCTGATGCTCATCACCTTATGAGTTCTTTGGCAGAGCTTGTGCTGTTCCATGGAAACTGCACTTTGGCAGTGAGAGCTGGAGCAGTTCCAGTGCTACTGCAAGTTGTAGAGAACACTGAAAATGAGGACTTGGCTGGAACATCTCTTACTGTTCTTGGTCTTCTTGCAAGGTTTGATGAAGGGCTAAGTGGTCTGAAGAAAAACGAATCAGATAATTGGTTCAATGTTAAGTGTGTTGAGAGGGAGGTCTTTGTTGAGTAAAGAGGGTGCAGCTGATATCCTTATTCGCCTTTTTGATGATAGTGAAGAGTGTGTCAGAGAGGCTTTGATGTTACCAGAATTCTCAAGTGTGTTAGCTGATCTTTCTGTGAGGGGTTCGGCAAGAGTTAGAGATAAGGCTGATTTACTAATGAGGAAGATTGCAAAGGTGAGCAGCCTAGAAGCTAATATGGAACCAACCTCCCTAAGTTGAAATTGAATGAATGAATGTTCAAACTTGTTTTGACAGGCTCTCTATGCATATTGCATAATAAACATGTCTTAATTTCTACTGTTTCTTGTGAAGTTTTAAAATATTCAAATCATTGATTTGGGTATGCATACACCTCCCATGGCCTTGTACACATAACTATCTCCCATAGAGGAATTATTCTTATACAACCATTTTGTATAATAATTTATACAATTAAAAAAATATAAAAGAAAAAAGAAATAGAGTCAAGCAGAAAATGTGACACACAATGTTTGGGTTCCACACATATTTATACCTTGTTTGGTTACCAGTTTATAATAGAGCATAATCGATTTCACGGAATTGATTAGATCATTATGGTTTAACGTGTTCTGTAAAGTGTATATTAGTTATTTTTAACCATTAATTTCAGAATTAATTATATCCAATTATATTATAAATCAAACCGACATCCACTCCCACCTAGTTTTGTGTGAGGTCTATAGGGTGCATCTGTCTTTAAAATTTCCAGGAAGAGGGTTTCATATAAGAAAAAGTAATGTAATGAATGGTATAATAAAAAGAGGTATATGATTTTTCTACTCTGACTATGTTCATTGCAACGGTCAGAATTCATGAATGGCACAGTATGACGAGAAGAACGATGAAGAATATTAAAATACTTCACGTTCTTTTTGTCCTCACGTTTTGTTGTTTTTTTTTTTTTGTTCAGACATTTCACGTTTTGTTTGTTGTATTGTTTTGTTCTCCTAGTCCAATAGTCCAGCCGTGGCCTGGGCCCGTGACCTAACGAAAGAAAATTGTGGAAGGTAAAATTAGATTAAAGATTGTTGACTAAAAAAAAATTTGACCAAAAAGAAATTAAAGATTAATGGTTTGTTTAGGTTGAAGGGATGGTGGAAGGAAAGAAAATGAAAGAAAAAAAGAACGGAAATTAAAGAAAATTAAATTGGAATTTCTATGGGCTTTTCGTTTTTTTTTGTTGAAAAAAAAAGATTTTTAATTTTAATTATAAAAATGCTTTCAGTTTTAATTTAAAAATATTTTTTTATTTTATATTTTGTCTTCAAAATTTATATTGCATCTTTTAAAAAATTGTTGTAAGTTGTAACGATATGAACATATTACCATTTCAGTGATAGATCGCAACGATTATTAGCCATCCCACCACAATTCAAGTCATGTAAATTGAATGTGAAATTATTTCACAGTAAAAATTATCCTGTCATCGTATTAATCTTATTTTATATTATCAAACTAATTCTTATCGGTGCATTTTATGGTACATGAATGTGAAAGTTATGTACCGATACATTACTTATTTACCTCCACGTGTAGGTGAAATCGAGTTGTAAAACAACTTGCTGAAATGATATTTGACAAAATAACAATTACAGAATGACCCGACACTTTTAAATGTTTGCAGGCTGCAGCACCACGTGGAGAAGGATATTTGGGGAAAAAAAATAGGGCTGTATGGAAATTGTGAAAAAAACTTGTTACTTAAAAATAATATTCTAAACAATTTACAATTAATATATTCATTGATTTATTTGATTATAATATTTATTTAAATGATTTTTTTAACATATGCAAACACATGATATAAATCAAAAAGTGGAAAGATTTTATTGGAAATTATAACTATTAGTATTACCAATGCATTAAATATTGTGATAGCTGTAATTTCCAATAAAACATTTCCATTTTTTATGTATTATCATGTCCAAGGTTCCACGGTTTAGAAAAATCATTATTTAAATTACTTAAACATTATTCAAACCCATATATATACATGCATTTTTATTAACTAAGGGGTCGTTCGGGGTTGTTGCGAGTTTTCAGTTTTTGGTTTTTAAAAATTTTCAATCAAGTTTTACAACTCAAAACCAAAAACTGAAAACTTGTTTTTGTGGTTTTCAAAACAAACATTTTGAAAACCACAAAAGTGGTTTTCAGTTTTTGGTTTTGAGTTATAAAAACTTGATTGAAAATTTTTAAAAACCAAAAACTGAAAATTTACAACCACCCCGAACGGCCCCTAATATATTAACTATGGTTGTAAAAATCGAACTAAATTGGCCATTAGAACTGGAAAATTGGTGAACCGGTCAATCACCGGTTCAGTTTTTAAAACATGGTGCTTTTTACGGTACATTGGTTTAGAACCAATGTACCGATACAAGGGAAAATGACAGGTTGTTGAGAGTAAAGTATAGTATTTTGTATAGGTTTCATATAAGTCCCTAGAATGTGGGTAATTGGTAAGCAGTCCCTGGCGTAAACAAAAGTAAAGATAATAAACCCGGGTCGGGATGGAGCCAACTAAAACATTACTTGAGTTGTCTAACTAAAACATTACTTGAAAATAAATCATTACATCATAAACACATTAATTAAGTTAATCTAAATGCTATAACATTTTTTTTCTACCATTATTTTACTTATATTAATCACCTCAAGTCCTCAGGTCCGATAATAACAATTTTGTTTACCATTATAACTTATTATATTTTAGTTAATTTGAATGATAAAAACAATTTTACCATTATAATGATTACATTTATAATAATCACATGGTATGTTTCCCTAATTTATTTCTTTTTTTCGGTGTTTTATTTACCATGAATACACGGTGTAACGACCCCACCAAAAAAAATTAAATTTAAAATAATGGCGGAGTCGCCACCCAATTATTATTTAAGGAAAATAATTTTGTCTCGCACATATAATCGGCGTGTCTACCGATTTTTCTTTAATTAATCACTTATTACGTGTAATTAATTCAAATTAATTAGCCTTTATTATAATAAATTCCTAGAAAATTGCCAACAATCCCCCCAAGGCAGTCGTTAACTCCAGCAGAGATTCCGTGTCATTATCAAAACCACCAGGGACAGCACCCCCCCACCCCCGGCACGATAGGGACTTAGGGTTTCCCGTGTCCTCCTCGAACGCAGTCCAAACCACCAATATGTAACCTGCACTCGCCGAAACCCCACCAAAACCGAAACCAAACATCGTCCATGCAGGAGGATGTCCCACTAATTTTTGCACATTTAATCGGCATGTCTACCTATTTTTCATTAATTAATCACTTATTAAATGTAATTAATTCAAATTAATTAGCCTTTATTATAATAAATTCCCAGAAAATTGTCAACAATCCCCCAAGCCAATCCTTAACTCCAATAGAGATTCCGTGTCATTATCAAACCACCAGGACAACACCCCCACCCCCCGGGCACGATAGGGACTTAGGGTTTCCCGTGTCCTCCTCGAACGCAGTCCAAACCACCAATATGTAACCCGCACTCGTCGAAACCCCACCAAAACTGAAACCAAACACCGTTCATTGCAGGAGGGCATCCCAGTAATTTTCTCACATTTAATCGGCATGTCTACCTATTTTTCTTTAATTAATCACTTATTAAGTGTAATTAATTCAAATTAATTAGCCTTTATTATAATAAATTCCCAGAAATTTGTCAACAATTCCCCCAAGCCAGTCCTTAACTCCAACAGAGATTCCGTGTCATTATCAAACCACCAGGACAGCACCCCCACCCCCCGGGCACGATAGGGACTTAGGGTTTCCCGTGTCCTCCTCGAACGCAGTCCAAACCACCAATATGTAACCCGCACTCGCCGAAACCCCACCAAAACCGAAAACAAACACCGTTCATGGCAGGAGGACGTCCCAGTAATTTTAGCACATTTAATCGGCGTGTCAACCTAATTTTCTTTAATTAATCACTTATTAAGTGTAATTAATTCAAATTAATTAGCCTTTATTATAATAAATTCCCAGAAAATTGTCAACACGTCCCCCATACCACCCCTTACCTCCGGCTGAGAAACCATGTTAAAAACAAACCACCAAGACATCACCACCCACCCCCGGCGGGAAAAGAGACTTAGGGTTTTACGTAACCTCCTCCTACACAATCCGAACCACCGACGGTATCACGCTCCTGCCGAAACCCCATGAAACTCAACACCAAATATCCTCCATGCAACAGGACCTCCCAGTAATTTTCTCACAATTAATCGGCATGCATAGCTATTTTTAATTAATTATTCACAAGCATGCATACATGAGGCCTCTCCCCAAAGTTAGTATATAGGATTGGGGTTCTTACCTCACACTCACAAGTGTCCAAGAGGCCGAAAATCGCACTTTTGAGTTTCTTCATGAAAACTCTCCACATGATTTCTAATGGTTAGTTCCATCAAAAACCAAATTTCGTAATTTTTTTACCATCATTTGCTATTTTTAATATTTTAACCTTTTTGTAACATAGAAATTCATAATAATTACATGACACATTGAAAAATCACCAAAATTTTTTGGAGGCTATTGGTGGTGTCCCTAGTATAAGTTATGAATTACAGAGGCAAACTCCAAGATTATCACCCTGATATGGGTTCATGTTTTTGGTGAATAATACTTGACATAAAGAGGTGTAATTCAACATGGAAATGATCTGATCTCCATACAAGGAGTGCACCATGTTAGGTACACCCCATAAGTGTGTTACCATGATTTTTCCATAATTTTTTAACAAAGCATCTAATTTTAAGTAATTTTTAACCTATTTTAGACATTAAAATTAATAATAATTACATCACACATTGAAAAATCACAAAAAATTTTCCGAGAGGCTATTTGCGTAGTCACAATAACATGTTGCACTCATAAAGTGATTTGCCAACATTAAGCCACTGAGATGGATCTCATATTGGATTATATAAGGGTGAGAGTTAGGGTTAAGAAACCTTTACTCCTACTTTTGCTAATCCACAAGGATCCAACATGGACATGATTTGATCTCCATGCAAGGAATGAAACACTGTTAGGTACACCCCATAAGTGTGTTACCATGATTTTTTCATAATTTTTTAACACACCAAATATTTATAAATGATTTTTAACCATTTTATAACATAAAAAATCATAATAATTACATGACACGTTGAAAAATCACCAAAAGTTTTTTGGAGGCTATTGGTGGTGTCCCTAGTATAAGTTATGAATTACAGAGGAAAATTCCAAGATTATCACCCTGATATGGGTTCATTTTTTTGGTGAATAATACTTGATATAAAGAAGTGTAATTCAACTTGGAAATGATCTGATCTCCATGCAAGGAGTGCACCACTTTAGGTACACCCCATAAGTGTGTTACCATGATTTTTCCATAATTTTTTAACACACCAAATATTTATAAATGATTTTTAACCTTTTGTAACATAGAAATTCATAATAATTACATGACATGTTGAAAAACCACCAAAATTTTTTTGGAGGCTATTGGCGGTGTCCCTAGTATAAGTTGTGAATTACATAGGCAAACTCCAAGATTATCACCCTGATATGGGTTCATGTTTTTGGTGAATAATACTTGACATAAGAGGTGTAATTCAACATGGAAATGATCTGATCTCCATGCAAGGAGTGCACCACTGTTAGGTACACCCCATAAGTGTGTTACCATGATTTTTCCATAATTTTAAACACACCAAATATTTATAAATAATTTTTAATAATTACATACACGTTGAAAGGAGGAGAGAGGGGGAGATAGAGAGAGAGAGAGGGGAGAGAGAGTGTGTGAGGAGAGAGATGAGAGAGAGAGAGAGAGAGAGGAGAGTGAGGAGAGCGAGAGAGAGAGGAGAGAGAGGGATAGAGAGAAAGGAGAGAGAAGGGGGAGAGAGATGACCATCTTTCAGGGACCACAAATGAGGGTTTACTCATTTTTTTTTTATCAAATAAAATCTGAAATGTTAAAATAATGAATTTCAAGGGACCTCTTAAACAAATACTTATAACATTTGCTTCGACAAGTTGCCTTTCTCCAATCACAGCCAACCCCATAATAAAATATTAAATCAACGATTGTTATTACCCATGTACCGGTGCATGGTTTTTTTCCATGTACCGTAAATTTCACCATTCTTATCATTGTATATCTTTCTATGCAGGGCCAGCCCAACATTTCTTTGGGCCTAAAGCGAATTTTATAACGGGGCCTTTTTAAATGAATAAAAATAATTTAGAATCAATAACAATATAATACATACTGAAGAAAAAAAGTCGCAAAAAAAAAGACATAAAGTAGGTAATGAGGATAATATTTAGAATCTATTAATAATTATTATTTATGAGAAGAGGGAGCCCTAATAAGATGAGGCCCTTTTTTCAAAAAAAAAAAAATTACTCCTAATAATTTAATATTGTTTACTAAATAATAATTTTTTTATTTTTTAAAATATTAAGGGGAAATTGCACTCACCGCCCCTGAGGTTTGTCTAAATGACAAAGACCTCCTTTCTAGTTTTTGAAATGCAGAAACCTCCCTTCTCATTGTCACCGTGAGGATTATCTAGAGATATTAACGGAGCGGAATGGATTATACACTACTTGTATCCACACCTACTAAAATTAACAACTACCCAAGCGGGTAACGGGTATTCACGAGTATCCATTAATATCTAAGAATTCAGAATTTATAGAAAAAATAAAAAAATGACATAATAATATTATGGTATCAATATATATCAATTTTATATACTATAAATTACATTATATAATATTATTACAAGTTAGTGTATTGAAAATATTATTATAAAATAATAAAATAATCTTAATATTTTAATATATTTAATAGAAAATATGTTTTAAGGAGTATGCGGATACCCGCGGGAGCAGTAGTATAATATCCGTTTTCACTCATTTAAGAAATATGCAAGTACTCAATCGCTGGTATATCTACGAATATCCACAAGTACGCACTTTTTTATCATTCCGCTTTAGGCAAGGGAGGTGAAGGCATTTCAAACTAGAGGGGGATGTCTTTGTTATTTAGGCAAACTCAGGGGAGGTGAGTGCAATTTCCCAAATATTAATAGTAAATAATTTTTTGAGGCCTAAAATAAAGAAGTATTTTTTGGGGCCTAAAGCAACGACTTTACTGGCCTTGGGGGTTGGGGTCGGCCCTGTTTCTATGTCATCCTTTTAATCTTTTATAAGAATCAATATGTGTATATATAATAATATTTTGGGTTTTAAAAACTACTTTAATGACAAAAATGTGATGACGCAATAATATTTGAAGGACTAGCTAAGAATTTATTTAATATTTAATTATTTATGGACACAAAAGTAGCAAGTCCTTAATCGTGTCATGACAGAGCCATTCCTTGCCTTGCTTGATATTTGTATGAAGGTGTATAATTTAGAGGTTATTCTACACCGCATCAAGGCGGGTTTTATGACATAACACGACAGTCCATGGTGGAGTATATACCTGCATAAGGGACTCCAACACCCAAATTTAAATGAGCTTGAAAAGAGGAAAAGAATGTTTTTTTTTTGTCAAAGATGGTAATTCATTAAGCCTCAAGGACAGCCATACAGCATCTACAACTGCACTGAATAGAGTGATATTGCAATACTAAACAGATAAACTTTACGGTACAAAGTATGCTTACTCATAAATCAGATAAACCAAGACAATGAAACAAATCTCCTAGGTTGGATAACATTGACATTGGAGGTGCTTGCTAGGTTAATAATTTTTCTTCACTTCATTCTTTTGTTTTTTTTCTCTATTTAGAACATATGGCCCTGTCATATCTAATAGAAAAACCTCTTAATGTCTCATATGCAAATAAAACCTCCCAAAATGTCAGCTCAACACAACTATGGAGAGGAAGGAAAATAAAAACAAAAAAAAAAAAACACAACATAGAGGGTGATAGAAGAGGAGGAAAAAGAGGAGATATAGGAAGAAGCCAAAGGGGATGGGAAGAAGAACCGGTAGAAATGGAGGAGGAGATGAAAAAAGAAACAAAAATGAAAATAAAACTCTTACCATAAAGAGAATACTCATCTAAAATGAGAGATAATCCATCTAACATGAATAGAAGACCTCAAGAGGAGAAATCCCCCTCCCCCATCCCCCAAGGGGAGGGGGAGGAGGTTGCTGCTGGGAGAAGAGGAGGCGCCGCTGTCTGCTAGGGTTTTCAATACTTATAACATGATATAACCCGTTAAACATGAATATTTGGCAGGAAAACCAGTTAAGTAAATTACAACAGCTGAAAGATTATAACCCACGCGCGTTGTAGAATTGGTTTACATATGCGCATCTTCTAGTCGGTAACCGAAATATGACTAATGTCTTGAATTAATAAAAGAACTACAATGAGAGACTAAGGGTTGTGTTTGTTATGAGGGGAGAAAAAGGAAAGGGTTAAAGGGAGAAGAAAAGGGGAGAAGAGAAGAAAATACTTGTAAAAACTCTCAAACACAAAGGAGGAAGAACTTCCATATCTTTTTTCTCCCTTCCTCTCTAAAATTCAACTCCTAAACATCGTATCGGCTATCACGATCAGTGTTAAGTCGGTCTTGGCGAGAGAACAATATTAATAAACAAGAGTTACAAGAGTGTAATAACTCTCTTGCGCGAAATACATTATTTGTTGGATATATAACGAATGTTACAATCAGCAATAGCATGCATATTTATTAGACTATATTATATATATATATACACATTTTTTAAGTTGTCAATGTCCAATATTCTAAAGCTAAAGCAGCAACATCCCGTAATAACTTTTGAGAAGCCTATCTCACACATGCAGATTTTCAACCCTAGCACACTGAAAAAGTAATCTTAATTGTTTAAATATCATTATTTCAGCAACTTGACAACATCAATCTTTCAGAACCTAAAACAGTGTCTGAACTTGTGTTATCGGTATAAAGAATATCAACAACGTGACAATGGTTTTAAATATCTAAAGATGCCCCGACACACACCATTATTGAAAATAAAATATTACTATATAGCTAGCTAGTATCTACTTTCAAAGTGTTCTGAGACAGTGATTATATTTTTTATATATACATGAGTACATGACCAATACATTAGGTTTAGGTTATTATTTAAAAAAAAAATGCACACGGACAAGGTAAGAACAACTCCTATATTTCATTGCTTTACGCTATACGACTTACTCAAAAATAAATTTGGAATGTCTTTGGTATCCTACCAGCTTCGATTCTCCGTTTACGGATTGTAGGGCTCCGTAGAGTTGACTATTTAAAAAGTATGAAAAGTTGAATAATAAATTAAAATTAGAGTAAAAAATATTTTTGCTCCCTGTAAGTATAAACGAGTTTTGCTTTTAGTCACTATAAAATTTTTTTTGTTAAAGCGTCATTCCAATTTTTTTTTCAATTAGTCCCTATACTCAAATGGCGTGTGTCTGATTCTCTCCTAGTTGTCAATTTTGGTATTTCTGGCGGTCTTATACCGCCAGAAATTTATGTTTAGACCGCCACAATCTCCCACCACCATTTCCTCCCCTCGCTCTTCTCCGCCACCCCCTGTAACTCACCCCTTCTGCCCCACCCCCTGTGTCCGATGCTAACATTACCAGACCCAGAGCATGTCAGTGTCAAGTGCTGCTTCCACTCCAGAGGTAAAGAAGAAACAACGTTTTTTTCCTCCTCCAGGCATGAGGCTTCAGAGGATGTTCTCGAAACCGAAACATGTGGCGAGGTTTAAATCTGATGATGATGCGGTTGGGAACAGCAGGAAGCACCACCGATGGGTGAGATGAGACGTTTTGCAAGTGGGCGTGAGGCGTTTTCGAATTTCGATTGGAAGGCTCATATAGCGCCTGAGGAGATTGAAGAGAGGGGTTGCTTTTCGGAATGCAGAGGAAGTGGAAGATGAGGTTTATAATCCCTTTCTCTGCACCGATTTTGGGTGGGGACCAAGGGTGCCTAATGCACAGCCACAGAAAGAGATTAATCTGTGGAAGAGGAAGAACCATGGCACCACCTGGCCTCTTCAGTTGAAGCCAGTGCTTACAAACAAAATGATTCTGTTATTACTTGTTAAAATTGTAGATTAGGGTAGGAATTGATTCTTTTATTACTTGTTAATTTGTTCTCATTGTCTTCTTCTCCTTATTCTTTTCCCATTTCTTGGATCATTTTGATGCGCAGAAGTGCTGCAGATCTTCACAGTTCACAACAAGTATCTGTCTGTTTGGTTTAAATTTTGAACCATCCAAAATCAATTCTGCAGAATTGATTTAAATCACTTCCATCCAGCGTTTTGTCGGCGCCGTCTCTGGGTACCAAAGCAGAATTCAATCACAACCTTCATCGGGTAATGTTAGCATTGGACATAGAGGGTGAGTTACAGGTGGTGGCGGAGAAGAGGGAGGGGGAAACGGTGGTGGGAGATTGTGGCGGTCTAAACATAATTTTCTGACTGTTTAAGACGGTCAAAAATACAAGAATTGACAACTAGGAGAGAAACGTGTCACGTTAGCATCAGACAACACGCCATTTGAGTATAGGGACTAATTGCAAAAAAAAAATTTGTAAGGACGCTTTAACAAAAAAAAAAATATAGAGACTAAAAGCAAAACTCCCTAATTTTACAGAGATCAAAACAATATTTTACCCTTAAAATTATGCTCTATCTAGATAGAGATTGGGGATGTTTTCGTCTCCTGTTGCCGACCCTCGACATGGAAATGGTTTGTGTGTTTGATTTACTCCAACATAATGTTTCAAAACATGAATTGGGGCTAACACTATAAAGAGTAATTTTGACTTAAATGCACGTTTAAAACGTGATTTCACAGTAAACCAAATAGTTATACACACAAACACAGTTAGAGATGGCAATGGGTACCCTTTAGGCAGGGTACCACAGTGCCTGTCCCCGTACCCGTGTTTTAAAAAAAGCTCATACCCGCATCTATATACCCGCCGTGGGCAGTAACTTTAGTGTCCGTCCCCATACTCGTTGGGCACCTATATGCCCGTACTCGCGCCCATTACCCGTACTTTTATTAAGTAAAAAATTAAACAACTTACTAAAAAAATATTAATTTAAGAAAACTATATCTCAATTAAAAAGTTACTCGAAGGATCGTCCAAACATAATTTTTAAATATCAGTAATACAAACAATTTAATTATATTGAACACAATATGTTAATTTTCTAAAACACAACAAATTATCTAACGTTCAAAATTTTTATTAAATATTACAATATACTTTCACACGTCACACTATTTTATAAACTTGGATATCATGTGTTAAAATTCTTCAAGATCTGTAAAAAATGATTATTACGTACATTAATTAGTCATATATTATAAAATAAAAACACAAATAGATAGTTATCAAAATATATTTTATTTGTAATATATTAAATATATTAATTTTAAAAATATGTATAAATATTATATATTTTAATAAAATTAAGATAGTCCTTACATATAATTATATATGGTATTTTTTTATTAAAGAATTATATATATATATGAGTGCGGTATGGGGCGGACTGAGCACTCAAAGTGTCCGTACCCGTGAAAAAATGCGGCCTTTTGCCCGTACCCGCGCTCATCAGACCGCGCTTGCGGGTTTTTACCCTGTCCCAGTTGCGGGTAATTTTTACGGGTACCTATAGGGTTTGGCTCAGATTGCCATCCCTAACACTATTAAGTTAGTAGAGTTCCTAGACAGAGGCGAGCTAGAAATTTGATTTAAGCTAAGATAAAAAAAATGATTTATAATGAAAGAAATTTTAATTATCATATGTATATTATATGTAATAAAGTTTAAAGATTTAATTGATATACATTGTCGCTGTAAAAAAGTTTTACGTAAATATGCATTCAATGGTGTTACTGCCACATCATTTAATAAATATGACACCTTGCGTGTTGTTAAATGATATAACACTACGTATTATTAAATTCAATAAATAATGTGACAACACATCATTAAATGTCTTGTTTAAATTTTTTTTACACTGAGAGTATATATATTAAACTCAAGTTTAACCCTCTGATGTATATGACTTTAATATATTTTGTGCGTCTACTATATATGGTGACTAGCCATGATGATTTCATGACCGTATATCTTTTTTTATCAGTTCATGACCGTATATCTATGTACATGAAAAATAACTTACAATTCAGTATAGACCAGCCAAAATTTGAATGAATTTATTGCATATTTAGTTCCTACAATTTAAAATTGGTGATTTTTATCCTTCAAAAATTAAAAATATATCAATTTAGTCCTTATCAATAAAATTCGTAGTTAATCGGTAGCAAAATCTGCAGGCAAAACTATGCAATGATGACTAAATTAGTGTATTTTAATTTTTGAAGGACCAAAACCACCGATTTTAAATTGTAGGGACTAAAACCAAATCTCAACTATATTATCAGGGACTAAAACATATTTAACCCTGAATTTTTTCATGATTATACGAGCTTTAAGAGTTTTATCCTTATTGTCTCTATTCTTCTAAATAAAAATTAAAAAACTATTTTGATGTGAGTTAAGGTTCACTATGCCATTTGCCAACCTAGCTAACATATTATTGTGCTAATAGTGCTGACAAATAAAAACATGTATATATAGTAGTCACTATGCCATATTTAAGGTTCTAGTCTCTAGAGCCGCTAAAATCCTTTTCTTTTTCGGCATAGTGAGTAATTAAAAAAACAAACATTTTGTTAGTATGTTAATTAATATATAGTATTGGTTATCTGTTATCCGATAATAAGCTCCGGTCATTTCCATGTGTAAAATTTCAATTGTGAAAATATCAAAACTGATACAATAATTATTGAAATTAACAGTGCGAAAAAATTATTAATGCAAACAACTGGGAAAATGGAAGTAATTAATTAATAAGCAAGAAAGCAAAAACCAGAACGCCAGTTTGCTAAAGCAAAATGGAAAGGCAAGATACGAAGGTGTTTAGAGAATGAAATCTGCTTACTTTTTCATCAGCGTTGACTATCGGAGGTTATTTTTTGAAAAACAGACAAAGTAAATCAACTTTAATGTACTTTAATATTTAATTTGTACTTTTTTAATTATTAATACTAGTATAAACAACTAGCTAACCACCTGATTGGATACTTGTAATTCAAATTTCATGACATCTTTATATATCCAAAAAAATAATATATAATTTACTTAATTACGATATTTTTTCTTTATATCTCTTTTCATTATATTACTCATCACATTTCATATTTCCTTTTTTCTCTTTATCTTTTCTTGTTATATAAATTATGTACATTTCATTATACAAACAACATTTTTTTTTCCAAAAAATACCAAAATGTATGGGCACATAGCTAGTGGAAGTAGCTTACATTCATATGAATGGAGGAGAAATACTATTAAATGTTGATGGAAGAGGATTTTCTATCTTGAGAAATTACTCTCTCACTTTTAAAGTATTTCAGGGGCAAAACATATAAACAATATTTATATAGCCAATTGGTTAATTAATAATAAATTATTTCAATATAATGAATTTAATTACTTCTCAATTAAAATAGTTTTAATTGTATTATATTAAAATTAATATTATTTATAAAAAATTTTCATGTGTCTTTCCTAATAATATAAGTTTGATAAATACCGATTAATTAGTGTCATAAAAATACGAATTAAGAAATCAAAAAGTAATTTTTTAAAAAAAAATGTGCATTTAATATTAAGAATTTATTAAATATTATACTTTTATTATAAAAAATCATATTTCTTGATTTCTTAATCAATTAAAACTTAACTAATGTGACTTTTTATTGAAAAAAAATTATTCAATTAAATATTTTAGAAAAAAATATAATATTTTTAATTTGAATTGTCTGTATTTGAAAATTACATTTGACCTTTACTAATCTGAATTGAGTTAATTAAACCTAGTTAAGAAAATAAAATATTAAACAATAGTTGATTGTAATGGAAGTGGTCTATAACTCTAAACAGACTTTATTTTAAGATTAAGGGTTTGAATCTTGAAGTTATTACTTTTAAGAAATCTCACATCTATTGTGGAGATTTATAGAGATCGAAGACAAAAAAATTAAGGAAATAAAATTCTCCCCATACCTCAATTCTATATTTACTCTTAAAAAAACTATAAGCTTCTAACTACTTAAACTTACAAACATTGTGTAATAAGTTTGACAATTAATATTACTATGAATTAAGTACTAAATAAATAATAATATACTTCTAATAGTTTTTTAATTTATTAACTTTTTTAATTGATGCTGTCACTAGGAATACATATTTTAAAGCTGCCAATTATATATTAAATAACTTTTAGCTAAAAGCAGCGTGTAAAATCATTGGTGCCAGCTGGAATTTACTTGCAAGTTGCAAAGCAAATTGCAATCCATTAGTTTGTGGAAAAGGAACCTTCTTCCGTTCTTTTATTATGTATCGCCATTTGATTCTTTAAGCAACAAATTTCTTTCTTCTTTCTTCTTGGTTTTTTTTTTTGTCACATATTGTATTTCTTATTAATTACACGAAAAGTAGAGAACAAAGGTTTTTATTAAGTTTGGGGCCTACTCGTTTGATGTTCACTTAGAGCTAGTTGGGATGAATTAATTTTTCTAAAGAAGTTATAAAGAAAAAAAAATAGTACAAATAATGAAGCTAAAAAGAATTCAATTTCTCTCCTGAGTTAAAATTAGTGTAATTTATGGAGAAGTTAAATAGGAGAACTTTTAGAAAATATATATGTTAGAGAGTGTGTTATTAGCACTCTTCTGAAAGCCACATGGGTTCCATATTGCGAGTGTGACTCACATAATTGGGTGGGACCCGTGTGAATTATAATCAATCACATGAAATGGTTTGGAAAGAGTGTAATTACTAGCACTCCTTATGTTAAAAATGCTAATTTCAACCTATGAAAGATATTGTATTATTTTTACCTTTTCTATTCAATATGTTTTCTCCTCCTTAAAATTCTTTAGAGAAATTTATCCAAATTTACCGTTAGAAAACAATTGATCTCATCTAGTAAGTTTCGAGCACATGATTTGATGAATCACAAAAATCGAATCATCAAGCAGTAAGATCACAAAAAATTGTTTGAGATCTGTATTTATAAAACTAGTTAATAAATTAGTTAAAAACTAATAAGTTAGCTAAAATTTTAAAATTATTAGATATTTTATTAAATTAAAAGTGTTTGATAAAATTAGTAATAGAACGTATTGATAAATATAAAATGACAATAAAAAATATATTTATATGAAACCTTTTATAGTGACAGCGAGATAAGTTTTCCAAAATATGGCAAAAATAGTTTTTAGAACTTTACATTTTTATAAACTAAAAGCAGTCACAGTTTTTTAAAATGTTTTTAAAATTGGTAACAAACAAGCTTGAAACTATGCACGACACTAGATGATTGTAAGGCCAATGCCTTGGGAAATTGTTCTTGCACGACTTTTTTTGGCATTTAGATGTGAGGGTAGCGAGGAATGACATCACGGGTCAACCGTTACCTACCCGAAAAACCCGACCCGAAGATTGATATTCGGATCCGGGTTTCGTGGGCAACCCGGTTTGAAGAGTTTAAAAAAAACCTGTACAAGCGGTGACGAGTTGGATTTCTATGTAACCTAACCGTAGTACCACGACCCGAGCAACAATCTAAAAAAGAATCTTAGGCATTTAACTTTCAATTGCGTGAGATCAGAGAAGTGAAAAACCAACCGAAACAAGGTGAACAAGAGACAAACTCAAAACCCTCAGAAACAAACGCAAGCCTACCTCTGTGGTCATTCCAAAATCACCGATAGCTGTTATGTTCAGCCTCACTCTTCGCATCCCTTTCCTATGGTTGTATCCCCATGTCGCGCCACATCTCCCTTGCGCGTGCGAGATATCAAAATTGCATGGTTGCGCGCAATCTACAACCGTACGATCGCGATCTGCAATCCCATGGTCATGATCTCCCTTGTCCTTGTTCAATCAGCAATTCTGCATGGTTCTCAGTTCAAGGCTTCTGCCATGCGTTCTGCTCATCAGATTCTACTCAATGACATTTGGCTTCTGTTATGGAGTGTGCTCTTAGCATCCTCTTGTTACTACAACCGGCGTTGTCATTCCTCCTTCTAGTTCTGGTCCGCGGCGCCGGCTCATCGCTGGCATTTTGCATTCTTGTCCCGCGCTGGCTCGTCTTTATCTCTGATGTTTTGCTTAGGATCCTTCGCTCATCATCTCTTTTTTGCTCTGTTTCTATTTTAGTGCTTGAAACTTTGGTCGTCTTTCTTTTATTTTCTACGTTTCACTTTCCAACTCGAAAACCCGAACCAACCTGGGGAACACATATTTAGTTTGTGTCGACTTGAGTTTGAACCCATAAAATGACCCCCACCCAAACCGAGCCAACCTGTTTACCTGATCGGTTCAGGTCTCCATAATGTGGAAACTCGAACCAACCCGACCGTGGTACTGCTAGTAGCAACATAGTCGATCTTAGGGTAAGGGCTGATTGCTTTCAACATCCTCTCTTCCACAAAAACTCTTTTACTATGACTTTCTAAAAAAAATTAGTTCCCTTAATTTCTAAGAAATAGGGTCTTTAATCTCTTAAAAGTATATCTCCTCCCATTTATTATAACTAATTTAAAAAAATATTATTTTATAATTTGCTTTAGATATTCAAATTCATTCAGCCAACCCTAGGAGCAAGTAGTGGTTGTGGCACTTGGTTCAGTGTCCAATTCCTTCTTCTCTCTGTCTCCATGTTAGTTGAGGGAAGCAATGGCATTATCTATTGGTGTGAACCATTAGGAGTGGGCGACTCTGCAATGGGTATGAGAGCGGGATGTGAAGGGAGAGAAAACATGGTTTGAGAAAGAAAAGAAATTAGTGAGGTAGCAAAATGGCTTAATATGATTGTGCCACTATGTAAAACAGTTTCACACTAGTAGTGTATGCCCATTATACTCTTTTTGTTCTGTAAATAAAAATATAATTTTAGTTAATTAACATAGTTTTAGATTTTTAGTTAATATTAATTTTTATCAAAATTTTTAAAGATGAAATGTTTATTAAAATTTAAATGAACAATGTAAAACTAAAATAAATAGTATTAATATTTTATATTATTTTATAATGATATTTTAATATATTAATATGTAATGATGTTATATAATGATAATTTATATCTTATTTCTGATAATGCTAATTTATATTATATAGTATTAATATAATATGATATTATAGTATATTAAATGACATTCTCTCTCTCTCTTAATAATTTTATAATTTTTAATATTATTGGATACCAGTAAATATCCACTCTACCCATTAATTTTAACGAATATAGATAAGATAGTGTATTATTGATTTATCAGCCTTCATCTCGTCCGGTTTACATCTCTACACAAATCGAAAACAATCGATTTCCAGTGACTTTTAGGGATTTTGAATTATGGTTCACTTTTCTAGTAGTTGATAACATATTGATTAGTGTAGATTCAAAAATGTATGAGTAAAAAAATAAAGTAAATTATTTTATTATAATTTTTTTATTATTTTTGTGTTGTTTTTAATTATATTATTTATTTTAATTGTTAGACAATTTATTTTTTTTCTAAGATATTTTATTTTTAAAAAAAATTGATAAGAATTTAAAAAATAACAAATCACTAATATTATAATTAGTTTAAAAAAATATTTTATTCTCACAAATAAAAAATAAAATTCATTTAAAAAATTATAATATATATGCCATTTTATATCATTGTTTGTACGTAAAAAAGAAGTTTATTAAAAGATGGAGCTCTGGGGCAAAATCTAAGCAACTTCAGCCAAAATACAAGGGGGAGTTTCCTCTAGCCATACATGATCCAAATTCAAACAAGAAAATTTAGCTAGAGTATGGTCTGCATAATTACAACTTCGAACAGAATGAACAAAACTTAAACTGGGAAATTCTGAGGAAAATGAAAAACACTCTGCTGCCATCATCTCAAAAGGGAAGGATCGATGCTTCTGCTGTTGATGGATTTAATCAAGGATAAACAATCTGATTCAGCTATCAAATTCATGAACCCCATCTCCAATGCAAATTGTAAGCCGAGAAGGAGACACAAGCTTCAGCTAGCAGACCCGCATCAGGGCCACTCTTCCTTGCCAAATAGCTGCTCCGAGAACAACACCTAAATGATCTCAAATCATTGCTGCAATCCCCAGCTGAATTCGTCCAATTTAGCCACATCGGAGTTCAGCTTGTACCAACCATCGGGGGGAGGGGTCCATTTCGGTGGATTGGACGTAACATTGAGATTGGAAGAATTGGAAGCACTCTCGTTGGAAATTCGAAATTGAGAAGCTTGCTTCAAAGCTGTTTGAATTAATGTTGCAATGGGCATATCCTGGTTCTCAAAAAGAAGTTTATTTCTGGCATTCCAAATGTTGTATACAATGGCAACAAAAACAAGAGCTAGCTGCAACATCACAATTCTTCAAAGCGTCATTCAACCACTCCTCTACAGCAGGGAGATTTGCAGAGTTAGAGATCATATTCAATGGGACGTTAACCATACATCCTTAGCCCAGCTGTACTTGTAGAATACATGTTCAGCTGACTCCTCAACATCCCACACCTTGGATAGAAGGCATTAAGCCTGCATTCCTCTCTTTATGAGAGTTGTGCGAACAGGTAAGCTCTCACTTCGGATTCTCCACAGTAGATGTTTATGACGGGGCACCACATTAATATTCCACAACTTCTTCCATTGTGACTGAACCTCTGGATGTATATTGACTCGAGGCTCGTTGTTAGCTTCCAACTGCTAGAAATAAGTGATAGCCAGATTTAACTGAATAGATGGCATTTTTTGTACCTGCCCAACAAACCTGTCTGGCTTTGGGCGTCTAGGAATTGGGATAGAAATAATTTGATCTACCTCAAAGCTTGAGAATGTATCACGGACTAGATCCTCCTTCCAGCATCTGAGATCTTGGTTTATTAAGATTTCCATATTATCATTCTCCAAGAGACCCGGGTTAGGAGTCCAGACTTTGTGACCAGGTTGGAAAGGTAACCACCCATCTTTTCATATATTTGTAGAGGCCTCGTCCCTTATTGTCCAGTATGCTCCGGAATTAATAACCCATTGGGCGGAGTGAAAGCTTCTACAAGCATAACTTGGATTATGCCCAACAATAGATTGGAGAAAGTTTGTTCTGGGCAAATATCTAGCTTGTAGCACTTGTGACATCAACGACATCAACACATCTCTGTTGGACATTAACCTCCAGCCTTGACGAGCTAACAGGGCCTAAAACCCATACCACCCCATTTTGCTTGGAGGCACTCAGTATCTTCCATGACATCCAGTGGATCTTTTGGTTTCCCTTGCTATTACCCCACCAAAATCGATTGATCATCTTTTCTATGTCATCACAAAGCTTCAAGGGGAGGAGAAAAAAACATTCCGTAATGTAGGTAGGGATTGATTGGGGCCACTGACTTGATTAAAACTTCTCTGCCAGCCGAGGATAAGAAGTGTTCTTTTCCAGCTTTGAGCTTCTTCCACACCTTGTCACGGACAAAATCAAATATATGAGTTTTGGAACGACCTACAATGTAGGGATTCCCAGATATTTGGAGTGATTGTCTACGACCTTAACTTGAATCCATCTTTGGAGCAAAGTCCTATCTGTCAACATGAACATTTCGGCTAAACGACAATTCGGATTTATCCAAGTTAACAAGCTGCCCAGAAGCTACCCTGATAAAGCTCAAGAATACCAAGAACAATATGAATCTCCTGGTCTGAACTTCTGATAAAAATGATTCTATCATCACAAAGAATAAGTGTGTGATTTTCGAAGCATTACGGGCCAGTCTGATCCCATGGAGAGAAGCCTCAACCTGTGCTTTCAATAATAATCCAGAAAAAACCTCCGCACATAAGATAACCAGATAAGGAGAAAGGGGATCACCTTGTCTCAAACCTCTTTCTGGAGAGAAAGGTTCACATGGGTAGTCATTGAGGAGCACAACAAAGGATACAGATGTAACACATCTCATAATTAAATTAACAAGGCTTACCGGGAACCCCATTGCTAGGAGACTAGCTTCCAGAAATTCCCACTCGATCCTGTCGTAAGCTTTTGCCATATCCATCTCGAGACCCACATAATCTTACCTCCCATTTCTTCTCTTCCGCATAAAGGGGAAAAGATCAAAGCTATCAGAGCATTGTCTGTAATCAATCTACCGAGCACAAAAGCACTCTGAAACGACCCCACAATATTAGGGAGAATTAGTTTGACCCTATTAGCAATGGTTTTAGTGACCAGCTTGAGAATAACATTACATAAGGATAGGGGGCCGAAAATCCTTAGTATGTTTGGGTTTTTTCACTTTCGGGATAAGACAGATATGAGTTTTATTGAAGTCCGAGGGATCTCTCTGATTATTGAGCACATCAAAAGCAACCTCTAGAGGTTTGAGGGCCTACTATATTCTAGAACTTTTGGTAGAAATAGGCAGGGACAACCGTCAGGGCCCGGGGCTGCCCACGGTTTCATCTGTTTCAAGGTAGCATAAACTTCTTCACTTGTGAATGGGTTAGAAAGAACACTCTCCATGGCTGGGCAAACCCGATTCTGCACAACAGAGACCGCTTCAATAATTCTGGTTGGGTTACTGGAGGAGAAATAATTGTTGGAAGAAGCTAGTCATCACCACACCTATTTTTTCCTCTTCATCAAACAAGGTTTCCTGATCATCCGTGATGGTATCAATCCAATTCCTGTCCCGCCTCTAACTTGCTTTTGGTGGAAAAATTCAGAGTTCTTGTCACCATGTTGTAGCCACGCGACTCTGCTACGTTGTTCCCAAAAGATCTCCTCTGACTCAAGTAATTCATCTAGTTTTGCTTCCTCTGCCCTCAATTTTGGCATCGTGCCTGGGACATCAAGGGACTTAGTTAGGCTTGTAATTTTCCTCTGGCACTTTATTTTTTTTGGGAATGTTACCATATTTTCCATCTCCCCATGAGTCTAGTTTGGACTAGGGGTGTTCAAATCCAATCCATCCAATTGGAACCGCAACAACCGATCCAAAAAAACCGCAAACCGAAATAACCGCAAACTGAAAAAACCGCAAACCGCAAAAAACCGCAATTTTTAATTGGATTGGATTGGATTTCGGATCTGCCTATGAGAACCAATCCAATCCAAACCGATCCAAAGTTTTATGAACATATTGATATATTATCATTATTGATATTATTTTCTGTGATGATGTAAAAATTTATTATTATGTAACTATATTTAACAAATAACATTCAATAATGGGATTGGAAACTATTGAGTAATTTGTATATTATAGAATAAGATAAGATAATTGCATGTTTTTATCATAATTTTGCTTTCATAACTTCATTTTTTAGTTTATTTGAGAAACCGAAATCCAATCCAATCCAAACCGATTAAAATTGGATTGGATTGGATTGGATTTGGAAAAAAATCAAAACCGATTGGATGATTAAATAAGAAAATCGAAATTATTGGATTGGATGATTTTTCCCTCAAAACCAATCCAATCCAATCCGCGAACACCCCTAGTTTGGACATACAGAACTGCACTTTGGAGGGGAAGTCAGTAAACGGGTACAGCCAAGCATCCCTGACACAGTCTTCTAATTCATCATCTTGGGTCCATACTGTCTCAAAGCGTACCATACGTTCTAGATTTCTCCTTCGAGGGGGAAGGAGAGAGATAAATACATAGAGGAGAGTGGTCCGATTGGTACCCGTGGAAGATGGATATTCTTTGCGCCCGGGAAGTGCACACTCCAAGCCGAAGAGACCAATACTCTATCTAAGCGGGCTTGTATCAGATTCGGTTCCTCTGATCTGTTAGTCCATGTGAAGGCATTTCCTTCATAGCCCAAATCCTGAAGGCCACATGGTGTGGATTGAAGAGCGAAAGAGATCGACAAGATGATGGGGTGGCCTATTACCTCCTTTCTTCTCATGAGCTCCTGCAATCAGATTGAAATCCCCAAAGCATATCCATTTTGCACAAGTATTTTGGTGGGATAAGTTTGCCAATAATTCACAGGTTTTATGCTTGTTAGAGGATTCTGGATGCCCATAGATACTTGTGGCTCGCCAAGAGAAGACTCCCTCATCCAAAGAAATAGAACAATCAATGTGGTTAGGAGAGTGGGAATTAATAACCAACAATACATCAGACCTCCACAAAATTGCTAGTCCCCTCCTCTTTCTCTACCTTTTCCTCTGCAGCTAACGGCGAACACATTATTGAGACCACCAATATAGCGAATTTTCATCATCTCAAAGTCTTTTTTCCTGATTTCCTGAAGGAAAATCACCATGGGAGACTTAGTGGATATGAGCTTTTTTAAGGCTCTCATTGTCCGTGGGTTCCCAAGCCCACGATAGTTCCACGATATTATTTTCATGGTGATCGGCAAGCCTGATCACTCAGGCTCTCCGTTGAAATCTGGGAAAGGGATGGTTTTTTTTGGTGGGGATATGGTGGAAGGAATCAATCTCCATTTCTTCAAGGGCTATTTTCCTCTTCACCGCTTCTTTATTTTGCTTGCTGACTTGGTTAGGGACAACTTTTTTGGTTATCTGGGACGATCTCTTCCTTTTTCTGGATGAAGTGTTGCCTGGTGGACAAGTCACATTAGTAATGCAAGCTAGTGGGGAGTGATGTGGCCTTGTAGGGGACCGAAAAGTGAGGCCTGTTTCATTACTGGGAACATGCTTGGAAGGATTAGAGCCATTATTATCCTTTAACAACGTTGGTGAGGCATGTGGGGTCACGTTCTCCACTTCAGTGACTTGATGGGATGTGGGAATGTGGGGGACATTCTCTGACTCAGGGGCTAGGGTATCAGTAGTATGGGGCAAGCACGCGGAGACTTTGAGGGCTGACAGTAGGTCTGTAATATCACAGGATGAAGATTCCCTAGCTTTCCGTGTTTGACCATCCTTTCCCCCTCCTTGGGAATTGTACTTGGAAGGTAACACTTTGCGGCCAAAAGTAACCTATCTCATCCAGGGACCAAGATCTTTCCCACCATTCTCTTCAGGAGATATTGCTGCATCTGCACTCCTACAGAATTCCTCATCATGGCCTATTCGCCCACACTTATAGCAAAATTGAGGCATTCTCTTATGTTGAGTCTCAAAAGTTATAAATTATTTACCTTGAGTCTCAGTCTCTCAATAGGTTTTAATGAATAACAAATATAAATATTCAGATAAATTTATGACAAAATGCCTTCACAATATTCTGCTTTGTTTCAGATCATAAAATGTGCGATACATCATTTAAAGCTTCTGATCGTCTGAAGACCACACATTGCCTGAAGAGCGTCTTCCCTCAGAAGAAGAGAAGTTCATCTGAAGCATTCCTTGCATCTGAAATATGAAGTCTTGAGGACAATAGTTTAACCTTGGAAGACGTTGCTGAGTACGAGGAACGTTCAAATCAAGATCTTACCTACTTCAGCATCAGAGTTAGTGTTGCTTTCTCTCCTCGTTCAAATGTTTAGCACACTTAAGGAAAGTCTGCAATGTTGCTGCTCCTGCTCAAAAGTATTATGTGCGCAGACCTGCTGCACCTAAGACTGCTCAGAAGGTGTTGGACAGAGTGTGTCTCAACGTCTCCTGAAGTATTTAATGCTATTTGATAACGGGCATTTATTCCTTGGAGACTATAAATACGTCCCATGAAGAATTGGAAAAATAGAGTCATAGAGAAGAAAAGTTATCAAAGAAACCTTGCTCTATGTAAACGCTGCAAAAAAACTCTGATATTTTTTGTACATTTGCTTATTTGCTTATCCTGAGTAAATCTCAGTTACTTGTACATTTCTGATAAATTCAATCTATCATCTGAATATAGTTGATTGAACTTCATCTGCTTTTGTCTTAAAATAGTTTGGGTTACAAGCCTGGAGAGGCTTATTGTCTGAAAGAATACTTGGGTTATACTTGCATAAGTGTCTGAGAGCCTGAAGAGGCTTGGTGAAAGAAACAATACTTGTGTAGAGCCTGAAGAGGCTTGGTGAAAGAAACAATACTTGTGTAGAGCCTGAAGAGGCTTGGTTGAAGAAACAATACTTGTGTACAGCCTGAAGAGGCTTGATAGAAAAGAATACTTGTAATCTTGCAAGATTAGTGGAAATCTAGTGGTGGTTTGCCCTGGGACTGGACGTAGCTCACAGTGGTCGTGAGTGAACCAAGATAAATTCTTGGCTAAGTTTCCTCTATCCCTCAACTTGTTTCAATTGTGTTTTATTCTAACAAGGGGATTGATTAAGTATCTAAGTGAAAACTTTCAATCTGAATCAAATCTATTTTATAACTCTCTTTAATCTGAACGCTCTTCAGAAAGTACCTAAGAACTTCAGACTGATAACTATCATCTGAAGGTTTTCAGAAGCAAATCTTTCAAAATATCTAAAACAGAAAAAGTTTCCATTAAAAACACTATTCAACCCCCCTTCTAGTGTTTTCCTGTTTTCCTACAGTTGGTACCAGAGCTTATCCTCGGGGTTAGCACCTAATCAGTGCGGAGGACAGAGATCTAATGGAAACTTCTACCAGCAACAGACAGTATATCACTGAAGGAGCCTCCATCACGAGACCCCCAGCATTCAATGGAATGGAAAACCACTATTGGAGGGATCGTATAAAGTTGTTTATTGAAAGCAACAACATTGATGTCTGGGATGTGGTTATTGATGGAGACTACGTGCCCATGCATGCTGGAGTGCCCATACCTAAGGCTGAATGGACCTTGGAGCAGAAGGCTCGAGTTCAATTAAATGTCAAGGCCAAACTCTATCTGATATGTTCCTTGAACAAGTCAGAATATGAGAAGGTTCATGGTTGTTCATCTGCCAAGGAGATCTAGGATACACTTGCAGCTGCCCATGAAGGGACAGAGACTGTTAAGCAATCCAAGATCAACATGCTTGTACATAAGTATGAGATGTTCAAGATGGAAGAATCTGAAATCATAGATCAAATGTTTGGGAGGTTTTAGACAATAACCAATGGACTCAGGTCATTGGGAAGAACCTTTGAATCTGGGGATAGTAACAGAAAGATTCTAAGGAGCTTGCCCAAATCCTGGAGACCCAAAGTCACTGCCATCCAAGAGGCTAAGGATTTAAACTCTCTTAGAATGAAGGAGCTGTTGGGTTCTCTCAATGTTCATGAGCTTGAACTTGGGGAGGATGACACCAAGAAGAATCACTTGCATTGAACTGCAAGGCCAGACAGTCTAGGCATGGTAGCATGAAAGCCATGCAAGCAGAGGACACTTCAGAGGATGATATTGAGTCTGAAGGCTGTTCAGAAGATGATGATCTTGCTCTTCTCAGCAAAAAGATTAAAATGATGCTACAAAGAAAAGGGAGATACAGAAAATCTCAACCCCCTAATATCAAACAAGGTAAGTCAGGTAAAGAATTCCTTAACACTGACAAAATTACTTGTTTTGAGTGTAAACAGCCAGGTCACATGAAGACGAATTGTCCCAAGTTAAGGAAGCCAACCTTTCAGAAGAAGAAGTTTTTCAAGAAAAAGAAAGGATTGATGGCTACATGGGAAGATTTGGATGATTCCACTTCGGAAGAAGAGGATGATACTTCAGAAGAATCTAATCTGTGTCTGATGGCAAGTCTACCATCTTCAGATAGTTCAGACTCTAAGGTAATTCCTCAAACTTTAAAAGATCAGTATGATGACCTTGTTGAAAGTAGCAGAGAGTTGTTTAATGAATTCAAAGAACTTTCAAGAGCTTTTACTCAAGCTGATTTAGAAAATGAGAATCTGAAAAAAGAAAACCTTGCTCTCAAAGAAAAGCTACTTCAACAAGATCCAAGCAATTCTGATAATCTTGTTAAAGAGAACAGAAAGCTAAAAAACAAGGTTAAAGAATTAACTCTGGATCTAGCCAAATTTGTCAAAGGAACTGATAATCTGAATAGATTATTGGGCTCTCAGAGACATTCCTTAGACAAAAGTGGCTTAGGTTATTCAGATACATCTTCATCTGAATCTTTTATATTTAATATGCCTGATAAAGGACCTAAGAAAGGTAATGGGTGTTCTAACTATGGAAAGCCTGGACATGTTGAGTATCAGTGCAGACACAGATGGAAAATAAGACCCAAAGCTGACAAAAAAGGACCCAAGAAGGTATGGGTACCTAAGAATTTGATTGTTCCTGTTGCAAATGTGTTTAACAGGACAAAAGAAACACCATAAATGGTACCTGGACAGTGGGTGCTCACGACACATGACCGGAGAAAGGTGTTTGTTCTAAAGCCTTAGACCCAAGGCAGGAGGAGTGGTCACCTTTGGTGGAAACCAACAAGGGAAGATCATTGGCATTGGGACAGTAGGTAAGACTCCTCTTTCCCTGATAAAAAATGTGCTTCTAGTGGAAGGATTACAACACAATCTTCTGAGCATAAGTCAATTATGTGACAATGGATATGTGGTGTCCTTCACTAAAGAAGGATGTATAGTCAAAGATGCTTCAAATCATGTTCTATTTTCTGCTAAGAGACACAATAATGTATATAAGATTGATCTAGAGGAACTTGCAAGTCAAAATGTGAAGTGTTTTGTTTCCATTGAAGATGAAAAACAGATTTGGCATCAGAAACTTGGACATTCCAGCTTGAGATTGATCTCAAAGCTAACCAAACACAACCTGGTTAAAGGCTTACCCAAACTCTCATTCAAATATGATATTTTATGTGAAAATTGTATGAAAGGGAAACAAACAAGACACTCTTTTAAAAGTAAAAATATTGTTTCAACTAGCAGACCTTTAGAACTCCTTCACATGGATTTGTTTGGTCCTACTAGAACAGAAAGTCTTAGCAAGAAGAAATATGGTTTGATCATTGTTGATGATTATACTAGATTCACATGGGTTATATTCCTAAGAAGCAAGTAGGAAACATTTGAGAATTTCACAAAATTCTGTAAGAAGGTGCAGAATGAAAAAGGAATCTGCATTTCTGCTATCATGAGTGATCGTGGTGGAGAGTTTGAAAACTCAAGCTTCAGAGTGTTCTGTGACGAGAATGGGATCTCACACAATTTCTCTGTGGCTAGAACACCTCAACAAAATGGGGTTGTTGAGAGAAAGAACAGAAACTTGCAAGAGATGGGAATAACCATGCTCATTTCAAGCAATTTACCTAGATCCTTTTGGGCAGAAGCTATTCACACAACATGTTACATTCAAAATAGAATTTTGATAAGACCAATTCTCAAAAGGACTCCATATGAATTGTGGAAAGGAAGAAAACCCAACATATCCTACTTCCATATCTTTGGATGTGAGTGTTTTATACTTAACACTAAAGATGGTCTAGGAAAATTTGATGCTAAATCTGATAAAGGTTTCTTTATTGGATACTCCAAAACTTCTAAGGCTTACAGAGTGTATAACGCAAGAACATTAGCTGTAGAAAAATCTATTCATGTAAGATTCAATGACTTCAAAGAGACTGATAGGGAACTATCAAATCTAGAAGATAATTTTGCAGGTATGGAGATAAACCCAGATGTAAAATCTGAAGGATCATCTGAAAGACCTGCTGAGCAAAAGATTGAACTTGTGTCTGAAGCTGGACCTTCTCAGACCAACATTGTTGAGTCTCAAACAGAGTGTGTACCCTCTCACAATCGTGATTGGAGATACCGAACTCATCATCCGAGAGAGCAAATTATAGGTGACACCTCAGAAGGAGTAAGAACAAGATCAAGATTCAGAAGCTTGAATAATCTTGCACTTCTCTCTGAGATTGAACCTAAAAACATTGAAGAGGCTCTGCATGATGAAGGTTGGATCCTAGCCATGCAAGAAGAGCTGAATCAATTTGCTAGGAGTGATGTCTGGACACTTGTACCTAAACCCCATGGGAAAACTATTATAGGAACCAAATGGATGTTCGGAAACAAGCTGTCAGAAGAAGGAAAAGTGGTCAGAAACAAGGTCGGGCTTGTTGCTCATGGCTACAATCAGCAAGAAGGTATTGATTTTAGTGAAACTTTTGCTCCTGTAGCCAGACTTGAAGCAATTAGAATTTTACTCTCTTATGCAGTAAATAATGGCATCACCTTATATCAGATGGATGTAAAGAGTGCCTTTCTCAACGAATTTATTGAGGAAGAGGTCTATGTTAGACAACCCCCTGGTTTTGAAGACACTACTTTTCCAGAACATGTTTTCAAACTGAAAAGGCTCTTTATGGTCTGAAACAAGCCCCAAGAGCTTGGTATGACAGATTGAGCAACTTTTTTAATAAAAAATGGTTTTCAAAGAGGAAAAGTAGATACAACTCTTTTCAAAAAAATGTCTAACAAAGATTTCATTCTTGTTCAGATATATGTGGATGACATTATATTTGGTTCTACTGATTCTTCACTATGCAAGGAATTTTCTAAACTTCTGCAATCTGAGTTTGAGATGAGCATGATGGGGGAACTTAAGTTCTTCCTAGGACTTCAGATTAAGCAACAATCTGATTGTATATGGATCCATGAGGAGAAATATACAAAAGAGATGCTTAAGAAGTTCAACATGAGTGATTGCAAGCCCATGTCAACTCTTATGCATCCTTCTATTGTTCTTAGCAAAGATAAAGGGGAAGAACCGGTAAATCAAACTTTGTTTAGAGGAATAATTGGCTCATTATTGTATCTAACAGAAACAGGCCTCACATTATGTTCAGTGTATGTCTTTGTGCTAGATTTCAATCTGATCCAAGAATTACTCATTACAAAGCTGTAAAGAGAATTTTCAGATATTTGAATGGTACTACTAATCTTGGTCTTTGCTATAAGAAAAGTAAGGATTGCAGGTTAGTGGGATTCTGTGATGCTGATTTTGCTGGAGATAGAATTGAAAGAAAATCAACCAGTGGAGGATGTCACTTCATTGGAGATAACATGGTCAGCTGGTCCAGCAAAAGGCAAAGCACAATTGCCCTATCAACAGTTGAAGCTGAATATATATCAGCAGCAAGTTGTTGTTCACAATTGTTATGGGTAAAATATCAGTTACAAGATTTTAATATTGATGTGTCTTCTATACCTGTTATGTGTGATAACACAAGTGCCATTAATTTGTCTAAGAATCCCATTCAACACTCTAGGGCAAAGCATATAGAAATCAAGCATCATTTCATTCGAGACTATGTTCAGAAATGAGTTTTTGATATAAAGTTCAATGATACTGAGCATCAATGGGCAAATATATTTACAAAGCCTCTATCTCAAGATAGATTTAAATTCATTAGAGATAATCTGAAAATCTTGGCTTTGTCTGAAAAATAATTGGTTGCATCTGAACATGCATCATCTGAATGTATAGTTGCATTTGAACATGCATTGTCTGAAATATCATGTGCATCTGAAGTAACTATGTCTGATGACGTGACAAGCTTAAACATTTGGTCTCCTTCACTGAGTAACTTCTCTCAGCACGTCTGCACGTTCTCCAAGACTGCAACTGCCATCATTACTGCTGTGACGACTATTTAAGGATGTGTTGTCAACGGTTACAGGCTACTCGCACTCTCTCTTCTGCTACACTGTGTATTCCTTGTGCCCTAAGCTTTTCATCTCCTCAAAGCTCTCATCTTCTCAAGCTTTCTTCAATGGCGTCCAAGAAATCTGCAGGTTGTCAGATTGTTCCGTTAAGGACTGTTAACCTAGACGAACTTCAAGCTGGTGGTATCTATCTCTCTGAGATTTTCGAAACTTGTGGATGGACCAACTTCTTCACTGCCATTGACTGTGCATGGCATGAACAAAGTGTGATTGACTTCTGGAAGAATGCTGAAGACATCTCTACTCAGGACGACAAGTTTCAAGTGTTCAAGACTATTTGATGGGTGTGAAGATTCTGGTGGATGCTAACACCATTGCTCAGGTTAATGATGTGCCAAATTCCGGGGAGATGTTCTCTCCAGAATGGGAGCTAAGAAATGGTGGAACTAAGAAGTTCACAAAGAAGCTCTACGGGATTGAAGACCCCAGTAAGCTGAAGAGTTCTCTTATGCATCCAAAGGCAAGGATTCTCCATGCTATCCTAGGTTGCTGCATTCTGCCCAAGCATGGAAGCAAGAATCATGTGTCAGAACTTGAAAGGTATTGTGTGATCAATCTCCTAGACAAGAAGCCTCTGAACCTTCCCAGGATCATCCTCTACAACATGCTGAAAAGGGTGAATGATTCAGCTGCTAGCTACACTCACAATACTTTAATCACCAAGATTCTGCTGAAGTTTAGAGTGCCCATTGAGAAGCTGTATGATCACAGAGGCCCAACCTTATTCTCTCTGGCGAACATCAAGAGAATGGGTATTACAGTAAAGAAGTCCTCACCTGAGAAGACTCTGCTGAAAGAAGCTGTTAATCTTAAGACAAAAAGGACTGAGAAAAGTCCTCAGAAGGTTTTAGAGATGCTGGAGGGTGAGCTGATGGGTGATCCTCACAAAGATAAGTTTGTTTCTGCTCAAACTCCAACAAAGATTGTAAAGAAAAAGAGAACAAAGTGCTTCAGAAAGAATTTTCTGTTGAAAAAGAAGTTCAATTCAGACTGTCTGAACCTGCTCAGACTGTGCTTGCACAACCATCTGAGATTGTGGGTCAAGCTACTGAACTCTCTACTGTTGCTACTCAGCCTACTCTCACTTTGGGAGGACAGGTAGAGGACAACAACATGATAGAAGCTGAACACATTGGTGTTGATGCTGTTGTTGTGTCTCAGCCTATCCAGGCTATTCCTCTTGCTGAAAGCTTACCTGAGATTGACATCAGGAAGGTAGTGGAGGAAATAGAAGAAGAAGAAAGAAAGAAGAAGGAAGAGTAAGAGAAACAAGATTTTGCTATTGCTATTGCTGCACAACAAGCCCTTTGGAAGAAGAAAGACTTGAGCAAGCAGATAGGCTCAAGAGAAGAAGGGCTAGTGCTAAAGACAATAGGATAAAGAAGAGAAGATTGATTGATCCTGTTGTTGAGCCTCCTCAGAGAGTCACTAGAAGTCAAAGCATTCAACAAGATGATGCAGTTGAATTTCAGAAGGAAGCTGAGGAACAGAGGAAAAGGAAGTTGGAGGAACTAAAGTTGAAGAAACAAGCTTATGAAGGTTCTGTGGCCCCTGATAAAAAGCGTAAAATCATTTTTGGGAATGTAACCTCTTCAGAGGATAAAGCTCCACCACCACCCAAGGTGATAAGTATAACAGAAGAGGTGTCCCCATCTTCACCACCTCATTCATCATATCTTCATCCCTCTCAGGCTATTCAGAACTTAACTCAGATAATGAAGAGTCAAGTTGTGTGTGGTTTGGTGGCAACATACCTTTGACTAGGGCTCAGATGCTGCAAGCGAAACCCAGAGATCTTAGTAGGAAACCCACTTATGATTTGGCTCTCACTGCTCAGAACAACAAGCAGCTATTGTGGGCTTGTGAAGTACCTTACAAGTTCTACAATGTGCCTCTAAATGAAAGACCCAGAGTTCCAAGTTTTCCCAACTTGTATGAAGAATTGCTGTTTTTCAGAGAAGCTGCTCCTGTTCTCAAACCCTCAAATCTTATTTTGGAGACTTCTGCTGAAGCAAGGAGGAGAAGACTCTCAGGGGAAGGATGTGTCTCAAATGCTTTGGAAATTATAAGGCATGGAGTACTCATCCCTCATCACAAATGGAGAGCACTTGATCCTTTCTCTCAAGACCAGTACTCCTTATCTTATGAGGACTGGGTTTCTGTAAGGATGTTGTGCTTAGAATCTGAGCTGGTTGCCAAGTATACAAGTTCTCTTGGGAAACCAAATTTCAAGCCCCCCAGAAAGGTTCACACCAAGCTTTACACATCTATTCTAGTTCAGCCTGATAGGATTATTCCAAGGTATCCTTTTGCTGAAACATCTTCTCAGAAAGGTAAAGGTGTGGTCATTGAAAAAGAATATGAACCAAGGGTTCTATCTAAAGAAGATTGGGAAGGGCTGTATGACTATATTGTTGAGCAACAAGGGATAGATCATTCTTTGTCTGAAGCCATGTGGAATTATCACTGGAACCTGGTCGAGAAGAATGGTAGCTCATCTAGAGCTAAGTAGGATGATGCTGACTCCTTGGTAAAGGTTGGAAAGAATACTACCTTGGAGACTCCTACCTTCTTTAAGGGGAGATTTCCCTTCTCTGATTTTGAGGCAAGGGAATTTCACCCTGAATGGAGAGTGAGTTTTCCTTTCAGAAGACCAGAGTTCATCTTTCAGATCTCTGATCCACCTAGGTTCAATCTGCCAATTGGTTTTCAGTACTACCGTTTCACCAACAAGCATATCTCCTTGATCTTTTATGAAGGCAATCTTGAAGCTGAATTGATTGCTCTTTCCAGAGAGAATTATGCTCTTACTACTCAGAAGGAAGCTTTAATCCAGAAATCAGACAAGCTTCTCACGACTCACACTAAGATCAGGGTAAGTCATAATGAGCTGAAGGAAGCAGTTGTAGCTGAGCTGGACAGTCAGAAGCAAGCCATGCAAGCCATATTTGAAGAAGCTCTAAAAAAGCTTTCCAAGTAGTTAATGATGTTGTCATGTCATGGCTACTTTAGTTTACCTTTGTTTAATTTTGGCTAAAACATTACTGCATGTATTTAATACATAAGTGCTTGTTGCATTTATTGCTCACTTTTTGTTACTACCCTTTTTCATTGATGACAAAAGGGGAAGTATGTGTGATTTGTGATTTTTGACTAACACATTATTATGAAAGATGCAAAGTGAAAAATGTATGAACACTCTTCAGAAGAACACTTCAGAACGTTCGTTTCAGAAGGAGGAAATTTATATCAGATGGAACATCTGGTTAAGGGGGAGAATTTCTAAACCTTAATTATTTTTAATTTTTTTTTTCAAAAATCAGAATATGTTATATTTGTCATCATTAAAAAGGGGGAGATTGTTGAGTCTCAAAAGTTATAAAATTATTTACCTTGAGTCTCAGTCTCTCAATAGGTTTTAATGAATAACAAATATATATATTCCGATAAATTTATGACAAAATGCCTTCACAATATTCTGCTTTGTTTCAGATCATAAAAAGTGCGATACATCATTTGAAGCTTCAGATCGTCTGAAGACCACACATCGTCTGAAGAGCGTCTTCCCTCAGAAGAAGAGAAGTTCATCTGAAGCATTCCTTGCATCTGAAATATGAAGTCTTCAGGAAAATAGTTTTACCTTGGTAGACGTTGCTGAGTACGAGGAACGTTCAAATCAAGATCTTACCTACTTCAGCATCAGAGTCAGTGTTGCTTTCTCTCCTCGTTCAAATGTTTAGCAAACTTAAGGAAAGTCTGCAACGCTGCTGCTCCTGCTCAAAAGTATTGTGTGCGCAGACCTGCTGCACCTAAGACTGCTCAGAAGGTGTTGGACAGAGTGTGTCTCAACGTCTCCTAAAGTATTTAATGTTATTTGATAACGGGCACTTATTCCTTGGAGACTATAAATACGTCCCATGAAGAATTGGAAAAATAGAGTCATAGAGAAGAAAAGTTATCAAAGAAACCTTACTCTGCGTAAACACTACAAAAATACTCTGATATTTTTTGTACATTTGCTTATTTGCTTATCCTGAGTAAATCTCAGTTACTTGTACATTTCTGTAAGTTCAATCTATCATTTGAAGATAGTTGATTGAACTTCATCTGTTTTTATCTTAAAACAGTTTGGGTTACAAGCCTGGAGAGGCTTATTGTCTGAAAGAATACTTGGGTTACACTTGCGTAAGTGTCTGAGAGCATGAAGAGGCTTGGTGGAAGAAATAATACTTGTGATAGAGCCTGAAGAGGCTTGGTGAAAGAAACAATACTTGTGTAGAGCCTGAAGAGGCTTGGTGAAAGAAACAATACTTGTGTAGAGCCTGAAGAGGCTTGGTTGAAGAAACAATACTTGTGTAGAGCCTGGAGAGGCTTGATAGAAAAGAATACTTGTAATCTTGCAAAATTAGTGGAAATCCAGTGGTGGTTTGCCCTGGGACTGGACGTAGCTCACAGTGGTAGTGAGTGAACTAGGATAAATTCTTGGCTAAGTTTTCTTTATCCCTCAACTTGTTTCAATTGCGTTTTATTCTAACAAGGGGATTGATTAAGTATCTAAATGAAAACTTTCAATCTGAATCAAATCTATTTTATAACTCTCTTTAATCTGAACGCTATTCAGAAAGTACCTAAGAACTTCAGACTGATAACTATCATCTGAAGGTTTTCAGAAGCAAATCTTTCAAAATATCTAAAACAGAAAAAGTTTCCATTAACCCCTTCTAGTGTTTTCTTGTTTTCCTATATCTCATACTGAAAATCGACCCAAGAAACACCATCTTTTTACTGCCGATCGGTATCCCCACCATTAAGGGTTTACCTATGTCATTTTATATCATTATATATTTATTAACTACTTTAATAATTAATTTTATCAAATATTTTTAATTTAATAAATTAAGTTATAAAGTTTCATCTTTCAACTACCATTTTGTAAACTTAAGCTTTTAAGCTAATTTATAAATTTTCAGCTAAATCATCAACCAATTTTTCTCAAATATAGGCTATAATTCAAGAAGTCAGTTTTTCTTGTGTTTTACAATATTTCTTAAAATATTAATAGTATTTCGTAAGATCATTGATCATTAAGTGGCTCATTATCTTTAGATCTTATACATAACTGATATCACCTACTTAGGGGTGGGAATAAGCCAGGCCGCTCGTCAGGGGCCTATTACCCGGCCTACAACAGGCCCAGACCAGGCCAGACCAATTAATTAAATAGAGCAGGCCAAAGCTTTTTCAAAAGCCTATATAGCAAAACAGGTCAGACTTTAGGTTATTGAAAAAGCCTTTAGAGCCTATCAGGCCGGTCTATTTAACTAAATATAAATAAAATACTAATATTTTTTATATTGCTATTATTATTATAAAGATTTTATTACTTTTTCTTATAATTATATACTTATTAGCTTGTATAAACATTTAAGTATGTTAAAAACTTGAGCCTATAAGTCTATTCATATATGTGCTTATGATATATTCAAGTACCTTACTATAAAACAAACTTTTAAACAGGTTTTCAGGCCTTGTCAAGCTTTAAATAGGTCAGGCTCAGACCATAAAATAAAGCCTATGTTAGGTAATAGGCCAGGCTCAGGCCATGGATTTAAGGTGCAGGTCAGGCTCGGACCTTGGAAAGCCTAGCTCGACTTGGCCTATTCCCATCTCTGACCTACTTATTATGAACAAAGTAAGTTATATAATGATTAAAAAGTCATTTGTGAATTTTTTTAAAATATAAATAATATAAAAAATTAAAAATTAAAAATAAATAATAAAATAATTTAATTAATAAAAAATTATTTCATTAATAATAAAAAATAATATATAAAAATATAAATTTTTTGGTATTTGACCGGTAATCCCCAACAGGCTAATCCCCAACAGGCATAGCTGTGGGTTTAACCCTCGGGCCGGAGGCGGTGGTTAGGTAAAACCCTCCCAACAGTGACGACTCTAGGATTCAAACCCACCCTTAACCTTGCAGGTAAAGTCTGTCTGGGGCCATTGTCCACTTCCACTGTGACCAACCACTGTTTGGTATAAAAATATAAATGTTTACAAGCATATAAGTATATTTTTATTTTAAAAATTTATATGATAATTTAATTAATAAACAATTATTTTATTGGTAATTTAAACTACCTCATTATATTTAATGTTAATTAAAATTTGAATATTGACTAATAATTAATAAAATAAAAATTATATTAAATACATAATTAAAAGAATACTAATTTAATCTAATATCAAATTTTATAGTATATATAAGTATCAAATGAGAAAAATAAGTGATTAATTGAGATTAATAATATATATATATGGATTTAATTAATATACAAATGATGGATCAAGAATTAAAATTATGAGTAGGGGCATTATAGTCAACAAAAGGTTGTGAGAGTGCCGGAGCCCGGAGGTTTATTTTTGTTGGTTCTGTGCTAAGTGTGAAGAGTTGAATTACAAAACAAAAAGAGCAGAGGGAAAGTCGTGGGAACGAGGCCAACAAAGGCAAGGCAAATCAAGAAGAAAAGGAAAAAGCCCATATGCTTTTTTGTTGAGGTTGGTGCAAAGAACAAAACTTTCCTCACTTTTGTTTTGCATTTCTTTCCCACCCTTCAATGTTACTTTTTTTTTCTTTTTATGTAAGATTCTGATATATATTATATAAAAGGGAAATATACCAGCTAGTTCATACCACCGAGTATATATGAATGACATCATTCAACAAGTGAATGTTTCAAGTTTCAACTTCATTTACTTAATGCTATTTTGCACACTGTTTTGTTTTCTTTTGGAAAATGGAAGATGGCAAATGGGAAAAAAGAAAATGTTTTTATAATAGCCAAATATTCTTCTTGTTGTCTTAGGCGAAGTGCTTTACTCGCTTTACTCAATTTCCACAAGGCGTAGATTCTCCAACCTTATTATTCTCTTTGTGCAATGCAGAGTAAAATACTAACTTTGGCTCCTTCTCTGCATTTTATGCCTCATTTATTGTGGATTCTTGCTCATAAAGGGTTACAGCTTTTATTTTTTATCTGAGAAAGAATTTTCTGGCTCCTTAAGTTTCTATCTCCTTTTCTTTAGTGCCTTTCACTTTCTGCCAGCTTTCAATGAGGTTTCAGATAGTGTTATATGTAGGGTAGCTGATGCAGATTCATTAATATTATTATTTTCCCTTGCCACCCTTCCATTTGGGTATAAATAGAGATTGCTAATGTTGGTATTCTTCATTGCAGAAGCTCATCATAAGCATTGTGGCAGTAATCTGAACATTTAGCTATTAGGGTAGAAAGTATGAGCTACAGCAGCTCCTCAATGAGTTCTGGTTAGTTAGGATTCAATGCTGCCACCATTGCCCTACACACCACATTTATTGATTTATTGGGGAACCTTTCTAGCAACTAAATCATCTTGGATTTCTGACATTTTTTAATTGGTGTCATGTTTCAGGTAGTGGAACTGCTAGAAGGACATTTGAGTTTGGAAGGACTTACGTGGTCAGACCTAAAGGGAAGCACCAGGCAACTATAGTTTGGCTACATGGCCTTGGTGATAATGGCTCAAGGTATGTTGCCAACATGAATGTCTTATGCTGTCATGTTTTAAAGATGGATACTCTCTTTATTAGCATTGAAATACATCTGGAGATTGATTTACTTGAGGGAAAAGTCCTCTTTTTATTGAGCTGATTGGCAAATAGAATTAGAGATTATATTTTGAAAAGTCATTGAACTCACAGCAATAGACCACCGTGCATTTTCTCAATGACTGTCCTTGTCATTGTGCATGGCTCAACAGTTTGGAATTTTAATATTTGAATAAGTTTATTCCTTTTTTTTATTGGCAAACTTTGTTGGAGTGGATACCTTCTCCCTATGCTTGAGAATATGCCTTCATTGAATTGGTGGATTTGTTTTCTTCTAATATTTAAGGGAGGGAGTAAGGGAATGTCAATATCTTGTCCTCTTGTGGTAAAGTATGTTTATTAAATAAGTTCTTAAACTCCATATTCTCTTTTAGAAAATTCTTACCCATTGATTTGGTAGTATAACACAAAGGTGCTGTCAACCAAAAGAGAACTATCAATACTCCCTCCATTCCTATTTTAAGTTTTGTTTAAGGTAATGAGTAATGACATTAGATTATAAAATATAATTAATGTTCTTGTTTAAATTAAAATTATGATTTAATTTCCTAATATATGCTCTTTAATCTATTATCTCTCCACAATTATCTCTCTTATTGTTTAATTAGGTGAAGATAAGGGTATGATTGACAAAATAGTAATTAAAAAGGAATAGAGGGAGTAATCATTTTATTTCATCTTCTAGATTGAATGTTTGCAGTAAAGGAAGCATTGACTCTGAGATTTGTATATGCCAAATAATTGAAAGGGGACCACTTCTTCACTAGCTATGTTATTCCCAAAACTTAATAGGCCTATAGATCCTACTTACCAAATAAGGAGTTAAGGACATATATAGTCCCAATGCAAGTGATAGTCTCTTGTTTTTTATAATTTTGAAATGAGGCTGATTAGTCCATATATTCATATAATACAATTTGTGCATTTATTAATATGTAGTGTGGTCCCAAAAATAGGTAGGGATGATACAATTATGATGTGTATTTCCTTGAAGAAACTTTATAATAGAATATCATCTTTACTGGCAGAACTCTTAACCCATAAGTAGTTCTAAAATTTTCTATTTTAGCTTGTTTTTTTAATATAGTTGAAGAGTTCAATATTAGCCTATGGTGAATAAATGGACTTTATTTTGTTTTGCAGCTGGTCCCAACTCTTGGAAACTCTCCCTCTTCCAAATGTAAGAATAGGCATATATTTGACATTGGCATTTTTTCAATAGCTATTGCACATCTGCAGTTGTATCCATGTTAATAATGCAATATTTGGAAAGTATGTGCACTAGATAAGCTGATGCCATTTGTTTTCTTGAAAAATTATGTTTCAGATTAAATGGATTTGCCCAACTGCTCCTACGCGGCCTGTAGCCTTATTTGGTGGATTTCCTTGCACTGCATGTAAGATTCAATGCTATAAAAGTCTACATTATTCACTTGAAAACACCATTGCACCATTACCATTTTCCTTTCACTGCAAAGTTTGACTTACTGCATATTTAATATTGAACTATAATGCCAGCTCCATTTTAACTATCAAGAATAGTTTAATTTGATTGAGGCGTCTCTACCAGGGTTTGATGTTGGGGAGATTTCAGATGATGCTCTTAATGATTTGGAGGGTTTAGATGCTTCTGCAGCACATGTTGCCAATCTTTTGTCAACAGAGCCTCCAAATAGTAGGTTTTCCATTATCCCTTAAGAAACTCATTGATGTGATATGTTGAACATTTTTTTGCTTGAGAATGATTTGCTACATTAACTAAATCTATAATAGGCAATGTCAAAATGGAAACCATGATAATGGTTTCTAACATCTCAAATACAAAATAAATCTCCCTACAAGCTGGTCCTAATTTTTAATTGTAAGCTTTCTCAAACTCCCTAGCCATATATGGATGGGTACATGAATTGAGCTATTGTTCATGGTAATGTGGAGTGAAAGAAAAGGGTTTTCCAGTATTGGGGGACTGTTCAATGAAATTCTCAACATGATTTGGAGATTATTGAAGTAATCGACGGGTCAATGCTCCCTATATTATTTTAGACTTTCCATCTAATAATTCAATATTGTTGTCCCATAGAGATTCATTCTATGATAAAGTTGCATTGATTTTCCTTTGCCAAGTTTTGGTACTTTGTGCTGTCTAATTACAAGCATATTTGTTTGGGGAGAAGTGAGAGACCATTTTTAATAAGGAAAACAACTATTTTATCTTTTCACTGTTTCCTTGTTAGTAGAATTATAAACACTACAAGAACTTGTTTAGATGTCTGCTTTGGTAGCAGAAATTTTTTCTCTTTTACTTATATTTGTTATTCAGCTGCCAAAGTATCTCGTATGGTGATATAACAAAAAAAGAAATCCATACTTACAAGTCCAAAAAGTCTTCTTGAGGCTTTGAAATAACCTTCCACATTTGCCATAAGGTGTTTAGATTTATTTACTTCTACAATCTACATATCAAGTGAAGTGGAAGTGAGTGAAGTAGTATTTTATATTTTGTAATTTAAGGGATTAGAGCTAAGCCAAATTTTACATTTAGAATTTTGGATTATATACCTGTGACTGTTATTACCAAATTTAAGTTGCTTGTAATTTGACTTATATGCTTCTATTTGCTTTACAGTCAAACTTGGTATTGGGGGCTTCAGTATGGGTGCTGCAACTGCGCTTCATTCAGCTACAAGCCATGTTTTGGGGCACTATGGGAATGGAAACGTTTACCCTATCAACTTAAGTGCAATTGTTTCTTTAAGTGGTTGGCTTCCTTGTTCAAGGTTTGGTTACTACCAATTTGTCAATGAGTGGATACATAAATACACTAATAATATGACACACCCACCCATAATTTTATTTTCTTTAAGCTATACATATTATATAAATCACTCAGAAGCTGCTAATGGATGCAGGACCCTGAAAAACCAGATTGAAAGATCACGTGATGGCATAAGGCGTGCAGCATCATTGCCCTTATTTCTTTGCCATGGAACGGGTATTCATAAATCCTATCATTTTTCTTTATAGCTTAAAATTTAAATTGTTATTGATGGGAATCTTTTCCCTTTCTACTCATTTAGGAAGCATGATTGGCTCATTTGTTCTTCACTCTGAATTCTGATAGAGTGGCTTGCACACTGCTTAAGTTTTTTTGTTAACATAATTTCAGAATTCTTTCACTGATCTATCTGTAGATCTGTCATTATCTCTGTGCTTAATGATAGTAATAGTTACTCTGCACAAAGAAAAATAAAAGAAGAAATGCTTTATAGAAGTTATTAATCAAGACTCTTGACCAGTACTTAAATTCTGACTGGGAAGGTGGACAGTTTTCACTTGTGTAGAATTCCTTGTTTGAGTTTTACTGATTTGTCACATGTTGCAATTACCAGTCTAAATTGACAAATTCTTATATTAACATGTCAACATCTTCATCGGATTTAACTTTTTGACATTTTTCTGGTTTCTGTTGAGTTACTGGAACTTGTGTAACAAAAGTTCAGTTCATTCTTTACATATCTATCAACATGTTGTCTAAAAAGCCAGCTTGTACTAGTATCCAGTAGCCACAATAATCTTTGCTTGCTTCTTCTTTTGTAGTTCAAACTTCAAATTTGTATTATACAATCTTTAGTCATGCAGTAGGAACTGATTTAATACCTGATCATTGCGCTATATATCTTGAACTGTTTTTATCAGTTGATGATGTGGTTGCATATGAACATGGAGAGAGATCTGCAAGGACCTTAAGCTCAGCTGGATTCCAGAATCTTATGTTTAAGAGCTACAATGGGTATTCAACTTTGTTCAGCAAAGGTGATCATATTTGTGGTTGTGGATGACATTAGTCTAATGAATAATGTATTCTTGCTGTGCAGGTTGGGTCACTATACAGTCCCTGAAGAGACTGATGAAGTTTGCAGGTGGCTAAGTGCAAATTTGGGACTTGAGGGGTTTCGGTTGAACTAGTGAAAGAAGTAAAACACAATCAGGTCACAGATATAGTAGAAGCATACTTTTAGGTAATGCAAGAGGCGCTATAAGATAGATAGTGGTGTGGGGGTATATTGTTAATGGTGTAGCTGCTTCAGAATCTCTCTTATTCTCCTGGTACTAAATAAACTTTTTTTTCTCTCTCTCCAAATGTTGGTATCTTCATTTCTCTGGGATTTTTGGGAATGCTTTGATGGGAGGATATGGATAATTTCCTCTACATCCAGCAAATTTTGTTCATTACATTCAGGCTTGGATATATATGGTGCTTTCTGTGCTCCTATTCAGTCAATTTTTTACAAGCCAACAACTTCTTCTGGCTCAAACCAAAACACACATTTTGGCAATGTAGGCTGAAATTGTGGGAAGAGCTCCCGGGTTTGATTCCCACTAAACACATTCTTCGGAGGGGTGAAGAGCCTTAACTGTGACTAAGCCCCGAATAGGATTGCCCCTAGTAATAGGGAATATCTACGGTTTACACCAAGAAAACCAAAACACACATTTTGACCAAAAAAAAAAAAAAGAAAACACACATTGGTAATATTTCAAATATAAAAAATGAAAAATAGCACTTAATTGAAAAAAGACTAAATAGAATTCATGGTACAGTGAGGAATTCATGAAAACTTTGGTGAATCATTTTCATATATTACAATTATAATCTTTTCTGTGGTTACTTGCTCCATCACGGTTGCCTTTGGCTTTGGAATCAATGCAAGGGGTTAATGGTGGGAAAGAAGGCAAATTATTATTATTCCACATAAAATTCCTACCTTTTATTATGAAGCCACCTGAAGATATCGATTCAAGACACTCTGGATTTGTTGTGACTTCCTTTAATCCACTCATTGGAGAAATTAGCACTGATGATTGTCTCATGCTGCAGACCATAGAAGAGGCATCAGAAAATGCGTTGCTAAATTAACTTTTTTTATAAGGGTCGAATTAAAAGTAAATACTGTGTGTATGAGCCAAAAAATCATTTTAATCGATTATTATGTAAATGTTTCATAACTGAATAATTTTTCTCATAATCTTACTTAGAGCCCCGCAACGATGGTGGTGTTAGAGGTGAGAGGCCGGGCACCCCATTGTCATCCAATTCTGATTGTACAACCATGGCAACTTCCTTGTCCTTTTCTTTACTAAAAGCATCTTCCATGGCAACGTGATCACCTGAAATTCAAATTGAGATACGAAATTATATAACAATAATTCATATAATAACTTATACAATAATTTTTTTTTTCTATCTTTTTTCATCACATCTCACATCTTTATATTTATTTTCTTTCTATGTTGTATAATTAAAGTTACTCATTCAAATTATAGCTAGTCATCACTTTAACCAACACTTTTTTATTGGGAATTTAGTTTCTTGATTAAAATCTCAACAAGTTTTTGTCAAAATCACAATTTAGAATTTTTAAATAAAGAGTTTGATTTTTTCATATTCACCTTTTTTTTTACATTTCTTTTTTTTCCTATCTTTCTTTGTGTTGTTTTTATTTCTTGTTTTAATTTTTCGTTTTTCAAGATATACTTTCAAAATTTTGTATAATAAATAGAGAAACCAATCTAAAGTTATTTTCACTATTTCCTTTATAAAATTTTAAAATAAGAAATATAATAATATTTTTATAATCAAAATTAAAAAGATTTTGATAATTAAAACTAAAAAATTAGGAAATTACATAAACCAAAACTATTTTGCACACATTTAGTAAAGTTAATAGAGATTTATTTTAAAAAAACAATTTATGCAACTTGTTGAATTTTACCTTCTTTCCTGCCATTGGGATTCTGACATCCCTTGCATCGACATGCACTGGAGCATCCAACCTTAATCTTTTTCAATTAAGAAAAATTAATTAATGCTTTTATATAGCTAAAGGAGGAGGGAGATAAAAATTAACAATAATCTTTTTTAAAAAAAATCAAAGTACGTGAAAATTGTATATAATCATACAATTTACCTCAAAACATTCACAATAATTTCGCCTACACCGAGACTTTGTGCATCTACAACCATTTCTGTGCCTGGCTGATGACCGTATCTTCAGATTGTCATTCTCCTGCAGAGGACACAGTAACGTCAATTCAATTTATTACTGTTTTTTCTGTAATATATCTATCTATCTATCAATAAAAGTGAACCAAGAGAATCATCTAATACCGTGTAATTATTTGATGGAATATTAGTATCATCTTGTACAATCTTGGAAGCAAATGCAAATGGTTTACGGGACCTAATTTGTTCCCTAATATTAAGAACTGCCTCTTTATATTCTGGTCTATTTAAGCATCCTTGGCAGGTGCAAGACTCGCCACAATAAAGCCCCGCAGCAAAACAATCGCAATAACTGCAAAGAAATTAAAACATCAAAATACACAAATAATTACCGTGGCATTCAAAAAATAAAATTCACTGCAGCTCATAACGCAAGTTGAGATTGTGGGGAGAGCTCTTGAGATCAATCCCCACTAAACACGCTCTGAGAGAGAGTGAGAACCTTAATTGTAACTAAGCCTCGCCCGTGGCAACGGGGGATATATATGGTTATAACACAAAAATAAAATTGACTTACAGTTTGGTACATGCACTCCTCTTACAGGTACATCTTTTAAGTCCATCATCAGTTTGGTACATGTCTGGTCCAGGTTGGTTAAATTCTTCAGAATTCCCTGCCCCAGCATCTGTTGGGCTAATTGCCTTGTTATTATCATGTGATAATTCCTCAGAGTTGGTGAAAGGTTCTATAATAATACTAGGAGACTCTGAGGTGATAATATCTGCAGCTACTGAAGGATCAATTTCATCATTTTCATGTCTCTGGTTTATAGTGCTAATTCTGGTAATTTGCACTGTTGATTGACCGTATATATTGGGTGAAAATACTAATCTTAATCTCGTGCTATTGCGCGAACCCTTTGCTAATTCGTTATCTGTAGTCTCAGAATGAAGAGGTAGCAGAGCATCTAAGAGGCTATTTAAATGTAATATCCCAGAGCTTGATGACTTGGGACCTGATTGTGGAGGAATCAAGCAACTGATAGGTTCGGATGCTGATGATGATACTATTACTGGCTCTTCTTCAAGTGGTGGCAATATAAGATCATTTGATGCAGCTTCCTCATATTGGAGGCGACGTCTTTTAATAGCCTACATTCACTAATACTAATTATATATGTTACTGCACAGAGAAAATCCTACTACATTCAATGAATTACTAAATGCAAATGCCTCTTACTCATACTTGCAATTCATTATCCTATACATGAACTTTCTATAATAGATTAGTCATATCTATTTTTTGTGTGCAATATCGTGTTCGAGTAGGACCTGTATGAGCAGTAAATATTGCATATATTTAAGGCTAGAACCCGAGATCACTGGTTAAGCTGTACCAACTAAACTTTGCGCTTCTATATGCACACTATTGATAATATATAAACTGTAAGAACCTATGGTTAATTACCTTGGGTGTTGAATCCTCTAAAATAGTGTCTGCAAATGAATTGGCCTCTCTCAGTTCTGGAGGAGTCCATTCAACGTATTGTATTTGTCCTTCTTCATCAAAATACGCTTCCTTTTCGTAATAAATCGTTATAGGCTCTTCCGACCAAAGATTCGGGTTCTTGGCTCCAATAATGTCACTTTGAGATATAGACAAATTTTGTAAAAAAAAAAAAAAAAATAGATTATGTATTGAAATGATAATAATAAAAAAAAAGAAATATAGAATTGAAGCCACCTAACCTTTCAATTTTGGGTGACTGTTTTAGAGGAGAAAAAACAAAACGTGGTGGTGTGATTAGAAATCTGGGAGAATCGAGTTCATCAAATGAAATTAAATCCTCAATGTCAAGAGTGTCGATAGGCTGCTCTATTGCAGATAAACTGTTTAGATAGGAGGAGGATTCCTGGGATGGAAATTAAAAGGTGACTAATATAAGGCATTCATTCATTTTTCATCAATCATCAAAATGTAATGGCGTTGATATGAAAGAGTGTGAGAAGATGCAAGCAATATGATAAGTAAACTAAAGAATGCTCTGAAACGGAAAAGATGGTTCAAGAACAACAAAACAGAGCAATTCTTCAAAATGTATGAATGAACAAAGAGAGAAGTTGTAATGCAAAGGCAAAGAAGAAAGTGAATTGGACTCGTACAGTTGGAAGGTGTTGTGATGAAGAAGACTTGTCTTCCTCCATGTTCTTGGAGGAATCCATCCTGAAGAGCGAGAGAGCAGAGAGAACGTGTGCGTTAATAGGCTATGCATGAATGAGTGAGTGATCATATCATAAACTCGCCTAAAAAACTTGTAAAAATTCAAATCAAGATTGTGTGCGTGTAATGAAGTCTGCATATTAATTTTTAAGCAAAATATAGCTTGTAATGTTTGGGATTATATTGGACTTTTTATTTTGGATTTCCAACACTTAGGATTAGTTTTTGGAGACCACTCAAGCTTCATCATATAACCTATGTTAAAGGTATGCAAACTTTTAAAACCAAGACCACCTTTATCCTCTAGAGCACAAATTTTCTCCCAAATGAAAGAGGAGTTCCTAAAAAAATATCAATCTTTTTATTAATTAATTAAGTAAATGAAATCCCACAAAACATTTGTTCCAGTCTTGGTATTTAATATTATGTTTTTATGATTCTTTACTCAATATCTTTATATCTGTTTTTTTAAAAATTAAGTTTTAACTTTTCTTATCTCATTATTTTTGTTAGATTTATATTAATTTTTTTTTCTTATTTAATGGAGATAATGTGATATCTAAAATTAAAGATAGAATTTAGTGAGAAGTATAATTCTATTTAATTTTTTTGTGATTTTATTTAATATGATCATAAAATCCTTTTTTACGACCTTGGCATATAAATTTTAATTTATCATTATATTAATAAATATAATTTTAACACTTAATATATATCTGTTATTATTAATCCTAATGAATTATGTTTATGTTATAAATTGAAACATGTAATAATTATGGGGCATGATAATGTGTTATGTGATAATTGGAAGCAACAATAATAAAAATTAAGAGAAAGAAAGTTATTTTAAAAAGGGTGAGATTTTTTTTTTCCCAATGCAATGTTTTCATTGGAAGATAATAGAAAAGGAAAACATGTGTTTTATTTTCTACTATACATTTCTCACATAGCTTCTATATTAAATTAAAATATTTTTTCTTTTTAATTAATTAATCAAAAGTTTGTTCTTTAATCTTTTTAATCAATGTTAAAATTTCTTTCATTAACATTATATGTAATAGGATATTTATAAATCATTTATAAATAATTTTCTATCAATTAAATAAGTACTTGAGAATTTTTAAAATTAAAAGTTTCCCACTCTTGTATTTTATTTTACTTCAATTATTACCAAACAATAATCTTTTTTGATTAAATTAATTTTTAGACATGTTTTATTTTTTATATGTTATGTTAATTTGCAAAATAATCGTCACATTGCAAAATAATATTACCTCCACCAAACAGTGGTTGATCATAGTGGATGTAAACTGTGATCCTAGACAAATTTTACCTACAAGGTCACGAGTTTAAATCACGGAATCACTATTCTTGGGGAGAGATTTACCTAACCACCACTCCTGACTCGAGGGTTAAACCCACATCTATGAGTGATTCTCGATCAAAGACCAAAAGAACAATACTATCTCCGGTCATATATATAAAACATGACTAAAATTACACAAATTCTTACACCATTAAATAACTTTTTTAAAATGAATTTCAAAATTTACCGTTGGATTGCAAGTTACTACAATGTAGATCATATCTACAACATTTCACATTACGTCATATATACTTATGAAATATATGGAAATAAGAATGATTCGATTGTGAGTTTATTGATGTCAAAATTTTGTAAAATTTGACATAAAGAATCATAATAATCAATAGTTATAATTCAACAGTTTGATCAATAAAGATCACATTCTAAGTGTCTATATGGTTCCAATTATGAACAATGGGAATTAATTCTCGTTGAATTGATTTTAAATCACTTTTGTCCAACGTGTTTTGTAAGAGTTTGCGTAACTTACATTGGTGTAAGTTGAACCCTCCTCTATATAGACTAAAAACATGACTAAAATCATCAAGACCAAGATAATTAATAATATAACTAATTTAAGTTTTATTCTAAAGATACCCTTAGTATTAAATGATTGGATAAGTAAGTATTGCTCACAATAAATTAAAGATATATAAGATATTTAAGAATTAATACAAAACTAAAAATGATAGTATATTTTTTTATATTTAGGACAACTCTTTTTCTCTCTTGTATAAAGAATCTTATATAAAGAATCGAAAGGTAGTATTTGCTAGTATTATATAAAATTTTGCCCTACAAAATTTAATTGATATACACTGTTAGTGTAAAAACAATTTACACAGACATCCAATGATGTGTTACCGCATCATTTAAAGAATATGACACCTCACATATGTTATTAAATTTAATAAATGATGTGACAACATATAATTAAATGTTTTTATAAAATATTTTTATACTGACAGTATATTTATATATTAATCTCAATTTAATTCAACTAAGCATAGTACCTATAAATCATAACAATGAATTTCATATGCATGGCAGGCATCGCACAACATATGCAAATAAGAATATGCAACTATAAATGCCGGTTAAAGTTGCAGGGAAATAATATAAATAAAGGGAAAGCAGCAGTGTTGGAAAAAAGTATCAAATCCAACCAAGAAAAAAAAAGTATCAGATATGTCACATGCAAAATTTTGCGACTGAGTAACATGGATTTCACTATAACTCCTTGTATATATTTGAGAGACTTATTAAACTACATATAATCCTGTATCCATATTCTCTGATGAACGTAATCAGCTCACTCCTTATGACCAATATTCCTGCGTCAATGCCTGGTGCTTCTTGTATAATCTGCGACAATTTAAATTAATCGAAAATTTAAAATTCATTAAATCAATAATAAAATGACCTAAAAAATTATGCAATTATTAATATCCTCTCATGTCAGTCTACTTATCAGGCATAAATTCAATTCAATTTTGTGTATCACTAAAATTTAATGACAGACATTCTTAATATGAATTTTTACCTCCTCACTTACAATAGCAATTCTCACATCCCTTGCATTGACATCTTAGGGTGCATCCAACTTTAGCCTTTTTATCATCAATTAAACGAATAAGTGTTAGCTGTCAGCGGATTTAGTAGAGATAAAACTGGTGAGAAGTTTAGAGCTTATAAAAATGTATACCACATAGCAAGAACAAGGTAATTTCTGACACTTTGACACCTGGCAAGCGCAACGTGGTGGTTTGGGTTTGACTGGTTTCTTCAGAATGACATTCTCCTGTGTTAAACCGTCTACATTTTGATCTGGTTCATTGAAGCAGCCTCCTTTGCAAGGACAATTCTGGGTACAATAGAATCCAGTTCTAAAACAACCACAACTGCAAAGAAACCACATCAAAATGCATAGAGTAATCTATGGTGTGTGTAGCTTATGAAGTAAGATACCAAATTACATTTAAAGATTTACTTACTTTTTGATGCGACAACTCTTCCTACAATAGCATCTTCTATATGTGGTGGGTAGTGTTCTTTTCGGAAATATTTTAGAATTTTGTGATGTACTTGAAGTTGAATCATGTTCCATCACTTGAACACCCTTCCCCTTGTTTTCTGCAAGCTGCAGCAATAAATCTTGAGTGCAAATAACATGATATATAAAATCAAAAAAGAAAACTAGATGGCACTAGTAATCATATCTATAAATACTGCCAGTGCCAGCCCTATATCCACATTATTGTTATAAAGTATATATAAACAACAAGAACATCAGGTTACCTGGCCAATTAAATTAAGACAGCGTTTTTTCTCTAAAACAAGATCTGCAAAGTAATTGGGTTGTGCCCCTCTGAAGTCTTGATCAACCATCTTAAATTTCTTAGGCAAAAGCAAATGTTCTTCACACAGTCTCAGGAAACCATAAGGATTATCAATAAGAGGGCTTTCTTCTTCATTTCCAATAGAATTTGATGCAACAGATTCCTCAAATTCAAAGCTCTGTCCAACGACACTCTGTTTATCAATAGACTACATTGATTGTTGTAAAGTAATTATACACTATTGCAAAAATAAAATCTTAAATAGACTCAATTACCAAAAATGCAAATGCCTCATAAGTCAGAATCAGGCTTGCAATTTATTGTCCAATGAAATTTCTTGTAGTCATATACCAAGTAGATAATTCCACTAGACTATGCATGACGGGATATATCTCATTACAAATAGTAGAATCTTGAACACTTTTGATTGAATGAGAAAATGTAATTACTACATGTCCACTCCACAAAATATTCCAAGTTCGAAGAGTGTAAATTTAATAATAAGAAAAATAGGGACACGCGCAAAAAGACATACAATAAAAAAGAAAAACTCACAAAATGTCAATCTCATGTGTAAAGCTGGACCCACAAGATTTTAAGCTGCAGAATGCAGAAAATGAATGGCAGAATCATGAAGAATATAACCCACAAAAGTCAATCTCTCCATTTCCTGATGATTCTGACATTCATTTTGTTTCTGAAGCTTAAAATTTAGTGGTTCAAATAGCAAAGTAAAATCTTGATGGCTCTAGTTGTGTTATATTTGTAAATACACAGAGTAAGAAGCTATGAATACCTGAAGTTCCTTGGAAAAAGCATCAGCAAACAAATTGGATTCAACCTCTCTGCATTCTTGAAAAGGCCCTTCAACATGTTCTGCGTTTTCTTGATGAACCATGTTGGGTTCCTCAGACAAAAGAAAAGGTTCTACACTCACTCTGTCTGAATTAAGGTTGACACCTCCTATAAAGTCAGGAAACCTTCCAAACCTTTCACTGGGAGAACCAATAGGTGGTGTTGGGTAAATAAGAGTTGAAGAATCAAGTAAAGAGTATGAACAAAGACGGTTTTGATGTGTATTGACAGGTTGCCTTATTGAAGATAACTGAAATGAAAACAAAAGAAGGTACCCATGAAACATTCATTATTCAATAATGAAACAGTGTGAAGTCAAGATACAGTAATTCAGTCAAGTGAAGAATGTTCTTTCTTAAAGAAGGTTCAAGACAACAATAAACATGTGCAGAAACATTAATCAGAATGTATGAATATATTATTTAAAAGGAAAAAGTTGTAATGCAATGCAATGCATGACACAAGAAAATGAAGAAGGGAAGGGAAGTCAATGGAGTGTGAAAGAAAGAAGAAACACAGCGAATTAGAAATTGAGACTAACATGTACAGCAGAAGGAGGAGGGGGGTGTGGTGATGAAATGGAGGAGGAGGAGGAGGAGGAGGAGGAGGAGGAGGAGGGATTGTCCTGATCCTCCATGGAAGTATTGTCATTGTGAGAATCCATACTTACAGTTGTTGGATATATTGTGAGAATTCACGCCAATAAATTCTTGAGAACAGTGTGTTTACACACGTACTTAGTGATTCCCACTTCACTCTTCCTAATATTCTAACAACAGTCACACGCAGAGTACGTGTGTGTGTCACTGATTTGGGTGAGTGAATGTTATGAAATTTTAGCTTCATTCAATTTATACGTTACAAAATAATCATAATAGAAATAGTGATAATTGATACTAATAAACAAATCAAACACTACTCTACCACCATTGAACAAAAGAACCTCTAAAAATCAAAAACTCTACCACCATGAAGACAGTAGCAACAACTTGAATCCATGAGAGCCTCCTCGGTTCCTTACTTTCTATCACGCCATGATTCCTTCATGTTCTGATTACTACAAGCAACCGAACCGTGATGCACATCTTCAACCTGTGCAACGCCTCAGCCACAAGAATCAACATTCATCTCATAACAGAACTAGACACTCAGTTATGGTCGTCACCTCGCAACACCATACTTCATTTCCATCTCTTCACCACTCTCCCTTCCATAAACCATCTCTGCCAATGGTGGTTGCGTCGCCGCCGTTCTGCATCCTTACTACCACCGCCTCGATGCACCTCCATGCGTCCTTCGCCTTGACCACCGCGCCGTTCAGAATCAGTGCAATTTGCAAAGACGGTGGTGGTGCCATTGAAGAGCTTCACTTGGGTTGCGTATCACTCACTCCTCTTTGTTCATTCTCTGTTACTTCTAATTTAGGGATTAGCGGATTGCAATTTTTACTTTATTTCATTTTCGCACATTAGAACAAAAAAAGCAATTACTAGGTAAAATAATTCACTTTTGAAAAAACTGAAAATAATTTTTTTAAAAAAATAAAGCAAAAAGAGTTGAAAAATATAATAATTAAGATTAATAAAAATAATAATTTTATATGTTTAGGGATTAATTAATCTTAAAAAATAAAATAAATATAAAAATAATGATAAAAAGTGAGATATATGATAATTGATGTAATTGATGAGATGAGAAAGAAAGAGACACAATCAAAGAGTTGTGGCTCAGTTGGCAACGCAGACTGAGATTGTGGGAAGAGCTTCCGGGTTTGATCCCCACTAAGCACGCCCTTAGGGAGGGGTGAAGAGCCTTAATTGTGACTAAGCCCCGAATAGGATTGTTCCTGGTAATAGAGGATCTCTATGATTAACAAAAAAAAAAGAGACATGGAAAAACAATAATAAAATGAGTGAAAAAAATCAAAGTTGAATTAGATTAGTTTTTTAATGAGTTTTATTGGTAAATGATATGGCAACACTGACAATGTAATATCCATTAAATTTGAATAAAAAATGGGTTTAATTCTTCATTTAATATCATAAAAAATATGTCTACAAAACAAATCTAGTAAGGTATAAAAATTGAATTAAAGTAGGAATGTGAGGTTTATTATCTTGTATAGTTTTTTAATGTTCTTTGTGGATGATTTTCTTCATAAATTGAATGAGTCATTAAAATTAAGCAAAGTTAAAGTGTTTCAAGAAAATTGAGAGACTAAGTTATAGTGGTGATTGTATACTTTGTTGTTGAATCCAAGTATTACATATTTGTAAGAGCTTATAATCAAATTTTACATTTTGTTTGGTGGGAGGATGGAAACAGGGAAGTGAGAGAGAAATAAGAAAAAAAAATAATAGTTAGATAGAGATGATTTATAGGTTATTTGTTATAAGAGAAATGGAAGAGAAATATAAAATTTATTTGTTTGGTTTGATAAATATTGTGTGTGGATGGAAACTTATTGACCCAAGAAAATGACAAAACAATGCATTCATTACCTAAATCTCTGTTAAATTGTGGATAAATCACAATGACATGAGACCCGTAAACTCTTATTACTTTTGTGTTATTTTACTGGGACACCAAACTAGCACTTTTCTCCTACTTCTCCCTCTCTTTCTCTCTCTTTCACTAATACTTCTATCCAACCAAACTGGGTATTAGAATAAGTGGATGGCATGGGGGTTCCATGTGTACTTTATGACAATAACTTATGGGCCTCCATTTATATATTATTCTTCTGACCATCTAAAAGATACCCTTAAATCTATGCCAACTAATTATAAGACAAAAGGAGGCAGTGCCTTAACATGGAATTTCATTGATTTGTCTATAATAACAAACATTTTAATTTATTGAAAAGTAAAAATTATATATCAAAAACTTGCAATTGTACCTTACATATTAACAAAAAGTCTACCATTCAAAGTTAATCAACAAAATTGAATGAAAGTAATGATCATATCATAAAAACAAGAAATGATCAATGAACTTGGAGATACTTGAATAAGGATGACCAATGCATAATTCTAATTTATACCATGAATGAGAAACAAGAATCAATGAAAAATACTTAATAAAAAAAACTAGCATCCAAAGTTATTCAATAAAATAAAATGGAGTAATGAAAAAGTAATGAAAGTTATTTAGTAAAACATTTGAATATCTCGGCGCCACCACCTCTAGACTCAATGCCCTTCCTCACACCTCACTATATCAAAACCCTAAATCAACATTATATGCACATAGTCATTTGGTTATGTGGAGACTTAAGTGAGCATTAATTAGCATTGATGTTGTGCATTTGATGTCACAAAGAATAATCCAAACAATAAAAAACCCTAAAAACATAAATACATTGTCACACGATATTCGATGAGAAATATCCATCAAAAGCGACAAGAGATAAGATAAAAAAAAAGGTTGAGAGACATTACAATGGTCGTTGACAATGCCAGACAAACCACAGTGTGATCCTTACATCTGGGGCTTGTCAAAAATTTTGGAGAGAGGTTTTAGTATAAAGAAGAGGGGTCGAGTATAATGGAGTGAAGCTTTGAAGCTTTTTCAATAGAGGGGTTGACGATGGTACAACGGCGACTTGGCGAAGTAGGGTTTTGAAGTTTTGAGCAATGGATGATGCCCTAGCAAGGATATCAAATATCAATCCATCTGTGCATTTTCTCTTCCCTTTAAATCTTTCATTTTTTTTCAATAAAGGAAAACAATGTGCTTCCATTTGAGACCGGTGTTAAAAACCAACCATATAATACCAATATAAAACTGAACCGATATTGAAATTTTGTGTGATCCAATTACAATGGTTATTACTTTTAATTACTACAAGTGACCGATGTAATAAACTAAATCTGGCATAATAAATATGGTTATCCAATTACAATCTTTTTTTGTAGGACATCACATGAGGATGGTTGGAGATCATGTGTGGGTATAGATTAGGGGTGTTCACGGTTCAATTTGGAACGACTTTAAAGGAAAAAATCATCCGATCTCATTGCGATTTTATCATTTCTTCATCTGATCGGTATTGATTATTTTTTAAATCTGATCCAATCCGATCTCATTTAAATAGGATTTGATTAAATCAGTTTTTGATTTAAAAAAAACAAAAAAAAGTGATAAAATTATGAAATACTAGTAAACATTTTTTTATTGGAACTTATATTTATTCATATAGATATGCAATCATATAAAAAGAAGAACATGAAAACCAATTTAAATCTTGTTTTAAAAATTGATATATTAATAGAGATATTAACATTATATTAGATAATAAAATCATAAAAAGTATATTAGTATAAGTAATTTCATAAATATATATATATATGTGTATGTATATAAGTATAAATATGACTATTTTATAAGTAAAATAATATGTGTATATAAGTTTGGTTTGGATTGGATTGAAACGATTTTCAAGGTAGGATAAAAAAACCAATCCAATAAAAATTTTCAATTTTTGTGGTTTTCAATTTTTTTTATTTTTTGTTTGATTCGGTTTTCGATTTTACGATATGTATTGAATTGGATTAGATTTAAACATCCCTAGTATAGATTGCCACATAGTTTCATGGATTAAAATTTTTATGGGTTTGAGCATTATTCCCCCATCCTTTGCATGAGAAGAAAATGGAAGAAATGGTAAAAAAATTGTTGAAGGAACAAGTTACCAATTCATTTAGCCACCCACAATTATATTAGAACGATATGAATATTATTCAATATATAAATATTGTTTTTTATTTTTTTTTCAACCAAATAAAAGATGAGGAATTTTATTTTTTTATCCAAATAATATATATTTTATTTAATTTATCTTATCTTATCTTATCTTATTTTTATTTATATATTTTCTCTACATATTTGTTTTTTATTAGAGCGCTGACAAAGACTTGGAAAGCATGTAAACTTGGAAACAAATATAGTAAAGGTAAAGATTTCAAGAGGCCTTGCAATTTCTTTCTTTCTTTTTTTGGTTGAAACCTCATGCAAAATCAGAACAATATTTATAACATTATTCATTTTTTTTCTCTATATTGTGTGCTGCAACTACTTGAGATTATTTTTTGTGGACGAAGTAACTGTTTGAGTTGGGTTACTGATTGTTCACTCAAAAGAAAGAGGAAAATTTGACCAAGAAAAAAGAAAGAGTAAATTGGTCTGTTTAACTAAAGCCGACAAAATGAGCTAATCCGACCAGACCAGTCTGTAAAAACCCACAAAATTGTAGGGCTTGAGCACTTATTTTAGAAGTCCGAAAAACTCATGGGCATTTCAACCCAACTAGATAAAGCCCGCTATCCACAAAAGGTTGGGTAGCCCGCAAAAATATTCGGGCTATCCACAAAAAACACGCAAAAAAGTAGCGCTCAAGCACTTCTTTGAAAAGCCCGAATAATACCCCAACTTTTTAGTCCAACCCAATAAAGACCTATATCTGCATCGATTAGCCTGAATTGTCAACTCAATGTTTAACATATTGGGTTTATTTAGACTAGGGTTGTCCATGAATCAACAACCCGACCCGAACCCGATAAAACCGTTGCCAAATTAAGGCACACGGTCGGGTAAACCCGGGTTTTGGGTCTAGACGGGTGAAAAATGGTTAAGAACGATTTGAGATGGTCGGTTTCAGTTCTACAAAATTTGAACCATCGGTGATCGAAACCAACCGAATATATGTTACTTTGATTTGAATCCGTAATAAATAGTTGTGCACGCGTAAATGATCTGATAAATTGGTTGTTCTGTTCAGATTACGCCACATCATTGATCTGTGTTCGTGTATTTATTTATGGCCGTCCATTTCATTTTTGTGCTTTCAATTTTTTTAATGTTATTTATTATTTATTGTAGAATGTGAAGCTTATTTCCCCTTTCATCAAACCCTAGCCGCCCCTCCTCTCAATCTATCACTCTCAACTCAGCCTCTCACTCTTAGAAACAAAGAAAAAACTCTCCCATGGATGAAATCATGGAAGCCTGAGTGAAATCTACTCCTCCTTTCTAACCATACAGCCACCGTCAATTATACAACTTCTAGCCACGAACTACCGTGATCACTGGTCTTTGTCCACCGCTTAGCCACCTGCCACCGTCAACCGCTCAGGTTTCTAGCAGTAGCCACTGTCGATTGCGCAGACCAGCAGCCACCGGCGACCACAGAACCATCGCGACCAACCATCGCGAACAATGTCGTTCTACCTCCGCGATCGCGACCAACCATTGTCGATGGCGTCGTTTTGCCTCCGAAACCACAGAACCTCCAATCGCATGTAGCTCCTCTTTCGATCGTAGAATCATTGGCAGCGACGCTGCGTTCGTCTTGCAGCCTTCTTTTTCCTATTTTGTTTCTCCTCACAAGGAGAAGTCAAAAGACTTCTCTCTCTATTCCTCCTGGTTCTTGATTTCTTGTATTTTTTGCATTCTGGGTTTGGAATTTCTGTTGTTTTGTATTTTTTATCTGGTTTTGGTTCTTGATTTATTTTTTTTTTTGCATTTTGTGTTTCTGTTTTTTGTATTTTGTTGTTTAGAAAGTTCTACAGCTCTAAACGTTAGAGATGAACAGTGAACACATTTTTTTCTTTTGTTTTGATATATTTTAATTATTTATTTCTTGTGCCATTATCAGAATTGAAAAATTTGTAAGGATCCCAAAAAGTTGGCTTCGTAAAATTGAGTACAAATGAAAAACCTGCGGAAAAATTGAAAAAGGCCAAAAAAGTTTTCTAGGCCTAATATTAGCCCGCACCCGTTAATACCCATCGCCCAACCCATAGCCCACCCAACCCGATGGAAATAATGGTCAGGAACGGTCCATGATATTTGTTAATCAGTTAGCAACGGGTTGAGGATTTTGGGCCCATACCCGCCCGATGAACAACCCTAATTTAGACCCAAAAAGAAAAATTGGGTATAGGTTTGTGACATTGTCTCTTTTTATTTATTGGGAACATGTATAAGCTCGATAAGGGAAAGAGAATTGTTATTCACACCACCCCCTTTTTATTTGTCACAATTCCTAAATTCTCACTCGCTTATATTTCCTTCTCCCATCCTTGTCTCAATCCTTCTCCCATCCTCGTCATAGTCCTCCTCTCGTCCCCGTCTCCACCCCCTTTCTTTTTTTAAAATTTTTTTTACTTATCAGAAACTTAGTTTTGAGTATACATTTCTAGATTTCCGAGACACGATTTTAATTAGTGTACCAAAAATTAAATTTATGGTATACAATTCTAGAAAAATGTATACTGGAAACTTATTTTCGTTACACAAATTTAATTTAATTTGTGTACCGGAAATTAGATTTCTCGTATACAATTTTCTAGAATTAAATTTCCGATAAACAAATTAAAATTATATACCAAATACTAAGGTTTTGGTATACAATTATGGAAAATTGTATAAGTTTCCAGTAAGTAAAGTTTTTTTTTAAAGAATTGTTGATAGGAATTGCTACCCGCACAAATTAATTTTGAAAGAAAGCAAGAAGGGCATGAATTTGAGGGTGCCCAAGTTAGGGTGAACACTCACATCAATTTCCTCACGTAGACGGTGAGAAAGTAACGACGACAAATGAGGAGGTTGAAATCAAATAGGAAGGTGCCAATAGAGATGATAAAATAACTCGTACCTGTGAATAGGGGTGGGCAGAAAGTTTTGACTCGCCCGAATTCGAACAATCCGAAATGATTAAATGGTGTGTGGGTGGGTTCAGACGGGTATACGGGTTCAAACGGTTAGGAAAATTGGGTTTTATCGGATATGTTCAGGAGGGTTCGGATTGCTATAAAAAATTTTGTCGGTATCTGAACTGACCGATACATGGTTAAATTTGATTGGTTGATAGGATAGCACATGGACTATGCTTATATTGGAGGGCTTTGATGACTCTGAGTTATTGATCAAACGGATGGAACATTCTTGATTTCCCTTCTCTCTTTTTTAATTTTCATTTCAAACTTTAGACTTTTCAATTTCTCATTCTCCATTCTCATCTCAAATCTGAGTATCTGACTAGTTGCTCTGCTCCCTCTCTTCACTTTCTATTTTTCTCTCTTTTTGATGGTTGCAGCCTCCTTCTTCGCTCCTCAATGGTTGTCGTTTCACTCGCCCAAATCACCGCCTTATTAGCAATATTAACATGTAAAGCGCAGTAAGGAAAGCGTACCTCCAGAAGCCATTTGTCCCGTGACCATTTGTCCAGTAGACATTTGTTATCAAGCACAGAAAATACACTCACTGTTCTAACCACTAAATATATTAGAGAATAATGAAATGAGAGAGAAGTAGAGTCTTCTAGTCTTTGCCTCTGGAAAGCATGTCTTTCGATGGAGTAACACAGGCCATTATATAGGCAAGACTATAGACCCTTCTCCTGACAAATACATTGTAACGATATCCCTTCCATCAAGGGCAATTGATATTATCTTAATTATAGGGATAATTATCAATAAATTGGGAAGACAAATCAGATATAAATCAGCAATCAAATCGTAATTGTCAATTAACTTTAATAGAGGTGTAACAGATAATTATAACAATTAATCTCAAATCCTTAACAAACAATTACCCATAATTTGCAATCATATGTGGGGCACACATTCTAAAATTCTTCCACTTAACCCACACATAATATAATAATATATTACTTCCTATGATTGACAATTAAGTATGACCATGAGATTTATTGTCAACTTCTTATAATTTGATATCACATAGAAATTAACATACATGAATCATGGCAGTCATGCTTTTAAGATAAACATTTCCTTCCATATATTACAATACATGTTCCTTTCTAAGTGAAAACAAAAATAATTTAAACTGGGTCCAAACTTTTGTGATTCAAATGAATCACAACTTTACATGAAAAACTTAACGTGAACAAAGTAATGAAAATTAATATATTGGTCTAAATAATGAAAAGACATCATTTTATTAATGCAGGCCTATGAGACCCATATGAACCACATGATCATGAAACACTTTAGTCGGCAATCCTTTAGTAAGTGGATCAGCAACCATTGATTCTGTGTTTATGTGCTCAATAGATATTAATCCCCTTTTGATATCTTCTCTGACAACCAAAAACTTTATGTCAATATGCTTGCTTCGACTTCCACTTTTATTATTCTTTGAGAAGAACACTGCAGCCGAATTCTCACAATAAATCCTTATTAGTCTTTCAATAGAATTGACAACCTTAAGACCAGAAATAAAATTCTTCAACCATAATGCATGTGGTGTAGTTTCATAGCATCCAATAAATTCTGCTTCCATAGTGGATGATGCAATAATGGATTGCTTTTTGCTTCTCCAAGATATAGCACCTCCAGCTAAGAAAAAAATATAACCTGAAGTAGACTTTTTAGAATCCATACATCCAGCAAAATCCAAATATGAATATCCAACTACCTCCAAGTTATCAGTAAGCCCGTATGTTAGCCGATAGTCCTTGGACCCTTGGAGATATCTCATAACCCTCTAGGCCGCTTTCCACTGTTCCATGCTCGGGTTACTTTGATATCTACCTATCATTCCTACCGCAAAGGCAATATCAGGCCTAGTGCTAACTTGTGCATACATTAGACTTCCTACTGCAGAAGCATAAGGAATACCTTTCATTTTCTCTTCTTCCAAAGAAGTTTGGGGACATTGATTAATACTAAATTTGTCCCCTTTGACCATAGGTGATGAAATTTGTGAACAATTTAGCATGTTAAATCTTTTCAAAACCTTTTCAATGTAGGCTTTCTGAGAAAGTCCCAATGTCCTTAAGGACTTTTCTCTATGAATCTCTATGCCAATGACATAAGAGACTTCTCCCATATCCTTCATTTCAAAGTTTTGAGAAAGAAACATTTTTCTATCATGTAACAGACCCAAATCACTACTTGCAAGCAAAATGTCATCTACATATAGGACTAAGAAGATGAATTTACTCCCACTGACCTTAAGGTATATATATTGATCCACCACATTTTCCTTAAAACCATAACTGGAAACAACATTGTGAAATTTTATATACCTTTGGCGGGATGCTTGCTTGAGTCCATATATAGACCATTTTAGCTTACAAACCAAGTGGTTACCCTTTTCACTTTCAAAACCCTTTGGCTAACTCATGTATGCCTCCTCTTCAAGATCCCCACTTAAAAGTGCAGTTTTCACATCCATTTGATGTAGCTCTAAGTCAAAATGAGCAACTAATGCCATGATTATTGTAAACGAATCCTTCTTCAAAACTGGAGAGAAGGTTTCACGATAATCAATTCCCTCTTTCTGGGTAAAACCCTTGGCTACAAGTCTAGCTTTATATCTTTCGACATTACCCATTGAATCTCTTTTGGTTTTAAAAAACCATTTGCATCCTATAGCAGAGACTCCTTCTGGTAATTCTACTAGATCCCGGACTTGGTTTTTTGCCATAGATTCCATTTCATCTTTCATGGCATCATACCAAAATTGGGAATTTTCTCCACTTATGGCTTGTGAAAATGTAACAGGATCATCCTTAGATCCAACATCATAGTCTAATTCTTGAAGGTACACAATGTAGTCACTAGATATTGCTGATTTCCTAGTTCTTGAGGATCTTCTCACTACTATTAGTTCTTGATCAATAGGTACTATATTAGCAGGCTCCTCATGTGGTGTATCCATAATAGGTGTATCCACAACATGTGGTATTTGTTGAATCAGTTGTTGTTCAATGAAATCAAGTTGATTACCTTGAACACTAACCAATTCAATTGTTCTTAAGGGTGCCACAAGTGGTTCCCTTACTTCTTCAAAATCCACTTGTTGGGAATTTTCACTCCCACTAACTTCGTGATCTTTAAAGAATTTTTCATTTATAGCTTTAACCACTTTAAGAGTGTGAGAAGGACAATAGAATCTATACCCTTTAGAGTTAACTGCATATCCAATAAAGTAGCCACTAATAGTTCTTGAATCCAACTTTCCCAAACTTGGATTGTAAACTCTTACTTCAACTGGACAACCCCATACGTGTAAGTGTCTTAAACTAGGTTTCCATCAATTCCAAATTTCAAATGGCGTCTTTGGAACGACCTTAGGTGGTACCCTATTTAAGATATACACAGCGGGTTTCAATGCTTTACTCCACATGGATATAGATTAACCTTTTGTGCTGCTAATCATGCTTCTAACCATGTCCATAAGTGTACGGTTCCTTATTTCAGCAACACCATTTTGTTGTGGTGTGTCGGGCATAGTATATTGAGCGATAATTCCCTCTTCTATAAGGAACTTGGCAAATGGACCGGGTTGTTGCCCATTTTATGTGTATCTTCCATAGTATTCACCACCCCTATCAGATCTTACAATCTTACTTTTCCTTTCCTTTTGTTTCTCTGCTTCTGCTTTATAAACTTTAAAAGCATCAAGTGCTTCTGATTTATTAAACAGAAGATAAAGATACATAAATCTTGAATGATCATCAATTAATGAGATAAAATATCTCTAACCATTTAAACAAGGAGTGGGAAAGGACCACAAATATATGTATGAATAATTTCTAGAAGCTCACTACTTCTCTTAACACCTTTAGTGTTCTTGTTGGTATGTTTTCCCTTTATGTATCCCACACAAGTACCAAGATCAGTAAAGTCAAGATTCTTTAAGATTCCATCCTTTATCAATCTCTTAATTCTCTCGGAAGAGATGTGCCCTAATCTTCTATGCCAAAGCACGGAAGAACTTTCATCAACAATACTTCGTTTAATGCCGGTATGTAAAGCTATAAGGCTTGTTTCAAAAGTAGGATCTAGTTCAAATTTAAACAACTTTTCAAATAATGTTCTAAAACCAACAACCTTATTATTTTTCAATAAATTAAATGAAAAGTCATGAAAATTAAACTGATAACCAATACGAGTAAGTCTGGAAATAGAAACTAAATTTCTAGAAAATGAAGGAACATAATAGGTATTTTCCAAACCAAAATTAAAACCACATTTCAAAACAAGCCTAAAAGTTCCCACAGCTTCCACATGTGAACTGATCCGATTTCCTGAATAGATGCTTTGTTCACTTCCCACCGGTTTCCGCATGTTTAGAAAGCCCTGCATATTATTAGCAATGTGAATTGTAGAACATGAATCAATCCACCAAGTATTGCTAGGAGCTTCAATGAAATTTGATTCAAAACAAGTTAAGGCAAAATTACCTTTCTTTTCAAGCCATTTCTTGTATTTGAGGCAATCTTTCTTCATGTGTCCTATTTTCTTGCAAAAAAATATCTTTCTTTATTACCTTTCCTCTTCATTTGGACATTCTTGCCTTTTCCAGGACCACCATTGCCTTTCCTTCCATTTCCTTTATTATAGGTCACCATGTGAGCACTTTCAAGTGCCTCATTCTATAGCCTTTCTTCCTCTTGAACACACATGGTCAGAAGTTCATTGATTGGCCATTTATCCTTATGTGTGTTATAGGAAATTTTGAAAGGTCCATACTCCAGAGGAAGAGAGTTAAGTATGAAATGGACAATAAATGACTCAGAAATTTCTACTTCAAGGGACTTGAGTTTAGTAGCAGTATCCCTCATTTCCATGACGTGTTCACGCACACCCAGGCTATTCTCATGCTTCATGCTTGAAAGCTTCTTCATTAAGGTGTTGGCCAATGACTTGTCAAAGCTAACAAATTGCTCCTCAATAGCCTTCATATAAGTTTTAACATCATCACATTCGGGAATAGAACCCCTTATGCTTTTGCTTATATAGACTTAACGAGCATCAAACTTAAGCGATTAGATCATTCCCACCGCTCATAGTTAACCTTTTCATCTTGAGTACTTTCATTCGTGAGAATGGGTGGCTCTTCCACACGAAGTGCCAAGTCCAATTCCATGCACCCCAAGGTCAAAAGGATCTGTTCTTTCCAATCAGAATAATTATCACCAATCAACAATGGAATACGAGATTCAAGAAAAGCACTAATAGGAATAACTGCAATACCAAGGATAATATATATTGATACTATGAAATTAAAATTCAAATCCTTAATAAGTAAATTTAAACCTTTCCTGTGGGTAGAGGTGCAAAATGTGCATAGAATTTACTTAAAACCTTATAAATGGATATCAAATATCAAAATAAAATTATTCATAGCTGTGGACTTAGAAAAATATTATTATGATATTTAATCCATTTCATCATTTTGATTAATCTTTATAAATAATAATTACTCCCATAAGCGGCCAAGTAATTACCTTAATATCATTATCCCTAAAATGCTATGGCTATTTCTAAGCATATATTTTGTTAAACAGAATGATTAAAACATATAAATATGACCAGATAAACAATATTTCTTATAGGCTAGAATAAAATGAAATTAAATATATATATATATATAATTGCTCAATAAAATATGAGATTCAAAATGTATATTTTGCAAACGTCAGAATAATAACCAATTATAATTCCTTTTAACGTAAAGGTAATCAAGTATATATAAATGTTGTAGAATATAATTGGCGAAACAAAAACGGAAATGCAATTATTTCTAAAAAATTATTACCCTTTCTGAAATGCAATTATTTCCAAAATATTATTACCATCCTGTCACTTTCCGAATCGTATCGTAAACATATACTATCATCAAACGTTAGATTGTTAATTAATAAAATTTGCTTCACTGTTATTTATTAACTTTGAAACGTATCTGAAAGAGTATTGTCATAATTTGGTTCAAATTGAATTTTTGGTTTCTATAGGAAATGAATTTTAATTTGTCATTGGGCAATTTGATCACTAGTTTCCAGAAAACATTGGTTTAGATTGAAATGAACTTCAATAGCAATCAAATCTTCCGAGAATAAAACATATATCATAACCAAATAAAATCAAATTGAAAATTGTGCCCAATAAAAAGAATTAATTTAAAATATTTAATCAAACAAAATATATTAAATTAATATATCCTAAATCCAAATAATGATATATTAACATTTCTCCATGGAAACAAAGCCAGTAATATCACAAACAAATCAACAGAAACAATATATATTACAAAGCTTTGGTCAGAAAATGGACAGTCAATATGGAAACAAAGCCAGTAATATCACAAACAAATCAACAGAAACAATATATATTACAAAGCTTTGGTCAGAAAATAGACAGTCAATAAAAGCATATAACCAAGATATATTGATAGGATGTCATCAAATGCTGAATAACAAGGCTAAAAGATAGCTCGAGACCATTATATTAGCAATATTAACATGTAAAGCGCAGTAAGGAAAGTGTAACTCCAGAAGCCATTTGTCCCGTGACCATTTGTCTAGTAGCCATTTGTTGTCAAGCACAGAAAATACACTCACTGTTTTAACCACTAAATATATTAGAGAATAAAGAAATGAGAGAGAAGTAGAGTCTTCTAGTCTTTGCCCCTGGAAAACATGTCATTCAATGGAGCAACACAGGCCATTATATAGGCAAGACTAGGGACCCTTCTCCTGACAAATACATTGTAACGGTATCCCTTCCATAAAGGGTAATTGATATTATCTTAATTATAGGGATAATTATCAATAAATTGGGAAGATAAATCAGATATAAATCAGCAATCAAATCGTAATTGTCAATTAACTTTAATAGAGATGTAACCGTTAATTATAACAATTAATCTCAAATCCTTAACAGACAATTGCCCATAATTTGCAATTGTATGGGCCGCATATTCTAACAAGCCTACCTCTCCTCCCATCGTCGCCTCCCTCGTTCCCCATCGCTGCCTCCTCCACGACCGCCTCCTCCCTCCCTCCCCATGGCCGCATCGTCCCTATTTATCTCTTTGCATTGACGACAATTCTCTTTCTTTCCAATGGCCTCGTCCTCCACGAACACCACCGTGTGTTGTAGCGTCCTCGTCCTCGTCACCGTACACCTTCGTCTCCTTCTCTCATAATAGCAATCGTCAAAGGCAATGGTGATCTTGTAAATCATATCCACACCTCTAAGAAACTCAAATGGAGAACCAGATCATTGCATGCCCATTTTATGTTCTGCACCATGCCTTTGTGAAGAACCAGATTTGTTTTTATTTATTTTTATTTGATTTCTTTCTCTTCTTTGTTCATGGCTTACAGTGTTTGATTGGGTGGAGGCTAGGGTTTCTAATTCTTGTTTGTCCTGATTATATATTCTTTCAACATATTTTAATGTTTTTTTATGGTTAAAATTTTGTTCCTGATGTATATAATTTATTGTCAATAAAATGGGCCTGATTTATTGTCAATAAAATGGGCCTGATTTCGATCCGTTATGCAGTTTAAACCTAAAAAAAATTCCATAAACAAAAAAAGACAAATTAAAAAAAGAATGCAATTTTTTATCCGGTCCATTATTGGCCCATTACCCACGTCAACCCACTCGTTTTGACCCGCCACCCTCAAACCCATCACCCGTCATATCCGAGGCCCAATTTGGATGAAAGTGGGCCATAAAATATAGACCTCGGTTTTGGTCGGATTGGGCTTTTTGGCCCGAATTCGACCATAACCGACCGCTGCCCACCCGTACCCGTGAATACTTGTGGATATACTCGTAATGGGTATCCACATATTTATATAATGGATGCGGACGGATATTATACCACCCGGCCCGCAGGTACCCGCATACTCATTAAAACATATTTTTCTATTAAATATATTTTCAATATTATGATTTTTTATTATTTTATGTTGAGATATAATTTATTTATATTATTTTATAATGATATTTTTAAAATATTAACACGTAATGATATTATATAATGATTATTTATATATATAATATGAATAGTGTTCTACCCGTGCGATGCACGGATGTTAATATCTCATAATTCATTTTTATATTAAAAAAAATTTATTATATATATATTTAATTAAATTTTTTAATTTAAATAAATATATATATGAAAACTAATGTATAAAAATTATCAATAAAATACGTTTTTATAAATGAAATGAATTTTTAAAATTTTTAAAATAAAAATATTATGTACTTACATTTTTTATATTGTAATTCATTTTTAGTAATCTTAAAAATATTTTTGACAAAATAAGTTATTTTTATATTTAACACAAATATTAATTTTAAAATTATATTAACAAATAGATCTAGTGACATTTGTTGCACGAGTAACATGATTTTTTAATTTTCATATATAATTTAAATATTACAATAATTATTTTTATAAAATAATGAAAATATAAGAAAAACATATTAAAATTAAATATATTTCTATCTTAAAAAATATTATACTTTTTAATATTAGATAAAATAAATTTTTCGTTCATGTTTTTCAGTTAACTTTATATTTTGTCCCTTACTTTTACAGCTTTTTATTTTATATCTTTATACTTTTAAAACATTGTAATCGTAGATTTATAGTGTCTATCATTCGGTTCTAGGTTATACTCATTTTTACATATATTACTAAATTTTTATAATAAAATTAATTTATGATATAGTCATATACATCAATTAGTAGAATGTGAATATCATATTGTATCATGTTTATAGAAAATGATAACAAATACATCATTAATATAATAAATTTAAAATATATTCACATTTGAGATTTCACAATGCAATCATTTCAAAAAATATATAAAAGTGTATGGAAAAAACCATTATTGGGAGAGCTAACCTCACTATGATATATTGATATTAATATTCATGACTGGAGCAGGACTAACTCCGATGAAGGGTATTTATAGTTTATTAAAAAAATTATTTTAAACCTATAATTGAAAATTTTGCTTAACTTTTAAACGTACTATATTAAATATACAATAAATCAAAATATAGTATAATAATTTTATTCAAGTAAAAGAAAATAAAATAATTATAAATTTTATAATTCTAATTTGAAATTTTGTCCATAAAAATTATAATCAAGACATCATAAAAGTAATTATAAATTTAAATTATATTGCTATTTGAGATCTCTCATTTACTCACCTAAAACCTATATAAAGTGTATGGACAAAACCGTTGTTGGAAGAGTTAGTGTAACATCCTAAATTTTATTAGGATAAATATTAATTAAATTAAATAGATTAATTAAGAAAATAATTAATTTAATGGCAAATAATTAATAGGAGTGTTATTATTATTAGTGTTGTTTCGTAAAGATAATTTTAATTGAAAACAGAATAATGGGGGTGAGAGTGGGCCCAAGCCCAATTAATTATTTCTGTAAGGAGGGGTTAACAGAGTACCATAATCCTTATTCGTATCATTCGTCAGTAAGCGAAACGCTAAGGAGGGGAGAAACAAAGTCTCAAGAGAGAGCTGTTGTGGAGTGAACGTCAAGAATCCAAGAAATGACTTTTTTGTTGTGATCAAGTTTCGCTTAAGGTACGGTGGGGGATAGGGTATTGCCTATATATGCATGTAGGGGATGTTTGGGTAGTAATCTAAGATGTATAATTCGAATTTATGAATGAATAACTGAGAATGATGATATAATCTGGTGATTGATGATTTATTGTTTGTGTATTGACGAATTATTGCATGAGAGTAAAGATGATATTGAAGATAATTGAAAAGGGGGTGATTAGGGATTGAGAAATTGGGGTTTTGATGAATTGATGGTATAATCTGTAATAGACTGATTATTTATTGAGTATTTGATGTTATTAATGAGTATGAATGATGTTTAGACGAAAAAGACTGATTAGGGATTGATTGGATGGGTTTAGAGAGGTGAGAATTTGTGAAATCTGCGATCTGCGTCGCGGGTAATCGATTACCACATCGATTACCAGATGTGGTAATCGATTACCAGAGTGTTCTGGGCAACCCAGAAGCACTGTTTACTTGCGGGTAATCGATTATAGGGGTGTTGTAATAGATTACCAGAGAGTTTGTCTGTGGGTAATCGATTACAGGGGTGCTGTAATCGATTACCAGAGAGTTTGCTTGCGGGTAATCGATTACAAGGGGGTTGTAATCGATTACCAGAGACCTTGTTTGCGAGTAATCGATTACTAGAGGTTGGTAATCGATTACCAGAGTGGATTTTGAGATCCTAACTGTTTGATGATGATTGATGTTGTTTGAAAGTACTTTATAATGAGTGTGGTGTTGATGATTAATGATGTTTGATGAGGATTGCGATGCTTATGATGATGTATTGTGATGATAATTGATGATGAATGTGATGATGTATTATGATGATAATTGATGATGAGTGTGATGATGATAATGATGTCGGTGTATATCACCTTATTATGATGATGTTTAATGATGAGCATATTGATGTATGATGATGATGATAAGTGTATATCACTTTATTATGATGATGTGTAATGATGAGCATATTGATGTATGATGATGATGATAAGTGTATATCACTTTATAATGATGATGTTTGATGATGAGCATGTTAATGCATGATAATGATGATTTATGATGATGGTGTATATCACCTTTTGATGATGATGTTATCTAAGTTGTGCGGGCCCATAGAGGGGGTACAACTTAGGAGAGATGCCTTGAGCATATGTGATGAGATCTGAATTGTGCGGACCCATAGAGGGGGTACAATTCGGGAGGTGAACTGAGTTGTGCGGGCCCATAGAGGGGGTACAACTCAGGGGACTAAGATGGGGCGTTCGATGCACGGGCCCATAGAGGGGGTGCAACCTAGGAGTGATTGTACGGGCCCATAGAGGGGGTACAACCTAGGGTCGAATGTCGTTGTGCGGGCCCATAGAGGGGGTACAACCTATCGGATAGTGTGTGGTAACACCGGTAGACCACCTTGGTACTAACTAGAGTGATTGACGAGGTGCGCCCATTGTGTGGAGTTCCAAGTCATGATCTTTGGGTAGATGATGAGAGGAGTATTGGTGTGTGATATATGATGACGAAATTGTGTTATTAAATGATGATTGATGATGATGAGCTTGATGAATGAGGTTATGATTGATGATGAGCTTGATGAATGTATAAAGGATATATTTATGTGTTATGAATGGAAATGATGTTATGGCATGTGTATGTTGATATAGATGATTAAATATATGTTGAGTTTTAGATGAATGTTATTTATCAGTGATTATTGTATTGTTGGCATGATGTAATGATGTTGTGGGTGAGGATGGGTATTCTCTATGTGCATGTATGGGTAGTATTCCTTTTCTTCACCGTATTCTGTGGATATATTTTACAGGTGTTAATGAGGACACAACTGGTGTCGATTATGAATAAAAGGGCATGCTCTAGTAGATGTGACATCAGAGTGTGCTTGGGGGTTTTACCATGTTCCTAGATTAGGAGTATTTTTATGAACTTCTGGATGTCTTGTATGACAGTAGATTATTAATTGTTTTTTTTCCTATGGAGATTTCCGCTGTTTATAATTAATTTATATTTGGAGTTTGAGTTCATTTAATAAAGTCGTTTTCGAACTATGAGATTTATTAAGAGTGTTTGTGTACCTTTTTACCCACCGAGGGACTTTACATTTTCTAAACTTCTATTTACGAAACATATAATAGTATGGGGTAGAAGGGTGTCACAGTTAGTCCCACCATTACATGGATGTTCATTGAAGGAACATGACGGCCTCATGTGGAGAGTATTTAGGGTCATAGAAAAATCACTTTATTGAAGTGAGAATAAAAAAATATAAATAACGAATGTGAGAAAATGTGACAATAAGAGTAGATAGAATAAATAAGAGAGATAATAAGTGAAAACATTAATGAATAAAATAGAGTGATAATTATTTTAATATGATAAAAATGAAAATGTGATAAAAAAATAAAAAGAAATACAGAAGAAAACGACTGAAGAATTATTGCCTTACATGGAAGATAGTTGTATGGTTCGTAAAAAAAAAATCACTTTACTGTATTGCTAATAAAAAAATTTAAAGAAACGCAAATGAGAAAACATGACACGTGTTATGAATGAGCAATTTTAATATAGAATAAATAAATAAATAGAATAGATAAGTGAGATAATAAATGAAAATATTAATGAGTAAAATAAAGACATAAATGATATATTGAAATATCATGTTAAATTTAATGTAAATCAATACATTTATTCTATTGCTTAATGTGAGTTTTCATGTAACTAAACATATAAATAGGAATAAATAATGAGAGAAACTATTTTAAGATAATAATAATAATTAAGAAAATTAAGTGTGATAATAAATGGAAAAAAAAAACCCAAGAGGTTGGTCGAGTGGAGCAAGACAGGGTCTCGTATCTGATAGGTTGCAGGTTCGAACCCCCACTTGTCTCCTTGGGGGAGGTAAAATGCAAATACCTCCGTAAGTGCTCTATGAGCCCGGAGGCATTCCCTGCCTTGGACTGGATCATCATCCCCTCACCCTAAATTTTAATTCACAAAAAAAAATAAAAAAAGGAAAAAAAATGTAGGAGGAAAACTGTTTCACATGGAGGATAGTGGATACCCATGGTTTATCAAAATATCACTTTTATAATGAAACAAATTAATATGAATGGATAATGAGAGAAAATGTTTTAATACAATAACAATAAAAAATTAATTTGAGAAAAAAACAAAAAGAAAAAGAAAAAAAGAGCAAAATTGTCTGCCGTGCAGGATAAATGTGGTTCATAAAAATATCACTTTACAGAAAGGAGAATAAAAAACTTGAGAAAACGTAGATGAAAAAAATAACACGTGTATTGTGGGAATAATTATAATATAGAGTGAATTGAAGTAAATTGAAAGATAGATAAATAAGAGAGATAATAAGTGAAGTATTAATGAATAAAATAGAGAGATAAATAATATATTAAAAAATACATTAAAATTGATGTAAATAAACTCATATCGTATTTCTTTATGTGATTTTTTATATTCTGAAATATATAAACATAAATGGATAATGAGAAAACTTGTTTCAATATAATAATTATAAAAAAATAAAATATAATTAAAAAAGAAAAAGAAAAAGAAGATAGGAGCTGGACCGCTTCCTGTGGATCATCATCCCATCACCCTAAATTTTAATTCACCAAAAAAAAGGGAAAAAATGTAGGAGGAAAACTGCTTCACATGGAGAGGATAGAGGATACCCATGGTTTATAAAAATATCACTTTTATAATGAAACAAATTAATATGAATGGATAATAAGAGAAAATATTTTAATATAATAACAATAAAAAATTAATTTGAGAAAAAAACAAAAAGAAAAAAAAAATGAACAAAACTATTTGTCGTGCAGGATAAATGTGGTTCATAAAAATATCACTTTACAAAAAGGAGAATAAAAAACTTGAGAAAACGTAGATGAAAAAATAACACGTGTACTATGGGAATAATTTTAATATAGAGTGAATGTAAGTAAATCGAAAGATAGATAAATAAAAGAGATAATAAGTGAAGTATTAATGAATAAAATAGAGAGACAAATAATATATTAAAAAAATATATTAAAATTGATGTAATTAAATAAACCCATATCATATTTCTTTATGTGAGTTTTTATGTTATGAAATATATAAACATAAATGGATAATGAGAAAACTTGTTTCAATATAATAATTATAAAAAAATAAAATGTGGTTAAAAAAGAAAAAGAAAAAGAAGACAGGAGTTGGACCGCTTCCTATGGTTTATAAAAAAATTACTTTACTGAAATGAGAATAGATATGAATGAATAATAGGAGAAACTATTTTAATATAATAACAAAAAAATTAAAGTGTGATAAAAAATAAAAAAAAAGTATGAGCAGGAATGTCTCCCGTGAACGATACCCGTTATTTATAAAAAAAAGCACATTTGTAATGAAACTGATTAATAGGGTCAAATAATGATAGAAAATATATTAATATAATAACAAAACATAGAAAATTAAAAGTGAGATAAATAGGAATTTTAATATAGATTAAATAGATAAATAGAATAGATGAGTGGGATAATAAATGAAACATTAATGAATCAAATAGAAAGATAAATGATATATTGAAATATCATGTGAAAAGTAATGTAAATCAACACATTTATTGTATTCCTTAATGTGAGTTTTTATATAATGAAACAGATAAACATGAATAAATAATGAGAAAAATTATTTTAATATAATAATAAAAAAAATTAAAGTATGGAAAAAAGAAAAAAATGTAGGATCAAAACAGCTTTATGTGGAAGATACTCATGGTTTATAAAATATCACTTTTATAATGAAACAAAATAATATGAACGAATAATGAGAGAAAATATTTTAATATAATAATAATAATAATAATAATAATAATAATAATAAATTGTGAAAAGAAACAAAAAGAAAAAGAAAACAATAGGAGCAAGACTGCCTCTCGTGAAGGATAAATTTGGTTTACAAAAAGAAAACTTTATGAAAAAGAGAATTAAAAATTTTGAAAAAAAAAAAAAAAGGTACATGTAAAGGGTATATGTAATTTATAAAGTCATTACCAACGATGTATATGAATCGGTCCAACGTAAATGTACAACCCGATAAAAAACCCAATATTAAAAATGTGACACCCTTCTAGCCCAATTCTTATATAATCAACGAAGCGGAAGATTTAGGAAAATAACGAATCACATTGGGTAAAAAGGTTCACATTTCAACTCAATTAAAACCTCAATTCTTTTCAAAGTCAACTTATTCAAAATAGAAGTTGGAGTCAAAAGGTTTTCAATGTAAATAAAATATTGCTACCTCAAAAGTTAACAGTAAAACATCCTTCTTAGCCTTATAAGACACTTAAAACCGTTTACACAATCTCTCCAAAATAGAAATATAAAATAAAACTCTCACTACTAAGCCATGATGTCACATGTATAAGAACAACACCCATCAACTCAATACTCGGCACCTGAGGTGTCATCGTCATCACCTGTAAATAATAACCACAGATAGAAACGGTGAGGAAAAGAACAACACTCATACATACACATTGTAACATCCTAAATTTTATTAAGTAAAATATTAATTAAATTAAATAAACAAGTAAATGATATAATTAATTAAATAGATGAATAAATAATAAGATTAATATTATTATTAGTTTTATCCATAAAGCTACTTCATTTAAAAAAAAAAAGAAGATAAGGGGGTTGAGAGTGGGCCCAAGCCCAATTAGGCATTCTAGTAATGAGGGGTTATCAGTTCACCCTAATCATTATTCGTATAATCGTCAGAGAGCGAAAGGCTAAGGAGGGGAGAAACCAAGTCTCAAGAGGAGGTTGCTGCAGAGTGATCATCAAGAATCAAGAAAGAGTCTCTCTTGCTGTTCGATCTTCACTTCAAGGTACGGTGGAGGAAAGGGTGCTGCTTGTATGTGCATGTGAGAGTGCTTGGGTAGTGAGGGCAACCATAAGACCCTCTAAGAATTCTAAATTTGAGAACCTATCTGTGAATCATATGTTGTGTGTTTCGAATGTGTTTGATTTGATGTATGCATGTGATAACCCTGATGAATTGGGTGATGATAGCGATGATAGTGAAAAAGGGTTAAATAAGGGTTTAGAGATGATGAACCATAATTGATTAGATGTTAAATTTATTGTAATTCGTAGGGGTGATTGAGGATTTTAGTGAATTTAATCGGTAAAAACGAGTATAATTAAATTAGGAACTTGAGGATTTGAGTAAGGATTGAAGAAGAGGGTAGAGGAAAGTCATTCTCGTTTTTACACAGAGCAGCGACTGTAAAACAGCGACTGCAGATTCGTTCATCGTTGGATCGGGCTGAAATTTTGACAGCTGGTTCGGAAAGTCTGGTTCGTCATTATGAACGGTTGGATCGTCGATACGAAGTCTGGGTTGGGAGATATTTAGTTCGCACTAGAGGAAAATCATTCCCGTTTTTACACAGAGCAGCGACTGTAAAACAGCGACTGTTGATTCGTTTACCGTTGGATCGGGCTGAAATTTTGACAGCTGGTTCGGAACATCTGGTTCTTCCTTATGAACAGTTGGATCGTCGATACTAAGTCTGGGTTGAGAGATATTTAGTTCGCACTGTAACTGTATATTTGGGGTTTTATTGATGAAATTAAATTGGATGCATAGAGTGTATTAATTGTGATATGAGTATTGTGATGTGAATATCTTATGTGATATCCTATGTTTATACATTGATTGTGATGTGAGTGTGATGATATGAATATCTCATGTGATGTTAGATGTTTATAATATTGAGATGTATGATGATGATGTATTGATGTATTGAGTTTATGATGATGATGTATTGATGTATTGAGTTCATGATGATGATGTATTGATGTATTGAGTTCATGATGATGATGTATTGATGTATTGAGTTATTGAGTTTATGATGATGAGGTATGAGATGTGTGATGATGATATATTGAGGTATTGAGTGTATGAGGTATGAGGTGTATAATGATTATATTTTGATGCATTGAGCATATAATGTGTGTTGTGATAATGATGATATAATGATGCATTGAACATGCGATGAGTGTTATGATCATGATGATGGTGATTAACGATGTTGATGATGATTTGGTGTGCATAATGATCAGTGAATATGCAATGTGATTGATGATGATTGGGTGTGCATAATGATTGGTGAATATGCCATGTGATTGATGATGTTTTGGTGTGCATAATATGCAATGTGACTAATGATGATTGGTGTTATTATGATGATAATGATATTTGGTGATAATTATGATGATTTTGGATGATGATGAATGATGTTAATTATAATGATTGATGATGATGATGTTGGTGTTGTACCTGAGTATAACTTGGGGAGGTGAGTAGTGTACCTGAGTATAACTCGGGGAGGTGATAATGATGATGATGATTTAATTAACCTTATGTTGTAAATGATGCTTGAGTATATATATGATGTTGTACCTGAGATACACAAGCCCAGTGAGGGGTGGGGTGTAACCCAGGGAGGTGATTGTACTTGAGATACACAAGCCCAGTGAAGGGTGGGGTGAAACTCAGGGAGGTGATTGTACTTGAGATACACAAGCCTAGTCAGGGGTGGGGTGTAACTCAGGGAGGTGATTGTACTTGAGATACACAAGCCCAGTGAGGGGTGGGGTGTAACTCAGTGATTGTACTTGGGATACACAAGCCCAATTAGGGGTGAAGTGTAGCTCAGGGAGGTGAATGTTGTACCTGAGTGTAACTCAGGGAGGTGAGTATTGATTATGTTGGTGAATGTTGTACCTGAGTGTAATTCAGGGAGGTGAGTATTGATTATGTTGGTGATTATGGTACCTGAGTGTAACTCAGGGAGGTGAGTATTGATTGTGTTGGTGATTATGGTACCTGAGTGTAACTCAGGGAGGTGGTGATTATGGTACCTGAGTGTAACTCAGGGAGGTGAGTATTGATTATGTTGGTGATTATGGTACCTGAGTGTAACTCAGGGAGGTGAGTATTGATTATGTAATTGAATATGGTACCTGAGGTGTACAAGCCTAGAGTGGGTGAAGTACAACTAAGGGAGGTGCATGATGGTGATGATGATATGATGAATATGATGAATATGATGAAATGATGATATTGATGATTGTGATGAGTATGATGATAATGATGAGTATGATGATTATGATGAGTATGATGATTATGATGAATATGATGAGTATGATGATATTGATGATAAAGATGAGTATGATGATATGATGATAATGATGATTGTGATGATAATGGGGATTATGATGATTGTGGTGATATTGATGATGTTGTTGGTGTATATGATGATGATGATGATTATGTTTTACATTTGATATTAGAATAAGTTATATGATGATGTTGTTTACATGAGGGTGGGGATAGGGTAATCTCCTATGTGTATGTATGAGTGATGTTCTTTTCCTCACCGTTTCTATTTGTGGTTATTATTTACAGGTGATGACGATGGCACCTCAGATGCCGAGTATTGAGTTGATGGGTGTCGTTCTGATACATGTGACATCAGGGCTTAGTAGTGGGAGTTTTATTTTATATTTCTATTTTGGAGAGATTGTGTAAACGGTTTTAAGTGTCTTATAAGGCTAAGAATGATGTTTTACTGTTAACTTTTGAGGTAGCAATATTTTATTTACTTTGAAAACCTTTTGACTCCAACTTCTATTTTGAATAAGTTGACTTTGAAAAGAATTGAGGTTTTAATTGAGTTGAAATGTGAACCTTTTTACCCAATGTGATTCGTTATTTTCCTAAGTCTTCCGCTTCGTTGATTATATAAGAGTTAGGGTAGAAGGGTGTCACACACATAGGAGATTACCCTATCCTCACCCTCATGTAAACAACATCATCATATAACTTATTCTAATATCAAATGTAAAGCATAATCATCATCATCATATACACCAACAACATCATCAATATCACCACAATTATCGTAATCCGCATTATCATCACAATCATCATTATCATCATATCATCATACTCATCTTTATCATCAATATCATCATACTCATCATATTCATCATAATCATCATACTCATCATATTCATCATAATCATCATATCATCATACTCATTATTATCGTCAATATCATCATACTCATCACAATCATCAATATCATCATTTCATCATAATCATCATATCATCATCACCATCATGCACCTCCCTTAGTTGTACTTCACCCACTCTAGGCTTGTACACCTCAGGTACCATATTCAATTACATAATCAATACTCACCTCCCTGAGTTACACTCAAGTACCATAATCACCAACACAATCAATACTCACCTCCCTGAGTTACACTCAGATACCATAATCACCAACATAATCAATACTCACCTCCCTGAGTTACACTCAGGTACCATAATCACCAACACAATCAATACTCACCTCTTGAGTTACACTCAGGTACCATAATCACCAACATAATCAATACTCACCTCCCTAAGTTACACTCAGGTACAACATTCACCAACATAATCAATACTCACCTCCCTGAGTTACACTCAGGTACAACATTCACCTCCCTGAGCTATACTTCACCCCTTATTGGGCTTGTGTATCCCAAGTACAATCACCTCCCTGAGTTACTCCCCACCCCTCACTGGGCTTGTGTATCTCAAGTACAATCACCTCCCTGAGTTACACCCCACCCCTCACTGGGCTTGTGTATCTCAGGTACAACATCATATATATACTCAAGCATCATTTACAACATAAGGTTAATTAAATCATCATCACCATTATCACCTCCCCGAGTTATACTCAGGTACACTATTCACCTCCCCGAGTTATACTCAGGTACAACACCAACATCATCATCATCATCACTCATTCTCATCATGGTTCATCATAAATATTACCACTCATCATCATCATCAATCATTATAATTAACACCATTCATCATCTTCCAAAATCATCATAATTATCACCAAATATCATTATCATCATAATAACACCAATCATCATTAGTCACATTGCATGTTATGCACACCAAAACATCATCAATCACATGGCATATTCACCAATCATTATGCACACCCAATCATCATCAATCACATTGCATATTTACTGATCATTATGCACACCAAATCATCATCAACATCATTAATCACCATCATCATGATCATAACACTCATTGCATGTTCAATGCATCATTATATCATCATTATCACAACACACATTATATGCTCAATGCATCAATATATAATCATTATACACCTCATACCTCATACACTCAATACCTCAATATATCATCATCACACATCTCATACCTCATCATCATAAACTCAATACCTCAATACATCATCATCATGAACTCAATACATCAATACATCATCATCATGAACTCAATACATCAACACATCATCATCATAAACTCAATACATCAATACATCATCATCATACATCTCAATATTATAAACATCTAACATCACATGGGATATTCATATCATCACACTCACATCACAATCAATGTATAAACATAGGATATCACATAAGATATTCACATCACAATACTTATATCACAATTAATACACTCTATGCATCCAATTTAATTTCATCAATAAAAACCCCAAATATATAGCTACAGTGCGAACTAAATATCTCCCAAACCAGACTTAGTATCGACAATCCAACCGTTCATAAGGAAGAACTAGATGTTCCGGACAAGCTATCAAAATTTCAGCCCGATCCAACGGTGAACGAATCAGCAGTCGCTGTTTTACAGTCGCTGCTCTGTGTAAAAACGAGAATGATTTTCCTCTAGTTCGAACTAAATATCTCCCAACCCAGACTTCGTATTGATGATCTAACCGTTCATAATGACGAACCGAACGTTCCGAACCAGCTGTCAAAATTTCAGCCCGATCCAACGGTGAACGGATTTGCAGTCGCTGTTTTACAGTCGCTGCTCTGTGTAAAAACGGGAATGACTTTCCTCTACCCTCTTCTTCAATCCCTACTCAAATCCTCAAGTGTCTAATTCAATTAAACTCGTTTTTACCGATTAAATTCACTGAAATCATCAATCATCCCTATGAATTACAATAAATTTAACATCTAATCAATTATCCTCGCTACCATCACCCAATTCATCAAGGTCATCACATGCATACATCAAATCAAACACATTCCAAACACACAATATATGATTCACAGATAAGTTCTCAAATATAGAATTCTTAGAGGGTCTTATGGTTGCTCTCACTACCCAAGCACTCTCACATGCACATACAAGCAGCACCCTTTCCCCACCGTACCTTGAAGTGGTGATCGAACAACAAGAAAGACTCTTTCTTGATTCTTGATGATAACTTTGCAGCAACCTCCTCTTGAGTCTTGGTTTATCCCCTCCTTAGCGTTTCGTTCTCTGACGATTATACGAATAAGGATTAGGGTGAACTGATAACCCCTCCTTACTAGAATGCCTAATTGGGTCTGGGCCCACTCTCAACCCCCTTATCTTCTCTCTTTTTTTAAATGAAGTAGCTTTATGGATAAATTTTAATTAATTATATCCTTTACTTATTTATTTAATTTAATTAATATTTTACTTAATAAAATTTAGGATGTTACAAAAAAAGTTAATGACCCATAATTGGCTTTGAGAATAGATATGAATGAATAATGGGAGAAACTATTTTAATATAATAAAAAAAATTAAAGTGTGATAAAAAAGAAAAAAGAAAATAGTATGAGCATGAATGTCTCTCGTGAAAGATACCCGTGATTTATAAAAAAAAAATCACATTTGTAATGAAATAGATTAATGGGGTCAAATAATGAGAGAAAATATATTAATATAATAACAAAAAATAGAAAATTAAAAGTGAGATAAATAGGAATTTTAATATAGATTAAATAGATAAATAGAATAGATGAGTGAGATAATAAATGAAACATTAATGAATCAAATAAAAAGATAAATGATATATTGAAATATCATGTGAAAAGTAATGTAAATCAACACATTTATTGTATTTCTTAATGTGAGTTTTTATATAATGAAACAGATAAACATGAATAAATAATGAGAGAAATTATTTTAATATAATAATAAAAAGAAAATTAAAGTATGAAAAAAATGTAGGATCAAAACAGCTTCACGTGGAGGATACTCATGGTTTATAAAATATCACTTTTATAATGAAACAAAATAATATGAACGAATAATGAGAGAAAATGTCTTAATATAATAATAATAATGATAAAAATTGTGAAAAGAAACAAAAAGAAAAAGAAAATAATAGGAGCAAGACTGTCTCCCGTGAAAGATAAATGTGATTTATAAAAACACAACTTTATAAAAAAGAGAATTAAAAATTTTGAAAAAAATAAAAAAAAGGTACATGTAAAGGGTACATGTAATTTATAAAGTCATTACCAATAATGTATATGAATCGGTCCAACGTAAATGTACAACCCGATAAAAAAACCCAATATTATAAAAGTTAATGACCCGCAATTGGCTTTGAGACTCACTCACACAGGGCCCAAAGTAAATAGTCAAGCATAACTTTGCCAAAAAATCTACAATGTAATGAACAGTGAAAGAAATATTCTAGAAAGTAGAAACACAAGGCCCAAAGTAAATAGTCAAGCCCAGCTTTGCCAAAAATATCTACAATGTAATGAACAGTGAAAAAAAATTCTAGAATGTAATAGTATAGATATATTATATAAAACTTTCTCTTTTTTTAATAAAATTTAAATTTCTAAACATTAATGGATACCCGTGGATACCCACACGGATACTCATTAATTTTAGCGGGTATGGATACGAGTAATGTACTCCATTGCAGGGATTCTCAAACTGGAAGAGGATATGAGGAGGAGGAGGAGACGACGTCGTTGCAACAACTGAAGATCAAGAGCGTGCTAGAATTTTGGTCGTTTAGCGAGGATGTCGATGAGGTTTTGACTACAATAATGAAGTTCTAGTGGCTCTCGTAGAGGCTTAAAGCGTTGAGATCCAATGACCAATCAATGAAATCCGACGAAGGAACTTTGAATTTCCCTGAGGATAAGGAGAAGTTGGAGATAGTTTGTTCTTTGTAGGGTTTTCAATATTGTGAAAATGACGGTGGCGATGAAGGGCGACGATTACTCCCTAATAGGGATCCCTCTGTCGAAATACTACGAGGAGGAGCGACAACAACAATGGTGTTGCTCCTACCATCGTGCGTCGTTCACAACCTTGTTCCACCACCACCGCGTCATCGCGAGCTCACTAGAGGGCAGAGGCCCTAAGTCGTGCCTAGAGCTGTCAAAGTGAGCCAACTCGACTCACTTGGGTTGGCTCACAGTGGGTTAGGCTAAAAGTGAGCCGAGTCAGGTTGGCTCACTTTTCTGGTGAGCTGAAAAAATACCAACCCGGCTCACCTCACCACGGGTTGGTGGGTTAATTGGGTTGACTCACCTCATTTAAAAAATTATAAAAATAATAAAAAAGGTCAAATAATAGAAAAATTATAAAAGTTAAAAAAGTGAGTCAACTCACCTCAACTTGGATTGAACCCACTTTGACTCACAAGTTAAGTGAGTTAACCCAAAAAAATGTGAGCATAATTTTTACTATCCCAACCCACCAGTGAGTCATGTTGGGTTGGATTGGCTCACTGAGCTCAACCCACATTGAGAGCTCTCTAGTCATGCCTTCTCCTTCTCTTTCTCCTCGTCATGTTATGCTAAATGAAACGAGGAAAAGGAACGCTACAGTTTCAGGGGAGGAAGAAATAGGGAGAGTTAATTTAGGAAATGTGAAAATATAAAAGGGTAGTGTGAAAAATAAAAAGGGTGGTGTGAATAGAAATTCTCTACCGATTGAAAAGCATAAGCCTAACCCAAAATTAGTATAGTTTTCTAGACACCTTTTTAAAAAGCCTAACGGGTTAGCTTGCAAAGAAATCTAAAATAAGAAAAGACCTCATTCAACAAACAGGGGGTCCAATTAGTATTTTCGACTGCTCATTATGTATATGTATAGTTATTAATAATACGCTCACTATGTCGAAATCTTTTTATGATGTTTTTTGGATACAAAAAAATTAGGGTGAGGGGATGGTACCCCAGTTCAAGACAGAGAAAGCCTCTGGGCTTTTTGAGCACTTACAGAGGTACTTACATTTTACCTCACCCCAAGGGGACGAGTGGGGGTTCGAACCTGCGACATGTCAGATACGAAACCCTGTCTTGCTCCACTCGACCAACCCCTTGAGTTTTTTTTATGATGTTTGCTTTCTTAAGAAAAATTTATTATTAAATAATTATATTAATTACACTATTCTACAATTCAACTGTAAAGGTTTCTTAATTATTATCATTTTTAAGAAGAGTTAAAAGAGAAAAAAAAACATTTTCTTTATATTGTCCAATCTCATCAAATAGGATTTTTATACAAAATGAAAAAGCCCAAAAATAAAAAAAGGTTTTGCACCTAAGGCCATCTCCATCCCAGCAACTCTAAAAAATTTCTTAAACCAATATTTTATAATTCTTCACATTTTTCTATATTATTATATTTTTTTTATTATTTTAAGCAACTCATATCACTTTTTATCTCCAACCCATAAACTCTCATAAATTTTTAAAATGGACCCCACAATCTATCTCACAATATTATTTTCTAATATTTAATAGATAAAAAAGTAATAAAAAATTAATTGGACCCACCTTTATTATTTAGATCCAGTATCTACAGTTAGATACCGGATGCAAAAATCTCTTCTTCTCCAATGCTAAAGATCTCGCACTGAAAGTATTTTTTCTGACACAAATTGGTGTAGCAACTCCATTGGAGTTGCCCTAATAACACTGACAAAAAATAACACCGCATAAATAATGTAGGGCTCTGTAAAAAGCCCCGCCCATTCGGGCCGGCATCAAAAGCCTTTAAATTTTTAATCAAAAAAGCCTTTAAATTAAAATGTAGGTTAATGTCTTTATTTTTTCAATCTGAATAACTCCTAAATATTTTAGTTCAGCCCAATAAAATTTATAACACATAAAAACTCACAAAAGGCCGAAAAGAAAACTTTAAACACTACCCTAAAAGCTCAAATAATTCTTTGACAAAAAAAAATTCTATGTCATTTTAACTCAATCCACAAAAGTAGGTAACTCACATTGGACCAGGTCGAGTGAAGCCAGGTAATTCGAATTGATAACTCTATCAATGAACCAAATGAATATTCACAAATGCCCACAATTATTAGAATAATTGTCCATTAAATAAATATTGACATGGATGCGGGCAATTACATGTAAGATTTTGTGGGGATTAATGCAAGTGTAGGTAATTTAGTTTTTTTTTTTTTTTATGAGTAGGTAGTATAAATACTTAACTCACCTCATTTGCACACACATTATTACTGAATTAATTAAAATATGATCGATAATACATATATGTATCTATGTGTATATTGACCAAACAGTAGTTGGTCGTAGTGGAAGTGGTTTGTGAATCCCTAAGGACTTTACTTGCAAGGTTAGGGGTTCGAATCCCGGAATTGCCATTCTTGGGAGTGTTTTACCTAAGCACCACCCCAGGCCCGATAGTTAAACCCACATCTATGCCTATGAAGGATTCCCGGTCAAAGACAAAAAAAAAAATCTGTGTATATTGTTGTAACATTTACTTAATAATTAATAATTAAACTGGTATTTTAACACATGCAATGTATGAAAAAAATTTATATCATTATATAATTAAATATATGTTTTAAATATATAACTTTTAAAAAGTAAATAAATAAATTAAAATCTGAAGTATGTGTTGAATTTAAAATGAATAATTTAAATTTAAAATGTATTGTATTAGGAATTTAATATAATTGTTTATATTAAAAGAAACTTATTTTAAATTTAAATCATTAATTAATAAAAATCAATATTTTCAATCATATTATTTAACCAGCAATATTTTATGTAATTTTAAATTTATCTTATATTTTTATATAGTTTAAATTTTAATATACTAATGAGTTATTATAAGTTCAAATATTTAAATTTGGACATTTGTTACTATAAATATTAATTAAGAAATATATATTATTAAATGATAATGATAAGAATTTGAATTTACATGACAAAAGATTTAATATAAAAAGGGTTAAAGATGAAGTTGATTGAACGTCTCTAGAAGGGGGGGTTAAATAGAGACTTGAAAATTTTCGTTCCTGAAAATTTAAGATCAATCTGAGCTTAACTCTTAAGACTAAGCTTGGAATCTCATATTAATGCTTTAAGACTAGTCTCACATAAGTTCAGTTAGATGAAGTATGTATGGATAAGATAAAGCTTGATTAATCGGATATTGCTTGATTATTTACTACATATATTATTAAGATTGATTCTACTCAATTATGCTTAGACATGTAAGTTAAATAAAGAGCATGGATGAGAAGAGATACACTCAGACTTATCATGGTTCACCCATACCTTGGGCTACGTCGAGTCCTCATAACCTTGTGACACCTCTTAACTTGGTTGGGACAAGGTGAGATTTGGATAAGATTGAGGTTTTCTAGCTTAGATAACGTACAAGGTACGAATACACAGTATGTTTAGTTGGATACAATCACTCTTTTGGAGCTAAGATTTACAATTAAAGAAAAAAGATGATTGAAGGATGGATGCTGATTGTGGTTGAGTAACTCAGACACAGATTTTGCAAAGTTCTAGCAGAGTCTCTCACAGTTCAACAATAATGGACTTCTTTTATAGACTCTTCAATGGCCGTTGTAGGAGAGAGAATGTTGTACTTTAATTTCTTCATTCAAATGGTCACATGTGTCAGTTGATTGTGTTGACTTAACTTTGCGTCTGAGTCTTAGTCTTAGCTTTCCAATATGAGGTACAAGTCTGATCGAGTCTCAGTCTTAGCTTCCTAATCTGAAGTACAAGTCTGGGTCTAAGTCTTATGTTGTCATCGTCTTGTTCTTATGCATATGAGTTTTTTTTTTTTTTATTTTGCATTTGGATTTGTTTTGCCTTGATTTTTGAACGTAAGATTTCTCCAATCTTACATACTTTAAAAGTGCAATAGGCTTTGTTGAATCTTAACTTGAGACTTATGCAAGGACTCGTGTCTTATTGCTTGTAATCTATAATTCAAAGACTAAGAGATGCACATCTTCAACACACAGCTAGTAACACACATGAATCTTAGATAAAGCAATAGGTATTACATACTTAAAGGGTTTGTTGTCATTAAAACACCTAAAGAGAGTTTGTCTTAACAAAAGATTATAATCATAACTATTTAGATTTCATGATATCAGTTTTTTTAAGTGATTGAAAAAGATTTGAGGGAATATTAAAAAATCTTTGCAAAGAAAGTGCGCAAAATTAAAGACACTTTCAAATGAAAACAGTGAGAATCAAAAGTGACATGCGACTTTATAGTTAAAAGAGTGAATATTTCACTTTTTCAGAATAAGTTCTCAAAAATATTAAATAAAGAGTTGATTTTACATTGTATTTAATACTCTTATTGTGATTTTCAAATGAATAACCTTATTATGTTATATTTTAATTTAATAAAATATTTTTTAAATATTTTTGTAATTAGGTTTGAATGGTCTTTGAATAATTTTTTGTACTAAATTATAATTATTTTTAATCAATGTTTTTTTTATTGGTCTATTGATTTCTCATAATTAACTAAATAAAGACTATGGGTGTTCATAGGACGGATTTTGCTTGTCCCTATAACCCGATCCCAATTTTTTATCGGACCCGAACCCGTCCATAAACCCAAAGAGACTCGAGAATGTTCGGGTCCAAGTAAGACTGGGTCTGAGTAGGTCAGGACCGGGTCGACCTGATATATAAGCTAAATATAATAATGAAATGATCATATATCAATGTTCAAAAGAAAATAGTTCATACAGTTAGTAAATATATTGCATACAATAGAATTCCTTTTAATGTATGCAATATTTTTTACTTTTTTTAAAGTTTGGGACAGTACTAAAACAAGGATAACATTATATCATTATACAACTTTACGTATAGAATATATTTTTAAAGGTAGATAGATGAAACTTAGACTCAAAAATCCTATTTAAAAGGAAAAAAAGGTTAGGACTCTACATAATTGAAAATTAAAATATAAGTAATATATATATATATATTATAGAGTTAAATATGTTTTTGGCTCCTGAAAATATGGTGAAATTTGGTTTTGGTCCCTCATTTATTTTTTCATCGGTTTTGGTCTTCCATTTTTTAAAATCACATGTTTTAGTCCTCCTTATTAACTGTACTCTATTAAATCACTTTCCCAGCTCCACTGCAAATTTTTTCAGGTAAAAATTACCAAGAAATTTCTTGCGATTTTTTCTCTAGAAAATTCATGTGTAGTAAATTTTAAAAAAAAACTACAAATTTTTTTACATACAAATGTTGGAATAATTTTTTTTTGTTTTGTTGTAGAAAAATCTATAGTAAATTTCCTGAAAATTTTAGAATCTGAACAAAATTTCCTTTGAATTTTGAAATCTGTAGGAAAATTCGAAGGAAAATCCATAGAAATTAAAATATACAAGAAATATCGTTACGTCATTACTTAGCGAAATATAACTATCGACGAGTACTAAAATCATGTGATTTTAAAAAATAGAGGACAAAAACCAATGAAAAAAAATAAATGACAGACCAAAATCAAATTTTGCTATATGTTGAGGGACTATAAACATATTTAAACCTAAATATTATATTTATATATAAAGGACAGACCGGGTAACTCTGAAGATTCGAACTCGTCCTCAACCCCCAACAAATAAGACCCGATGAAACCCAATTTGGTTTTATTATTTCTCATAGGATAGGAACAGACCCGACTCAGAGGACTGGTTGAGACGAGTTAAATGGACAAATCGGGTCTTAAACACCCTTAATAAAAACGAATCTATGTACAAGTTTTTCGAGGCACTACCCCTTAATTTAAAATTTTTAAATCCATCAACTAAAGTGTGAGTAAAGTACGTGGGTAGTGGATTAATTAGGGTATGATTTATCGAAGTCATTGCTCACTTATATGGGTATAAAATAAGTATGGGTACTTTTTTCAATAAGCAGCTAGTTATACTTTATTTTATAAACAATGAAAATTTGATTATTTTAATATTATGTTAAATTTTAATTACTCAAATTTATTATATTTAATGTTTATTATTTTATTTAACTTTCACTTAGTATAAATAAATTATTAGATGAATTTAATCATTTTATTTATATTAGCTGAGTGTTTAAACTACTGGATATCATGTGTTTCTAGTAATACAATTGATTATTTATGTAATAAAATACTTTTTATTAATATGCATTTCTTATTATTTTGACACGAATTTCTGCCCATTTATTTTCATTTAATTCAAAAGGCTAAAGTTTAATCACTAAACCTCCTACTCTCTTTTTCCTTTGATAGTGGTTAATTAGAAGACACCCTTGCATCCATGTAGAAATCTATCATTTATTATTTTTAGAATATTAAATATCTACTAAACATATTTAGAAATTTTATTTAAAAGTAATATTCATGATAATAGAATTCCCGAAAATATTATTTCTAGAAATATGATTTAAAACCTTAAAACAAACCCCCATATGTAAAAATTAATGTGAGAGAAAGAAAAAAATAAAAAAAAATATGAAGAATGTTATAAGTGTCCTTTATAGACATAAATCTTGAACAGCTCGCTCTCCTTCTGTCTCACTCTCTCATCCCATGTAAAGATGAGGTCAAGAGGGATAGCATTGAAGCTAAACTATATATCATCCCCCTCTCCCCTTGTTTGTTTTTTTTTTTTTTTTTTTATTTCCCCTGATTTTCGCATCCTCTATTAGCTCTCAATTGGGTCTAAGCATTCTGCATATCTCCCTGTGTCTCATATTGTGGATATTACTTATTATCAAGTTAATATAACGAAACAGAATTGAAGAAAATTTATTAAACATACATTGCTTCTTTGAAACTAAAATTAATTTATAAACGAAAGTGTTAGCTAGATTTATTCCAGTTCATTACAACTAAAATTATATTTCAGTTATTGGGATCAAATTTCAATTTCACCATTTATATTATTTCAATTTAGTTATACATGAATACGGAAATATCCATTCTCTTTAAGTAATTAACATAAAATTAAATCACAAAAATAAAGATTTGGGGTAGTTTTAGTAAGATTTGATGAGAATTGAGAGATGTTGTCCGAAGCTTGTGCACTAAAGATATTTCAGTGATTTGAGTAGAAAACCGTGAAAAATCAAAGAAGATGGACATTTGGGGACTCTCAGAGCATATTATAAAAGATATTGGAGGTCTAAAAAGTAAAAGAAAAGAGAAACCTTTTATCATTCTGATGGCGTCACTCACATCTTTCTACCAACTCACGTGCATGCAACCATAAAAACCAAACAAATTATGTAATAACACACATACATACATTTATCCTCATTTTTATGAATAATTGTAATTGGTTATATACAGGTGTGTAACTCAGCAGACAAATTCCTAAACGACTAAAATTATATTGCTATTTTAAACAAGAAAACTAATCTCTTTCTTTACATAATTATATCATAATTCTCGAAATTAGAAAAAAAGTGAATGTAGATATTTGTTTAGCAATTTTTAAAAATTATTTTCTATTTTTTAAAACAGAAAATTGAAAAATTTGTTTGACAAAAAGTTTTTAAAAATTATTTTAAAAAGTGAAATTATTTTTTAATTTTTAAAAACTAAAATTATGCAACTATTTTTAGATCTTTTAAAAAATTATTATTTAGTTTTTGGGTTAGAAATGTTGTATATAAATCATTTTATTTATAAAAAATATTTTTAAAAATAAATAATTTTTAAAAATTAAAAAATAAAACTGAATCAAATACCTCTCTGTTTTCAGGAGCAGCCGAACAAGCCAAGTATATATATTTATTGGGTGCATATATAGATTGAATATATTAAAATTTAAGACCTTTAAAAATTTTAAAATTGTTGATATGTACTAATTAAATGAGAATCATATATCTTTTTGCAGCCTATATAATATATAATAAGATTAGATTGATTAAATAAAAAGAAAGATAAAGTATAGCTAGAGAGTATATATATGTGTGTGTATACGTTAGGGGGTTGATGAGTTTGGTTTAGTGATATGGTCATGCATGGAAGCATTTCCCAATGAGAGAATCGAATCAGTACTCTCTCCCTCTTCTTTCTTTTTGCTTTCACAGCTTGTTGCAGCCTTCTTTACCATTCCCCAAGAAAAATGGTGGGTGATTTCTATTAGTTTTAACATTATTTCCTTTCTTTAATTTTAATTTAATTTGTTTTGGGGTTTTCATGGCTATATGTTTTCCTTTCCCTCTTTGCTATAGCTAATTACTCTTTCTTTCTTTCTCACACACATAGAGAGAAGGAAAAAAAAAAAAAAAAGAAAGAAAGAAAGGGGTGAGAGAATATGTGATAATGAGGAAGGAAAAGAACATGACAGCGAAAAAGCCATATCAGTGTAACGAAAGAAAAAGAAAAGATGGTCAAAATTTGAACCTCGAAGACTTCTCTTCCATCATCATCAACTTCGACTATCTTTATCGAAACTCTACCAAGTTTTGCTCCTTTCTTTGATTTTTGAACTATTCCTTCAATTCCAATCAACATTTAGTCATCAATGAGAATGAGAATCGCACTAAATGGCATCCTAGTGCAATAATTTGAACCAAGGACGTTCCTTGAAGTAATGGCCTGGCCATGCAACTTTTACTTTAACTTCGCCTACGTCTTGGAGCTACCTAGCTATACACAATTTTACCCTCTACTAGACTAGCTAGCTAGATCTTCACTCTCTGACATGCACGAGTGATCCTCATTATTTTCATCATATAATATAAAATATTTCCCAAAATCTTAATTATCATCATCACTAAAATTATATATATGCGTTAATTCTTCATATATATTTTATGCTTGGGATAAAGGGCAGTTCTTGAAACATGAATTACTATTTGGGACCACTTTAAAGAGTAGGATTAATAGCTTAATATTGCTAAACTGTCATTTTTAATTTTTTTTAATCATAGCTAATCTCTATTATTATGAGCAATCATATATTCGGGGCTTAGTCATATTTAAGGCTGCTCACTTCTCCTTAACAGTGTGTTTATTGAGGATCAAGCTTGGGAACTCTTCCCACAATTTCAACCTGCATTAATTGTCAACTGAGGCACAACTCTTTGCTAATCTAACATCTATCCATACATATATAACTCTCCAACATCATAATTTATAAATGAGTTTTTCTAACATGTTCAACCCTTGCACAGGATAAGAAAACAAAATAGGAAATGTTTTATTGGAAATTGCAACTACCACAATATTCAATGCATTGGTAATATTAAAAGTTGCAATTTCCAATAAAACCTTTCCACTTTTATTTTCTTATCCTGTGCAAGGTTGCACAGATTAGAAAAACCATTTATAAATCCCTTTATTTTTCTATATAACTTCCTTAGGTTTCATGACTTTATACATTGGGAAATGGGCACACACATCTAAAATTGATTTAATTAGGTTGGTAACATTATATAAAGATTCCATGTCGACCTTGATCATTGATTAGCTAGGTTATTAATTAGATGGAGTGGAAATAGAGTACGTACAAGATTTGATTTAGGTAGGCAGGTAGCTAATTAGACCCGATCGATGTTAACATAAAGATATAATATTGGAAAAAAGAATATTAGACAATAAGGTTATGTGATATATTAAATAATCCTTTTGACTTATCGCCAAAAGAAATTAAGTCCCAAGTACAAAAGAGGAATATTCAAAATTGGAAAAAGCAGCACCGATTTTTACCATATAGTTTGTGAAGACCCCTTATAAGTTCTGAAAGTATAATATTGAAAGTGAGACATGACACCTCCTTGGCAATGGAATTATTTTTGAATATATGAGAATAAGCTGGGCCACAACGCACTGGGGTCAACAATCTCTGATCTTAAGGTTTTTCCTTGGAGTGTGAGGAATATTCATTTTGTCTGGTCATAAACAAAGAATTTCGTTCCTTCTTATCCAAATCCCTCATTGATCAACAACATCAAGACCATGCGTTGATCGTAAGGTTACAATTTTATTGTGATCCTTTACCCCGCCACTTCTCACTATATATAAATGTCATGAGGGTCCAATTAATACATATCCACAGTCAAAAAGGTCTTTTGTTATCATTTATGGACTACAAGATTTAAAAGATAGGGCATGGGCTTTGCGGTGTTTAGAGGTAACAATGCATGCTAATTTGCTTTATGTGGGGACAAAAAAGTGCAGCTTGACAAAGTTGAACAAATTAATTAACCCATAACAGACTTAATAATGTCCATAATCATTTTTTATTTTTTTACGTGAATGATGAATATGCGAGATTGCCTCATATACATAAGGTACTTTTCTTTCTCTTTGAAATATATATAAATAAGTTAGTAATAATTAGTGATAATATAATAATGCATTTTAGCACTTGACATTACTTTATATTTTTAATTTTTATCAAAATTACGTTGCAAACATGAATCCATATCAATGTTATTAATAATATGTCTGATTTTTCCCTAAATCTATAAGTGTGGATCCATATATCAACACTACTTTTATTGTGTTAGAAATACGAATTTATCATATTTTAACACTAAATAAGATACTTTCAGATTTATGTTTGTAATATGATTTTGTTGAAATCAAACATACAGTTAGCATAATATAAAACTGTATTCATATTTGTAATGTGATTTTAATGAAAGCTGATATACCCTTAAAAAATGTTATTGTCAATTATCATATATAGTCATAATTAATTAATTTAGCATATATGGTGGGTGACTTGGGAAAATGGTTTTACCCTTTTTCCAAATATAGTTTTTGATGATATCACGCATTGGGTTGAATCCATAAAGAAGAAGGCCCCTTACCCTACCATGCTTGACTGGCTACTTGGATCTGTTCCGAATTTCGAGGCCTTAATTGGCAGTATATAAACCACCCTCAACCTCTGCACTCTGCACTCACTCTCCTAATTCCAACTTGTGGAGTTACCAGTAGTCCAGTACTTCCACTCAACTCTGTCAGTACCTTCAATTTCAGTGGTAAATATATCAATATTCCCTCCTCTTCCCCTCTTTTCTTTTCTCATTGTCTTTCCCATGCATACGTTATATATATAATAGTTGAAAATAAATTAACTCTATTTTGTATGTGCATATATATATATATTTTGGAAACTGTGAAGTGAAAATGAGCAGACCAGGAGATTGGAACTGCAGGACATGCAACCACCTCAACTTCCAGAGAAGAGAATCCTGCCAGCGATGTGGGGAACCAAGAACTGCATCTGACTACGGTGGCGGCTTTGGTGGAAGAGGCTCTTCCTCCTTTCCCTTCACCACCGGCCCGGACGTCCGTCCCGGTGACTGGTACTGCACCGTTGGAAACTGTGGAGCCCACAACTTCGCTAGCCGCTCAAGCTGCTTCAAGTGTGGTGCCCCCAAGGAGGACTCCTCCGGCGCTGGAGGATTTGACGCTGACATCCCCCGAATGAGACCCTTTGGCTTCGGCGGAGGCGGAGGCGGCAGCTCTGCCCGCTCCGGATGGAAATCCGGTGACTGGATATGCACCAGGTAACTTTACTCAAAATCACGTTACAAATATGCAGTATTAATTTAGTTTAACTTATGTTTGATTCGTAACTATATTTAAAGTCAAATTTAAATTTTTAACAGTAATATTGAAAACCTGAATTTACCATGTTTCAACTGTGAAGTAATGCTGCTTTTAATTGTGTTCCAAGTTTGTAATTTTGAGTGAAAATAAATATGTTGTATCTCTCTCTTTTTTTTATTTATCATTTCTCAGTGCAGGTACATGCGGGTGCACCATATTTCTACCTTTATTATTAGTAGGATAATAATAATAATTTTTTTTTAAAAAAAGGAAAAAGTGTGAGTAAATAAAACGTAACAGGAATGGTTTGATTGTTAAAATGTGCAGGTCTGGATGCAACGAGCATAACTTCGCTAATAGAATGGAGTGTTACCGATGCAGTGCACCGAGGGACTCAAGTACTGGCAGGTCTCCCTATTCATCATCGTAGATCGACTTAATTAATTAATTTCTCAATGTGGTAATTAATTAATCGTCATCATTTATATTCTAATTCTAATTAATTAATTTCATCATGCTGGTTACATTACATATATAAATAAATGCACTGATACTCTCTTTTTTGGTTATTTTCATCAGGTTTGGTGTCTAAATCCAAGAAGAGAATTGAGAGAGAGGGTGGCTATCCCTATTTCGTAGTGATAGTTACTTTTTTTGGTCTCTACCGATCGATATGTTACTTTTTCTTCACCTCATGCGCGCGGATATTTATTTTTGCTTCTTTGATTTTCTTCTTCTTCTTCCTGCAGCTAGCTAGGAAGCTTTATTAGGTGAATTATGATTTTGAGTTTCGTTGGCGCTGAGTGTTTCTGGTACATGTGACTCAGCAGCTTCTCTTTTTTGTTTTTTAAGTATGATCAACAATTTAATATCAGTGTTTTGAGATGGGGCTAGCTTCTAAGCTCTCACTATATGATTTCGTGCAAATTAAAGGTGTTCCTTTTATGAATCTAATTGATCTCCGAGATGTGTTCAGAAAAGATGCTCTCTCTGCCCTCTCTTTTCTTCTCTTCTCTCAGAGCTAGCTACACAAATACATACATACACATAGCTTTACGTGGTCCAAGGAATATATATATATATATATATATATATATATATCCGCAAAGCATCTATTTTATATATGGACCACTATGGGATAAATTAACCATCACAAAAAAGTTTACAAATAATGTAAGCGTACTTCAACATATATTTTGCTTTTATTTTAATTTGGTTCTATATGGAGAATTGAATATGCGAGATCAATCATCTATAAATATTATACGTTGAAAACTTTAGTTCCATTTCCCTAAACGGTTATAGCTAGCTAGCAATGGCATGCATTTTAATTAATATTGTTCATTTACAGGAAAATTTATGTAAATTTTACTTCTTTTCGATCCCTATATGCAAAAATGTTAAGGAAAAATAGAAAATGAGAGAGTAAGTTCAGTAATACGTTTTACTTATTTTATTATTATAAATAAAATGTTTAAAGTATTCGTGAAACTAAACTAGTTAAAAGTAATTATGTAAAGTCGGCCATCTTTAGAAAAATATTCAAATAATAAAATATATGGTAACATGAAAAATATTTGACTTTAAAAATTGAGTTCCTGTTTTTCATATTCATATTTCTTATACCTCTTTTTATATATCTCATTTTTTTATTTCTTTTTTCATTTTCTACCAAATATTTCACTCTTTTTTCCTTTTTTTTTTTTCTTTTCCCTACATCTTCCAAGTTAAAAAAAAATACCATGTGTCAAAAACTAACTTCTCCTTTAAACACAATGATATATGTCACATTATATGTTTGATTTGACGTGAAAAGGTAACCAAACTTAAGTTCACATTATCAACACAATTATTTATAACCTTATAAATTTGCGTTTATTGCATTCCAATACTAAATCAAGTATACATAGTTGATGAGTTTATAAATAAATCATATAAAAAAATGTACAAATAACATTGTTACAAAATTATTGGATAATGATAGGTAAACACTCATAAGGTGACAATATTTACACCCTGAGTGAGTGAAAAAAAAGAATAGAGATAAGCAATAGATGCAATAATTGATGTGATATTATAATAAGAAGAGAGAGATTAGGGATGTTAAATTGATATTTTTTTTAAAAAAAATAGATGCCTATATATCATTATATTGTTGAAATTTATTACTAGGTATGGTCCTATTTAGGAACTCATTTTTGTTTAAAACCTTAAAATAGTGTAAAAAGCATGTGAAAAAAATTTCATTTTTAAGTAAATTCTAATAGGACTTAGAAGACCGCAATAATTATTATTGTTGTTGTTTAATAAATGAGTTTATGTAAAATATTCCAATATCAATAATTGAGCTAATTAAGGCTCATGGGCGATGGACAAGTTCTCTGCTAGTGTTGTGCATGCAGGAATGATTGCAAGATAGGGCCCATATGAGCTAAGCAATGACATGTGCTTATGTTCTACTACGTACGTGCTTGTATAAAATTACAACATATTAAGCAGCAAGACCACAAACTTGTTTAGATTAAAAAGAATGCTTGGAAACACATTTATATCTTCATATTCAACAGGATGAAAACATGTTTAGATTATTGTATCAATCTATTTGACTAGATTAAAATTAACTTTTCATATAAACTTATGTAAACATGATAAATTATGATTTTTATATTGAATTAAAAAATTTGCACTAAATTTTATTACAAACTTTAAGATAATAATTTTTAGACATAATTCATATTACTTCCCATGCACTTTTAGTCATAATCAATTTTGTAAAATTAAAAAAAAATTCAAAACTAATTTTATAATGCTCATCCAAAAACACCATAAGATTTATAAGTAATGGAACCGAACTGTGTGTGCGTATAAAGCAAAGCGGGTGACAAGCTAAATCTACAAAGAATTGTACGTGATTCAGCTGATAAGGAGCTGTTCCAGCTTAATCTCAGTGGTCTCAAGTCCTGACTATGCAGTCATGTTAAATACTCGGAGATGGAGTTTTACCGCTCATAGAGATCTTATCCGGTTTAAACAAAATTGTCTCTCATAGAGGATACATATGATCTTGAAAAATAAAAATTAACTGGATGACTTAGATTTAAGCTCAAATCTACGGTGCCTCTATCATATTTTTTTTAATGCTTGACCAAGCAGACAACTAAACTCAGGTAGGAAGGGAGCAAACTTGACTTTTTGCTAAGTTGAATCATTTTTTATATAAAAAATAAAAAATTGCTATTGAAGTTAAAGTTTGTTTCCATTACCATAATACCATGCTAATAAATTTTCATAAAATTAATTAAACTATTTTAATTTATTCTACATTAAAGTATTTAATGTATGACTTATATCTCAATTTTATTGATAGAAAATCTTTTTGTTAAGAGCTATATTTATTTATTTATATTACTCTCATTTTCCATCAGATCCATCAGAAATAGCTTAAAGTTCATTTTTTCCCGAAAAATAAAATAAAATAAAATAAAAAATTCCATGTTAAGATCCTCATAAAGGCATTTATAAGAGCTTTTATAATGCTTATCTCTTGTTAATTATAAATAATATATCAATTTTCCTTATTGATCAATGGAGGAGGTTCAATCACTTTGCTTAATGAAAATCAAGTTTCCTAGTTTCTAATCAAGAATGACTAGAATTTTTAAAGTATTAATTGACATAGGATTCCAAAACTTTACAAGCTTATGATACGTTTCATGGGTTTCCCCATTGACCTCCTGGGTTACGTTTAAGAACAACATTCATTGGTCAAAAGTAGCCACAACTTCATTAGTGTCTGCTACTACACTCCATTATATAGCTTTTAACAAGATTCTTTAAAATCACTTTAGTCTAAGCTTTATGTTACTTCTCATATGCTTTGTTCAATCATGTGCTTTAGTGAAGTACCTCCCGCTCGCTTACTCAATCATGTGCTTTGGGGTTCCAACTAAGCAATTGGGTTTGAGCCATTTTCAGTACATTACATATTCCCCATCATAATAATTTGGGCGTGGGAAGGGAGTTGCATGCACGCATTACATGAAAGCTTAAATCAAAATCATATGCCGAGGAATTAACAATCAATCCCTGTGAAATTTAATTATGTTTTTTTTTTAATTTTTAGTCCCTTAAATATAGTCGAGATTTTATTTTAGTATATGAAACTCAAAATTAATAGTGTTAGTTCCTCAAAAAATGAAAATACGCCTTTTGATCATTATCAATACAAATTCATAGTTAATTCTTAGCAAACGTACTCTTCAGCAAAATTTTACAGTATGAACTAAATTTGTGTATTTTTAATTTTTGAAAAATTAAAACATCAGTTTTAATTAAATTGTAGGGACTAAAACTAAATCTTGACTATATTTTAAGTACTGTAAAAACATATTTAACTCATATTTAAATTATAATTAACATTTAAGGGGTATGCTTTTTTCTTATTATTTAAGTTTTTGAGAATTAATAATTAATTATAATTTCTCACCAAAAATGGTTTGCATGCAGATGCTCTTTATAGTTAAGTGCTTTTCTTTCTATTGGGTGAGTGTTTGTGTGTGAGTTTTGTCTGTTTCATGGCAATCTAACAAAGACAAGACCTACGAAAGACCCTTGCTCATGAAAGCATAACAAAAACATCTTTAATCATGAGGATTTATAATGTCAGATGGGTCCCAAATACCATCAAAACTAAACCAGCTCGCCTATAAACCCTATACTGTGGTAGTCAAGGTTAGCAAAAACAAGAGGACTTTTTATCCAATTCAATGCACGAAAAAAATGAGATACACTTTCAAAAGCTTTAGTTTCTCTTTTCCTTTCTTTTCAACCCAAGCAAGCATGTTTAAAGGTTTCCTTTTTCTTCCTTCAAAATAAATGGTTTTAGCTTTGGTTTACAGGTCAAACTCACTATCTCTCTCAAAGTTATACATATATTTAATTGATTTATATGTATGTATGTGCTACGTGAGAGAAATTATATATAGCTAGACTGTAATTTACTATATCAATAAACTTTTCTTCATACTTAAACATCACAAGATTGTCGGCCTGTTTATTTTAAATTTTAAAAATATAAAACCATAGTTTTGCAAATTGATTTTAAATTATTTTCGTCCAACGTATTTCGTAAATTGTGTATCACTCATCTCAATCATTAATTTTCAGAATCAATTCTACTCAACTGTAAACCAAACGGACATATCTCTCATAAAGCATGCATGTGTTTTTAATTTAGTTAGAAAATAAGATAAAAATTAACAATGAAACAGGGGTCAATCAATCTATCTAGAGTCGATCCTTAAAAAAGTGTTTCATGGTGAATAATTCATATACAATCATGGATTAATATAAAATACATGGACAATTCATATTTATATGGTAATGTTGGTAAGTTATAAGTCTTTAAAATCCATACCCTTCGCCTACTAAAATATATATATATATGCTAAGAAAGCATATTCTAGGAGGACGTACTTTAACCTATAAGTACATTAATTATTTTACTTTTATATTTTTATTTAATGATTTGTTATCATTGAAATCTAAATAATTTATTACCTAAAAAATCTATATAATTTAAGATCAATTAAAAATTAGTCAAAATAAACCAAAGGCTAAACAAAAAGAACACAACCTTAATTACCCAGTTGAGAGTCACAATATTAGACATGGTTGAGGGAATGGAGGTAAACTACCGATTAAACACCAGCAAACCCACAAATGATAATAACAGTGCAGTATCACGATGGGCTATTTCCGATGATAAGGAGGACAATTACATGTGGGCTAGGTCCGTGATAGCTTCGATAGAAATGCTTAGGTGCAGCACACTAGAAATCAAATGGTGGTGACCTTCGAATAGGGGCTGTGGTAACAAAGATGAGTTTTTTAGTGACAATGTGAAGTTCTATGATGGGTATCTTGTGCCCAAAATGAGTATTCATTCAAGTCCCACATCGAGATGATCAAATCCTCTCCATTTACTGGATGTGTGTTGAGTCTCAAGACTTAAAAGTCTAAGACACTTCAACACTTAGTTTTGATGGTTATATATAAAATTAATTAAATTCAGAACTTTATGCGTAATTAAAATTTTCAAAGTTATGTTATTTTAGAGACCTTTTGAAGAAAGTATGTCTAAAGTCAATGTAAGATATGAAGTTGGTCAAGTTCTGAAGACTTAAGTTCTGAAGATCAAGGACCTGTCTGAAATGAGAATGGTTCAGACGACGGTCCCCATATGAAGACGAAGTCTGTCTAAAGTACAAGGGCATCTGACGTGGAAAGTCAAAGCCAGTACACAAGGCAACTTTTTGGCTACGATTCAAAATAGAAGCATAAAAGGAGAAATGCTGCTCTTCAGCAGCCGCAGAAGTCAGAACTGTGCTGCAACCTAGTACAGTGACAGTGGATGTGTCTCAACGGGATAAAACACATTTAATGCTATCTCACAACGAACTTCTCAACGACATTCTTCAAGCTGAATGAAGCCTATAAATACTAGAAATCTCCTGAAGCTGTCGCCAGTTGTCGCAACCGGGGCCACGACTGGTCGGCGAGCCGAGAATAATGAACATAATGGAGTCGCCACCAATTTATTTAGTTTGAGGAAATTGGAAAACCCGAAAATGATTTTAAATTGAAAACCAGTCTGCGAACAAGAAATCTAAATTCGGGAGTCGATTATGTGTAGGGAAGGTGTTAGCACCCTACAACATTCATTAAAAATGGTTACCTTTAATTAATTGTGCTAAATTGATTAACTTTAAAATATTTATTTTACTCCTAAAAAGGAAAATTTATTTATATTCTTTAAATTAAATAATAGTGGGAAAATTTGATTTAAAATGAATGGGACAAAAAATTTGAAAATTTTATTTTGGCTCGATGGGGAAATCCCGCTCCTACGTATCCCTAGGTGCAATGAGAATTCAAAGCCACGTAATTCTGAAAATGTGTTTGAGAAAATGTTGATTTTAAATTTTGAAGAGATAAAGAATTGATTTGGAAAACAAATGGTCATACAATGAACATTTAATTCAAGTGACATTAATGATAGAAATGTTATTCATTAACATCTTTAATTATTAAAATTAGGGGTGTTCATGGGTTTGAGCAACCCGAGCAACCCCTCGGGTTCTACCCGACCCGAATTGGTGGGTTCGGATTGGTCGGGTTCTCGGGTAGACCCGGCCCGAGGAAAAAGGAACCGAAGGTGAATTATTCCGGCAACAAGTTTGGGTTTTACTTACCTGTGTAACCCTACCCGAACCGAGGTGACATATGTGGAAAAAATTGTTTTTTTCTGGCCCAGGCAGTGGCGGATCTTGAACAAAATGTTTGAGGGAGCCAAAATAATTTTTTGACATATAAATTAAATATAATTAATTTTTTATAAATTTGAGACTTTACTTTAGAAAGTGAGACACTCGTTCACCTCATTTTTCCTTTTAATAACTTTTCACATTTTCTCTAACATCATTTCATGATAAACTCCACATACAATTTTTAAGAGTGATATTATCCCTTTCAATCTTGAATGCCAACCTTTTCTCTTTACTCGATCTCTCTTCCTATTTGAATTTTATACTAATAAATGCTAATTTTTTTATTTTAAAGATATTAATTTATTATAAATAAAATTTTCATTACGTAGGTTAATATACTAGTATTATATTATGTTTTCTCAATCCAACTATTAAATAATGTAGTATTGACATATTGAACAAGCACACTAAGTTTTAGAGATTTCAAACATTCATAAGTAAATAATCTTATAGTCACTTATATTTTAAGAAGTATATTATACATTAAAATAAATTTATTTGATGAAGTGTTAATTAGTTTTTGAATGAGTTATGATTAATATATACCTTATTTATCTTACATCTTCTTTTCCACCTCCATTTTCTTTCTACCTGTCTTTTCCTTATAGATCATACCATTCATCCCATCTCTAAATTTTCGCTTATTCCTCCATTTATTTTTAGGTGTATCCACCTCAACACGTATACACCAATATAAAATTTAAGGGTAAAATATGTTTTTCGTCCTTGACTTTTAAAACATTTGTTTTATATCCCTATACTTTTAAAACACTTTAACCATAGTCCTCGACGTTAATTAATTCTGTTAAGTTAATGATGAATTCAATTGTTTAATAATTGAACTTAGCTTTTACATGGATTAAATAAGACTCAAAACTAAAGTCAGTAACTTAATAGAGCTAATTTATGTTAGGAACTATGATTAATGTGTATAAAAGGTATGGGGATATAAAACATGTTTTAAAAGTTTAAGACGAAGACCAAAGTTAAACAAATAAATAAGACCGAAAAACATATTTTACCCAAAATTTAATACTTATATATATACCTAAAAATATTTTTCAAAAAATTTGGGGGAGCCATGTCCCAACAAAGGTCCGCCTCTGGGCCCAGGCCCAGTATATACGCGAGACAACTTCATTAATTACCCATTCTCATTTTATTTCCTTCCTAATCCCATTTCAATTTCACATTTAGTCATTTACTCTACCCGAGCCCTAGCCCCCCCACCCACCCTCCTTCTTCATTCACATTTCCTTCCTCCCTTCTGTGTCGGTTCCCTTCAGCCTCGCCATGACGTCGTGTCGCCGTCAAAATCCCACCTCCGTTCCCTTCAGCCTTCACCGTCAAAATCCCACCTTCGTTCCCTTCAGCCTTCAGCCGCACCGGTTCTCCCTCATCCGCGCCTGTTCTCCTCCTCCCTCAGTCGCGCCGGTCTTGGTAAGTTGTCTTCGCCAATCTCCCTCTCCCTTAGCTAAGCTTGCTTGATTTTCTGAATGTATGAATCTGTTCAAATTGTTCAATGTTGGTTGATGAACATAAACAGTAAACCCTAGCTATGATTTATATTGAAATGTATTTTGATCATGTTATTTTCATGCTGAGTTTTCTGGAGAAGTTATTTGAAATCCAATCTTTGTGAGTTGTGTGATATTTTCTTTCAATTTCAGACTATTAGCTTTTTCTTGATTGTTCTGGGATATTACACCGATAATGTTTAGTCTCTGTTTTAGATTTTTTTAACTTTGTTATGCCTGAATTGATGAATGTGAATTTAAATTGGTATTCTCTGACTTGACTTGATAATTGATATGTTGAATTGAATTGGTTGTTGTTTTTTGTTTAGATTAGTTGTTTATTTTTGGATTATGATTTTAATTCAATTGTTTATTCTCTCTAATTCATGCAACAAGAAATGGGAACTGTTGGGACTGGGACAAATGAGACTCAAGTGACGAGCACTCCCACTCCAATCACTAGGAGTACTTCTACTCCACGAAATCCAATGACTATTGATGATGTGCAACAACCAAGTGAAGCTCCCCCACAATCTGTTGAAGCTCCAACACAAGATGTTCCATCTACACAAGAGACAAAGACAGGTAAAAAAGAAAATCTAGTAGACTTACTTATACTGCTTGGGAACATTTTAAAAGAGAGGGTGATAAGGCTGCCTATAATTATTGTGGAAAGGAGTATGCATGCAATAGTGTTAATCATGGAACTACTAATTTGCTTAAACATCTTAAGGTTTGTCCTAAAAATCCCCATAGGGAGCATGATAAGAAACAGAAAACCAGTGTACTTGATAAGCAAGCTGAGGATGATACTACTGTTTCTCTTAAGCTTGCTGAATTCAAACAAGATTTGTGTAGAGATGAGCTTGCTAGGATGATTGTGACGGATGAGCTTCCTTTTAAGTTGGTGCATGAAGTTTTGCAATGCCCAACTTGCTACGTAGAGTCTCGAATATGTCCTTTCCAACATCTTTGTGAACATGTCCGCCGGTTGTTCCTTTGTCCAGATCTTCATAGGCATGACTTCACTTGATTGAACCTGCTCCCGTACAAAATAACAATCCATCTCCACATGTTTAGTTCTCTCGTGAAAAATTGGGTTTATAGCAATGTGTAGGGCCGCTTGATTGTCGCAAAACAAGGTTGTGGCTTCCTGTTGTGGCGTTTCTAGTTCTTTTAGTAGCCATCTGAGCCATATTACTTCACTAACAGTGACTGCCATGGATCTGTACTCTGCTTCTGCTGAGGACTTAGCTACCACAATTTGTCGTTTTGTCCTCCATGAAATGGGTGATCCTCCTAGGGTGACTAGATAACCTTGTACGACCTTCTAGTGAAAAGACATCCTCCCCAGTTTGCATTGCAATAAGCTTCAAGCTTTAGTTCTCCATCACTTGAGAGTAATATACCCAGGCCTGGTGTTAATTTCAAATACCTTATCACCCTTTCAACAACATCCATGTGTACTTGCTTTGGCGCCTCAGTAAACTGGCACAAAGTATTGACTGCGTATGTGATATCCGACCTTGTCACTGTAAGATACAACAAACGCCCACCAATCTTCTATACCTTGTTACATCAGCCTCTGCACTATTTTCATCTGCATGTAGGTTGCAATTATGCTCCATTGGGAATTTGCTTGATTTGCACCCTTGCATCCCCGTTTCCTTTAGTATATCCAACACGTATTCTCATTGGCTAAGCACCAAACCTTGAGATGACTTTGCTACCTCTATACCCAGAAAATACTTTAATGGCCCTCAAATTCTTGATGTTGAACATTTCATCTAAATAGTTTTTCACCCACTGCATTATTTTCTTTTCATTACATGCTATTATCACATCATCCACATATGTTAATGCAAAAATGAATACTTCATCTCTCTTGTAAATAAACATTGAATAATCTGCCCTGGATTTCCTGAAACCAATGTTGCTCAAAGCATTGGTGAACTTCCGATACCAATTTCTAGATGCTTGATGTAACCCATATAATGATTTTCTTAACCTGCAGACCCTTGTCTCTTCCTTCTTTGCGAAGCCTTGAAGTGTCTTCATGTAAACCTCTTCACTCAGATCTCCATGCAAGAATGCATTATTCACGTCAAGTTGGTGAACCTCCCATCCTTTCTTGGCTGCAATCGCCAATAAACATCTCACTATCACCAATTTTGCTATCGGAGCGAAAGTTTCATGAAAATCTATTCCCTCAACTTGAGTGAATCCTCTTGCCACAAGTCTTGCCTTATAACGTTCCACTTCACCATTCGGCAGGGCCGGCCCAATGTTTATAGGGGCCTAAAGTGAATTTTATAATGAGACCTTTTTTTATTCTTCAATATAATATATTAATGTATGTTTGTTTGAATAATTTTTTTAAAAAATATAATTATCTATTTAAATAAATAAACCTACTCACATTGACACAATAGAATCTAATCAAGTAAACTGACATGCTTATTTATATATATTTACTAAAGGATAAATATCTACACTCAACAAAAAAGAGAGACCGTGTGAATAAGAGAAAATATGTATTGTAACGTTCTAATTCCTAAACCCAAGAATAATGCCTGTTAGGAGCATATTCCTGAATTCCCGAAATTATTTCGTGCATTATGAATATCAGTCAATCGTGCATATTCGCTTAGGTCGTCCAACAATTACTTAAGCTTAATGTAAATACATTCATATAGTCAATGAGTACATCAATAGTAGCTCAAATGCAACATAATCAGTCTCTATAGGCATAATGGGATACTCTTGTACATGTGTCATAGAATGCTAAAAACATCCCTAGGGCATCACATGTACCAGGATATCCCGTCAAAAGAATGCATCAACAATGCCTAAACGAAAAAAAATCTAAGTTCATCAAATAAATAGGCCAACATAGCCACAAGGAAGTCTTGCAACTCCAGTCAAGCACCGGGTTAAGAACCCTGCACATCTAAAGAATCCACAAAGCGTGTGGTGAGACTAAGTCCCAATGAGAGTGGTCATGCAAACATTGTAGGTATACAAGCAAATGCAATTGCATAGCAGAATATATACATATACACATATACATGGCATTATTCCTCAACCAGCATCATCAATTTCATAATAATTGCAACACAAGCCTCTTGGTGATTTACCTATCACCATGGGGTTTTTCTCATATAACCTGTAGTCAGAACTGAGCTCAGTTTGTACAAGGAATGTCTTCCCTATATCCTTTTCCTCCTATCTGAATTAACAATCAAGGTTCCTTTTACTCTTACATATTTCCTCAAGGCTTAAGAGCCCAAAATTCCTCTCATACCAAGGTATGCAAAATGATCATAATGTAAGAGTCATTCAACATTTATACACACATTTCTATTCATGTATTATGTAGTTTCAACAATACCAAATCAAAGCATCCAAGTTCCTAAAGCCTTAGTGTGAAAAGACTAGGGTTTGCACCCTTTAACATTCCTTATGCATTATCACACATTTTTTCTTTGCTTCATTTCCTCTCTCTAACCTCTCTCTAGAATGGGAGAAAAACCATTAAATGCCCCTCATGATAATGCCCTGAGTGAGTTTTTAAAAAAATTGACTCGTGCATTCTCCCTCAAGCGAGGATTTATCGCTTGAGCGAGAAAATTAAGAAATGTTGTTTTCGGGTTCTCGCTCAAGCGAGAGGCCTCTCGCTTGAACAAGAATGCTCCAGAGAGTACCCCTCTTTGGATGATTCTCTCTTGAGCGAGGCCCTTCTTGCTCAAGTGAAAATCTTCCAGAAAGCACCATTTTCCTCCCCCGTTTCTCGCTCAAGCGAGAATATCAGAAGCCAAATTCCTCATTTTTATCAGTTTTCTCGCTTATGCGAGCCCATTCTCGCTTATCCTAGTTCATTTTAATAAAAAACATTGTTCTATACCCATTTCTTACAAAACTGATTTACAAAATTGGGATGTTACATGTATTATCAATAAAGCACCATCAGAAGAAAAAAGACACACAAAAAAAGATAAATAAAGTAAGTGATGATACAAATCAATGTTAAAAAGGGATAAAATCAATTATTAATAATTATTATTTATGAGAATAGAGAAAGTCGTGATAAAATAGGGCCTTTTAAAAAAAAAGTCAATTACTCTTAATAATTTAATATGACTTACTAAGCAAATATTAACTTATTTCTTAAAAAAATATTAATAGTAAATAAGATATTTTTTAAGGGCCTAAAATAAGGGTATTTTTGGGGTCTAAAGCGGGGGCTTTACCCGCGGGCTTTACCCGCTTTAGGGTTGGGCTGGCCCTGCCATTCTGCTTGTACTTCACCTTGTATACCCATTTTGAGTCGATGGTATTCTTCCCAGGAGGAAGATGTTCCAAGGTCCATGTTCCGTTCTTTTCTAATGCTTCTATCTCCTTCTTCATTGCCACTCTCTAACACTTATGCTTTACTGCTTGAAAAAAGTTCTTTGGCTCATCACGAGAGGAAATGGCTGCCAGAAGTGCTTTGTGTGAACTGAAACTTTATCAAGGAGAGGCCAGTTGTTCTACAGCCTGGCGAGTTTGATGATTTCTCTGAGTAGATTATTAGGCGACGTTGGAGGCGCGTTGTCGAGTCGGCCTGATACTTTGACCCAGAGGTGGTGAGAGAGTTCTATGCCAACACCATTAGAGACCATGGTGTTGATGTACACAGACGGTCATATGTGCGAGGCCGGTGGGTTACCTATGATCGCGATGCGATCAACACCTTTCTAGAGCGTCCTGGACCTGATGACGAGGGGATGATGCCTTGTCAGTTTCACACACTGATGGAGAAGGTAGGCCTCAACGGAAACGACCCCCTGAACACTACGACTGCTGAGCAGCTGTGCTTGAGGGGGCGTACCTTTGAGAGGAACGCCTACAGACAGACAACCGGGATCTACAAGCATGACATGCAGGCCATTACTAGGATGTGGACAGTGTTGGTGCTGGCCAACATTCTGCCCACCAACCATGTTTCAGACATCATCATGCCTATAGCACACCTCATCTACTGCATTCTGACCAAGCTTGATATCGACATTGCTATTATGATATCGCATAAGATATCCATGTTTATATCTTCAGTAGGGCGACGGAGTGCCCAGTCCAGGATCAGCTTAGGTTTTCCTGCTCTCATCACTGCACTTTGCCGATCTAGGGGAGTTGAGGTGTCCGCCACTGAGCACATCAAGACCCCTATGACTAAGGGGTACATTGAGGCGAACTGTATCCCTGAGGAGGATGAGGAGGAGCAGCAACCACCACCACAGCAGCAGCCACCACCACTAGCAGAGACACACATCCTGTTCTAGGCCCAGCACATCATCTCCCAGAACTCCACTCTCCATAGAGCACTGGTCCACCTACATGATTACCGCTACCAGACCAAGCCATATCCTTACCTAGGCATGCACCCTGATCAGTTCAGAGAGTATTTACAGTGGCCTGGGGACATGCCTATTCCACCGGGAGAGGGATGAGCAGCTGCAGATGGAGCAGATGCTGAGGAGCATGATGACATGGATGATAGGGATTGATTCGGTGTTTTTCTTTTCTTTTTCTTTTCTTTTATTATTTTTTATTTCTTTTATTATTCTGGATCTGTACTGTATATACAGCACTAGTGACACATCATCTTTATGCAATGCAACATTTTCAGGGTCTTTTTTTTTTTTTCTTTTTTGATAGTTATTTTTTTTCATATTTAGGACTTTAGAAATAGGGACTCAAGGAATTAATATCAAAATCTCAAAACTAGGCAGTCTAAATAACTGAATTAGGAAAGAAATAGGAATTTTGTGATTGAATCCATAATCAGTTAGAATTATGATATTATCCAGGAAAATATATTAGGGTAGTTAATTAATTTCAATAAGTGATTTCATCAAGGAAATTAGCCAAAAAGCCGGTGAGTTGTGAGACCAAACACTTAATATGAGAGTTTTCAATCGCTGCTTGTCAACTGCTATTGCTTGAGTTTTGGATTTTATTCTGCACATGAAAAATATAGAAGTGATAAAGGCAAATTTTGTGATTATAAATTATTTACTCAGTGCCAAAAAGCCAACCCATTAAAAATTTTTCCAATTTTTTTGGTAACCCATTTGAGCTTTAATGTTTCTTTTATTATGCACCCCAGCCAAAATTAATGTCTATATCATGTCCCTTACACACTTGGGATAGAGAGCAAAGGTACAGTCTCATAAAATGGGAGAATTGGTTGGTTACTTGAAAGTGAAGAATTGCAAAGAGCAGGCACAAGAAAGCAAAGTGAGTCACTCCCTCAAAAATGAAAAAGAAAAACAAAAAGTAAATAAAAAAGGGAGTGAAACACCAATCAAAAAGAAGAGGCCAGCTGCATAATGCAAATCAAGAATGAAGTGGAGAATGGAGAAAAGGTTCAAGAAAAAGAAAAATTCAAAGTTGCTCTCTATTCCAGTGTTTCTTTGCATATCTAGAAAAACCATGAGTTCTTGATAGCCCAGCCTCATTACAACCCAAGAAAGACCTTTTGATCCATATTGACTATGTGCATGTCTATTAACGAGAAACGAATATCAATTTTAGTTGTTCAACTGGCATGAAAAATTGAGGGAAATACTTACCTGGGAGCATGAGAGAATTCCTTGATTTATAACTCATTGTTTTGGTTACTATTTCTGAAAAGTTTGAATGTGTTTTTATCCTGTTCTGATTGAGTACTGGTAATATCAATTAATTCTGATTTTCAATCTGATATTTGGAAAGTGACAGCTGCCTAGTAAAGAGGTGATGAAATTATTTCCTTACTTAGTGAGAATCATGACAAGGGATTGAATCCATTTGATTGCAAAAGGTTTTCTTGCTTGAGGACAAGCAAGAAGCTAAGTTGGGGGAATTTGATAAGTGTTAAATATATGATAAATTCCAATATATTTTCAGCACTTATCAAGGACAAAATGTTAGATTTATTCTCCAAATGACCTCTTTTTAGTAATAAATCCATATTTTGTGATTATTTGATTTAAATTTGAATTTGATGCTATTTTGATAAGAAATCTGTTGACTTTGCAAATAAAGAGGGAAGTTTTAAATGAAGAAACAAGATAGCATTTATTTGAAGAAAGAATCTGCAAGATAAGATTCTAAATGGCAGCAGATCAAGATAAAATCAGCAGTTATTTAGATAAAGATTCTGCAGATAAAATTCTCAATTCAAATTCAAATCAAATTGAAGATAGAATCAGCACAAGATCAAGCTAAAAAAGAGGGAAATAAGGAAAACGTAGTGATAAGTGTAACTTAGCGTTATTTTCATATAGTTTTTATTACACTTATCAAGGTTAAAATAGTAATTTGTGTCCCAAAATATCCCTTTTTATTAATATTTATAATAATTGTATTTATTTGATACAAATTTGAATATGATGCTATTTTAAATATAAATTTGCTATTTTATGCAGAATTATAGCAGATTTGGGACAAGAGTGGAAAAAGCATCAGAATGGAGGATATTGCAGATTCAGAAATTAAATAAATAAAGAAAATCATAGAATCCTGCAAAGAATCTTTTCAATTCAAATCCAAGACAGATAAATACAATAATAATTCGGATAAAAGGGATAAGGAAAACCAGATGAGATCAGAAAGGAATCAAGAGGTTAGATCCACAAATCAAGGAAAGCTGCAGCGAGTCACACGCTCCACATGCGCTTAGCGCGCGTGGAGCGCATGAGCAGATTGGCCAGGCTTCATGTGCGCTAAGCGCACATGAAGCGCGTGTCCCTGATTAATGAAGTTGCGCGCAGGTGACGTCAATTAGAAGCTCCTGATTGGTCAAGCTTCACAATAGTGACGTCAATTAATGAAAAGGCAGCCTCTGATTGGATTAAACACTCACCAGTGACATCACAACTTGATCCCTTGAAGGTTTTCCAACTCTATAAATAGAGCCCTTTGCAAAGGTCATAGACACGGTCCTCGGGACCATAAACACTGATACACAGAGAGAGTAGTATAGGATTGAGAAAGGTGACAGATTTCTCAGTGGTTTGTAATGGCTACCATGAGTAGCTAAGCTCTCCAGTAGGATTTGATGTAGTAGATTCAATCCCCTTGTGTATAAGAATTCTCTTTTCTTCTTATTTATGATTCTATGCTTGTAATTTATCGGTATCTTTATGCTGTGTGTAATGCATCGCCTCCGCGTGTGTGCCGGGGTGGTAGGCTAGTGCTCTGGATACAAAAAGTGGAACTCCGGCTAGTATCAGAGTGGGTGAGCATGGAGCTGTTCATGAAGCTTATTCTCGGATTGCTAAAGGTACTCGTTTTAGTCATATCGTAGTATAAGGATTGTATTCTAACGATTGGAGGTTCAGTGAGTGACACACCCCTCCATAGGTGCCTTATATGAAAGTATGGCTAAATCGATAGCGCTGATTGCAAAATACGGGGAATGTTCGGGGTCACCAAATGCCACTTGAATGCCTGTAGAGAATAGCTTTTGGCGTTTAATTACAATGTTATAGGGGAATTTGCAGGTCCGAAGTATTACCAGGCATGCCTTATAATTATTGTAATTAAACAATGCTAAGGTATTTACAAGTACGATCATAAATAAGGTAAAAGGGATTCGAATGCACAAGGGGGGAGATGAAACGAAATCAAATCCTAGTCCTAATTATTATTCGTCTCGTGTGTTTATTTCAGTATTTTATTATTCAGCATTAAATCAACCTTTTTGAAACGTTTTATTGAAAATATAATTACTTTAACTTTACAAGTTAAAACCGCTCCCTGTGGATACGATATCTTACTTACTCTAAAACTACTGGACTATTGGTAAACTTGTCAGGAAAACCCATCACGTAGCATATAAGGATAAGATCAGGAAGAGATCAAGCTAAAAAAAGAGGAAATCAGGAAAGCAGAAATGGTGAGCTGCGCTCCACCTGCGCTGAGCGCAAGAATTAAAATTGCTCTCTGTTTCCTACGCTTCATCTGCGCTGAGCGCAGATTGAAGCGCAGGAATACGGAAGCAGATTTCCAAAAGATTTCCAACAAGATTCCTTCCAGATTTTAGATAGCTTTCCAACTTCTATATAAAGGACCTTTTGCATAGATAAAAAGGAGGCGGCGAAGCAGAGCTGGAGCTAGAGAAAAAGTGTGACAGTTTCTCTAATTGGTTTGTAATGGCTACCATGAGTAGCTAAACTCTCCCATAGGATTGAATGTAGTCGATTCAATCCCCAATTGTATTTGAAGTCTCTTTGTTATTTATGAATCCATGTTTTTATAATATCGGTGTTTTTATTCTGTTCTTAATGCTTAGCTTCCGTCTTTGTGCCGGAGTTATAGGTTGGTTTTATGGGGCGCACTGGAAAGTGGTTTTGTGAAATCAATGGCGAGTTTGGGGGAACCTAGGAATAGGAAACTTGAATTTTGATTGGTGGAAACACTCAAGTTGTCACTGTGGGAACCAGGATGACTTGATAGCTTTTACAAATTAATCTTTAATCCGGGGTAATTTATCACTATGGGAACCAGGGTAAATTATTTCTTAGTATTTCATATTTGTGGGAACCTTTTATGAATAACTTTTATTTGTGCTAAGATATTATAATTGCATATTCATAAATATCATTGGGTTTCAAATACGAAAGGGATGCGATAGACGAAGTTCAATCCTAGTTCCGGTCACCTGCTCAACCATCTCAATTTACTGCTTTTCTTTATTTACTATTGCAAACTTTCAACAAACAACATTCATATTCTCTCACTTGATAGTTGTGACCACTAGGATTTACAATTGAACCATTCACTGTGATACGACAAACCCTTTCACTTACTATTATACTGCTGGATTTTTGGTACGCTTGCCAGAATTTCAACACTCTTCTAAATATGTTGACATGATAGTGGGTGGAATATTAACAAAACCACAGGCTTTTGGCTCTTAATACCATGTAAAATATTGTGCCAAAACACACACGTTGTATTTCTCATTATATTGAACCATATCTATACTATATACAATCCTCTAAGTTTTTAAATAATTTTTTCATTATTCATCCAATTTTTTATTATATTTTATTATTATTTATTATTATTATTATTTTTTGTTATTAAAAGTCGTGTATCTTTTTATTCTAAGTAAAATTGATTAATTTGTAGATATTGATATACATGAGTACAAATATATTTGTTGAGAATGATACTAAGCTTGGATGTGTAACATCCCAAATTTTATTAAATAAAATAAAATTTATAAGAGTAGGGAAAATAAATAAATAATATTAATATTAATTAAAACCATTTAATGAGTAAGAGTTATTTAATAAATATTAATAATAATAGAAATTAGAATATTTATTGAGGAGAGTTATTAATAAGAGATAAATAAATAAATAATAAGAATAATAAATATAATAAGTGGGTTGAGAGTGGGCCTAACCCAATTAAGTATGTATTTAAGGAGGGATTCTCAGTTCACCCTAATCCTTATTCGTATAAATCGTCAGAGAGCGAAAGGCCAAGGAGGAGAGAAACCAAGTCTCAAGAGGAGGGTGCTGAGTAGTAATCATCAAGAACCAAGAAAGAGTCTTCTTTGCTGTTCGATCTCTACTACAAGGTAACGGGGGGAAAATGGTGTTCCTTGTGTGTGCATGTAGGGGTGTTTGGGTAGAGAGGGCAACCATAAGACCCTTTAAGGCTCTAAAATTCGTATGGATGAATGTATAATTAAGAATGAATGATAGAATCCGTTGAATTATGATTGATTGGATGTATATTGATGAATCTTGAGTGGTTTGAATGATAATAATGAGAATAGTGAAAAGGGGTTAAATAAGGGTTTGATGAATTGATGGTATAATCTGTAATTGATTGTTGATTTACGGAGTATTGGATGCTAATAATGATTATGTATGATGTTTAGACGTAAAAGATTGATTAGGGATTGATTGGATGAGTTTAGAGAGGTTGAAATCGTGAATTTTGCGATCTGTTTCGCGGGTAATCGATTACCAGGTGTGGTAATCGATTACCAGAGTGTTCTGGCCAACCCAGAAGCACTGTTGGTTTGCTGGTAATCGATTACGAGGGTGCTGTAATCGATTACCAGAGAGTTTGTTTGCGGGTAATCGATTACAGAGGTGTTGTAATCGATTACCAGAGAGTTTGTTGCGGGTAATCGATTATAGAGGTGTTGTAATCGATTAGCCAGGGTGTGGTAATCGATTACCAGAATGTTCTGGGCAACCCAGAAGCACTGTTGGTTGCTGGTAATCGATTGCGGGGGTGCTGTAATCGATTACCAGAGAGTTTGTTGCGGGTAATCGATTACAGAGGTGTTGTAATCGATTACCAGAGAGTTTGTTTGCGGGTAATCGATTACAGAGGTGTTGTAATCGATTACCAGAGAGTTTGCTTGCGGGTAATCGATTACAAGGGGGTTGTAATCGATTACCAGAGACCTTGTTTGCAGGTAAACGATTACTAGAGGTTGGTATCGATTACCATAGTGGATTTTGAGATCCTAACTGTTTGATGATGATTGATGTTGTTTGAGAGTACTTTATAATGAGTATTGTATTGATTATTAATGATGTTTGATGAGGATTGTGATGCTTATGATGATGTATTATGATGATACTTGATGATGATGATGTTAATGATGTATGATGATGATGTTGATGTTGATGATGATAGTGTATGTCACTTTATGATAATGATGTTGCGGATGATAGTGTATGTTACTTTATGATGATAATGTTGATGGTGATAATAGTGTATGTCACTTTATGATAATGATTTTGAGGATGATAGTGTATGTTACTTATGATGATGATGTTGATGATGATAGTGTATGTCACTTATGATGATGATGTTGATGATGATAGTGTATGTCACTTTATGATGATGATATTAATGATGTATGATGATGATGTTGATGATGATAGTGTATGTCACTTGATTAAAAAGATGATGTTTAATGATAAGTATATTGATGTATGATGATGATGTTACCTAAGTTGTGCGGACCCATAGAGGGGGGTACTACTTAGGAGAGATGCCTTGAGCATATGTGATGAGATCTGGTTTGTGCGGGCCCAAGAGAGGGGCGTTGGGCAGCACTACCGGCCTCTGTGGCGATTAACGGTAGCGTTGTGTGTGGAGCTTACCGGCCTCTGTGGCGATTAACGGTAGCATTGTGTGTGAAGCCTACCGGCCTCTGTGGTGATTTATGGTAGCATGGTGTGTGAAGCCTACCGGCCTCTGTGGTGAATAACGGTAGTGTTGTGTGTGAAGCTTGTCGGCCTCTGTGGTGATTACCCTATGATGAGTATAATGAATAGATGATTGATGTTTTTGATGATGATGAGTATGATGATAGATGATTGATGTTATGATGATAATGAGTATGATGATAGATGAATGATGTTGTGATGATAATGAGTATGATGATATATGAATGACACTATGATGATATATATGATGGATGTATTTACGTGTTATATCGGGTGAATGATAGTATGAGACTTATATGTTGATGTAGATAAATAGTTATATACTGAGTGTTGGGTGATGGTGATCGGTGGTTTACCTGATGTTTTGGTGCTTGTATGTTATATGATGATATTGTGGGTGAGGACATGGTAGCCTCCTACATGTATATATGAGTTAGAGCTCTTTTCCTCACCGTTACTGTTGTTGTTTCAGGTGATGGTGATGACACATTTGGTGTCAAACATGATTAAAGGGTTGTGCTCTGATAGATGTGACATCAGGGTGTACTTGGGAGTCTTTTATTATGTTTCTAATTATGAGCATGTTATGAACTATTTTTTATGCCTTGTACGACAAGTAGGTTGTTTAGTTGTTTTTATTTCTTTGGAGATTTCGCTGCATAATTGTTGGATTATATTGAAGTTTACTTTCTGTAATAAAGTTGTTTTCGAACTCATGGGATTTTAAGTAAGAGTGTTTGTGAACCTTTTTACCCATCGTGGGACAAACTCTTTTCTACATTCAATTTATTAAGCATATAAGAGTATGGGGTAGAAGGGTGTCACAGGATGTGGTAATATAATAAAATGTGTTAATCACTATTCATCCAATTTTTTTATTTTTATTAGTTATTATTATTATTATTATTATTATTATTATTATTATTACTACTTTTTGTTATCAAAAGTCGTTAATCTCTTTTATTCAAAGTAAATTGATTAATTTGTAGATATTGATACATATGAGTACATATATATTTGTTGAGAATGATACTAATGTTTGAATGTGGTAATATAATAAAATGTGTTAATTTATATCAAGTTCATTGTGTATTTTCCTAATATATTATTTTCATTAAAATTGTTTAATGTATATATATTGATACATATGAGTACAAATATATTTGTTGAGTCTATAATTATACAATCCTATAGGTTTTTTTGTATATTTTTCACTATTCATTCTTTTTATTATAATATTTTATTAGTTACTTTACTACTATTAATCTAATATTACTTTTTGTTATCAAAAGTCGTGTCATCTCTTTTATTCAAATTAAAATTGGTTAATTTGTAGATATTGATACACATGAGTACATATATATTTGTTGCAAATGATACTAAAGTTTGGATATGGTAATATAATAAAATGGTTTGATTTACATCAAGTATATTGTGTATTTTTTAATATATGATTTACATTAAAATTGTTTACTTTGTAGACATTGTTACACATGAGTACAAATATATTTTTAGATATTGATACTAAATTTGTAGATATTATTATTATTATTACTTTTCTATTATCGAAAATCGTGTCATCTATTTATTTCAAAGTAAAATCGTTCAATTTGTAGATATTGATACACATGAGTACATATATATTTGTTGAGAATGATACTAAAATTTAGATGTGGTAATATAATAAAATGTGTTGATTTACATCAAATTTATTGTGTATTGTCCTAATATATTATTTTCATTAAAATTATTTAATTTCTAAATATTGATACATATGAGTACATATATATTTGTTGAGTCTATAATTATACAATCCTATAGGTTTTTTTTATATTTTTCACTGTTCAATCTTCTTATTATAATGTTTTATTAGTTACTTTATTACTATTGATACTTTTTGTTATTAAAAGTTGTGTTATCTCTTTTATTCAAATTAAAATTGTTTAATTTATAGATATTAATACACATGAGTACATATATATTTGTTGATAATGATACTAAAGTTTGGATGTGGTAATATAATAAATTGTGTTGATTTATATCAAGTTTATTGTGTATTTTCCTAATATATTATTTACATTAAAATTGTTTAATTTGTAGATATTGTTACACATGAGTACAAATATATTTTTGAGTTTGATACTAAATTTTGAATGTGGTAATATAATAAAATATGTTGATATACAACAAATTTATTGTGTAGTTTCCTAATATATTATTTACATTAACTTTAGTGTAAAATATTCTTCAAATCTATCTATAATTATACAATCATATAGATTTTTATAATATTTTTTTGAGTAAACTAGCAAATTGGTCCATGACTTTTTTAGGGTCATGCAGTTTAGTCCTAAGAAATAGAAAACCCCAATATAGTCTCTGACTTCTGGTTTTTTCTTTCACTATAGGCCAACTATGTGTTTCCCGTTAATTTTTTTTATGATGTGTCACGTTTCGTGACACTGTATCATATTATTTGCCATCGGGGCACAAAAATAACGTCATTGGAGCCGAGACCTTCCAGTGAAAAAGGGAAGGAGAGAGAAAAAGGGAAAATAGGGAAGCACACAATGGTTAGAGTTGAAGTCTTTCAAGCTATAAATTTGACAAAAACCACATGATTTTTGTGCAATATGGACACTATAGTGACAAACAGTGAGACAGAGTGTCACACATCTTAAAAAATTAACGAAAAATATACCGTTGGACTATAGTAAATATAATATGGAGACATCACATCGATGCCACCCTCTGTATTTCAGCAACAGGCGTATTGTCCTTTCTGCTGACTTCTTTCTCCACACGTGCCTCTTCTTCTGAAGATGTTTGACATGATAGTGGTGGAATATTAACAGAACCACATGCTTTTGGCTCTTAATACCATGTAAAATATTATACCAAAAGACACACGAGTTATTTCTCATTATGTTGAACCATATATTTATACATATAGCATAACAATGTGCCAAAACTACTTCCTTCTATCTCTGCGATAGTTTGTTATCTAGCCTTATCTTAACAAAAAGAAAATTCTTTATCCACAATTCATCACGTGAGTTCTATTAAAACAAACTTCAATCCACAATTCATCAGGTGAGTATTTTTTTGCTCTGTGAAATTCTCCACTCTCCACGTGAGTGTTTATTTTTTTTTGTCAAAAAATTTTGAGAAGTCTGTTAGACAACCGTGTGACCAGCCCAGTAGCTACGTTGAACTGACTATTAATCACACTTTGATCACACGTCATGGTTCATCCACCAGACTTAGGTTCTGTCTCCTTAGAACTCAAGGATACAGAGGTAGGAGCCTATAGAACAGATCGGTTCAAGTAAGTGTTGATTTCCCAAATTTTCTTTCTCTCTCCAATGTTTTAAGATTGTCAAAATTATGAGTTGAGCCTCAAACTGGGATTTCTCTTCTGCTGCCTAACCGATTAAAGAATGAATGCTTCTCGACCAAAAAATAATAATGCTTCTTGAAGACGCCTGTAGGATTACAATCTCAGGGTAGATGCATCATTGCAGATTGGTCTGTTTGTTCAGAGTTGGATAGAATTGATTTTAATAGATTTATAAAATTAATTATAGAAAATGAATTATGCACTATTTATGAAACACGTTGAACGAAAGTGATTTAAAATCATTCAACATAGTTGATTACGAGGGTTCCCAACTGCGAACCAAAAGGGTACTTAAGTGGTACTAATTTGTCCAAAAAAATGGTACTACTCAACCAAAGACATGAATAACCAATATCAGGCACAACAAAATGCATTCAAATGGGCACCCTGTAATAAATTGAAAATCACTATCCAAGCTCAGTTGATTCATTACTTAACGGTATTATTTTTAATTTTTCCCTCACAGATTTCTTCACATGAATAACCCAAACCAGCTAAAAATCAAACTTATGTCAAAATCAACACCAGCAAAGATGCAGACCACTAGTTAACTATAGCCTATCGCCCAAGCGCTTGAATTTGAGCCACAGGAGAAACAGCATATCATGGAGTTCTCTGTTCCAGCAGGTATTGTTGCAGCATCAATGACATGTTCCTTCTATCAAGTTTGATGCATAAACGAATAAATATAAACAATCCAATACAACACACAAATAACAAAACCATTGAAACATTGTCAAAATATAAAAAAGAAATTTTATTCCAGTAAAAATTGGGAAAGAGTGATCAGAATAATTCAGAATTCAACACTTACAGACTTTCCTAATAACATGTTTGGTTTTTGGTCAAAATCATGTTACAAAGATCTGAATTCTGGAACGTGACTTTTGATCAAAATCAAACATGCTATAAAGGAGGCATTATATTACTGTACTACTTGCAAGACAGAACAAACAGACTGAAGTAAAGAGAGAATAAGGAGTACAATTCCAGCAATGGAAAGCAGCAGTTTGCCAAGGACTGTTGCAATAATCACGCCTCAGGAGTGGCCTTCAATTTATGAAAAGGATCTCTACAATAATCATTCAAGTCTTGCAGAGATCAAAGTAATGGGAATTGAAGTTCAAATGCGTAATATTTTTCCAGGAGACTATTAAAACAGGTTAGCCACAGAGTCACTTTCCCCTAGCCAGTTAACCAGCACTCTCTTTCTAACCAGTAAATCCACATCTCTGCTAGTGTTTATAAGGAAATCCCAAACAGCAACATAGTCAGTAATGTAGGATTCTTGAGGGTAGTGACATTGCTCCAAAGCCACCATGTTCCTAAACAAAATTTCAGTCCAATCCTCCACTTTCAACTGAGGAATTTCAAGAACCCGTCCTGAAAGCCTCAAATCTAACAAGCAGTCACTTTTAGTGTTTAGTTTAAACCTCACTCCTGCTTCTAGCAACTCAGTAGCACTCTGAAGATGTGTCACTGGTTCATCTATCCTACGCGGTCTTCTTTCCAAAGGGTGTTGCAAGTGAAAAGTTCTAATCAGATCAGTGAAGTGCTTTATGGTAATATTATCAGAAACCAAATTGGATCTATTGTAATAGGAAAAATAGTCAAATGTAAACTCAAGAAATGAATGGATCTTATTCCTATCACTACCATGTGCAGAGCCAATTGAAAGATTGAAGAGACTATCAAGAACAAAAAACGGAAGCTGATTCTCAAGTAACAACAAATCTAATCTTATATTAGTGGATAACCAAGGTTTTAAAAGAAAAGCATCATCCTGTGACCAATCATCATAAAAGGACCTCCAAAAGAGTTCAATTATAAAACTAGAATCCACTAAGATCACCTTAACAAGTTCCTCCTTGCTGAGCTCGAGGGTTTCTGAGTAACAGCGACGGAAATTAGGTTCTACCTCTTCTATGTGGCGAACGAAGGTATCCAAACTCGCATTGGCTCTGGCTCTGGCTCGTTCGAGAAATGCCTTGCAATAAATTAGCTTGTGTCTTTCCATGTTTTGGAGGCGATGGTAGCGGCGATGGTGAAAGGGACCAATAGAAACAACCTTGGGGTGTATGCATCTTCGTTGAGTCTGCTAATGTTAAAGGGTACCCTGTAGATGCAACACTCACTACTTACGGGTGGTTCTGCCCCCTCCAGCATCGCCTTAATATCATTCACAACATCCTCGTGATTCATGATTATTATTATTATTATCTGAGAGTGGAAAAGTGTCAAGAAAGGAGACTGAGCAAGAAAATTAAGAAATCTATATTTTTTTCCGGCAGAGATTGAGATTTATGCTAAATATTACAAGATTCCTTCCTTGTGATTAAATTTCAAGTCTCTTGTGATAAAATTTTCAGAGGGTGGTCCCCACAATCCACCAATATTTCATCCCTGCTTTGACTATTGAGGAAGAGAAGAGCACTTGGTTTGGTTAAAGTAAACTGTTCTGCATCAGGTACAAATACAAATATTGAAGACCATTGGTAGTAAATTATCTTTTTATTCTAAGTTAATATAATATAATGATTTTAAGTTAAATAAAAATAAATAAATATTCTTTTACTTGTACAGCTACAGCTAGCACGGCATACTTGTTCTGAAACTGATAGAGGAAATGTCTGTTTTCCAACCTAAGTTCCTAACAAAAGCCAAAGCATCATGCCATTATTTATATATGTAAGTTGTAACTCAAGTATCCCTGGAGGCTTTAACATGCATCCTCCTATTTTTATACTTTTTTTTGTCATTCCTATTTTTATACATTTAAATATAATTTATATACTATTAAAGAATGTTGATGCCGTAGACAAAAGACTTCTAGAAGGATCCTAGTCATCAAATCCGTTGCAGCAAATTCCATTTTCTCTCATTTGATTCTTTTGTAATCTTTGTAATCTTCCTTTTTGATATTCTTTGCACAGCTGTATTCTTTTTAGTGGTCTTGTAGCATTTCTGTTAGAACAGTTCTGTATATATAGGGCCCTCCTTTTCTGTAATCAAGCAGAGAACAAGTAAATACTTTTTCCTCATCTTTTTGTGCCTTTATTCATCTCTCTCTCAGTTTTTGTCTCGTCATATATACCACTTGAAATCCAATAGGGAATATAATTTATATACATATAAATAGTAAATACTTCTGCATAAGTGTACTCCATATATTATCTAAATGAGCTGGATATGTACATAATTTTGTGGCTTAATGGTTTGCAAATGCTACTAGGAGTCTTACAGGTGCGTGTTTGGCACGGACTGCGCAATCGAATCACTATGATAGTATCACCAACTCATTTTCCTCACAATTACTTTGTTTAGAATTCCCCCACTTTGAACTAGTATAGATTGTGTTTATCTGTTACCAAGAATCATGAAATTTCAAAGCTTGCCTTGGACTCTATTTTGAGGCGTTACAGAGCAACTCACATATGTTCATTTGCCTCTCGTTAGCTTATTGGAGAGAGAGTAGCACAAGTGTTCAGAGAGACATCATCAGTTGTGTATGGATTTTGGGTAGTCTTGTTTTGTAAAATCATACCAAATGTTGTGGTTGCATTATCTTATCTTATTATACTAAAAATGGGATAATGCTAATTTGCTTCAATGAAATTGGTGTATGAAATTGGTGTTAGGAGTGTGTTTGATTTAACCTAAAATCACATCTCAATGTGGATCCAGATAAACGCTACTCTATATAGTGTTTGCGCGGATCCATACAAACGCTATTAACTAATGAATCATGTATGATTTTTAGAAACTAAGTTTTGACATGCTTAGCAAGTAGCAACGGATTTATAATCACTAAAATTAAGACATCATAAGCCTTTGTTTTTCACAAGATAAATTGTTATATGAATTAACTAATGACGTTATGTTATATCAAAAATGGGTTCAATTTCTCTCCAGTACTGGAGAGGTCCAGTTGGAAGAGAGATAGATACATCTCCTGGGTGGGGCGATGTATCTATCTCTCTCCCACTGGACCTCTCCACCGGAGAGGATCCCAACCCGTAAAAAAACTAAGGGATTTATTTTAGAAAAGGACTATTAAAGTTTTTTGTTCCCAATCTTTTTTGTTTCTTTTATAGGTGTGCTGCAACAAACTACTACTATTTAATTAGAGACTAAAACATCACTTCATCGTTTCTCTATTCTAATATAGATAACTAAAATGAATTGAATAACCATTTTTATCAGTTACTTAATATCTGTTTTGTAAATAAGTTGCTAAGCAATCTTTCTTTCCCTTCTAAAGATCAACAAGCTCAATCAATTGATAGGAATATTGTGAAATAAAAAGGAAAATATTCCGGAAAAACTGAACTATATGTTCCAAAATGAATTTGGGAGAAGCCGTACAATCTGAACTAGTCAACATGAGAATCACCTATTTCAGCTTAGACTTAGATGAGCCCTGAAAGAGGTTTAGCAGTGGACCGGATAGGGGCTGGCCTCACAACCTTCTTCACATCATACTTTACAGATGAGAAGGCACAGATCATGGCGAGCACCATTGTTGGGTAGACGTACACAGCTTTTGAAGGATCAGAATTTACTGGCTTTCCTAAAAATCCCTTCTTTGACCAGTCCCCAAATCACAAGAAGTGACCCAAACATGCTCATTCTCCCGGGTTTAGAATACCCACAAGTGCTCCTGCCACTGAGAAGTAGCTTCCCGCAAGAACCTGGTAAACAATTGATGTATATTTAGATGAAAAGTATCAACAGAAACCTAAAGGAAAACAGAATCATCTGCTGTAATGAAATTAATTGAACAACCAACAGGGGGCAAAAATCAACAGGGGCTTGTAATAGGGGAGATGAAGGTATATCAAACTGTAAATGGGCAAGAATAACAAGGACAACTATGGAGAACATTTTATGTGACTTCTAGGAGTTAATGCCTCTTTAATGTTTCAACAGAGTGTTCTCATTAGTCTGTGGTTTTCTTCCCCTTTCTTGGAACAAAAAAATTGCCTCGGCAAAGACATCAACCATTTCATGTAAACATTACATAAAAAATCCTTGACAAAACTAAGAGTCCATTTGGCTTACAGTTGGATAAAATTGATTTTAATAGATTTATAAAATCAATGGCATAAAATAAATGATGCATAATTTACAAAGCATGTCAAACAAAAGTAATTTAAAATCAATTTTCACATAATCAGAGAAGAAAAGATCTGTGCAATAGAAGACCACTTAACAACTCGAGAATGAGGGAAGAAGCCCACTTAACATAGGAAAGAAGGGGATTAAGGCAATATAACTTATAAGAGACCTCAATCATCAAAATTCAAAAAACATAAAGATGTATTATGGTCAGTTAAATGGTCTAACCTCCAAGCGTTGAAGATCAGTTGCTGCAGGAGCTTCCTTTGCACCGGTTAGGTTATACAAGTCCAACAAACTATCCCAACTTGGAATAGTCATGTTGTGGATGAGGCTTTTTGCAGCAGCCCCTGGGTACAGAAGGCCCTTGACAATAGGAACAGGAAATATCTCACTTGCAATTAACTGTGACGATGTGACATGTAAAGGGGTTGTACACACACCAGATCTGCATGTCACCCTATAAAAGTAAACCAAAAACAAAGAAAACGATAAATTTCAAATGTCCTCCATGCTACAACCTATAGTATAATTTTATCTACAACATGAGTAACAGAGTCATATCACAGAAGAAAGCCACAGTAACACAGTTGGTAGCACGTATGAACCATGCTCATGAGATGAAGATATCCAAATCAACCATGCCGAAAGCCACAGTGTTTCAATTACGACAATCACCGCAGGGTGAACATGTTCAATGATCGGAAATCTGATAAAAAGCTCTTACATTATTTAAGCACAAAGATAGTTATATAGTTAATATAAGGGAAACCATCAGATATTGATTTACGACGAATCAAACACAAATGATTTTTCTTCTTTCTTTGTTTTCAATCGGAGCCACAAGTCAAGCATGGAGGAAACATCACAAATTGGTAAGTGGATGCATGGTTTTCACAAGAATTCCCATAAGATATTTGTAGATTCAGGAGGAAACGAGTTCAAAGTCGTTAATATCTAAGTTTTAACAGCAATTATTAATAAAAAGGGAGAAGGAAGTTTGGGAGTACCTGAAAAGAGGGATCTGAAAGATGATGAGGAGGAAGAAGATGTGAGCTGAAATTGTCGAAACATTCTTCGTCCATCCCTTGGATGAAGAAGACGATGCCGTGGAGATTGCCATCAAGATGAAGAGGGAAGATCTGATGCTTCTCGACGGTCGTCGTGCTCGAATCTACCTCTACTCAGTAACAGGGTGTCCATTCGCGATTTTCTCACTACTTTATTTTGTATTCAATCAATTTTTTATTACCTTATTTTAAAATCTTTAAAAATAACAATACCATTTTATTTTGTTCTTATGACAAATACTAACGTTTGGATAAGATTTGACGATAAAAAATAATTAATTACTCCTTGTCATGAGATTGTGAGAAGAGATATGTATTAATTAATGTTAAATTCGATTTTCATTAGACACACTCATAAAAATACAAAACTAATTAAAAATATAAAACTAAAAATATTTAATGAAAGTTTCATGTATATTTTGATTTGTTTAGGTAAAATTATAAAAAAATAAAAAATGTTATTATCCACGGACAAAAACACTATTATCCAATTATATATTACAATATTATTTATTGAGTTTAACCACATGGAATATCATATTTATTAAATGACGTGATAATGTATTATTGAATGACAATGTATTTCTACATTGACATACATAATTATTAAAGGTGAATGTTTCGGTCCAGTCAATAATTAATGGGTACCAGTCCAGTCCCTATTTGTCCCAACAAAACTATGACATGTGTATTTCAAATCTTTCCCCACCCTTTTCTTCCTCCCTCCAATCCAACCCTGTAGCCATCCACACAACCAACCTTCCATGATGAGTCAACATTTCCATCTTTTTTGTTCCAGTAAATGGAGAGAACATGGACTCCTTTTGTTCACTATCTCTTCCCATCAAACCCAAACTCTTGGTACAGTTAACAGTTTGGATGAAAACGCAATTGGCTATCAACTTATAGCAATTTTGGGGTCAAAGCTTCCTAAGCCCTCCTTATTAATGCTATTAACCTCACATATTTGATGTGACTCTTGTAGCTCTAGGATATTTAGATATCTACATTACTTAGCACCACTACGGTTTATTAACTACTTATATTAGTGTATATAAATTAATAAAAAAAAATCTTGGACTAATTTTCTTGTGCATACGTAACATATATTATATATACATATATAGATACACAGTATAACAAATGAAAATGGCGTTGAGTCTTTGAGACATGGAGGAGTTGCAGCTTAACTAGAGGAGACAGGCTAAAGCTACATAGGGCTAAGGAGGAAAGCATGTCAATGGCGCATTACTTGTCTTCTTTGCAGAAAGAGCTTGAACGTATCAAACAAGAGTTCCAACAATTGAAGCTGCATGAAACCGAGAAACATGAAGTGGAGCCGGATGTATGGTGTGTTCGGTAAGTCATTTCAGCTAGCTGAAAGTTGAAATTAGTAACTGAAATCATTTCAGCTGTGTTGGTAAGGTAGCTTTTCTCGGTAGTTACTAGTTTTTTTTTGAAAGGTACTTGAGGTAGCTTTTTTAGAAAAGCTCTAATTTTCAACTACTAGCTGAAAATTAATTGCAAGTCTATCCCTCAACCACGCCCACTTATCATTATTTAATAATTAATGATATCCTTATATGTCATTTTACCATTTTCAGCTAGTTTTACCAAACACATTCAATTAAATCAGCTAGTTTTTCAGCTTTCAACTAACTTTAAGCTTTCAGCTAATTTTACCAAACACACTCACAGAACATCTCAAGTTTGAAACCAAAAAAAGTTTTCACTGTGACACCTAATGAATAAAACATATAGTTCCAAAAGAAGAGGTTATAAGTAGAAGGTGGACCGGTGGAAGGTTGGTTGCATGGATGTCTAGTGGGATTGGAGGGAGGAATAAGAGGTTGGTGAACTTGGAATACACGTGTCACAATTTTGTCGGGACAAGTAGAACTGGACGAGATTATTGATTGGATAATAGAATTTACCATTATTAAATTCTATTATTAAATCCACTTATTTAATATTATTAAAATTTAAGATTTATTATGTGATTAAGAGTAGGATATTTCAATACATTCTCCCTTTAAAATCATATATTTTAAACATAGTTAAGATTTATTTTATTTTTTATATTAAATTAAATTGATTTTAATTATTCAATTAATTATATAATTGCATATTTTATTTTCCTTATTTTTTAAAATATTCAAACTTTTAATTTAGTATTCAAAAAATTAAAATTAACAAGATACTTATCATTAAATATTTTTATTGATTAATTTTTTTTGTTTATTTTTATAAGTTTAAAATTTAAAACACACACACATATACATGTATGTCTTTATTTATTTATTATATTTAATTTATTTTATTATGATTAAAATAAAATAAATATCCAAAACCCTCCCCCCTTCTCCCCCGTGTTTTGCAAAAGAAGATATTAGAGAAAAATGGCCATGGCGATTCAGTGTACTTCATGTGCTCGCTTCCTGGCAGGAGGGCCTTTGCAACGCAAACCTCTTCTCTGCTCCGTCATCCTTTCTACTCGCCCTCGGAATCGGAACGTCAACCTAATTGTCGCCGCCTCTTCCAAAAAGAAAAACAAGGTCAAAATGCTTCACAATTCCCTTTTCATTTCGTTAAATATTTCTGCCTATCTTCCTTTCTTTTTGCCCTATGTTAATGTTTTTATAATTTATCTCGTAGCTAAACATATCGATAAGTTGCGAACAAACCAGTATGGCTCTGATATATTATTGCTTTGTCTTTTGCAGAAAAAATTGTCGCAGAGTCATGTTACCGAAGGGGATGAGGAGGAGGACGCATTTGAGTTGCTCTTCAAGCAACTTGAAGAAGATCTCAAAAACGATGATTTGTCAAAAGATGATACCAGTGATGAGATAACTGAAGAAGAAATTGCCCTATTAGAGCGCGAGTTAGCAGATGCATTGGGGGACTATGATACTGAATTGTTAAATTTAGAAGCGAGTGACACAGAAGCCGGTGATGATTCAGAAAATGGCAATGATGATGATGATGATGATGAAGAAGATGAAAGCTCACTGAAGCTTAGAAATTGGCAAATGAAGAAATTGGCTAGAGCTTTAAAAGTTGGCCGCCGCAAAACAAATGTAAGTGTCTTGCTCATTTCTTCTATGGATTTTCAACTGAACTTGCTTGTTCACTTGTTGTAAGATTATCTTTTTCATATATTTCACTTTGTTCCAATGTCATTCCTTTATATAATTAGTTATCTATTATGAATGGATGACTAACAAAATATCTTTATGTTTTTTGGTCCATAACTAAGGTTATGTTTGAATTGGTGAAAGGGGACGAAATGGAGGGGAATAGGGTGAAGTTATTATAGGTTCTGTTTGAATTGTCTTAAGGAATGGGATGAAATGGAATGGAAACATAACAGTATGGATTCCGTCACATTTTCATTCAATATCCCACTTTTTCTTACCCTCTAATTTGGGTGGAATAGGATGGAACAACTTTTTTTTTCTCTCATTCTGTTATTAAATTATCCAAACAATACAATGTCAATTTTTTTCAGTTCCACTTCATTCCACCCCCATTCCATTCTGCTCCACAATCTACTAGATATCCATACATAAAGATATCAGATGATGGGATTGTTTGGTTACACTTTGCAGGGGTTAAGTGTTTTGGTTTCATCCATACTTGGAGTATGTTTAATAAAACTAACTGATAGCTAATAAGCTAGCTGTAAGCTTCGAGCTTATAAACTAGATTATTGAATTAAACGTGTTTGGTAAAAATAGCTGATAAGCTAGGTAATAAATGTAAAATGACATAAAAAGACATAAAAAGAAGACAAATAGAAAAGTGTATTAAAATATGAGGGATAAAAATGGAAGAAAAATAAATAAGTTACAAGCTAGAAGCTAGATAAAGTAGCTTGTAACTATAAGCTAGAAGCTCTTAAAGTAAGCTAGAATCCTGTGCCTTACCAAATACTTTTATGTTGGTCAAACTAGCTTATAAGCTAGTCAAATAAGCTAGAAGCTAGCTTATTGGCCTCACCAAACACGTTCGTGAAGTGCTTATATTATTTGCATTTGACTAATACCGCACTACACACGTGCTTGAAAAAATCAAATCTGTCCAGAAAAATGTCAGCCATTTCTTTCAGGTTTAAGTCTTTTATTCCAATAATGTTAGTAATACGATGCACCTTTTAATTTTTTCCCCTGGGGCTGTCCTTTCCGTGCTAGTTGGCAGACACATAAGCTTCCTAAAGCCTGATTGATTGGTAAGTAGATGCAAGAACTAGATGGACCAGCCAGGCTCGTTATCTTACTTCCTTAATGAACTGAAGTCCTGATCAAAGGCAATTCATACTAGGTACTGATAGAATCTCTTGTTAATATGCGGAAACAATAACTTCTACTAGGATTTTATTTTATTTTTTAAATTTGAAATGTTGATATTAGGAATTGGGATGGGTTTTCCTTGAAAGGGTACAAATTTGAAGGTGGTCATTATGTCTTCATATGATGAAGAAAGAAAAAAGGGCAGGTTGTCTTTGTATTGTCATGCATACTTAACATGAAAGACCTATTTCAGGTCAATCCTCGATTCCCTTTTATAACTTCAGGACTCCGTTCCTCTAATTCATCTTTTCTGTATTTGTTGCAGATAAAAAATCTCGCTGCCGAGCTTTGTCTTGATAGGGCTATTGTACTTGAATTGCTTCGCAACCCCCCTCCAAATCTTCTCATGATGAGTCTATCACTACCTGATGAACCCACAATAACTGTAACATCACTTGAAACTAAACCCAAAGAGATAGTCATTCATAAAGAAACAAATACGGACCGTGCAGAATCTGGACCCAAGGTTCAAGTACCTATTCATGCCATGCAACGCAGTTGGTCTGCTCAAAAGAGATTGAAAAAAGCCCATGTTGACACTTTGGAGAGAGTTTATAGGAGATCGAAACGGCCCCACTGTAAGTAAAATTTGCCATGCTTCAACATTATGAGTTTTATGGTAGAAGATTGCTCATAACTAACTAGTACCATACTCCAATGTTCATTGGCTTTTTAGACTTGTTCTTCTAATTAATTTACTCCATTTTTTGTCTTGTAGCAATTCGCTCTTGAATAAAATATTTGTGGGAGAAACTCTAAATAAATGCATGCTTGTACTAGTATTCTGGTTTTAAGCAAAACAATTAAAATGCGTAGTTGTATACCTTTGCCTTGTATTTCATGATTATGTGCTATACTCATACTTTTGGAGTTTTGGTTACACCTTTGCCTTGTATTTCATGATTATGTGCTATACTCATACTCTTGGTTGGAAAACTCATGACGTACTAACATTGCCAAAATGTAGGTCAATCAATGGTTCTCATTCTCAATGCACAAGCTAAATGTTCCATGTTAGTCTTACATAACAGAGTTTAAATAGAATGGGGGAGATGTCACACACACACACATATATGTAGGGGGCCTTTCATGTAAGAACATGAGACATGAGAGTTATAACATCTTGACTATACATTTGTGTATAGATAATCAAGATTATATTTATGGTTATATGGTCAACATTAACTCCTCTCCTGCTCTCTTCACCTGATATGCTTCCTTTGTATATGTTCTACTAAAAGTCATTAATCACTATATGTCCATTGCTACTTAATATTTGGATATGTTGCATTTGGTAGTGGCAAACATGAGTCTTGGTAGATATAGGGCTAGTTTGGATAAAACTTCTGCAGAAGCTATAGAAGAAGAAAATAAGATAAACAAAAAAGGTAAAATCAATCCAACTTTTTTCATAAGTTGAAATTAGTCTTTGCAACTTAACTTTTTCCTAAGTTAATAGCTTATGAAAAAATTGAGTTGTAAAGATTAATTTCAATTTTTGAAAGAAGTTGGATTATTTTACTTTCTTAGTTCATTTTATTTTCTTCTTCTAATAATTCTTCTAGGAAGTTAATCCAAATTGAGCCATAATCATTTTGCAGTTTTCCTTATAACATAATTTGTTAACTTCCATCACCCTCATCTGTCGGCCTTGAATCACAATGCAGAATGCAATGATCAGTAGTATCGTGCATGTAACTAACATTCCTCGGAAAAGAGTTGTTAAGTGGTTTGAAGACAAACGTGCTGAGGAGGGAGTTCCAGATCGCCGTGATCCTTACCAGCGCTCTGTTCCTGAATCTGCTTGAAGATTTTAGATTCTTTGATTTGTTTTTAATGATGTAAGCTATGTGAGAAATATTATAATGATTGTATAAAAAAATATGTTTCGCCAACGCTGATCATGTTTTGGGATGAGTTATGTGAGGAAGTATAAGTAGTGATGAAGGTGATTATTAGTTTGGTTATGACAATGTGCAATTTTGGTCTTTGCCTCCAATCTCATTATCTCAATACCCGATAAGTGGTAACTGGAGGGTTCTGTATTTCTTTTTGGTACAATGGAGTCTTTTGTGCGAAATGACAATAGTCAATACCAACATAATTTATTCTTAAGCTTACGCTGTGTTGCACAAGTGCAGATTATGCATCCACCCAAATGTCAATTAGCACTGTGCTGGCGGAAGCTCCACAATTGCTTCTCAAATAAAAAAAAGGTGTTTCTCCGGTACCCCCTCTGGATAGGGGGTAATGGTATCCTCTATACCTGGCCCAATAAATGTGTGCCGCATAGGTTAGCTTGGTTTTAGAATTTATTTTAAGTCCCGTTGCAGTTTAGTCCTTATATTATTTTCCTTAAACCATTCATTTTGTCTATTATCCAAAACTCCCCCCAAATTAAATCAGAATCATATTTCCCATTTTAATTCTTTTTTATTAGATTTTTTTCTCCCCTCTTGTTCGAATTCCCCCTTTCTTTCTTGCTGAACCCTAATTTTGCAATGTCCCCAAACTTTCTTTATGAAACCTAAGTTTGGAATTTCACCGTCTTCCCTAATCCGTTTCGTGAACGTTGGTCGTTGGTCGCAGCTCATTGCTTGCAGGACGTTGGTCGCAGCTCGGTGCGGTGAGGACGTTGGTCGAAGCTCCGTGGTTGCATCTTGAACGTGCGGCGCTGTTTGGGTCGATTCCCTTCCAAATCCGGTTGTATTTCTCCCACATTGAAGGTATACTACGGTTATTTTGGCTCTATATGAAAAATTTTGTCTTCCTTTCCCAATCTGTTTGGTTAACTTGCACCTTTGTTTTTCAATTCTCATTGCCGTGGAAATCTGTTCTGTTTTCTACCACCTTGAAGGCTCGGTTGCTTTAATAGAGGTTAGATACGAAAATTGCAATTCAATCTGAAATTTTTCTGAGTTCATTTCCTTTCTGTGTTAATATGAAATCGTTTCTTGTGTATTATGGAGCTGTTTGGTCCTTTGGGCTATATTATTTTTGACTTTTTTTGTTTGTAATTTGTGCTTGAATTGATTTGTGATTGTTCCCCACTTTGTGCCATTTCCTGTGTATATGTAGCAGTAGTAGTATTGTCATTACATAAAAATTCAGTTGAAATAGTTGCTAGGTAATTTATTGTTTAGTTCTCTGAATTAGATGATATTAGGGGTTGAATAGTTGTGATTGTGTTTTATATATTTCCATGCAATTTTCTGTGTATATGGAGTTGTGTTAATCATAGGTTCCTCAACTTCTTACTAATATGCACTTTATGTGAATGATTTCCAAATTTTGTTTATTATTACTGATCCTGGTATTGGTTTGCATTTAAAGGAATGCAAAAGAAGTATATTCACTTATGATTTTAAATTTGTAGGTTCAAACATTTTTTTTGGTCAAACAACGTTATTTTTTTATATAGAGCCGAATAATATAGTCTGAGTACAAATCCGATTACATGATGCGTAGATGCCCAAGCATTGTTTCATAAGCAAGGTACACAAATTGAAAAATGGAAGCACACAAATAAAAGGATGTATGAATTTTGGGCCTTTTTGTGTAAGTTTAAAATATTAATTCTAGAATACATGAATAGAAAAAAGGACACTATAGGGTACACAAACTTTTGTCCTTTGGCTATATAGTTTCTGACTTTCACTATATTTCCCACTTTTTAATGATGTCGTTTGTATATGTAAGCATTGATTAATGTTAAAAAAATAGAGAAAAATTGATAAAAACCACAATACCGTTGGCATGTTAATGAATATATAAGCGTTGATTTACCATGATACCATACCTGTGAGATTGGAGGTCTAGTAACTGCATTATTGTTCCTTTAGGAACATGTTTTGTGTCTTTTAGTTATCATGTTTTTACTGAAGTACATTACCTTCTTGAGATAAATCTGCTGGGGATATTGTATTTGATGGTACAAGTTTGAGGAAATAGGTATTCATTTTTCAGTTTTTTGGCATTTCTTTTTTGGGGGGTGGAGATGGATTTAAAATTGAGTGCATTTCTTTTTTCTGTTGAAGTACATTGCGGGAGCATACTAATTCTCAAAGTTTTGGTTTTTACCCCTCTATGCTCCTAACTCTATTTGTCTCATCCCAACCTACTTCCTTGTTATAAAACCTTTTCCATTACTAATTTAATTCATAAAAATGTTTCATAATTTGGGACGTTACAAACTCCACATGTTAATCAATCTCCTTTTTGGTGCTCGTGAAACAAGTAAAACAACTTCAGTGTTTGAAAATAACATAACTAAAAAAATTAGGGTGTTTCTCCGGTACCCCCTCTGGATAGGGGGTAATGGTATCCTCTATACCTGGCCCAGTAAATGTGTGCCACATAGGTAGCTTGGTTTTAGAATTTATTCTTAGGCCCCTTTGCAGATTAGTCCCTTCATGATTTCACTAAAACCCTTAATATGTTTATTATCCCAAAGTTTCCCCCAAATTAAACCAGAATTCTTTCTCCCTCTTTTTTCTTTTATTCAATTTCATTAACCCTATTCCCCAAATTAAATCAGAAAGCACCCTCCCACCGTTGTTCTTCCTCACCCCATTCTTTCATAATTTCCATGAACCCTAGCCCTAGCCCTCAATGTGACAAGCATCCTTCCCCTCGGTCAGTCTCGAGTCATTGAAACGATTAATCTGTTCCCCTCAATGAGTGTCACTTAAGCCATTCAATCGATTCATTCCATGAACCCTAATCCCATGTAGACGTTCCGTGTCGATCCTGACGGTGGTCGCAGCTCGATTATTGTAGGACGGAGGTTGGAGGAAGGAGGACGGAGGACGTAGGGCGCAGTCGTAGAGGTTCTCTGCTCGGTTGTTATTGCAGTTGTTAGTGTATGTATAATTTTTTCGGTTCACTGCTCGTAGAGTTTCGCATCACTGTCAGGCAAAGCTCAAAGTTATTGAATTTCTTAAGTGAGTATACTTCTTTAAACACAAAAAGTTTATGAAGTTTACAGATGGTCGTATTTGTTTTGAAGCTGAGTTTTGATTTTTGCTGTGTTTTTCATGTCTTGTAGGTTGCTCTGTTTCATCGCTTTAGGGGCAACAAAGTTGAAAGGTTGAATTTTGGACTGTCATAGAGTGAGTTTCACCAAAATTAGTTTTGTAATTTTGTACTATGTTTATTGAATTTTTTCTAAGTTCATATCATTTCTGTGTTAATTTCAATGTAATCGAATTAATTAAATGTTAATTATCAACTGCTTGTGCATTTGGCTATTTAGATTGTGACTTTCACTCTCTTTACCACGTTTTTAATGATTTCCTGTGTATATGTAAGCATGGATTAATGTAAAAAAAATAAAGAGAGAAAAAAATGATGTAGGCCCTAACTCAATGGTTTTTTCTCTGATGTATGCTGTTAAAAAATAACCTCAGAGATGTCTTTTCCCAATAAAACTGTCATGCTACAAATCAATTGAAATTGTGAAGTAGTGCATAAATAATATGAATGTGAGTCTGAGATTTATTAAGATCTGCATTCTTCTAGTTGTGTATCTGTATTTATAGCTTAAGTGAATGACATCAAATTTTTATAACAAAATGAAGTTTAGTGCATTTTGAGACTGTTTATATTTGCCATCATCATTCTATAAAAATAAGAATTTGTATAGCATTATGAGTATTCTAATTTTTATCTTTTCTTTTCTGCCCTTGTAGCTGGAAGTTGTCTACATACTAGTTTCAAAGGAACCTTGTAAAGGTCGATCATCATTCTTATAGTAAGTTGTACTTATATTCTACCTATGGTTTAGGTTGCTTATTGAGGCATGTTTAATTTTTTTTTTGGTGATGTATAGACTGTTTATTAAGATGGAGTTGCATCGGTTTGTTGAACTATTTCAATGTATCTCAAAGGTTTTTTATTAGTAGAATGAATAATTCAATAATTGAGCTATTTGTTATCTACTCTCACCTAATAGTAATTAACTAATGTGATTATTTAGTGAATTTTATTGTTTTGTGGTGAATTTTTTATTTATGAAATTTTAGTTATTGTAAATAATTTGTTAGTGTATAAATTTGACTACTATGCAGATGGATGAATTTTGTGAAGGTTCATGTGTTAACCTTGATGACGATAATATAGATATTAATGTTACTGGTGATGAATTTGATGTAAACCATAGTGAAGATGAAAATGATTCGGGTGGTCCTAGTGTGGAGGAAGAGTTAGGTAGAATGGATCATAGAGGTAAAAGAATGGAAGATTTGACTCCTGTTGATATTCGAAACATGGAGTTTGCTAGTGAAGAGCATGGGGAGATATTTTATAGGGCATATGCAAAACGTCATGGATTTGTTGTTAGAAAGGATGAGATTGATCGGGACATTAAGGGCAATGTTATTATGCGTCAGTTTGTTTGCAAGAAAGAGGGTAGTAGGAACAAAAAACATTTGATGAGGGTGGATAGGAAAAAAGAACATAGGCCATTAACGCGTTTGGATTGTCAAGCTAAGATACGAATTCGCTTAGATTATAAGACAGATAAATGGAAAGTGGTTTCTTTTGTGGAGACCCACAATCATGAGCTTACCCCTTCTACTTTTGTGCACTTACTACCTAGTAATAGAGGGTTGAATAATGTTGATAAAGCCCAAGTAGGGAGGTTGCATGCATATGGTGTTAGAACGTGTCACATAATGGGGTACATGCTAGATCAAAAAGGGGGATATGGTTCCCTTGGGTTTTGTAGAAAGGATCTGTATAATTATATTGAACGACAGAAGCTAGAAAAGATTAAAGATGGGGATGCACATTCTGCCTTATGTTACATACAAGCAAAGGCAAACAATGATCCCACGTTTCGGGCTAGTTTCCTTGCTTCCGAGGACGGTACTCTAAAGCATTTGTTTTGGGCGGATGGAGGTAGTAGGGCTGATTATTACTGCTTTGGGGATGTTTTGGCATTTGACACTACCTATAAGAAAAACAGATATAACAAGCCATTGGTCATTGTTTCTGGTTGTAATCATCATAGTCAGACTGTTGTTTTTGGTTGTGCTTTGGTTGCTGATGAGACGATTGAGACTTACAAGTGGCTATTGAAAGAATTTTTGCGTGCTATGTCTGATAAACATCCAGCTGCAGTAGTTACAGATGGAGATAGTAGTATGAGAGAAGCTAGCAAGCAGGTGTTCCCCAATGCATCACATCGCCTTTGTGCATGGCATTTGCACAAAAATGCGTGTGAAAATGTCAGAATGCTAGTTTTTTGGACGATTTCAAGGTAGCCATGTATTCTAATTTCACTGAGGATCAATTTGAATTATTTTGGAAGCGAATGGTGGCAAAGCATGGACTTGTAGGAAACAAGTGGGTGTCAAAAATCTATGAGAATAGATCATTGTGGGCCACTGCTTATTTCCGAGATAAATTTTTTGGCCGTATTAGAACAACATCACAGTGTGAGGCTATTAATTCCCTGGTGAAGGCATATGTTAATAAAAAAGATACCATTGTTGAATTCATCAATAGGTTTGAGAAAGTGTTGAGAGAATATAGGAACAATGAGATGATTGCAGATTTCAAAAATCTATTTACGGAGCCAGTCTTAACTACCTCTCTTCGCAAAATTGAGAGTGAGGCGTCAAAAATATTCACATTAGAGATTTTTCGGGAAGTGAAATCTGAGATTGAGGTTGCAGGTGCTTTGAATGTAAATGAACGTCTTGATCAGGGAGATAAATTGATTTTTAAGATGAGCCATTACTGTAATCGCGGAAGTGAATTTCAGGTTGAGTATGATGTAATGAATTCAAAATTTGTATGTGAATGTAGACTGTTTGAGAGTCGAGGAATCCCTTGTTCTCATATTATATGTGTCATTAAAAATGAGAACATGCAAACTATTCCAAGTTCTTTGATTGTGAGGCGTTGGACAAAGAAATGCAAGAGTGATCTTATTTCTTCATATCAGTCAGAAGATGTGGATAATGATGTCATGAAAGAAGCACATTTAGGGGCTGTAGGTGGAGCATTTCAGAGGCTGGGGTTGTATTGCTAAAGAGAAGAAAGAATATTTCAATGATATAATAGATGATTTCTTGAAGCTAGTTCATAAATATGAGACTATTGGGGAACCACATGGCAGACAAACCTCATCTGAAAAGATTGTCAAAGATCCAGCAGTGGTGAAAACTAAAGGAGCACCGCCTAAAAGAAAGTATGGGAGGAAGAGGAGAAGGTGCTCAATTGCAATAGAACCGGTCACATTATAAGCAAATGTCCTAAGCTTTATGGTAGGGATCAGCAAAAGATGGATGATGAGAATGAGGTACTAATTTTTTATAAATTTTAAGCATTTTTTTAAGCTTAAGTTTTTCCTATTTTCCTGAAGAGTGTTAACTTACAGATTTAACTCCATTTTAGGATGAAGGAAACATATCATTAGATGAAGTCAATGTTGATGGCATGGAGCCAAGTGACCAAACTCAAAGACTAAACAATAATGTAATAGACAAATTTGTTAACTCTTTAGATCTTATGTATGGTTTTGTTTTTATGATGAGGGTGTGTTATTGTGTTATGTGATTATTTTTCTTGCAGGAAGTGAACGTGAAAATTAGTGGTAGACACAAAGAGAAGGAGAAGGATTGCACCCAAGTATGCACTAAAGAGCCTTAACTTTAAAATTTTTATCTCGTGTGTAATTATTTCAAAGGTATAAAACTGTTTTATACCTTTTGCAGAATGTGGAAGTGAAAGTGTGTGGTACTCAAGAAGGGCAAGAAAAAACAATTCTCACAAGTAAGCATTGTACTACGTTACTTTCAATCATTTTCCTATGTTACTGGGTTTGTTATCTAAAAAAATTTTAACTTTTATTGCAGGATGTGGAAGTGAAAGTTAGTGGTACTCATGAAGGGAAGGAGAAGGGATGCACCCAAGTAGATGAAACTGAAGCTTAATTCTTTGTTTTTTTCCTCTACTTATGGCTTTATTTGACCCTCTGATATGGTTTTATTGTGCTTGTAGCAAGTGGAAGTGAAAGTCAGTGGTAGTCATGATGGGAAGGCAAGGGAATGCACACAAGTAGACTAAATTGACCCTTACCTTTTAAATTGATTGTTGTGTGTTTGCATTGGTTAATCTGTTTCAATTGTATTATTACAGAATGTTAGTTTGAATCATAATGTGGGTAATAAAGGGAAGGAAAAGGAGGTTCATGTCTTGCCACAAAATTCAGTCCAAAACTCTCTAAGTCCAAATAGGAGGTTAAATGATGTGGCTTGTAAATCTGTTCTGAATACTTATTTTGTGATCTGAACATGTAAATTTCTTTTGTAACAGAAAATTTGTCCTATTGCTCCTTCTTTTATGCGCCCCTTTCACAACTATATATTTTGTCCTGGTATGCCAAGCCAAATGATGCATATGCCCCATCCTCAGTACGGTTATGTTCCTATGTACCCAACCGGTTATCCCATGGTTTACCCTAATATGGTTATGCAAAACCCACAGGTTTGTTACCCAAAATTATTTAGTACTCTTATGCCATGTTTTGCCTTAGTATATGAGCTTGCCTTGTGTGATCCCATTCACCAACATGTAATTCTTAGTGGTTTTACAGACTGATCACACACACTGGTCTGGAGCTAGCTCGCCTCTTCAGGTTGTAGTTTTAGTATGTGTTCTTTTTTTACAGCCTAACAGCACTGTTTTTTGAGTTTTCTGCATGATTAGATTCTTCTTCTTCTTGATTTTTACATAACTCATATAACATATGGTTTTAGGACCTCAGTTTTATTTAACTCATATAACCTATGGTTTTATATTCTCATTTTTATATAACTCATATAACCTATGGTTTTATATTCTCATTTTTATATAACTCATATAACCTATGGTTTAGGTCCTCATTTTTATAAAACTCATATAACCTATGGTTTTAGGACCTCATTTTTATATAACTCATATAACCTATGGTTTTGGTACCTCATTTTTATATAACTCATATAACTCATTGTTTTAGGACCTCATTTTTATTTAACTCATATAACCTATGGTTTTATATTCTAATTTTACATAACTCATATAACATATGGTTTTAGGACCTCATTTTTATATAACTCATATAACCTATGTTTAGGACCTCATTTTTATTTAACCTCATATAACCTATGGTTTTAGGTCCTCATTTTTATATAACTCATATAACCTATGGTTTTAGGACCTCATTTTTATATAACTCATAACCTATGGTTTTAGGACCTCATTTTTATTTAACTCATATAACCTATGGTTTTAGGACCTCATTTTTATTTAACTCATATAACCTATGGTTTTAGGACCTCATTTTTATTTAACTCATATAACCTATGGTTTTAGGTCCTCATTTTTATATAACTCATATAATCTATGGTTTTGGTACCTCATTTTTATATAACTCATATAACCCATTGTTTTAGGACCTCATTTTTATTTAACTCATATAACCTATGGTTTTATATTCTAATTTTTACAGAACTCATATAACCTATGGTTTTAGGACCATCATTTTATATAACTCATATAACCTATGGTTTTAGAACCTCATTTTTATTTAACTCATATAACCTATGGTTTTATATTCTCATTTTTATATAACTCATATAACCTATGATTTTATATTCTCATTTTTACAGAACTCATATAACATATGATTTTAGGAACTCATTTTTATATAACTCATATAACCTATGGTTTTAGAACCTCATTTTTATTTAACTCATAACCTATGGTTTTATATTCTCATTTTTATATAACTCATATAACCTATGGTTTAGGTCCTCATTTTTATATAACTCATATAACCTATGGTTTTAGGACCTCATTTTTATATAACTCATATAACCTATGGTTTTAGGACCTCAGTTTTATTTAACTCATATACATATGGTTTTAGGACCTCATTTTTATATAACTCATATAACCTATGGTTTTAGGACCTCATTTTATTTAACTCATATAACCTATGTTTTTGGTACCTCATTTTTATATAACTCATATAACTCATTGTTTTAGGACCTCGGTTTTATTTAACTCATATAACATATGGTTTTAGGACCTCATTTTTATATAACTCATATACCTATGGTTTTAGGACCTCATTTTTATATAACTCATATAACTTATGGTTTTAGGACCTCATTTTTATTTAAACTCATATAACCTATGGTTTATATTCTCATTTTTATATACTCATATAACCTATGGTTTTTAGGTCCTCATTTTTATATAACTCATATAACCTATGGTTTTAGGACCTCATTTTTATATAACTCATATAACCTATGGTTTTGGTACCTCATTTTTATATAACTCATGTAACTCATTGTTTTAGGACCTCATTTTTATTTAACTCATATAACCTATGCTTTTATATTCTAATTTTTACATAACTCATATAACAAATGGTTTTAGGACCTCATTTTATATAACTCATATAACCCATGATTTTAGGACCTCATTTTTATTTAACTCATATAACCTATGGTTTTAGGTCCTCATTTTTATATAACTCATATAACCTATGGTTTTAGGACCTCATTTTTATATAACTCATATAACCTATGGTTTTAGGACCTCGTTTTTATTTAACTCATATAACCTATGGTTTTATATTCTAATTTTTACAGAACTCATATAACCTATGGTTTTAGGACCTCATTTTATATAACTCATATAACCTATGGTTTTAGAACCTCATTTTATTTAACTCATATAACCTATGGTTTTATATTCTCATTTTTATATAACTCATATAACCTATGGTTTTATATTCTCATTTTTACAGAACTCATATAACATATGGTTTAGGACCTCATTTTTATATAACTCATATAACCTATGGTTTTAGAACCTCATTTTTATTTAACTCATATAACCTATGGTTTTATATTCTCATTTTTATATAACTCATATAACCTATGGTTTTAGGTCCTCATTTTTATATAACTCATATAACCTATGGTTTTAGGACCTCATTTTATATAACTCATATAACCTATGGTTTTGGTACCTCATTTTTATATAACTCATATAACTCATTGTTTTAGGACCTCAGTTTTATTTAACTCATATAACATATGGTTTTAGGACCTCATTTTTATTTAACTCATATAACCTATGGTTTTGGTACCCTCATTTTTATATAACTCATATAACTCATTGTTTTAGGACCTCATTTTTATTTAACTCATATAACCTATGGTTTTATATTCTAATTTTTACATAACTCATATAACATATGGTTTTAGGACCACATTTTTATATAACTCATATAACCTATGGTTTTAGGTCCTCATTTCTATATAACTCATATAACCTATGGTTTTAGGACCTCATTTTTATATAACTCATATAACCTATGGTTTTGGTACCTCATTTTTATATAACTCATATAACTCATTGTTTTAGGACCTCATTTTTATTTAACTCATATAACCTATGGTTTTATATTCTAATTTTTACATAACTCATATAACATATGATTTTAAGACCTCATTTTTATATAACTCATATAACCTATGGTTTTAGGACCCAATTTTTATTTAACTCATATAATATATGGTTTTAGGTCCTCATTTTTATATAACTCATATAACCTATGGTTTTAGGACCTCATTTTTATATAACTCATATAACCTATGGTTTTAGGACCTCATTTTTATTTAACTCATATAACCTATGGTTTTATATTCTCATTTTTATATAACTCATATAACCTATGGTTTTAGGACCTCATTTTTATATAACTCATATAACCTATGGTTTTAGGACCTCATTTTATTTAACTCATATAACTTATGATTTTAGGTCCTCATTTTTATATAACTCATATAACCTGTGGTTTTGGTACCTCATTTTTATATAACTCATATAACTCATTGTTTTAGGACCTTATTTTTATTTAACTCATATAACCTATGGTTTATATTCTCATTTTTATATAACTCATATAACCTATGGTTTTAGGACCTCATTTTTATTTAACTCATATAACCTGTGGTTTTATATTCTCATTTTTATTTAACTCATATAACCTATGGTTTGGTACCTCATTTTTATATAACTCACATAACCCATTGTTTTAGGACCTCATTTTTATTTAACTCATATAACCTATGGTTTTATATTCTAATTTTTACATAACTCATATAACCTATGGTTTTATATTCTCATTTTTATATAACCCATATAACCTATGGTTTTAGGACCTCATTTTTATATAACTCATATAACCTATGGTTTTATATTCTCATTTTTATATAACTCATATAACCTATGGTTTTAGGACCTCATTTTTATATAACTCATATAACGTATGGTTTTAAATTACAAAACTGATCCAAATATATTTAGATATCATGTGTATCTTTATTTTCTAAAAGTTTTATAATCACATTTTTAAAACTTTATTATTAACATGATTATTTCCGTCTAAAGCATGTTAGGGTAAAGTGTTGGACTCTCTATAGTTCCAACCACCACCCACCTCCATAAACCCTAAGGCCGCTGCCTCTTCGTTTTCCAGGCAACACTTATCACCACTCGAAAAAACGCTTTGTTTCCGCCACTTTCATCAGACAATTTCAGTTACCAATAGAATGGGAAATGCAATCGCCGCACATGCCTTCTCCCGTATTAACTCCTTCATCTATAAATTCCTTAATTTTAAGGAGCCCCCTTTATGCTTCTAACAGATTTACCCAAACAATTCCACCAAAATCCGAATATCAATTTTCTTCACAACAGAAAAATAGTCATGGCTGGTAGCAAGAGGGTAACCCGTCAACGCAAGTAGAGGGGGACGAGGACGAGGCAAAGCTCAATCTCCGAACAAGTCCAAGAAGCACGCGTTACTGAAATAGTTGACATTTCTTCAACGTACGTTCATCTTAATTAATTTCTGTTCAAACCTAAATTCAAGCGGTTTTGTTTTCTTAATGTTGCTTACTTTGTATTTTAACTCACCTCCATAACAGTATTCGCGAAAGCAATCCGACTGGTTGTGGAAAGGATGAGAAAGGCTCCCAAAGTGTGAAGAACCAACAAGGAGTGGATGAAACTTGGATGAAGAGCTCTGTTGAAGAAATCAAAGATGTTGTTACAACCTTTACACAGTTCATGATGGGTAACACCCCGACCTTCAACACTATTCAAGCTCAACCTGGCATCCCACGCCTTCTCCCTAGTACTCCGCGGGCGTCGTCTGTTAATATGAGAACTGAACCTGAGTCTATGGTTGCCAGGAAGACACCTTCAAGTGAAAGATGGACCACATCTGCAACCCCTTTGAAGTTCTCATCAAAAGAGTGTTCTGAATTTCCCTCTGATGATGTAACTGTTGGACAGAAACATTATGTTAAAGAAGGGCAAGATTTAGTTTACTACGTCAACTATGACCCATTACACTGTACACAGTCTGAAGGCAGGAAATCAGGATTTCAGCTACTTGAGGTATCCAGCATGTGTCAAATTCTTATTTCTTTTTTCAAATTTTGTTTATGCATAATTCATTAACTAATAAGTCTTATTTTTGTAATTTTTTAGTGGGTGGATATGCTGTTCAAACCTCCAAGATACATGGTACTTGATGAAATTGAAGCCACCGTGGCAACTTACATTTTCGGGTCTAACAAAGATGACAAAGTATCGGGGTAATTATTTTTAATGCTTTATAAAAATTGAAATTTAATTAAGATAAACATATCTCAATATTCTGCCAAATAACTTTTGTGTACATTATGCAGAAAAGAGGTGTTGATAAAATCTTCATGGGGTGTTGGAGAAAGAACTGCACTAAAGAGTCTAATGCCTAAGAAATTTCTAGACCAGGAGGTTAGTAAGACTATTTTATATCACTCAGATTCTGTTGATATGTTGATTGGTTTGGTCAGACTATTTTATATCTCTCAGTTTCTGTTGGTATGTTGATTGGTTTACTGTTATATAACAAAGTAGATCTTCATTATAGAAGCATGGAACAAAAAGGTGAAATATAATCATGACCGCTCTTCCTTTTCCTATTTAATTTTTATATGAACCAAAAATGTCCTGGAAGCCTGAAACATGATCAAATTCTTATATGAGTGCAATCTGTTATAGGAAAACACCTATGTAAGTTGTGATAATGATTAATTTATGACTGAGGTTGGATTTTGCATTATTCTGTGTAGGCTTGAATTAACAGTTCGGGTTTGTATTATTCTGTGTAGGCTTGAATTGACAGTTTGGGGATATGTTGATTGTGTGCCATTATGTTGCATAGGTTATAAGGCTGGGATTAATTTGGAGTAGGAAATTAATTATCTTATTGGTTTCAGAGATCAATCTAGAAAAAAATAAGTTCTGATAATGCTTAATTTATGACTGAGTTTGGATTCTTGAGTATGTTTGCATTATTCTGTGTGGTCTTGAATTAACAGTTTGGGAATATGTTGCTTGTGTGCCATTATGTTGCATAGGTTATAAGGTTGGAATTAGGTGGGACTAGGAAATAAATTATCATATTTGTTTCAGAGATCATTCTAGAAATAATTAAGTTGTGATAATGATTAATTTATGACTGAGGTTGGATTCTTGAGTATGTTTGCATTATTCTGTGTAGGCTTGAATTAACAGTTTGGGAATATGTTGCTTGTGTGCCATTATGTTGCATAGTTTTTAAGGCTGGGATTAGTTGGGAGTAGGAAATAAATTATCTTATTGGTTTCATAGATCAATCTAGAAAAAAATAAGTTCTGATAATGCTTAATTTATGACTGAGGTTGGATTCTTGAGTATGTTTGCATTATTCTGTGTAGTCTTGATTTAACAGTATGGGAATATGTTGCTTGTGTGCCATTATGTTGCATAGGTTATAAGGCTGGATTAGGTGGGAATAGGAAATAAATTATCATATTTGTAAGAGTATTTTATTTAGTTGGCAGAATTCCATATAGAGTTTAATTTTTAGTTGGTCCTGATATTGCTTATGGCATATATCTTAAGTTTATTTGAACATGTTTAGTTGTAGTAGAGAATCAGAATTGGACTAAATGGTAACTGCAAGCTAGTAAGTTGGTTAGATTGTTCTAATCTCATGAATTATCTTATTTGTTTCATAGATCTATCTAGGAAATAACTTAGCTGTCATAATGATCTAGATATGACTGATGTAGTATTCTTCAACTGTAAAAGTGTTCTTCCTAACTTGGTAGGGATTTTGATGATTTCCACAAAATCTGTTGTGCGTTTTTAATTTTATAAAAAATTTCAGGTTCTTAACTCACTTGTCTCAATGCTGAGTCACACCGAGCGATTGACATCTATGCTTTGTACCTGTTGGTTCCTTCCAACAACAGTTTCTGTAATCTACTTCCTTACTTATAATTAGTTTTAATTAAATAAATGAATAAATGTATTGATATTAATTTGATTATTTTTATGCTTGTTTAAAGCAATATGCACTGAATTGGACCAAATCTCCAAGAAAAGTAATGACTCACTACAAGGAAGACTTCCATGTCCTCTGTTGAATTTGTTAGCAAGGTCTGTCATCTTTTTTTCATTAATCACTTTACATTTATCATTTTTTATTTCATATTTGTTTACAAATTATTAATTCTCTTAAATTGTATAGATCTTTTACCCATTAATGATGAAACCTTCATTGGTTTCTACTCGTGGTTGATATGAAACTTGAAGAACTGATATTGTTGGATTCATCCCCCTGTCCAACTAGAAATGAATGGCGTAAGGAGAGTGTCAAGATATTGGTAACTAACATTTTCCCCTGTGCTGTTTTTTTTTTTGGGCATCATACTTCATGCTAATTTTTTTCTTCATTTATAGGCAATGTATCTTGAGCAAATGTTAATGGATGATAGTTTTATGAGTATCCATCAACTCCTAAGCCTAAGATAACAAAGTTTACCCTTGTTCAGCCTACTAATCTTTCTCCCCCAAATTCTGGATCGTAAGTCCTCCCTTTATGTTCAGCCTCTTATGTTTTTGTTTTCCCACATCAGACCTTGTAATTACCTTTAACCTACTTATGTGATACATTTCAGGAATGATTGTGGTGTTTTTGTAGCACAATGGATGAGGGAATGCATTTGGACTGATGATTACAAGGACATATATGTAATCATTTCTTGTGTTTTTATCTTTGATTAGTTTTAAAATGAATTAGTAAAACACATATTAACCCTAACTTTTAATTTCACCTTCTCAGGTCTGTGATGGAAAGCGGATGAGGCTTGCCCTGGACTTGGTGCTGAAACCATACAATGAGATGAAGGCAGTTGTCATTTCCTTGGCTTTTAACTACATGAACCATCTTGCGAAAGAGAGGAAGGCTCTGGTCAAGAATGATGGAAAAGCTTGGAATTTTTATTTGAGCCCAATTTGAAACAGACTTTTATTGTCAGTTTATTGATAGATGTTTTTTATAATTATGTCTTTCTTGCCAAGCTTGTGATGTTTTGGTAATTAGGCCTTTCTATAGGACCTAAAATGGCTGTTGGTAGCAGGACTTGGTACTTGTTTTGGATTTAAGTTTCTACTGTTACAAACTTTTTTTGATTTTATTTTGCATGGGTGTTACTTTCATGGCTGTTACTTTCATGGTTAAATTTTGAAATCAATTTTGATGATATTGGTTTGGAAACGTTTTGTTATCAATTTTGGCATTCAATGCTTTTTACAGTATCATGTTAGAAATTTGTATTTAATTTCTAGTAGGCGTAAAGTTGTTTGTTTATAGCTTATCACCACTTAGTTAATAATGAAACTTACCACTGGGTACTTTCAACACATTTAAAAAGTATGAATTTTCTTTTCAAGACTAAGGTAGCATGAAATTAAACGCAAACAAATCCCACAATGAGAAATAAGCCGGGATCAAACATGATGCTGTAGCTTGCTAACCATGCATCTGAACAATTGCTATTTGAAATATATACTGCAGAGTTCAGACCAAGGGATCTGTTGAATAACAATGCATATGAACAATTGCTATTATGAAAAACATGACTGCATATTTCCTTTGAATGATTATCTTTGCAAATAGAATTAATAATATTATGAGGCAATAGAAGAACTATAATTTAATGGTAATGAATTAGGATTAAAAACAAATTTATATTTGTTCAACCTAATCACCCGGAGGGTGGGAGTAGAAAGTCCTACTTCTAAAGCAAGTTCCTCCACTTCCTTCCTTGTCAAGTAGTCACACATTAATCATGTCATATTCATTTGCTTGAACCTGGCTACCAACAATGCTTGGAAGAATACAATATTTAGCCTTCTTTCTTATTCCTCTTATTTTGTTCGGGATCAGCTTCCTAATTTGGATCGCACTGCCCCTTAACACATTAGAGGAGTTGAATTATCAACAAGTCATTCTCAAATGCCACAAGGTTTTCTATCCTGCATATGCCAAACTCAATTCTACAGCTACCCAACTAAACCTCACCCTCAGTTGGTTGGTGTAGAACCATTTTCCCTCACAATGAAACCTTGCATAATCAATAACGAGTTAGTCCCCATGAGAAAAGAGTGTTTCTCTTGTCCTTGCTGCTTAATAAATGAATATAATTACAATTGCCAATGACACCATGAATTCCTTCACACATGAAATAATAAATCTTAATAAGAACCATGAAATTAAACCACTAAATCATGTCAAAATGCCATTAGATATGTCTACAATTGGGTCAAAATATCCTGCCATATAATAATTTAAATAGACAAACTACATTATAATATGACTTTCAATCAGTACTTGCTAAATTTTTCTTCTCTAGATGTCATCCAAAAACTAGTATATGAAGTGCCTCAAATTTTTCTTATCCTACAAGAAAAATTTACATATTATAAATCAGTTTTGCAACAACTAGACACAATGCAAGTTAACATCACTTTGTACTTCTTCAACAAGAGCCTTCTCATATTCAACATGTGAAGACAACTTAAATATTTCTGCCTCTAGAGAATCAACCTTCCCATTCAACACGTTGACTGCTGCTTTCTCTGTGTCAAGCTTCTCAGTTAGACATGTACTTCTGCCTTCTCTTTATCAAGCGTTTGCTTCAAATTTCTATCTCTACAGTTTGTGCTACCCCCTCATCCTCCAATTCTAAATTCTTCCGGCCTTGTTCCTTTAACTACAGTGCTTAAGAATTTACTAGCAGGAGGATCATACCAGCTAAAAAATTACATTGAGAAGTGAAGCCATCAAATCTTCCACAATCCAAGGAATCTTCATCTGCTGGCACAGGGTTTTTATTACCAGTCCATGAGACTTTAAGTTTGGCAAGCAACACCACATCTGCATAATTGGTCACCATTATGCACTATGGATGATGCAAACTGTCACACAGCTTGAAGAAGGAGGAATTGTCCATTACAACTGAAAAACAAAAAGAACATTTATAATGGCAAATTACATAACTTAAGACAAAGAACATTTCTACTACTTAATCTTAATCAGATTCTTCAACAAAGAGAACAATTTCAAAGTGGGAAAAAGAATGGAAAGGGCCCTAGATCAATTTTGGACAAATTGATTGGAGCTATTAAAAGCCAAACAACAAGCTCAAAAGGATCAGAACTTGCAACATGCTGGAACCATCGAGCACTTGTGTCATAAAAGGGTTAGTTGTTTAAAGCAAACCACCAATTTCGTGACATCAAGTTGGTTCTCATTATATTTTACCATCAAATGATAACAATTTGGTCCCAAGTAAACAGTAAAAGATTCAGAATTTTTTATGTCAAAATTTCATTCAAGGACCCATTCAAAGACTTATTTATGTCATAAATACAATTTCTGCCCTGACAAAAAAAGCAAAAAAAAGATATTTCACCATGCAACTCTAGTTCAAAAGCAATAGGACAGAATGGTAGATTGCAATTTTCTTAGAAAAAAAAATATATAGATGTCCTTAGAATCTTGAAAGCATTAACCCACAAAATGGAAGACCACTAACCAATTAACAATACAGTGAATCTAGCAAATGCTACCATCTAGAAGTTATACATCTCCTATGATAAATAAAAGTGAGATGGTGAGGCCATAGTTTCTGAAAAAAAAAAAAACAGATTACTGTGAGCTAACACTTGTGCTCTAAAACAAACCATTCTTGATTTTGTCTTTCAATCTCCCCATTTCACAGCCTTTTGTATCCACTTGTGTTATATTTGTCTAGTTAGACTCTAGCGTCACCATTCTGGTTATATGAGAACTCCTGTATGATACTGTGATTCTGTTGCATAGGTTATAAGGCTGGTAGCGTGGAGAGGGGGGTTAGACTGGGATTGTGAATTAGGTTGGGTTAGGCTGGGTTAGACAATCAAAGATGATAATTGACCATGTCCCTACTTAACCGTTTACAGCTTACTCTCTAGTCACCTTTTCTTAAATGTTCTAAAGGCCAAAAATTCACAAGTAAGGCTAAAGAAACCCACATTTCTGAGAGAAAAGGGATTACCCAAATAAATGAACATCAATACGGATGTAAAACTTACCACACAGAACCCTAATTCAAATAAAAAAATTAATCCAATATACTTATATGGAATCCATAAAAGAAACAAACCCCAAGCAGTAAATGCAAGAATTAAACTGATAGGCATAAACCGGTAAACCCTATGCAGCACTGCAGAATGAGAATTCATCTTACAAATCTGAAATACCAAACAAAACAAGCAGTAAATGAAAGAATGAAACGAACATACAGGCAACATATTCTCGCGGAACGGAAAATCTCTATCAAAGTAAAAAAGGAAGAGTATTCGTACCAGTGGGGAAAGAGTCCGTCAAAACAGGGTACGGGGATTATATCACGAGAAACAGAAGAAAGAGAACAACGCCTCGCAGAGTTTTTTCCTTGAACTGAAAGAGGCTGGTATATCGCGAGCACGGAGAACACTTCTGGTTTCAGTTCTTCGCGAGCAAGGAGGAGGGCTTCTGGGTTTCAAAAATGATACATGGGAAACACTTCTTGTTGTATGGTGATCACTGAAAATTTTGAGAACATGTCCCTCAACAAAAAAGACTGAAAATTGTTGAGCTTAATATTGGTATAATTAGCAATTTACTAAATATCCGCTAGTAATTTTTTTGGTACATGATTTTATATAATCTTTTATGACTAATGATTGAATCTTCCCTTGTCTATTTCACTATTTTTTCTAAAAAAAACATTGAGATAAATGTTTACAAACAAAAATAGGGATAGGTTAATACATTGGCTGATATCAGTGATACCACTGGTTGATCTTTGGGAAAATTACTATTAATTTTTTAGTTTATGTTATTTTCAAACACTGAAGTTGTTTTAACCTTGTTTCACGAGCACCAAAAAGGAGATTGATTAACATGTGGAGTTGTAACATCCCAAATTATGAAACATTTTATGAATTAAATTAGTAATGGGAAAATGTTTTATAACAAGGAAGTAGGTTGGGATGAGACAAATAGAGTTAGGAGCATAGAGGGGTAAAAACCAAAACTTTGAGAATTAGTATGCTCCCGCAATGTACTTTCAACAAGAAAAAAGAAATGCACTCAATTTTAAATCCATCTCCACCCCCCAAAAAAAGAAATGCCAAAAAACTGCAAAATGAATACCTATTTCCTCAAACTTGTACCATCAAATACAATATCCCCAGCAGATTTATCTCAAGAAGGTAATGTACTTCAGTAAAAACATGATAACTAAAAGACACAAAACATGTTCCTAAAGGAACAATAAAGCAGTTACTAGACCTCCAATCTCACAGGTATGGTATCATGGGTAAATCAACGCTTATATATTCATTAACATGCCAACGGTATTGTGGTTTTTATTAATTTTTCTCTATTTTTTAACATTAATCAATGCTTACATATACAAACGACATCATTAAAAAGTGGGAAATATAGTGAAAGTCAGAAACTATATAGCCAAAGGACAAAAGTTTGTGTACCACTATAGCGTCCTTTTTCTATTCATGTATTCTAGAATTAATATTTTAAACTTACACAAAAAGGCCCAAAATTCATACATCCTTTTATTTGTGTGCTTCCATTTTTCAATTTGTGTACCTTGCTTATGAAACAATGCTTGGGCATCTACGCATCATGTAATCGGATTTGTACTCAGACTATATTATTCGGCTCTATATAAAAAAATAACGTTGTTGACCAAAAAAAATGTTTGAACCTACAAATTTAAAAATCATAAGTGAATATACTTCTTTTGCATTCCTTTAAATGCAAACCAATACCAGGGTCAGTAATAATAAACAAAATTTGGAAATCATTCACATAAAGTGCATATTAGTAAGAAGTTGAGGAACCTATGATTAACACAGCTCCATATACACAGAAAATTGCATGGAAATATATAAAACACAATCACAACTATTCAACCCTAAATATCATCTAATTCAGAGAACTAAACAATAAATTACCTAGCAACTATTTCAACTGAATTTTTATGTAATGACAATACTACTTACTGCTACATATACACAGGAAATGGTACAAAGTGGGGAACAATCACAAATCAATTCAAGCACAAATTACAAACAAAAAAGTCAAAAATAATATAGCCAAAGGACCAAACAGCTCCATAATACACAAGAAACGATTTCATATTAACACAGAAAGGAAATGAACTCAGAAAAATTTCAGATTGAATTGCAATTTTCGTATCTAACCTCTATTAAAGCAACCGAGCCTTCAAGGTGGTAGAAAACAGAACAGATTTCCACGGAAATGAGAAATTGAAAAACAAAGGTGCAAGTTAACCAAACAGATTGGGAAAGGAAGACAAAATTTTTCATATAGAGCCAAAATAACCGTAGTATACCTTCAATGTGGGAGAAATACAACCGGATTTGGAAGGGAATCGACCCAAACAGCGCCGCACGTTCAAGATGCAACCACGGAGCTTCGACCAACGTCCTCACCGCACCGAGCTGCGACCAACGTCCTGCAAGCAATGAGCTGCGACCAACGACCAACGTTCACGAAACGGATTAGGGAAGACGGTGAAATTCCAGACTTAGGTTCATAAAGAAAGTTTGGGGACATTGCAAAATTAGGGTTCAGCAAGAAAGAAAAGGGGAATTCGAACAAGAGGGGAGAAAAAAATCTAATAAAAAAGAATTAAAATGGAAAATATGATTCTGATTTAATTTGGGGGAGTTTTGGATAATAGACAAAATGAATGGTTTAAGGAAATAATATAAGGACTAAACTGCAAAGGGACTTAAAATAAATTCTAAAATCAAGCTAACCTATGTGGCACACATTTACTGGGCCAGGTATAGAGGATACCATTACCCCCTATCCAGAGGGGGTACCGGAGAAACACCCATAAAAAAATCTAACAGTTCCTTTTTATTGCCCCAATGTATAAAACTAGTGTGAGACCCGTGCACGGCTTGTAAAAATTCATTGTGTGACCTGTTACTAGTGCAAATTGACAATATTTTCAACCATATATACAGAAGACATAGTAGGAGTTAGTATAGCCATTGTATTTGAATAAAAGGAAGGACTATATGTTAATTGTGAAAGGCAAGGATGAAAAATTGGACTATGAATGACAACACATGACTACATGTTAATCTTTTCATTAGGAAGATTGACTCCCTATGCGCGCCCAAAAGGATTAGGAAACCATAAAGGTTATTAAACACAACCTCACAATCGGGCAAAACGTTCTTTGAAGCCCACTATGTTACTTACTTGACACTAATAGTAATGGACGTTTATATTTCCAAGCCAATTGAGGTACAAGTTAAGCTCATGAAACTTCAGTAGGCAGAGTAATAAACGTGACAAATATATTAAGACCACCTTAGAAGACACACATAATTACTGATACTAAATACCCCTGTACATAATGCACGATAAGTGCCAACTTAACTACACACAATATCCTCCATTCTTAAGTACAAAGTATGGAACTTTCATACATATAGTGGCACATTACAGTAACCCAAAATATCATTCAAGCACATGGCCTAACTATTTCCCCAAAGTTGCCCAAAACATACATGACATACAAACATACTTTGCCCCAAATACAAGAAAAAACCCTGATAATTTATCCATTACCCAGCTGCTCAACTTCTCTCAAGTTTCATTTGTCGCCTTTCCCACGTCTTTTGCGAATAGAAACTCCATCAGTTGCTTCCTCGTTATCCCTTTTGCAAGCACTTCCACTATCATCCACAATAGGTGGCTTTTGCATACAAGCAATTGGGCTGACTTCTATGTCACGACCAGCAGAGGGGCAGTGGGGGGATACTTCCATAACACATGGATTACCGTTTCCAGCCCCTATCTTGTTGAATGAAGGGCTAAACTTCATCTACCAAATGGCCAACAAACCACACCAATAGCATTAACATAACCTAATCAATGATACCAAATCAATTGAATTGGAAAAATAATTTAGGCACACATTGGACATGAAATTACCTTGAGTGGAGTCCTCGCATTCAATTTCAGCCTTATACTGAGCAATGATATCAAGGTCTGAACAAATTCTCCTCACTCTAAAGGATTGATCATAACTAAATGATGTATCTTCCATTGCTCAACTCGGAAGTGGAGCTCCTTCCCAACAACGTTCTTCATCTCACACGGGTATTCAGCTAATGAAACCTTTTACAGAAACAACACAATAAAAGAAAGTGTGTGTGTTAAGATGGTACTGCTTGTGGACAATGATATGCATAATTCTAGTGTAAAGATGACCATTTTATAAAGAAGAACCTTCTGCTCGGACAACATGTCACGGCATGACTTATTAAGGATGGTGTAGCACTCAGAATCAAACAGAATCAATTGCACACTATCTGTTCCATCTCCAACCTCCAACTTGAGTTTGTACCTAATAAAGAGAAATAAGATTATTATACTTTCCCTTCACACTATCACACATCACCGCAACCAGTAGCTCTTTTTTTTCAAAGGGACTAAATAGAATTAAGAGAAGACTTTACAACCTAGGAGTCAGTTTATAGACATAGCTCTGACAGTCCCACAATAAGGCACTCCATCATCATATGACACGACCTTCATGCATTTATATGCCATATACCACCAAAAGCCTTCAACGCAAAACTTGATCCACAGTGCACAATACAATACAAAAGCTATCCTATATAGATAATAGAAAAGATTAGCCAAGCATACATGTAGTTTGGATCAGTGAATGGAAAGATATAATAGAATAATATGAAGAAAAATTCTGCGATCTCATCCCACCCTCAGTTGCTTCTACTAACTGACGTAGGGTCTTCTTCGGATAGAGCTGGAAGAATTCTTCCTTAAGTGAAACAGGCTTGTTTTCTTTGACATATCTTTCCAATATCAAGTTCTGTTTCGATCTCGTGCATGGCTAATCTGAAAAATAATGAGAATAAAAAGTCAAAGGGATGATATGAAACTGGGGAAAGGAAAAAAAGGGGCACATACCCATTTTTGAAGTCAATAGCCTCAGGTAAGTCGAGATTCCAGAAGAACTTTGTTGCATTCATCACATTTTGAATGCCCACTTCACCTGCATAAGCATAAAAAATGCATGTTACGAGTAGAGTTCATAGCTCAGGGTCAAAAAATTTTCGCCAAACAGAAGGTGTAACCATTACTGAATCGTGGAAAACCAACCTTGTAGAGATTAACCTTTGCCAAATGACTATAAGTACAGGAAGTCCTATTTGAGGAAGGGATAGGATCTCGCAACAACATCAATTATTTCTCCAAACACAGCTAAGCGTATGTCCCCCCTAAAGATCACACAACACAAGGAAGACATGGTTTTTGCTTATGGCAGTAAGGAGAATACACTATTTTAACACGGATCATAAGCTAAATAAAGTTATTACATCTCATCCACTAAATCCAACAGCATGAGACGTGTTTGTCTCCCTTCCTTGTTCAGCATAATTTCCTCCAAAATTTCACTGACAATCCCCATGAAATCTATCAAAGAAAATAAGTAAATAAAGTCATGTTCAAAACATATCAAAACTTTTCTCAGGAGATTGATAAAAACACAGCACACAACCTATAAGAAAATTTGAGCGGCCATTTGTTTTCTTGATGTCCATTGTCTTCACCAGGGACAAGCCAGACAATGGTATTCCAACTCTGTGGCAAGGAATGACTTTTGTATTCGCATTGAACACCACATAAACTCATGAGCACTTGCTTTGAAATGTCTTGAGTTGCGCTTCAACCCAAAGTTCGTCACCCTATACACCTCTCCTTCAATAACAGAGTGCATAAACTTGGCCATGTGTTGTTTAGGCACCGTAGCTTCAATCCTCCCCCCTGTTCCATGTGAGCACAATATCAAGTTAGTCATATAAACCACTACGCAATGTATAAACTGGAACAAGGAGCAGGAAAACACTGCCTGTTAGAATACCTCTTCATCCACCAACACATCTGTGTGGCAAATGGATCATGTGGTTTAGCAACCGAAGTCATATTCCATAGTCTAACCACTTTGACCCTCAACCTCCAACTTTCACGACGTCCGCGGATACTTCTAATGGAATGGAAATGCGCCGGAACTAGAGACATATTCATTTTGGAGAGATGGTTGTTAAGGGAATACGTTGATGAACACCAGGAAAGGAAAACAATTGGCATAGATGTGGTATTTATACCTTTCCCACAACCAGCAACGCATTAAATAAATTAAACTCTATTAATTCCCTCTAAAAAATAAATTCAATTTTGAATTAGTTCTGTCACCACCTAAACATTTCCCGCCACTCTTATTCAGCCGAAGGCAGCAAACGTGTGAAAAACAAATTGACTGCCAATATTTTATTAGCTGAGAACAATTTTCATGTGTACAAAGATAATTTTTTAATTTGTCTGAAAATAGAAGATTCTATTCAACTCATACTACACTGCCTAATGACAAGTTTCAGTATCCAATGACAAAACTTCAGATTATTAGCCACCTAAATCACAACACACAGTACTTTATTTATTAGAAAGGTAATAACCTGAAATAACACACAAATGGTTTTTAAAATTAAATTATCGCCCAAAAAGACCACCCATTATACTGACTATTTCATTTGCAAATTTTCATTATTTTGAATAATTATATTTTTGTAATTGGATTAAATCAGACATTGATTTAATTTTTTTAACTTCCACACCAAGAAATATCAACTATTAATATCATGCTTAATTTAAATTTTTGTAACTTTCCTCCCGCCATCCAAAAAACATTGCACGACCAAGTCAACACCTCTATATTTGAGTAACCCAATCTTTCCAGAACATGTAAAACAACCTTGTGAAAGAAAAACCAAAGCATTGGGATAATCAAAACAAACCATTAACATTAATCACAAAGCCATTATAATAAGCAAAAATAAATCTATGAATAGTGCAGAAAATAATTTTTTAACTAAAGGATTGTAAAGTTTAAGATGTTATCTGTTATCACTCATTTTAACTCTACCAATATCTCATGGGAGATGTTACGAGCAAAATAAATAAGGGAAAATTGACCTGTACTATAAAAATTGATGAAGGTTGAAATTAGGTCCGTCTACGGTGGATTATGGTTTACGTGGTCCAAAATGTAAAAATACAATAATTTAAATTCTTAATCATCAAATTTAATGTTCATTTTTTAATTATTGATATTAAATTGATTTCTAGTTAGTTTTGTGAAATATTGGTTGAAAAGAATAAAAATCCAAATCTATAGTACCGTGTAATGTAAAAGTTTCCCCATTCAACTTTAAATTGATATATTCTCAGCGAAACTAGCATAAGTTGTATTGTAAATCTATATTTTTCCTTAAACTAAACTCAAATTGTTATATAAGGACTATTTAATAAAAAATAAAATTATTTATTCATCTTTTATAACCAATAAAATGTAAGCTAGACTAGGTGGGCCAATTTTTTTTTTGGTTCACCCTAGAATCGTCGGGTTTAAATTATCACTCAAAACATTTATTTAGATTAAGTTTAAATATAAATAGTCATTTGAGATATATTAATAGTCATTTTAATTGATATGCACTTAGTATAAAGAAATTTTACATAGACAATCATTCGCTAATAATATATCTGTAAATCTCTAAATAATATCCGCAGAAAAAGTATATAAGAAATTATAATATTTTCTAATATAATGAAACATCCCAAATCATTGTACTCATGCATGCATTTATAAAGAAGTGCTCTCATAGTACCCTTAAAGAAAATAGAATAGAAATTTCATATATCAAAGAAAATTATCTTCCTCTAACATTTCCAAAACACACAAAAACTTCACAAGCAAAAACAATCCCCCCATTTAATGCTCAAAATTTCATACTTTCATCATAACCTTCATAAAGGTTAAAAATTGAAATTGGAATCTATGTCTCATAAAATGCAATACACATACCATAAAATCAAGCTCAATAATAGGACACAATGTCTTACGGAGCACCAATTTCAATTTTTTTAAACAAAGAAGATTAAAAACTAATGGTGGTACTCTATAAAATCAAAAATTTTACATAGACATCATTCGCTAATAATATATCTATGTAAAATTTCTTTATACTAAGTGCATATCAATTAAAATGACTATTAATATATCCCAAAATGACTATTTATATTTAAACTTAATCTAAATAATTGGTTTGAGTGATAATTTAAACCCGACGATTCTAGGGTGAACCAAAAAAAATTTGGTCCACCTAGTCTAGCTTACATTTTATTGGTTATAAAAGATGAATAAATAATTTTATTTTTATTAAATAGTCCTTATATAACAATTTGAGTTTAGTTTAAGGAAAAATATAGATTTACAATACAACTTATGCTAGTTTTGTTGAGAATATATCAATTTAAAGTTGAAGGGGGAAACTTTACATTACACGGTACTATAGATTTGGATTTTTATTCTTTTCAACCAATATTTCACAAAACTAACTAGAAATCAATTTAATATCATAATTAAAAAAATGAACATTAAATTTGATGATTAAGAATTTAAATTATTGTATTTTTATATTTTGGACCACGTAGACTATAATCCACCGTAGACAGACCCAATTTCAACCTTAATCAATTTTTATAGTACATGTCAATTTTCCCTTATTTATTTTGCTCGTAACATCTCTCATGAGATATTGGTAGAGTTAAAATGAGTGATAACTGATAACATTTTATACATTGGGGCAATAAAAAGGAACTGTTAGATTTTTATCTGAGAAGCAATTGTGGAGCTTCCGCCAACACATCATTTAATGAATATTACATCTCATGTATTATTAAATTTAATAAATAATGTGACAGAAACTCTAAAAAGATATTCTAATTTTTAAAATTTAGAATAATGAATAATTAAATTACAGTAAACAATAATATATTAAAAATATTCGTATACATTAAAATGAAATATGTATAATGTATATATTTATACATTAGAAATTCTAAAAAATTAGATTATTAAATTAATTTGATAGGTAATTAGGAATTGGATAGAATGGAATTCAATAAAAACATCAAATTTCTAATTACTCACATGGAATCAACAAAAAAATATTGAATTCTTAAATAAACGTCAATTCTAAATTAAGATATCTATGCAAAACTTTTTACACTATCGGTATTCATTTATAGTATTACAAACCTATAACACGAAAAGGAGACCTTTTAGAATGTCTTATCTCCCTTTGAATTTAACGCAGAGTTCAGTTGATTATAGGAATCTGAAAATAATGTTTTAACCCAAAGTTTTGTATAAACCCTTCATTATCAACAACCTCATTGTAGTTTTTTTTTTAATGCATCTGATTCTTCTAAAATCAGGCGACTGCATTTAAGAAAATGAAATATAAAGATAATACTATTAATTATAAAATTAACAAAATTTTAAATCATAATTTTTTATCCTTTTCCTGACAAGCAAACATTCTTCAGAAAATTAAAGCTGATTTCTTTTTCTTTTTCTTTTTATTTTAAATTAAGCTAGTTTTCAAACGGTGACGTTCATATCATATAATAGGGTTTTCTGACAACAACTTTCATTGACAGTATTATGGTTAGATGAATTTGACATCAAATTAACCAGTGTCGGTTGTAACGGTGCAATTATTTAAGTGTGTATAGGGCAGATCTGTAATTTTGCTCAATAGTGGAGTACAGTTTTTAACTTAAACGATTGGCAACCGACAGCCATTGAAAAGCAAACCGGGAGCAGCCGGTCTTTCGTCGGACAACTGTGCCACTTGGGTAAATGCCAATCAGTACATACCTTTATGTCACTCTCGCAACGTTTGACACGTGTCCACGCTTATCAGTACTAGAACTTAAAGGGCACCCGGACCAGTCCATCCGGTAAACAATAACCATAAAACAGACAGAACAGAGAAGCAAGCAGCGAGAGTGTGGAAGGGAAAGAGAGAGAAAAGATGCGTATGAAGGGCGAAGATTTTCAGGCTTTACTTCCAATTGTCGCGTCTTGAACTCCGTTGATCTGCTGCATCAACTTCTTCTGTGACTGTGCAACTCACAAACCAGTGAAGATGCAAGCATCTGCGGGAATGGTTGCCGGCTCCCATAAAAGGAACGAGCTCGTTCGGATTCGCCACGATCTTCGATAGCGGGGTTTGTCTCTCATTCTCAACACCTCTCCATTACAATGTTGTTCTACTTTCCTGAATCAGCTTCGGTTTTTGCTCTACGATTCTTGTTAGACTGGCCTTTAAGAGTTCAGATCAGATCTGAATGGTCACAGGTTTGAGTTGATCTCACTTTTTTTTTTTAATTGTGCAAATTAGCCTAGGGAGGGAGCATGTCATTTTTTATTAGAGATTTGATGTGGATAGGTTTGTTTAATTTTACGGACATAATTCTAACTTTGTATGATATGATGCCTATGCTAATTCGCAGCCTAAACCCTTGAAGAATTTGAATGGCCAAATCTGTCAAATATGTGGTGATAATGTTGGAGTAACAGCCACTGGTGATGTCTTTGTTGCTTGCAATGAGTGTGGCTTCCCTGTTTGTCGTCCTGTTATGAATATGAGCGGAAGGATGGGAATCAGTCCTGTCCTCAGTGCAAGACTAGATACAAGAGGCATAGAGGTTCGCTTGCTTGTTCATTTATGTTACTTTTTGTTTTTGGTCTGATTTGGTAATATCTTAATCTTGAAATGAACGAGATGAATCTGGATATCAGGGAGTCCTCGAGTTGAGGGAGATGATGAAGAAGATGATGTTGATGATATAGAGAATGAGTTCAATTATGCCCAAGGAAATACCAAGGCAAGGCGGCAATGGGAAGATGATGCTGACCTCTCTTCATCTTCTAGACGTGATCCTCAACAACCAATTCCTCTTCTCACCAATGGCCATTCGGTAATCTATTAATCTGTTTTAGTCTTCTCAATGTGATTGTCATCTATAGATCTTAATTTAGATTTTGTTGAATATTTTACTCCTCAGTTTGCTGTGTTGGGGTGAGCAGAGCGAGGATTTAGTACTAAGTTTGTTTATAAATTATTTCCTAAACTATTTGATATCTTTATCACTTACTCTTTTTGCCAAAATGTGTTCAGTTGTCTTTGGTCTTGAGCTGTAATGAAGTGAATAACAACCACAAAAGGATGTTATGAAACTTCTTTAATTCACTGTATTTAATGTTGTCTGTATATGTTTCTATCTGGGAGTATATTACATGAATTAATGTAACAATTTTACTTTTATCTTTTATTGACTTCCAGTTGTTCAATAATCCTCTGCTCCAATATTTTTATTTTTTACTTCATGTTGCAATACTGCTCACTAATTGTTTGTCTCATAATATGGTCAGATGTCTGGTGAGATTCCATGTGCCACGCCTGACACTCAATCCGTCCGAACTACTTCAGGTCCTTTGGGTCCATCTGAAAAAGTTCACTCCCTTCCCTATATTGATCCAAGGCAACCAGGTATGGAGTTATCTTGAGCTGATTCCACGATATGATAATTCATAGTTTCATGAATTTTCTGTTGACTATAGCTTTTTTACTTATTACAGTTCCAGTAAGAATTGTGGACCCATCAAAGGACTTAAATTCTTATGGTCTGGGAAATGTCGACTGGAAAGAAAGGGTTGAAGGTTGGAAGCTCAAGCAGGAGAAAAACATGGTACAAATGACCGGTAGATACATGAAGGGAAAGGAGGAGACATTGAAGGGACTGGCTCTAATGGAGAAGAACTTCAAATGTAAGTCAGTTATGCCATTTTGATCAATGTTTAATGGACCATATGATCATATAATTGAAAGTCTTGGAGAATCTTTGCCTATTGAAGTTGGAAAATTAAGTTACTTTTCTGTGTATACCCTTCAAATTCAAAGTCATTGAAGTTGATTCGCATTCTCTTTCTTCCATAGTTGTGTTTAAAATTGCATTTTATTTGTTATTATAGAATAGATTAACTGCTCATGGTTGTATTACATCATTTTGATTTATTTTTGGGGCTTTAGTCTAGAATTGTCATTTTTTTTATTAAATTCATAACTTACGGACAGAATATAGAAGGTTTCAATTTTATGCAGTTTGAATTTCATTTCCTTAAAGTTAAATGGTCAATTGATTTTGTTCTTGACAGGGTGGATGATGCTCGACAACCTTTGAGTCGTGTGGTGCCTATTCCTTCATCTCAGCTGACCCCTTATCGTGTTGTTATCATACTTCGGCTGATTATTCTTGGCTTCTTCTTACAATATCGTGTAACTCACCCTGTAAAAGATGCATACCACTGTGGTTGACATCAGTTATATGTGAGATTTGGTTTGCTTTATCCTGGCTCTTGGATCAGTTTCCAAAATGGTATCCTATTAATCGTGAGACATATCTTGACAGGCTTGCTTTAAGGTTTGGACTGCTCATCATCCATGTTCTGTTGGGCTTGGCTTATTTGTTTAACTTGATTTGGCATTTTCTATTTCACTAATCTTAGTCTGTCTTGTTTAGATATGATCGCGAAGGAGAACCATCACAATTGGCTCCTGTTGACGTTTTTGTCAGTACAGTGGATCCTCTCAAGGAGCCACCTCTTGTTACTGCAAACACTGTTTTGTCTATACTTGCTGTTGATTACCCTGTTGACAAGGTTTCCTGCTACGTATCAGATGATGGTTCAGCTATGTTGACCTTTGAATCCTTATCAGAAACAGCTGAGTTTGCAAAGAAGTGGGTGCCTTTTTGCAAAAAGCACAATATTGAGCCAAGAGCCCCTGAGTTTTATTTTGCCCAGAAGATTGATTACTTGAAGGACAAGATTCAACCCTCTTTTGTAAAGGAGCGACGAGCAATGAAGGTTGTTCTTGAGGCACTGTGTTTCCATTTCCAGTTCAATATTTATATCTGCAAAATATGTGAAGTTACCAAATGAAAACTTTGTTGAAAACAAAGCTTGCAGTTCTATCACTTAGCTTATAAAATCTTCTATGCCCCCCCCCCCCCAAAAAAAACTCCTTGCTTGGCCTGTCTTTGGGTATATGGATATAGAAAATTAAATATATATAATATAATTATGCTTAACAGAGAGAATATGAAGAATTCAAAGTACGGATCAATGCCCTTGTGGCCAAAGCTCAGAAGATGCCAGAGGAAGGTTGGACAATGCAGGATGGAACTCCTTGGCCAGGAAATAATCCCAGGGATCATCCTGGAATGATTCAGGTATTACCATTTTCTCCAAAGGGCACATATAGTCTCTGCCCTTTCTTATATTTTAAGGTTAATTATATTATTTTGTTTTATGCAGGTGTTTTTAGGTCATAGTGGAGGGCTAGATACAGATGGAAATGAGCTACCTAGGCTTGTTTATGTTTCTCGTGAAAAGCGACCGGGCTTCCAACATCACAAGAAGGCTGGAGCTATGAATGCTTTGGTTTGTCTTGCTGAAGCTTCTTATTTTATCTATTTTATGGCTTTTCCTGATTTGCATTTTCTTTTTTCAAAGGCTCTGTGTTGTGTGTGTCTGGTTTTGCTCTCGTCGAGTTTATGGCCTTCATGTAGAAGTAGGTTTTGCTTATAAGTTTATGTCAAAAAACTTAATAATATTTGGAAAATAACCTGCAAAGTGATGATATGATTCAACATAGCATAGTGATAGATTAGACTATGAGTAACAATTTTTCTAGAACAACTTTAGGATGTGAACAATGTTTCTAGTTGATCATGTGGATTTCATCTTTGAGTTAGTATGGGGAATTTTTCTTCCTTTCTGCAAACCAATTAGGCATTTCCTTACCGTGCCACAATTGGATATGATGGTTTTGCTTTTTTTACTAGGAAGATATGTTTTGACTTTGAGCATATCTAACCTTGGTTTATCTTGCGTGATGTAGATTCGGGTTTCTGCTGTTTTGACCAATGGTGCATATTTTGAATGTCGATTGTGACCACTATTTCAATAATAGCAAAGCTCTTAAAGAAGCCATGTGTTTCATGATGGATCCTGTTCTCGGAAAGAAGACATGCTATGTGCAATTCCCTCAGAGGTTCGATGGCATTGACTTGCACGATCGATATGCCAATCGCAATATTGTGTTCTTTGATGTAGGTCTCTTTTTTTGTAATTTTGCTAAGTTGTAGCAAAAAACATTCTCTTTCCTTGCATTGTTCCCTACTGCTTTGGCTAATTTTTTTCTTTCTTTAACTTGTTAGATCAACTTGAAAGGTCTGGATGGTGTTCAGGGCCCAGTCTATGTGGGAACTGGTTGCTGTTTCAATAGGCAGGCTTTGTATGGTTATGATCCTGTTTTGACTGAGGAAGATTTGGAACCTAACATTATTGTTAAGAGTTGTTGGGGTTCTAGGAAGAAAGGAAGGGGTGGCAATAAGAAGTACAGTGACAAGAAGAGGGCAGTTAAAAGAACCGAATCCACCATTCCCATATTTAATATGGAAGACATAGAGGAGGGTGTTGAAGGTATGCAAATATGGAAAGCTCTCATAACTTCCTCATTTACAATTGTTTATATGCATGTAGAATATCGGATGTTGATTTCATTTATAGTTTCATTGTCCTCCAGCCCCCTCCCCAACCAACTAATAAACTACAAGTAACTAATTTGTACTAATTATATGGCTTGTTTGCCATATATTTATACAGAATTGTCTGAAAAATGAGATGACAATGTAGGTGACATGTATTGTGTTCTTTTGCAGGTTATGATGAAGAAAGGTCACTTCTCATGTCTCAAAAGAGCTTGGAGAAGCGTTTTGGACAATCTCCAGTTTTTATTTCTGCCACCTTCATGGAGCAGGGTGGCATTCCACCTTCAACCAACCCTGCAACTCTTCTTAAGGAAGCAATCCATGTTATCAGCTGTGGTTATGAAGACAAGACAGAATGGGGCAAAGAGGTGAGCATTGTATAAAGAAATATGAGACGAGATTAATGAGTAGCTTGTTTAGTTATTAATCAAACATTTTCTGATTTCACCACAGATTGGATGGATCTATGGTTCTGTGACTGAAGATATCTTGACTGGGTTTAAGATGCATGCTCGTGGATGGATTTCCATCTATTGCATGCCACCTCGCCCTGCATTTAAGGGTTCTGCTCCCATCAATCTTTCTGACCGTCTCAATCAGGTGCTTCGTTGGGCCTTGGGTTCAATTGAGATCTTTCTAAGCAGGCATTGTCCCTTGTGGTATGGCTACAATGGGAGGTTGAAGCCTCTGCAGAGATTTGCTTATATTAATACTAGTCTACCCCCTTACCTCAGTCCCGTTGATTGCTTACTGTGTGCTTCCTGCATTTTGTCTTCTCACAAATAAATTTATTATTCCCGAGGTAAATTATTTCTTTTATGTCATTTCTTGCTGATGAATTTATAATTCCTGATGTGGTCTGATTGAGGTTTATAAATACTGGAAATCCAATAACATTTGGTTAATCGTATGCAGATAAGCAACTTTGCCAGCATGTGGTTCATTCTCCTCTTCGTCTCCATTTTCACAACTTCAATTCTTGAGCTTAGGTGGAGGGGTCAGTATAGAAGACTGGTGGAGGAATGAACAGTTCTGGGTTATTGGTGGGACATCCGCACATCTCTTTGCTGTGTTCCAAGGGCTTCTGAAAGTGCTTGCTGGGATTGATACAAATTTTACTGTTACATCAAAGGCATCAGATGAGGATGGGGATTTTGCCGAGCTATATGTGTTTAAATGGACATCACTTCTCATCCCTCCTACAACGGTGCTTATTGTGAATTTGGTAGGGATTGTGGCTGGTGTGTCCTATGCCATAAACAGTGGTTACCAGTCTTGGGGTCCACTATTTGGCAAGCTTTTCTTTGCTATCTGGGTTATTGCCCATCTATACCCATTCTTGAAGGGTCTCTTGGGCAGGCAAAATCGTACCCCAACCATTGTTATTGTTTGGTCCATTCTCCTTGCTTCAATATTCTTTGCTGTGGGTGAGGATTGACCCCTTCACCACAGACTCCAACAAAGCAGCAAATGGTCAATGTGGCATCAACTGTTAAGTTACTCTTAAGATTCATTGTCTGTTTTACCATCCCCTTCTGTTTGGAGATACTCAAGATTGCAGTAGTGTATATATAGCAAGAATTCGCTATCTCTAGAGGACTGAACTACCCAATAGAGGACAGAAAAAAAAAACCTTTGTAGCATTCATTTTTCTACTGTTTATTTATTTATTTACATGTTCCAATTTGGTCCTTACAGCCTTACAGGAGTAGTTACGTTCAGAACCTTGAGATGTACGTTGGTGTTACATATTTTTGGCCCACATAGTATAAATTGTTCATGCGAATAATTTAGTGAAAGCAAAAAAGAGCCGCGTTTATTTGGGTATATTGAATATTTTAATGAACCTTTTATACGATATTAATTTTCTTTTCTAATTATTTAAAGATCACTAGATGATTAAGAATTCTACCAATGCTTTTGTACCAATTTCATTAATTCATTCCTTACGTATCATTTTAGGTAATCTATGGTAATTGTATTTTTTTTGTAGGAAATTATGACTAAGAACTACACTAATATTTTTTGTTCTATGGTAATATAAAGTTCTTATTCAAATTAGAAATGCCAATTACTAATCGAAACAGAATTTTGTCTTGGATATATGTGGTTTTGTAACAAAAAAAACTAATAACCAATTAATCGGTGGTGGTTGGTTAAGTGTAACATGTGGTAACAGGTTTTTACGGGAATGGTGAAAGAGTCTTAAAGTTATTCGGGCTTTTAAAATAAAAGTTCGATCCCTATTTTTGTGAGCTTTTTGCTAGTAGCCTTAGTTTTATGGGTTTTGCAGGCTTTTAGAGTTTTTGCAGGTAGTAGGCTTTATTAATCGGACTAAAAACTTGAAAGTTATTTAAGTTTCTAAAATAAAGGCTCGAACCTTACACTTTTGCGGGTTTTTATGAACTAACTCGATCGAGTCGGCCCATTTTTTCAACTCTAAATCCAACCATAATATGGACATTCTAGATCGAGCAGGGTTGTCTCTATGAAGGATATGTGACTTAAATAAAAAAAAAATTGGCCAATTCATGACAATTGTGTTTTTATTCTAGGAAACTATGACTAAGAAATGAGCACAATCTAATGACTATGAGCCTAATGATACTCTTTCTGTATTCCCTAAATATTACAACATAAGAATAATGATATAACGAAAAGAAGTATTTCTTCAATGTACAAACTGTAATTCTGATACTCTGTTGTGCTTCTTCTATTCTGTGTGTTTGAGTTGAGATGAGCTCTTATTTATAGCCAAGGATTGGTCAATATAGTCATTGGAGGGGCTTGAGACTGGTTAAGCTCTTAGCTAATCGTGAAGAAGTTGTCCCTTCCATGTCACAACTTTTCTCTCCTCAAGTTTGACCAAGCTCCTTCTGTAGGGCTATCCTTCTGATAACATTTTTTTCAACTTTGTTTGAACATTCTTCTTCTGGAGCAAGATGTGATGAGTGTGGGATATACCGGGCAACATTCCATTTCAGATTTAAAGATTTATTACCCCTCAAATTAAATTTGTTCCTTCTTGGAACACTTTTATCCTTCTGATGAGTTCTGGGAATAAGTCATTCTTCTGAAACTATTTAACTTATTCAGTTATAGTTTCACTATACATTCTTAAGATCTTTTTCCTCAAAGGCTTCCTTGACACATCTTTCTGGGCAAATATGTTCCTTCTTCTGATGAGTGCAAAAGCTTCTTTTGTGAATAGCTTCTTCTTGACAAAGATGGATTTTGCTTATGTCATTCCTTCTAAATTGATTCTTCTGAGGGTTCATTTGAGATTTTTGTTCTTTTCTAAACATTCCCATTGCAACCATTAGTACTTAATGATTCAGAATTATGTTAAGCTTATTTTGAAAGTTTGTCATTATTAAAACATCTCAAGAGGATTCTTGAACCTTACATACTTTGTTGGTGAGGAAGTACTGACATATTGCATCTAGTTTAAAGCTCAAGAGCCCTTACATACTTAAACTTTTGAACAACGAATAGATTCTACCACATTGATATTGAACTAGCGTCTGACACAATACATCTTTCCCAAACATGGTAACTAGGATCATCTTCCTTCAAAACTTCTATGTACCATCCAAAAACCTAAATTTTTTCTTTGACACCAACACTCTCTACATCGAATGAGCCCATGAGTGATAGTTCATACCAGTAATAATGGAGTTACCACTACAATGGCTAGAATCTCACTAAGGTGTACATAGTAATGATTTATTAGGTCTTGTGATGGATCTATAAGTGGAAAAACATTGTTATTGTTCAACCAAGTGATTTGAAGTTGATAAATTTGAATTAGGATGTGTATTGTGTGCCATGGATGAGTGCACAACAGATCTTTGATAATATCAGAGAAAAATATACTCAACGAAGCAAGAAAGTGATTTCATTCATCTAATCTCTTTTACATTTGTAGAGGTTTATATATGTGAATAACAGGTCCAACAAATATTCTATAGACTCTATTACATAGAATTTGATCCCCATAACTATCTAACTAATTTAGTTAGAACTACTACTGGTTAACTGAATATTCCCTGATAATACAAAGAATATTACTCCCGTTTTCATTTCTTCAACTGGGCCTGGGATGAAAATAGGTATGGCCGCTCTTCGAGAGCCTACGGCCTAACTATTTACGGCCTAGTTTGGCTTGACTTTTATTAAAAGGTCACGCCTATTTTCGAAAAACCTTTTTAAAAGTCTATTAGGCTTGACAAGCAACCTATTTATAAATAAATTATTTTAATAAAAAAATTTAGGCTAAAATATGTTATTGGTCCCCCAAAATATCCGATTTTCCCATTTGGTCCCCCAAATTTTTTTTTCCAAGTGGTCCCCCAATTTTTTTTTTTCATTCCCATATGATCCCTCTGTTAGTGCACCGTTTCTATCTCCGTTAAATGTTTGCGTGACAGCTTAGCTGAACAAAATAATCATACATGGCATGCATATGTGTCTTCTTATGTGTCCTACATGATAAATAAGCCTATAGGTGGTGAATCAACGCCTTTTTGTGAGTCACATTGATGAACTCTATAATTGTTTTTCATGCCATGTATGCTTATTTTGTCCACCTAAGCTGCCACACAAGCATTTAACGGAGATAATAAACGTGCACTAACAGAGGGACCAAATGGGAATGAAAAAAAATTGGGGGACCACTTGGGAAAAAATTTGGGTGACCAAATGGGAAAATCGGGATATTTGGGGGACCAAAACATAATTTAACCAATAATTTATTATAATATAAGTAGAATAATAATATGTAGCTTTTTAATTTCTCTCATTGACCTATTTAAATGCATGTGTCAGTGACATTTATATATTCATGGTTGTAAAAACCGGACCAGCCGGTCAGACTAAAAAATGGGTGAACCAGTCATGTGTCCAGTACAAATAAATCATAGAACCGTCATGCAAAAAAAACCGGTTAAGAACCAGTCAACTCGGTCAAAAACCGGTAAAAAACCAGCGTCTAAAAACCAGTTGAACTGGTCTTTTTAAAAAAATCAATTTTTATTTAATTTAAATACTTTTAAGATAAAAAGACATATGTTTATTTATTAATTTATCAATTATTATATTATTTTTTGTTTTATAAACCCTATATAAAGTTATTTAAACGAATTTACAACTTAATATATCTTAATTTCTTATAATTTTGCTTTATTTTATTAATTAAAATGTTATATAATATTTAAAATATATATTTAATTAATACCGATTTGACTAGAGTTCAACCATGATTGAACCATTAAACCGTAAACCAGTGCCTTCACCGGTCCGATTTTTAAAACATTGATATTATTAAAAAGTAAGTCTATTAGTTCGTAAACATATTAGTCTATTTAAAAATATGTCTATTACCTATAAAAGATCATAATATGAAATAAGCTTTTTAACGGGTTAATAGGCCATACCAGGCTTTCAGACAGGTAAGATTTAAAAAAATGACTTATGATAAATAAAGGCCAAACTTGGACCATGAAAATATAAGTAGGTCAAACATGAGCCTTACAAAGATAGAAACATAGAATTTGACTTGACGACGACACAAGACTCTCATGACACCCACGAATACTACTATAACTAGTTACATGTTCTTATGATTATTATCATTATTACATATTGAAGTCTTAATTTTTGCATCAATTCTACATTGTTTTATTCATACACATGAATTAAGCCAATTCCAGCTACATTTCCCGTGAAGAATTTTAATACAAATTGTGAAGTAAATATTAAATCATATTCAAATTCATTTTCAACCGTTTTGCACTTCAGTTTAATTCCTGGTGCAAAGTAATTCTTTTTTTTTTTTTTGGTCAAATGGTGCAAAGTAATTCGAATGACCATATAAAAAACTATGCATTGTCCCTCTTCTTAAGTGGGGTTCAGGAAAAGCTCCCTGCTCTTCTCACAACTAAAATCTCACATTCCATGTTATCTACAATTTTCTAGGATTTCATAGAATACAAGTATGGTGCCATTCAGTATTCATATTTGTTGTGTTTAACATCACTTAATTATAGCTTGCTATTGGGAACCCTCCTGTGTTAATTCTCATGATTAAAAAAAGAACAAATAATTTTACATGAACAAAGTATCCATTAGGTATAATTAATTAAAAATTAAAAAAAAAAAACTTCCAACACAAGAAAGCCAAGACACAACAAAATGCCCAATAGTAACATAAATAAACAAAAACCAATATTTCATTCTCAACTGTTTAAAAATGTGATCTGTGGGGGGAAAATCCAGTATATAAGAGAAATCCAAATAAGTTAACTGAATGTGCAAAAACAGAGTAAGCACTTGATATGACTCATCTTATTCCTCCTCCTCATTATCTATGAGTATGCGCTTGCAAGCTTCATAGCACATGAAAGAGATACCAGCAGCTGGCACCAACTTCATACAACTAGGTCCTAGCCCTCTATATAAACCTTGGATCCCTTCTTGTTCCAATATGCTTACAAGGGCATGAACCACTTTTTGTAAACCTGCCTTCCACTGAGAGCTCCCACTTGCATATGCTTGCGAGCCACCTCAAGTGGAAAAGTTGCACTACTTGAAATAGCACCAGCTGCTGAACCAATCAAAAGGGTTTCAATGTTTCCAATCTTTTCTTGGTTGAAGATTTTCCTGTATGCTTTCCGTAATGTGTCATAGGCAAAGTAATTGGTAGCAGAATATGGAATAACTCCAATAAGACTAGGAGTGAGGCCTCTGTAAAGTTCTCCAGGACCTTCCTCTCGAATTATTTTCAAGAATGCATCAAGTAGACCATTATAAACTCCCCTCTGCAAAATCACTAATCAATCTTAAGTTTTCCCTTCTATTTTCAGGTATGATGCTAAATCATAAATATGATCATGCAAAATCTTGTATATACATACCTGGATAGTTAGTCGAGTCTTGAGTAATTCAAGAGGGTATGTGCATATAGTTGAACTCACTCCAGCGCAGGCACCGGCTATCAATGATGCAGGAATTGGGAGTTTGGACTGCTCCCCAGGCTTTGGGGATAGGTTCTTGTTTACAGTATCATAAGCAAATAGCTGCAGAAACAGGTGAAAAATATATTAAGATACAAAAGCTAACAATGTATATTTATTTGATCACTGTCTGATAGATAAAATAATGCTTTTCACATTTAGAAGCATGATTCTCCAACAAACATTAACAAGTGCAAGGCGGCAGTTTTTTCTGAGCAAAATTTGATAGTATCTGTGACAGTTTCTTGTGGAATCAGAGAAGGTGACTCAAATATTTAAGAGTAGAACTTATATAGCTTGGAAGTTTAAAAATTACAAGATTTAATGCTTCTCTTCTCTGAAAACATGATGAATACTCTCTTCAATGCATAAAGGGATCTTGCATGTGTGTGGTTTGGTATTCTATCCTTAATCAGCTTAAGGAAGTTCATTATGCTGAGTTAACTCAAGAGTATAATCATTTTCTTAAAGAAACCATTTCCCGAAGACACTAAATAACCATGGTAATCAAAAGCCATGCTATCTGGCACCTGTTAAACTGCTAAACATCAAAACTCATGCCCATAAATGGAAAGGTGGAAACCTCATAAAAATCACTGAGTGTGTTTAGAATGTAAAAATTAAGAAATAATATTTAGAATCCCAAAAATTTCATTGCATTTTTTTAGCAAATACTAACAAACTAGGTAGCATTTGGCGGGAATTGATTTGATTTTAAATTCTATCATACAGAATAACCATTTTATTCTTACTAAATAGCCTATTTAATAAATGAAATCAAAACAATTCTATTTTTAATGAGTTCCAAACATAAGATTTGATTTCCAAATCAATGCATATCACATTTTTATATTGGTTTCCAAACATAAAATTTGATTTCTCAATCAAATCAAATCAAATCAATTCATATAAAAAAAAAAAACAATTTCCTACATTATGGAATCAAATTCGTATTAGTCCAGGGATTTCACTGACTTGTTAGAAATTGAATTCACAAGTTAACAGGCAGAAAAATGTGAAACTTACAACTAAAGCATACTTGCACATTGACTTACCTGATGGGCCATTTATATATTTAAGACCCCCATCTAAAAAAACAGAAAACAAGAAAACAAGAACAAAGCACTATCATATGAAAGTTCTTTAGCAACATAAATCAAAGAAAATTAAGCCCTAAATTTGCTACAGGATTAAAAAGGTCAGGAATATGTAAAGCATCAAATAAAACTTATAAATAAGTAATTGAATTCTGAGAGCAATAAACCCAACTATTCATCATGAAGATCATTCCAGAGGAAGGAACATGGCCAAATGGTAGATTACAATATGAAAAAGCACATCTAGAGTGAACTAGTTTCTAAAATGTATTGGTAAGGTGATCCGCCCTTGATTCAATTTAAGATACATTGTGATCTAACTCACCTCTTCAACTGTCTAGAAGACAATGTTATCCATAAAAAAATACTTTTTTTCAGTAAAGCAATGTAAAAAAATTATTAAAAGACAAGAAAAAATATTAGAGTAAACAGTTGAAGAGGTGGTCTAGTGCATGAGGCTCCCAACATTACTACCTGAATCTGAAAACATTAGAAGTTTATAATGGAAAAGGGTTTGGGGGGCAAATTTGACAAAAACCTACTCAGATGTATTGTATTTCTGTTCAATGATAATCTTTGCAATCATATATCATAGGTAATCAGGAAATACTCACACTCAAGTTATCTTTCTTCATATAAAAAAGATGCATTAAATTGATTTTTTGGGCACATGAAAGGGTTCAAAGATCCAAAAAAATTAAACAGATACTAATGTTGGAGAAGCTACTCCCAGTCTCCCACCAAGTCATCAAGCAGAATCTGAAACAGTCCCCTTGGAGGAGCTACCCATGAGTGAGATAACTGAGTTAGCCAATCTGGAGCTTCTCTAATAGTATGACAAAGCTCTAAATACCATTGCTTCCTGAGGATGTTATTAAAGGCTCTAGAAGAAGATTACAAGGGTAATTATCATTACTTATATTAAAAAATCTCTATCTACAAGAGAATCAGCTTCCAGGAAAACCTGCTCAAATCCACAATTCCAACCTAGCTCCAATCCAGTGAGTATGCTCCAAAGCTTTGGTGTGTTAAATTCATTTTAGCACTTATAAGAAGTTCATTTTACCTCCTTTTATATCTGTATACAATAAAATCAAATTCACTAATTCCAGGGAACTGGTTCTAAAACCATAAGAAGATTTGGGATATAAAGCTGTTTGTGGTCATCATGTCCATAAAAAAAACTTGGAAAATATGGTATTATGGCCTCCTATCCAATAAATCATTCATCAAACTTCTAGTTACCACACCAGAGACTCCTGATGTGGTGGATACAACATTTAAAAAAACAAAATCCAAAATTTATAGATTAAAGAAAGTTGTAGACACTCTTAAGTCTTATCTATATTGAAACTATGAATGGCCCTGCTAAAACAAATCCTGCTCTTAGTTGTAATTTGTAAATCCATGCCATACAGAAAGGCACAAGCCAAGAACAAAGTAAATGAAATAAACAAAAAGCTTACACTTCATATCAAATAAATTATCAAATAGCAAATAGATTTAGAAGTGCAGGAAATATATAAAACGATATCAGGGAAGCAATCAAGTAACCCAGTATAAAAATCCTTGAAAAGCAATCAAGTATCAAACAGATGTAAATGGAACAGAAGACTTGAAAAGCAGAAATATATTACCTCAATGGCCTTGCTAGGTGCAACCCGAATGACATTAACGAGATTACCCCTAAACAATCCCTTCCAACCATCAGTTTTCATAATATTTTGGAACACCTCAGTGGTAGAATGGCCACTACTTCCTACCATCAAATGAGTCCTAATAGTCTCCAAGGGTGCCACAGCAGTGCGAGAAATAGCCCCAGCAATTGCGCCACTAAACAATCTCCTGATCGAAGGATTCTGATTTGATTCTGAGTGTAAGGCCACCTTTTTTTCTTGGTCTTAACTCCCTCCTCTTGAACCCCAAAAATCTCAACTTTCCCCAGTGGCTGAACATACTTGACGTAGAACTCATTAAAGGGAAGTTTCAGGCCACCATTGTCCCGTGAATCAGAAGGATTTGGTGGGTTTGGTTGCACACCAAACCCCATTCCCATTTGACCAACGCTGGCAAACAAACCTCCGGGATGATAGTACCCATCTTGAGACCCCAAATTGCAGACAGAGAAAAACCCATCACTTTTCTCATCAATAGTTGGATTCCCCTTCTACCCATCAACCAGACAAACCTTGTGAATTGTGAAGTATATGATAAAGATTGCTTTTTACTTTTTCTAGGGCTCTAATGAATAACACACACAACTATCTCACAGTCATGGTTTCAGGGAGATTGTAAAATAGCCATTCTAAGAAAAGATCAAAGGAAGAAAAAAGGGGTGAATGAATGAAGATGCGTATCCCTGATTCGGAACTGAAGAAAGGGTCTTACGTTAAATTAAATATGAGAATAGAATATAATTAAGGGGCTGGTTTTGTTTGCTGAAGCTGCCTCTGCCTCTTGGTGTGTTGAGAAGTTAGGTATTTTTGCTCCTCTTGTGTGTGCTGTGCCACCAAATCCAAAACCTCTGTTTCATATTTACCAAAATTATATGAATTAATTAATAAGAATCTCAAATCTCAATTTCATGAAAAAGATCGCATTTTGACGTCGTTTGACTTCATTTCTTGTGCTGTTTCTCATTATCGGTGACTTTTTTTTTTTTTAAAACGGTGACCTTTCTATTTATAGAAGATGGAAGATATATATTATTTTATTTTTTAAGAAAATTATTCTTATCTATTAACTATTTTATTAAATTTAAATAAAACTTAAATAAAAAGAAAGGTTTTGTGATTTGTCAATCTCACAACACGACTGTGTTTAACAATAAATTTCAATAGAATGAAAGTTAAAATTAATAGTTGAAATAATTATTATTAGTGTATTTTTAAACACTACTCTAAATAATTGAAATTGTTTTTTATATTTTTTCTCAATTTTTATAATCCTTTATTTCCATTTCTATTTCAAAAAGTTAATTACTTTTTTTAACGAAATGTTATTTAAAATTTTATTTATATAAGAATTTTAAAATATTTTTTAATTTAAAGAATTAAAATGTATTTAATTAAATTTTAATATATTTCTTCTGAAAAAAGAAACATGTGGCAATAAAAAAGTAAATAAATGTCACAACATTATTACTTTTGGAAGCAATGGATATTCTCCCTCGAGAAGGATTTAAATCATCAAATGTTATTTCTTTATAATATAAAATCACCAAAAATAATAAAAAGTTCATTTGAATTATCTCACTTCATTTAATATAAATATTTAACGAGAATAAAAAAAAAAATCAATATCCCATTTTTAAGATGATAAATAATTTTAAATAAATTAAAATATAAAAACTGTGATTATTTGAAAATATATAAGATCAAATTTTCAATTTTAATCCAATAATTAATTATTTCTTATTCATCATTTTACATTTAGTTTGACAACTAATTTATCAAATTTCACTCCAATTAGTTAGTTAACCCTATTAAAAATGTAATCATGTGTTTTGAAATCAGCAATTTTAAATGAATCATTATAAAATTTGATTTCAATATTGTATTGTGATGATGCACAAAGTGATTTTTTTTTTTAAACCATAGGTATCCCCTATTACCAGCGGCAATCCTATTCGGGGCTTAGTCACAATTATGGCTCTTCACCCCTCCGGAAGAATATGTTTAGTGGAGATCGGCCCGGGAGTTCTTCTGACAATCTCAGTCTGCATTACCAACTGAGTCACAACTCTTTGATTAAAGGAAAATTTATTTAACTATAAACAACTCGAATCAATTATAATTAATTGTTATTAGAGTCGCGATTCACCTACCCACACGCACACAGTGCGACGTGCAATCGTACCGCACTGTGCGGTATTTTTCCCCCCGCCTCTTCTTTTTTAAAAAATTGTTTTTATTTGTTTTTTAATTTATTAATCAAATATACCACTTCATTCACCATTTCTGTGTACACAATTAACCTCACGGATTCAATTAACCAAATATTCCACTTTGTTAACCGTCAATGTATACACCATTAACCTCATTTACAAATATGTTCACCGTTTATGGCCACATAATTAAATAAAATATAGACCAAAAATACAATAAATGTGTGTTATTTTGATGCTAATAATCAAATATAATATTGCATTAACTGTTTTGTGCACACAATTAACCAAATATCTCACTCTGTTAACCGTCAACGTATACACCATTAACCTCATTTACAAATATGTTCACCATTTTCTGGCCACAAGTGGATACACCATTAACCTCATTTTTTAATGTTTACCGTTTCTGACCACATCATTAACCTCATGTAAACAAGAGTTGCAATTAAACTCACAAAATCAATTAACCAAAAATCGTATTCTATTAACCACAAACGAAAACTATTAACCTCATTTTTTAATATGTTCACCGTTTCTGGACACATAATTAACCTCGTATTAACATGAATGACTAACACAAATTTTATGTGATCATTTATTGTATTTCTCGATCTATAATTTATTTAATGAGATAAATAACTAAAAATAATTATAATAATAAAATAAAAAACAAATTAACTATTAAAATAAAAAAGAGGGCCGGAGGGGGCCTCAAACGTGCGGTAAAAATGTGCATCGTGCTGTTTGCGGGACAAAAATAATTTCCCTTGATTAGGATTAACTGAGTTTGTGAACACCGGAAACAAGATATGTAATAAAATGGAAATGTAAAAAGGATTCTTAGCTCTTTCTTCTATAGAATTTTTTTTTTATAATGAGTCCTACTAAAAATTCTAGGAAAGGATGTCTAATAAAAGTGTAGCATAATGTAATTGATATCAATTTTCAATTGCAAAATATATGCTTCTAAGAATTGTTTTGCAATGTGTGCATCTAATTGATGTTTTAATTTAATTTATATAACTATCATATAAACATATAAAAAAGTTTCTAACAATAATTAGCCCCATGACACGTTTACGTGATAGCTACTTTTTTTTTGGATTTTTTTTAGCGTTTTTTACTACAAATATTAATAAAAAATGCCAGTTAATAATTGGCTAATTAATAATAATCAAATAATGTTAATTTAAATTATCATGAGCAATTATTATTGAGTAAATCCTTGATTTCTTCGTAATCCCTCTTCAACAATTTCAGTTAGGGCCCTATATTGATCCGTTGGATTCCTCCAAATCATGATCAAGTGACTCTCAATGTTAATGGTAGTGTGATTCGTAATTTGGAGTCGGTGGTTTTGGAGGTATTATCAGAGATCATGACAATTGGTTATGTGGTTTTCATGATCACATTAGTTCATTGTGCATGATAATATACTCGTAGAATTATTAGCTTCATTGCATGTTCTTCATTTGGTGTTAAAAAAAACCACTTAACTTCCTAGGAGAGAAGTCAAGAATTTAGTCTAAGAAACAAAAACCAACATTCTGTAAAAAAAACTCCCTTACATAACCACGGTGACAAATCTAAATGCCACCTATACCTCCCTAGATTGAGACACACCAAACAATTAACAAAGAGAACCCCACTGCACGTACACGAAACCAAATGCCTCTATGGAATTAAGAGGCAATTGACGCGGCAATTAGCATATGAGCTACATGACAGCAAAAAACCAGCAGCAACTAATGAACGACAACCAATCAGGCAGCCCAATGCATGAAGTCATGGCACCAAACCGTACCAGCAGCAAATCATATCCGCTGGCAGTGGCACTGGCAACCAAGAAACAGAAACAGAGTAAAACAGCCCGCAAAAAACCAAACTAGTATATATCACCATAGGCTGGAACCGAACTTAAATAGTCCTTTACTACAAATTTAGACAAACCACAAGTTCCACTTCCCAATAGGAAAAATTATAATAAAACATATTTTTTTGCTTTCAACCATTTCTAAGAAAGTCTAATACTTCAACAGGATTTAAGAACTTATTAGGGAAAATAACTTCATTGCGTGCTAGTCATAAGCTCCACAAATTAAAACAGAAAATCAAATCACTAACCACTTATAGCGATTTTTTAAGCTGCAGTTTGGCAGTCCCAAAACTGCTCAAATGAGCAGAAAATTAACATGATGGAAAGAGAAGAAACCGCACCATTACACATACAACATCCAAATCTAATAAGCAAAAGGACACTAAAAAAATATATGAAAAGTCTCTACTCCATGATTGCACCAAACACTCTGCACCAGAAATTTGTAAAATTCCTCTCTTGACGAGATTTGCTCTTGATGGAATTCTGTCTAACATCACCCTCCAAGCAAAGCAAGAAATCTTGGAGGGTACAAGAGAGCACCAATAAAGCGATGTGAGGAATAGTAGCACAAATAGAAGCATTTCTAATTAAATGATATGCTGACTTGACTGAATATGAACCTCCTGGATCAGCCGTCCACCTCCAAGAATCATCATTACATGTATTAACCTGTACAAAACTAAGATCTGTTGGGAAAACAGAACCATTCTCCCTCCTCTGTGTAGACGCAAAATGGGCACTTGCGGAAGCAATAACAGACAAAAGAAAAAATAGAGAAAGAGTAGGAGAATGACACCGAGAATTTAACGTGGAAAATCTCATCAATGTGAGAAGAAAAACCACGGGCACTAGCCAGTAAAGATCTGCACTATCAAAGTAGGATTACAATGATTCTCTCTTAATACAAGAGGATAACACTCCATCTCATCACCCTTCTAGGATGGTATACAATCAATCTATCTCACCAAGTGTGGTGGAATCACTCAAACTCTCTCTCAAAGAGGATTACAAACTCTCACTTTCTCACTCTTGATTATCAACTCTCAAGTTGGATTGATGATCCAAGCTTCTCTCAAATCCCCTATTTATAGTGAAGGGGTGAGGCTTCCATCAAGAAGAGATAGTGGGTATTAAATGCTTTTCACCTTTCCAAAGATGAATGTGCATTTCTTCAAGAGTCATTGAATTAAGACCTAGGATAAATCCATTGTTTCTTCCCATGCATTTATTATTAATTAAGGAGGGATTTCCATCAATCTCCCCTTCACGACTTAATTGAGGGGCATCATCAGTCCTACCCCTTGCAACATCTGAGAGCTTCTTGACTGGAATTGTCTTGGTCATCATATCAGACCAGTTATCATCTATGTGAACTTTCTCTAACTGAAATAAGCCATCATCCAAAGCTTCCCTATCCAGTGATAGTGAACATTGATATGCTTTGAACGGGAATGAAAAGTTTGATTCTTAGCCAGATATGAATTACACTTTGATTGTCCACAATGCACAACATATTTTTCTTGCTTGTGGGCCCAACTCACACATAAAATTTTTCATCCACAGAGTCTCCTTGCAGGCTTCAATTGTTGTGATGTACTCTGCTTCATTGGTTGACAGGGCAAACTACTTCTGTAGTTTTGATTTCCATGACACAACTCCCCTGCAAAAGTAGTTATAAAACCTGATGTGGATTTCTAGAATCTATATCTCCAGCCATGTCTGCATCTGTGTATCCTACTAGCACGGGATCATCATTACCAAACATAAACATCTTTTGGTAGTTCCCCTCAATATCTCAATATCCACTTCACTGCATTCAAGTGCTCTTTGCCAGGATGGACAAGAACCGACTCACAACACCAACTGCATGGGCAATATCTGGTCTTGTGCAAATCATGGCGTACATTAGGCTTCCTACCACAGAAGAATAAGGCACTCTGCTCATTTCTTTAATTTCTTCTTCACTGGTTGGACATTGCATTGTGCTTAGCTTGAAATGTCCAACGAGTGGAACACTAACAGGTTTTGCCTTATCCATGTTGAATCTCTTGAGAACTTTCTTAATGGACTTCTCTTGTGATAGCCATATTAACTTCTTGGAACGATCTCTAATCACCTGCATCCCAAGGATTTGCTTTGCAGGACCTAAGTCTTTCATGGAAAAGACTTGCTTAAAGCATTCTTCAAAAACAATTTTGGTTTTATCTCGTCCAATGATCAACATATCATCGACATATAAAAGTAGGATAATAAAGCTTCCATCTTCATACTCTTGATGAACACACAATGGTCACCAGTTGTCTTCTTGAAATTGTGCTTGGTCATGAAGGATTCAAACTTCTGTACCACTGTCTTGGTGCTTGCTTCAAATCGTACAACTCTTCTTCAAATGACTAAGTGTTCCTTGCCTGGCTCTTCAAAGCCTTCTGGTTGTTCCATATAGATTTCTTCTTTGATGTCTCCATGAAGGAAGGTTGTTTTGACATCAAGTTGTTCAACTTCCAAGTCTAGGCTAGCTGCTAGACCCAATGCAACTCTTATGGAGGAATACTTCACCACTGGTGAGAATATCTCATCAAAATTAGCTCCTTTCTTATGATGGCATCCTTCACGACAATCCGAGCTTTGTACCTTGGTCTTGAGCTTTCTTCTTCAGTTTTAAGCCTGTACACCCATTTTTTTCAAGGCTTTTCTTCCTTTGGGTAGCTCCACCAGATCATAAGTATGGTTCTCATGTAAAGAGGTAATCTCCTCATTCATGGCTTTGATCCATTCTTCTTTCTCCTCTGTCTCCATAGCTTTTGAGAAACTTTGAGGTTCACCTTCACTTGTGAGTGTAACATATTGGTTTGGCGGGTACTTGGTGGAGGGTATTTTTACTCTTGTTGATCGTCTTGGCTCAGGCTGCGTATAATCTTCTTCCATTGTTTGGGGTTCTGGATTCGTCTGAGCATCTGGCATCATCTGATCATCTACCTCTTGAGGTTGCATTTGCTCAGGATTTATCTGATCAACAATAGTCTGTCTTTAACTCTATCCTCCTGAACTGTTGGTTGTTGGACGGGTTATCACATCATCACTGCTCACCTGGACTTTGCTTGTCTTTTCTGCTGAAATCCTTGATTGTCTGGTCTTCAAAGAACACCACATCTCTGCTTCTAACAATCTTCTTGTTTACAGTCCCATAGTCTATATCCGAATTCATCCTTGGAGATCCAAGGTATGCACTCCTTGGTCTTAGCATCAAGCTTTATTCTTTCATCTTGGGTACATGGACGAATGCTATGCATCCAAAAACCTTCAGGGTGATTGAGGATTTTATTCCATACCATACTTCCTCTGGAATTTTTCCCTTCAAAGGTCGTGATGGTGAGAGATTTATCAATGCTACTCCGGTCTTCACTTCACCCCAAATGACTTGGGGAGGTTTGCATGATTTAGCATACACCCGACTTTTTCTTCAATCGTCCGATTCATCCTTTCAGCCACTCCATTTAGCTGAGGAGTCTTTGGTGGGGTCTTTTCTAATCTGACCATGAGTCCGAAAATAAGCCTCGAATAGACCACGGTACTCTCCACCATTGTCTGTTTCTTAGGCATTTTAACTTCTTCCCAGTCTCACACTCTACCAAAGCATGAAATTCCTTAAAAGCTTGAAGAATCTAGTCTTTAGTTTTTAACAGATATACCCATACTCTTCTAGAGTAGTCATCAATAAAGGTTACAAAGCACTACTACGCACCTCCAAGGGATCTTTCAGACGGTGCACAAACGTCTGAGTGCACAAGTTCAAGTGCCTCCATCCTCCTTGAGGGATCGTCTGATCTATGAAAACTGACCCTACATTGCTTCCCAGCCAAACAATCATACATGATTCCAGAAGTTGTCCATTTATGCTAGGGAGATATCTTTGGCAAGGATCTGCAATCCTTTATCACTCATGTGGCCTAATCGTCTGTGCCAAAGATCTTTGGAGTCGTCTAACACGTTTGCTTCTCCACTACAGATTCTGCCCTGCATGATATACAAAGATCCTTCCTTTGAACCTTTGGCAACCACCATGCTTCCTTTTGCCAGCTTCCACTTTCCTGCGCCAAAATGGCTCACAAGTCCAACATCGTCTAACTTCTCAGGTACATGTCTCACCTCCTTCAACACGAGCTTGCTCCCTATGTCTGTTGTCAAGACCACATCTCCTATTCCCACAATCTTGCTTGTGACATGGTTCCCCATTTTCACAGTGCCCAATCACCTTTCTTATAATTTGAAAAGAAATCTTCATGTGGACTAACATGGAAAGAGGAACCTGAGTCAATGATCCAAGAGCAATCACCATATGCAACATTTAGATAATTGTCTTCTCCAATGAGGAAAACATCATCGTCTACAGCGACGCGTGGTTGGAGTACAATTCTTCTTCTTTGGATCAACTAAGTTTGGATGAACAGCTCCGGCTTTCTGGTCTCTTTTCAGAAATCTGCATTATGATCTCTTATGTCCTTCTTTGCTACAGTAGTAACATATTATTGTTCTTGTGGGAGATTGAGAACGACCATTGGCTTTGCTTTTGCTTCTTCCCGGGATTCATTCCTCCATGGGTTTCACTTCTTCCTCGCTCTCTATAACATTTGCTTCAGATTGAAATTTGTAGTTCTTTCTTTCCTTCTGGATTCTTCATTCATCAAACTATCTAAAACAGTGTCCATTGTGATCTTCCCATCTGGAACTGAGTTGCTGAGTGTGACCACCAATGTGTCTCAGCTTTCAGGCAACGAACTGAGTAGTAGAAGTGCTTGCAATTCATCATCGATCTTCATATCTATCTTTGTCAATTGGTTGACAAGGCCCTTGAATGTATTCAAGTGCTCCATCATACTTTGTCCGTCCTTGTAGTCAAGTTTCACCAGCCTTCGTACAAAGGATGCTTTATTTCTTGGAGTTTTCTTTTGAATCATAGATTCAAGTTTGACCACATTCCTAAGCATTTGCGTATGTGGACACATGCTCAAATAACTTCTATCAATATACTTCGAATTATTGCAATAGCTTTTCGATTCGAAAGCTCCCAATCCTTGTCACTCTTACCTCTGGTTTGTCTTTGCAAGAAATGGGCTTGTGCATATCCTTGTAGTATAAGTGATCCTCCATCATGGGCTTCCAATAGGAATAATTCTGTTGTCAACTTGAACATGTCTCCATCAGAAATAGCTCCTTTCATCTTGTATCACACAGGCTATGCTCCCCGGATGAACCTGGGAGCTCTGATATCACTGTTGGGAAAACATAACCAATTCTCCCTCCTCTGTGTAGACGCAAAATAGGCACTTGAAGCAATAAACAAAAAAAAGAAAAAAGAGAAAGAGTAGAAGAATGACACCAAGAATTTTAACGTGGAAAATCTCCTCAATGTGAGAAGAAAAAACCACGGGCACTAGCCAGTAAAGATCTCCACTATCAAAGTAGGATTACAATGACTCTCTCAATACAAGAGGATAACACTCAATCTCATCACCCTTCTAGGATGGTATACAAATCAATCTATCTCACCAAGTGTGGTGGAATCACTCAAACTCTCTCTCAAAAGGATTACAAACTCTCTCACTTTCTCACTCTTGATTCTCAACTCTCAAGTTGGATGATCCAAGCTTCCTCAAATCCCCTATTTATAGTGAAGGGGTGAGGCTTTCATCAAGAAGATAGTGGGTATTAAATGCTTTTCACCTTTCCAAAGATGAATGTGCATTTCTTCAAGAGTCATTGAATTAAGACCTTGGATAAATCCATTGTTTCTTCCCATGCATGAATGTATTAATTAATTAAGGAGGGATTTCCAACAATCCAGCAATAACAAGGATAATTGAGAAAGCTCCCATTGAAACAACTGTCTCCTCCAGCTCCACTCCCACACAAGCTCCCCCTCCCTACACACTAGCATGTTCGCCATAAACACCTCTTATTATTGGAAATAGAAAACAACCTCTCAAACGCTCACAAAAGGTATGGAGGTATACAGAAAGAAGTACTCTTCCCATTTCCCACCATTTTTACACATGCATTAGAGAGCCAATCACATGATATATTGACACCGTCCTCAATACTCCACAATCCAACCACCACCTAGAGGGGCCCCCTTCACACCTTTCCTACTCGGAAAACCCACTCCATATATGGAAGTTAACACCTTTACCCACAAGCTATTTTTTCTACTAAAGACGCCACCTCAGTTTCCCTAAAGTATCAAATAAAAACCTCTTAAATCCCTCATCCCCAAACCCCCATGTTCTTTTTCTTACAAATTTCATCCCAAGCAACCCAACCTATTTTCCTATGTTCATCATCCCCCAAAGAAAATTTTTAAATAAAATTATTCATTTAATTTCTAATCCTTGTGTTAAGTTTCATCAAGATGGTTCTATCATTAACAATCCAAGAATTCCTTTCTAGAGATTGGAGTATCTCCCTTCATCATACTCTAAGGAAGGAAATTTTGTGCAATACTTTAGATAAGCAAGGAGTAGCTTCTTAAAAAAAATTTATATTCTTAGAAATTCCACTAATTTCTTAGCAACTGGCTTATAGCTAACCGAATAGGGATTTTCTTTGTCAGGTCTTAGCCTTTTTGTTCTTTTATTTTGTAACCAAAAAAAATCCTTGATTTTGTTTTCAAACATGTCATTTTTCTCCTTATTAGATTCTAAATTAACTTAATTGTAAAAGTAAGAGAACTACTTATGAAAAGGGTAGCAATTTGGTACCCCTAGCGAGAGGGTTTTGGTACCTTCTTAATTCTTTCTATTGAATGGGGATATAAAGGTCAAAATTACATAGGAACAAGTCATGTACTCTGTTATAAGTTTTTCGAAGACATAAAGTAAATTTTGAATGAGACACACGTGTATTGTAAATGACAATGTGAAAAATGAGGGAACACAATAATAAGTACATGATAATGGTTACAGGGGGTTAGAAAGTTTTTTCGAAAATTAAAATACAAATTCTAATAGTTTAAATATTGTCCCGTAACTATAAAATACTAAAACCATTTTAAAAAGTTAAGAGAAATTGATCGGATGATCAAAGAGATACTGAAACCCTCTCTCACCAGAGGATACCATAGAATTTCCCATGAAAGTAGTCACATTAGTTCTTGTCACAGACCAATTACAAGAAGGATATTGTGAAAATTAGAGACAAATGAAGAGAGAGAACATAAGTTCAGAAACAAAATAGAGGGTTTACTCAATTATTATTGCAACGTGATTAGAAATAACTTATTAATCAATTATCAATTATTATATTATATACTATATAAAGATTTTTCCATGCATTTCATGTCACATGGTAATATTAGAATAATTCTTTTTCCTGTCGTAAACAAAATAAATTTTGTTACATATTTTTCTTCGTAATCTTAGTTATAGTGTTTAAATATAGTGTATTGGATTAATTAAGTAATGTTAGACTCGTATCTTTTCCATTAGTGCACATATTTATCTACTTCATGTAATATTCATCTATATATGCTATTTTAATTTATTTATTGGACGTACTGTTTTTTTATAGATTTAGGAGAAATGTGGTAAAGAAAGGATAATACATCATATATGTATTTCGAAATGAATTTGATCAATTGATACCTGATATCAAATTTTTAGAGACACAATTAATAACTTTTCGTAAATTATGATAGTAAATTTAAGATAATTTAGACATTTGTAGATATGTTATCTAATATAGAATTTTTATTGTAGTTTAAAAACATGTTATACATTTAAATAAAGTGATTTGTTGAAGTACCAATTAGTTTTTTATTTGCATGGAATTTTGTAGACTTGATCTACTCTATAATAACATTTAATTTAACGATTGAATTGATTATTTTACGTTCTATAAAAGTTATTAAGTGGGTGACTCTAAAAGTTTGACTTTGTGTCACCTGATCCTGTCCCATAGAAATTAAGGGCGGTTTCGGGTGATTGCGAGTTTTCAGTTTTTGTTTTCAAAGGATTTAAACTAAGTTTTTACAACTCAAAACTGAAAACTAAAAACCACCTTTTGTGAAAAACCACAAAAATGATCTTTTGTGGAAAACCACAAAAATGGTTTTGTTTTTTTGTTTTAGTTGTAAAAACTTGATTGAAATTTTTTTAATACCAAAAACCGAAAACTCACAACCACCCCCAAACAGCACCTGGGCCCGTTCGAGGTGGTTTCGAGTTTTCAGTTTTTGGTTTTTTAAAATTTTGAATTAAGTTTTACGACTCAAAACCAAAAATTGAAAACCATTTATTGTGGTTTCAAAATGTTTGTTTTGAAAACCACAAAAACAAATTTCAATTTTTAGTTTGAGTTGTAAAAACTTGATTGAAAATTTTTTAAAATAAAAATTGAATACTCACAACCACCCCAAACGGTCATAAGCTTATCAATTTAATATAATTTTTTCTTTCTTACAATAGACTCCCCATTTAAAAAAATTAAGTATATAATCTCTTTATCTCTTAGAAAATGCCCTAATTTTCTAAATTGTTTAGGCCCATATATTGGCTAGTCCACACTTTCTCCATCAATCCTCTCATCCAGAAGGCTACGTGCTATTTATATTTTTTCTTACTATATTTTTTTAATGTATCTTCACACACCTCTCCTAAAAATTTTTTTGAATATTTTCTCAAAATATTTTTCATATAATACTAATTTTCTTAACATAACTCCCCTGTTATTTTGTATGCAGTTAGGTGTAAAATGTGGAAATATTGTCATCTATTGGAAAAAAAAAAATTCCAGTGCTCCTGCATGGTAAGTTTTCTCTAATTTAAAATTTGTTCTAAATTAAAATAAAAAATTTTGACCACACATTAAGTAAGGGAATACCAAGTCTTCCGGACTAGAGTACCGAAAATTTACTCCACCTATACATTGGGTGAAAAACTTGTAACTAGTTAATTTAGCAACCAGCTTGTTTGAATTTGAATGGATGAGATCTTTTTTTTTTCTCTTTTTCTTTCATGCATGCTAGCTAACAATATGTGATTAAAGTGTTTCTTTCTTCTTCATGTCGTTTATTTTGAGAAAATATTTTCTATATTATTTCGTGTATTTTAATTATTAAAATATTTCATGTATTTCACTGTTTCATGAATTTAGTTTTAATTATCAAAATATTTTCAATTTTTATTATAAAATAATTATTCTGTTTTATGTTTTCAAAATTCTATACAAGAAACAGTGAAATAGAAAAATAAGCTGATATTTTTTATAATTAAAAATAAAAAAAAATTAAAAATGTTTTTTTCAAAATAAACTACCTTAATTAATTAGGTCTTGATTGTGGTTATTCCGAATTTTCAGTTTTTTATTATTTAAAAAATTTAAATTAATTTTTTACAATTAAAAATTAAAAACCTCTCTCTATCCATGATTTTGAAAAAACCATCAAAACGGGGGCTTAAGTAAACTCTTGACACACACTCACACTATACTCTTGTTATTTTCGTGGGCTGCCATTATTAATTAATTATACTCTGCTCATTTTTTTTTTGGTCAACTACTCTGTTCATTTAATTCGCGTATTTACGAGCAGGTTTCCTGCAAGGACCTTCTCTTTTTGGTGATAAATCGAAACCAGGCCTCCTTAGCCCAGAAACAAAAAACACTCATGAAACAGGCCGAATGCTAGCGAGGTATGAACTATGAACCCAAAGATGAAAACCCAAAGCAACCAAGAAGAAAACACCACCACGACGACGACGACAATAATACTAATTATATATTATTATATTATTATTATTATTATTATTATTATTATTATAAATATTCAAATTAATTTTTTATGATAATGAAATATCACCTTAGTTTCTAAAGGTTTTAAATGTAAATTTAACTTCTTAATTTTAAAATGAATATCAATTTAGTTCCTAAATTAATATTTATTTTATATTATAAAAGATTAAAGAATACTAAAATGTTTAAGAAAGTTATTTATAAAATTAATTTAAATATGGCTAGTATTAGAAATATTTCTAACATTGATTTATCCTTTTCTCTTCCTATCCCTCCTTAGATGTAAACACCACATGCATGCATTAATTGTTATTTGGACGCTATGGGCAAGACAAAACTAAGAGTCTTTGGTAAAATTAGTTGAAAAATTAGATGAAAATTGAAAAGTTTGATGAAAGTTGAAAAACTAGTTGAAAGCTAAAAAATTAGTTGATTTGATTGAATGTGTTTGGTAAACTAGATAAAAATGGTAAAATAACATACAAAGACATTAATTATTAAATAATGATGAGTGGGGATGGTTGAGAGATAAACATATAATAAATTTTTAGTCAGTAGCTTAAAATGAGAGCTTTTGTTAAAAAACTACCTTACCAAACATAACTGAAATGATTTCAGCTACTAATTTCAGTTTCAGCTAGTTGAAATGGTTTAGTATGTTTGGTAAGAACATTTCAACTAGCTAAAATTAGTAGTTGAAATCATTTTTAGTAGTGTTTGGTAATGTGGCTTTTTTAGTAGCTACTAGCTTGCTTGAGGTAGCTTTTTTAAAAAAACTCATATTTTCAAACTACTAGCTGAAAATTTATTACAATTGAAACCTTCACATTAATCTCACTCATCATTATTAATTATTTAATAATTACCTTTATATGTCATTTTACCATTTTCAGCTAGTTTTACCGGACACTTTCAATAAAATCAACTAACTTTTTAGCTTTCAACTAACTTTTCAACTAGTTTTACAAACAGACTCTGTCCAAAATGTCACTAATGACACATGAGTTGCTGCCAGAAACGATGAACTAACGTTGTATCCTTTTGATAACAGTTGAATAGAATTGATTCTAGAAATCAATGATTAAGACGAGTGAGGCATATTTTAAAATATTGGACAAAAATAATTTAAAATTAATTACGCAAAGTCACGTTTAAACGCCAAAATAAACGGACTAGTTGAAGGCTTAAAGCAATTGGCTAGCAAAATAAAAAGGCTCTGCATAACATTGGGTGCTATAGTCCATAGAATGAATGTATACTACCATCAATTGCGAGTAGAAAGTGAGTTCATGCCCGAAAAGGATTTTGCTTTCTCACATTCCATTAAGACCTGGGCTGGCCCTTCTTTTTATATTAAGTTCGAAATTTCTTTTCAATCTTGTGGAGCGCCACGCTCTAATCTCTCATTGGAAAAAGGAAAAAAAAAAACATGGACATTGTCACTGACACAAGCACACATATGATAATAAAACAAATTGGATGTATACGTACTGTATTGTCAAGAATCGTATTCACACAAACAACTCAATCTTTTAACATAAGAACCTTTAATACATTTTTTATTATTTAATGAAATTCATATAAGAAATATTGAATTATGAGTCTCACTGCTACCTATTAATTTAACAAGATCCATATACACATAAAATATATATTTCACTTAATAACATCGTGCTGAAAAGAATAAATTATTAACATTTCTCTCTTTAATATTATATTTTGGGATAAGATGTATGTGTTGAAAATTCGAATTTAAAGTCCACATTGGTTAAAAATAGACTTAATGAATACAATAAAACACACACACACATGACGGGTTTTTTTTTTTTTTTTTTTTTTATCAAAACACATTGACGATTTGACTCATATATCATGGAAAGAAATGTTGGGATTTCATGGGAGTTTGAAGTCCCATATTGATTTGAAATTTTTTTATTAATTATAGGTATCCCCTATTAGCATCGGCAACCCTATTCGAGACTTAGTGACATTTAAGGCTTCTCACCCCTCTTAAGAGTGTGTTTAGTGGGGATCGAACTTGGGAGCTCTTTCTACAATCTCGATCTACGTTTAACTGAATTACAATTCTTTGGCATATTGATTTGAAATTATTGATTTAATGAAAAGAATATAAAAGAATAGGTAGATCCACATTACTCAATGATGCCTTAAGGCTTTAGATAAAAATTGTGTTGTCACATTTTCACTTTTGTGGTGTTTAATTTGCTATAACTCATTTGTATTATTGGTCCATGCTTTTGGCTAGCTCCCTAAATAACATGTGGTACATAAATTAAGGGAGAACTCTCTAGCTATAAGAATCCCATAATGCTGATGTAGAAGTGTCTAGAATTAATCAAATTAATTTTAACAGTGAACATATATATCACACATGATTTAATTTGTATTCTTAAAAGTAATGATTAATTTAAATGTTAAATTATCTTGATAAACATGAAAAGCTTGATCCACCTTTATTCATGGTTATAAATTGAGAACCCCCCCGCGGAGGATGTACCAATCAAGCAATTAAAATCGTAATTAGCATATCCTTGGGTGAACAATATGATGAGGCTCTTTATCCTTGCAACTTTTCAAGCCTATTGCTGCTCAAACAACAAGTGAGCCTAGTTCTTGGAGACGTTGGTACTGCTTCTTCTTATGGACCCCCATATATACGTGTAATATTTATTAATTTTCTTGCTCCTATTATATTTATTTTGCTTAATTTAATTTTTTCTCCTAGTAATTGTTTTTTTTATGTTTGAGCAGCTACTCTGTGAAGGAAATAGGCGAAGCAGTTTCCACCAGAAATCTATTTGTGGCTGTGAATGAAGGGTTGTGGGATAATGGGGCAGCCTGTGGAAGGAGATACAGAGTAAGGTGTATCAGTGGAAACAATAGGCCATGTAAAGGTGGTCTATCGACGTTAAGGTCGTTGATACCTGTGGAAGTTCCTCATGCCCCAACACCCTCCTCATGTCAAATGATGCCTTTACTGCCATCTCTCGCTTCCCTAATGCAAAAATCAACATTGAATATACACAGTAATTAAGCATATATATCCTTTATCTTTATGTTTCAGTTTGAAAGAGCTTATTTGAATTTGTTTTATGACATAAACACTCCTGTAAGTACCGTTTATGAAAAAAGTTTATGACATGCTTATAGCTGTTTTCAGTTTATTTCATAGCTTATGGAATAGCTTAAACATTGTCTCCTCTTCAATTTTCATCTATTTTCTTAAGAGCTTATTTATTAAGTACTTATCAAATAATAGCTTATTTTATATATAAGTGTTCAATTAAGCCGTTTTTTCATCCATACAGGATATGACGTTCCATTTGCTCTGAGGAAGCTTTGATCATTTGTATCAGAAACTGCAAAACAGAATGTAATAGCAGAGTGCTATGTATTGTAACCAAAGTATATATGGTACTTGATTGAAGAGTCAATACAGTACTTGTGTTTTTAGTAGTAACCAAGATTTTGCTTCTTGGAGCCAAATTAGAGTTGATATATATATAAAATGCTTTTTTTTACCTGTATATTACTGTTTCAATGACAAATTCTCTTGTGCATATCTTTGAGACTTTGTCCATGTTAGTTGCTGACAGTGACACCGTTGAAAGGCAAAATAGCATAACTAATAATTAATTTGGGAAAACAGAATTCGGTTCATGCCTTGATGGCTAGACTACTCGCTATAATATTTTAAAACTAGAATTGGACAAGCACAAAAAGAATCCAAAACTAGTGAACCAAGCGTCATCAGTTCTTACAATACATTAATTACCAAGATTAATTAATGAACATGAAATTGCATAATGTTTTTGTCTCTGCTATCTGGAAACTACCATTTTTCCTCTAGGCTTGTGTACTTAATTAGTAAACTGAACAATGTAGAAATGATTTAAGAGTTAGTTTAGTTAAAGCTAGCTAGTTAAAAGTTGAATAATTAGATGAAAGCGAAAAGCTAATTCAAAGCTAAACTTAGTTCAAGGTTAAAAAATTAGCTGATTTGATTGAAGTTGTTTGGTAGAACTAATTGAAAATTGTAAAATAACATATAAGGACATCATTAATTATATTAAATAATGATGAGTTTGAGTGGTTAAGAGATAAACTTGTAATAAATTTTTAGCTAGAAGCTAAAAATGAGAGCTTTTTATTTTTAAAAAGCTGCCTCAAGTAGCTAGTTTTTCAAGAATTACCCAAAAAACTACATTATCAAACACGGCTAAAATGATTTCAGTTATTAATTTCAGTTTTCAGCTAGTTGGAATCACTTACCAAACACTTTAAGTTCAATGAGAAGAACACAATATTGTCATTGTAGAAATGAAATTTGAGGGTTGCTTCCAGTACCATCAGGGGTCTCTCTAGTGCTTTTAATTAAATGGAATTGTAATCCTTCAATATGGCGTTAATTGTTTGATCATATAGTATGGATGCAAGCAAGGCTGAGTAATTTGTGATCTCTTCACGTACGCAATCAAAGCCACAAAATGGCAGCAGTCTCTAATAATGTTAGTTTTGTTAGTCATTATATTATATGTATGGGAATTCTTTCAGATGTCGCAAGCACAAAGCGCTTCAGAATTTCAATTTAATTGGCATATTAGCCATTGGAGGGATTTGATTTTTTTTTTTTTTGGGACAAGGAAGGACGTACGTTTTGATAGAGTATTTTATATGGACTAGCATTTTAGTGTTATATTTTATGAAACCAAGATTTTAGTGGATATTTTAAGCACTACAGATCGAGGTGGGTTTTGGTGCTAGGCCTCCCTGTTACTTTCCACCTTAATTTACAATAGCCTGCATGAGGCTGACACATAGCAAAACTAACATGAAATTAATTAATAACTTTGATATCTTTCTAATTTGTTGGTGAGTTTCTTTCTTAGGAATCCGATTAAAGCCTCGTCCTTATCCTTTGCCGATAATCTTAAAACCTATTCTCTAGACAAAACTTAATTGATTTACATTACTATATTATGTATATAGAATATAGTTGAATTGATTAAGGTTATAAACCAATATAACACGTTTCACCAAAAAAAAAAGACCAATGTTTTTGGTCACAATTTCAGAAATCATCTGCCATTTGCGAAGGGATTGGTATAGGGAACATCTTCATCATCTTGGATTCTTGGCAATATTGAATATTCAAATGATCCTCTGTTTGGGTTGTTTTATTTCATGAACATGCTGGCAAAACAAGGGATGCTCATGTTACAATTAATATCGTCGCCAGATTTGGTTCAATTAGCTAGGATTACCACGAAACAGAGAAGATTAATTAAGATAATGATGGATTTCCATCATGAATCTATGAGTGGTCACACAAGATAAGCACAATGCAATAACCTCTCCACTCAGTCAACCCCATTTTTGGAAAGGTCTCGACCAGTTAAATTCAATGAGTAGGGAGTACATAATATTGGGTCGTCGCAAACTTCAGTTTAACATTTGAGCATGGATATTACATCCACCACTAATTTCCACGGGACATAAATTTAGAGTGTGTTTGGTGTTCAATAAATTCGTTGTTAATTTATTTAACAGGCTAATAAAATTGTTTGACTAATATGGGAGTGTTTGATAAGTTACAAGCTTTTAGTTTATTTGAGGAACTTATACTTTATAAGTTACAAGTTAATTTTACCAACTTGTAATTTATTTATAGATTTTTTATTTTTATCCTTCATATTTTAATGTATTTTTCTATTTATTTTAATTTTCTTTACGTCTCTTTATTTCATTTTATATTTATTAACTAATTTTACCAAACACTTTTAATTTAACGAGCTAATTTATAAGTTAGGAGCTTATCACCTAACAACTAACTTATAAATCACCGTTTGCGAGCTAGAAAGTAGTTGAAATAACTTGTATATAAGTTAAAGGTCGTAAAATAAGCTAAAAATTTGTGTCTTTTAATCAAACTAATTTATATGCTAGCCAAATAAATTAAAGCTAACTAATTGGTATTTCAAATTCACTATTAGAATAACACAATGCACGCCACTTAGCATACGAGGAGAAAGTGGATGAGAACTCATCAACTAAAAGGGAAGTTATAGAAGTAAGCAGCTTAGTGCAGGATAGATACTTAGAATCACCTTATGTTGTTGTAGTGGCAAGGTGTTAATTTTCGAGTGGTGTGCAAGTAAGCACAATGCAATAACCTCAATACCATAAAAAAGAAATTCAGGCCCATGATAATTCCTTAAAGTAATGAGGCGGCTAAAATTAATTCAATTAATAGCATTAACGCATGAGGCACCATTCTATGCTACTACTATTTAAAGCTCCATAATGCTAGATTCAACTTGTAATGTCAAACCAATCCCCACGTTTAACATACTCTTCATAGAAAGAGTAAATAACCTTGTTCAGAGGGGAAGTTATTGCATTAACCTTGTTCAGAGTAAATAGCTGCTTAGTGCATTAACCCTAAGAAAAATAAATCATTAATATAGCAATGTTCTGTATATTATATCATATTTTTTAAAATTAAAAATATTAAATAAAACTATTTTAAGTTATAGAAGAGATAAATGAATTGTGGAGATAAATTTTTTCAAATTATAAAAAATTATGCAAATAAATTGTGTGAATTAGAACATATATCACTACAACATTTTTGCCCTTACCCAACAATTCAAAATGTATTCAGAAATAGGAAAATTGCTGCCTAAAGATATAACCAACAGTTTTCAGCGGTAGTCTATTTGAGTGTTACCTATTCGTTTAGGTAATAGTTTTCCTCACTTTTTTACCACACTTTTGAAAACAATTGCCTATACCCTGAGAATAGGCTACCGTTATTACCCAAGCCTGGCACAACAATTTTAGAATGTTTCCATTTTAATTACCATCATTTGTGTCTATTAATTTAATATGGTGTGTAAAAAAGTTATGAACTTCAAATTTATAGTTATAGAAATTTTTTACATTAGCAATTCAAAAATTCATGAGTGACTAAATTTAAATAATAATATTTAAAAGGAATAAATTAAAATAAAAAATATGAAATCGTTGATATAAAAAAAAGTAAAGTGATCACTCATTGAAATGAGATCAAATTAGGAGAAAGTCAAATTTAATATATAGGAATTGTTTATCAATTAATGATTAAGTATGATAATTAATCAAAACCTTATCCACCAATTATATACACCTTATTTTTCATATGAAAATGATTTTTTTACACCTAAGGATCGATGCATACATTTTGAGAAGACAAGAGAAAATAAACAAAGTGATAGGTATATAGATGCGAAAGAAATAGAGATAAAGAGGAATCTAAAAAATGGGATACGAAAAAATTGCTTCCCTTTGAAACTTTTAAACTAACATATTTCTTAATTATTTTATTTTGTCGTGGTGTGTATACCAAGCACTAGCCTATTTTCCGTATTTAAAAAAGAAAAAAAAACAATAGCCTATCTTGCTCTAGCATAGTATAAATAAATCAAATCGTTTAATGTGTTAAGGAGATAGGCGCATGCTTAAAAAAGAAAAATAAAGACCTCCACCGCAGCCCCTGGAATGTTGAGACCACAAAGTTTTTCCAGTTGTGCGCGTGTTGAGAGGAATTCTCGCATTATCCTAGTATTTACAAGCATCTATAACTAATAAAAATTAAACAATATTAAAACAAGTCCATTAAAATCAGTGGATGATTGTTTAGGTGATGTTTAAGAAGAAAACGTAAACATAGAGTAATTTACTGAGAGAAATATGACAATATTCTCATTGATTATGATTATTGAAAAACCAGTACAGTGATTGTTTTTATACACAACTAGGAAGGTGCAACAAACTAAAAATAGAATTGGCTGCAGCTTGGCTCATCCCATAACCGTATAACAAACTCCCTCAGGTGCTAGCTGTGACGCGTCTTTGCGAATCTTCATGAGAATGATGCGAATCAAGATTTGATTCTATGGTGGTGGTGGACGAATCGTGTAATACCCCCCCGCAAGTTGGAGGATGGAAAATGTCTAGCATTCCTAACTTAGCCAAGAACTCATAGAAGGGCTTTGGGGACAAAGGCTTGGTGAAGAAATCTGCTATCTGACTTTGTGAAGAAATTGGCAAGAGACGCATCAATCCAGCTTGTGATTTTTCTCGAACTAAATGGCAGTCAATATCAAGATGTTTGGTACGTTCGTGAAAAACTGGATTTGTTGCGATATGAAGTGCGCTTTGGTTGTCACAATATAATACCGGTGGCCTGGAGCATTTCACCTGTAAATCATGAAACAATAGGCAAGCCATTGCAATTCACAAGTAGCTGCAGATAGAGCACGATATTCTACCTCAGATGATGACTTTGAAACAGTACTTTGCTTTTTACTCCGCCAGGAAATTAGAGATGAACCAAGGAAGAAGCATTGTCCCGAAATGGATCTACGGGTATCAATACATCCTCCCAGTCCGCATCACTGTAACAAAAAATCTGCAATGATGATGACCTTGGAAGAATAGACCTCTGCCTGGTGAAGTCTTTAAATATCTGAGGACTCTTTGAGCAGCATGAAAGTGAGCATATGTTGGTCTTGACAAGTACTGACTAAGTTGCTGTGTGGCAAAAGTAATGTCTGGCCTCGTAGTGGTCAAATAGAGTAATCGTCCAATCAAGCGACGGTAAGAAAGCACATCATCATACAACTTGCCTCCATCTTGATGCAGTTTCACCGAAGGATCTAAAGGAGTGTGAGCTGGTTTTGAACCAAGAAGTTCAGAATCCTTTAAAAGATCAAGACAATATTTATATTGACAAACATATATCCCAAGTTGAGAATGAGAAATTTGGAGCCTGAGGAAATATTTGTTGACCCCAAGTCTTTGATCTTGAAAGAATCATTTAGAACTCCTTTGATATGATTAAATTCTGCAAGTGAATCCCCTGCTAGTATGATGTCATCAACATATGCTAACAAAGCTGTAAAAGTGAGAGGAGTCTTCTTGACAAAAAGTGAGCTATTTGAGTGTGCTTGACTGAATCCACAAGACAATAACAAGGTTGTAAGTCTTTCATACCAACGTCTGCTTGCTTGTTTCAACCCATATAAACTCTTAGTGAGCTTGCATACTTGATTAGTATGAGACTTAGATACACCTTGAGGAACCAACATATAGACATCTTCTTCCAATTCTCCACGTAAAAAGGCGTTATTCACATCCAATTGATGCAAAAACCACCCTTGTATAGAAGAAACCAAGAAGTGTTCTTACAGTTGTAATCTTAACAACAGGAGAGAATGTATCCAGATAATCAAGCCCTTCGATTTGTGTATATCCCTTTGCCACCAACGTGCTTTGTAACACTCAATAGTTCCATCATCACGTCTTTTTATTTTGAACACCCATTTATTTCCAATGGGATTATTCCAGTAGGTAAGTCAGTTAAAACCCATGTCTTGTTATCCTCAAGAGCCTGTATTTCTGCTTGCATAGCATCAATCCAACAAGGGAATTTGGAAGCTTCTTCATAGGTTCTAGGCTCAGACTCAGAAAGCAAAGAAAAGGTAAAAGAATCAAGATTTGATTCTTTGGTGGTGGTGGATGAATAGTGTAATAATGTTTATTTTCCTTAAACAATATTTCGGGTTCGAATATTATATAGGGAAAAATCTCTATTAAAAGAGTGAATTCCGTCATAATCTAAAAGTTCCTATCTAGAGTAGGATTGACGGCCTAAAAGTATATTTGTAAGTTAAAAAATAATAGGGAAGGGAAGGAAGGGAAAGATTTTTAAAAAGTTTTTTTTCTCTTCCATGTGTTGTAAGTACAACTCTTTCATTTTATAATTTACAAAATTTTTACTCTCCTTCATTTTCCTTCATTGTCCTCCTAAACTTTCATTTTTTTCTTTCCTTTAAACTCACAGATATATCCTAAAAGACACTCATGAGTTAGACCAAAAGGTAACTTCGTTAAAAGTTTATCATCTTTTTCATTATCATTATTTTAATGCATTTAGAATTTTTAATTAACTATACGGCTATACTTATAAACAAGGTATTCGCGCAAAAATTACTCACTTCTTGGACCATACTTCTTTGCCAACCAATATTTACATTCAGAGCAAAGATATGGCAGGAATAAGACAGAATATTATTCCTTATTATACTTTCTCTGTTTACATTAGCAGAAGGATGTCATGAAAATTTGTATCTGACTCTCATAGGACATAAGGCTGTCATAAATTCATATTCTGCAGACATTAAGAAAAAGGAGAGTATCCAAATCCATGATAATGTCCAAGTATTGTCCTTCACATTTGCTTCAATAGATCATCATTGGACTGTAAGAAGGAGGGCCAGCCAAAGAGTAATAAATAAAAATATAGCAACACTATCTCATTCAAAATCTTATAAGGACAAATCATCTATAATAATTATGATACTCATGTCCTCTTGTCAATTTTTGTCTCATCTTTTCTATGTTTTATTCACATAGCGCCTGAATAGCAAATATGGGGAAAGTGAATCTGAGTCTGCATTCCGACGCAAAAGGGGACAAACTAATTCAAAATGAAAAATTGTAGGGGCATTTCCCGAGTAAAAGATATATGAATTATGTACTGCAATGCTTCAGTTCAAAAATAAAATAAATTTAACTTTTTCCCTAAGTTAAAATTATTTATCCAAGATAAATTAAATGAGAGAGTATATAAAGAAGTTGAGTTATAAAAACTAATTTTAACTTTCGGAAAAAGTTGAATTCATTTTATCTTCTTGATTAATTGTATTTTCTTCTCCTATAAGTTATTCTAAAAAAATTTATCCAAACTAGCCCAGAATACGAATATAGTTGGCAATGGAGACTGCAATGGGAGCAAGATGAGAGCAATAATGTAAAAAAAAAAATGGAGCAACAAAAACAGTTCAGATTTTACAGCAATGTTGTGCAAGATATCAAGCAACAATGGACATCAAGGGACCAGAGCAGAAACTGTTCTATATTCAATAGTGGTGAATTGGGATTTCAAAATCTTTTCATATTGGGACTTTCTTTTAAAGGAAAGTCACTAACTAATCAAAGCTACTTGAGTAAAAGAACATGAAAGACAATATTCACAAGTCAAAGTACATTGATTATGTGAGCATGAACCCGATGAAGAGTAATCAGGATATAGTATAACAGTTAATTAAATTGTTCAAACGTGAAGACATAAGAGCTAGAAGAAAGGCAAGGAGGATTTAAATTTTGGTTTAGCTATTCTTTGGCAACCATCGTTTAACAAGTCATACTTGTAACTTTTCACAATATTCATGGTAGATAGCACAGCTAGACTTGTGAAAGGCCTTTGTGTGGGCTTATGGTGTGTTTGAATACGCGTCAACCAGCCTCAAACACCAACGACTAACAAGGCAAATTTTGGCTCTCGCATTTTTTGCCTGAAGGTATGAAATCACGTTGAGAAAGCACACACTTAAACTTGGAGAGAGCATCACAAAACAGCTAATTAGAAGCAAGCCATGCAGGAATTTATGTGCTACTTTAATAGCATGTTTGGATAACACAAAGAATATGTTACAAACGTGGATCTAGTCTAATGTTACTCTTAGCAGCGTTGGACCGTATCCCGTAGCATTGGATTGGATTCATATTTGTAATGTGATTTTAGTGTTATCCAAAATTGCTAATTGCTACAACCAAATGAATAGTTGCTAGTTGATGCAGGAAATGCACTAATGCAGATAACCAAATGAATTAACTAAAAAAATATAACATTAGTATCTCTGAATTAAGTAGGATTAGGTGATAAACTCATAATCAGCTAGTAGGATGCATACAAGTTGGTACAAGCAAGCTAGAATATAATCACAGAATCATATGGAAGGGAAGAGAAACAGAACCACAGAGTAGGAACTCAGAGAGAGAGAAGAATACTCAAATCTTTTTATTCCTTCTCTCATCCAGCTTTTATCCTACATTTTCCTTACTCTCCCACAATCCTAACTGCCCTTAGTTGTTGAACAGAGGACCTCTCTTTCCTGATTAGCTTATATATGTCTTCAATTCATTGTCTTGTGGTATTATGGTTCATGACACCAAGATTGTAGAGATGGTGGATATGAAAAGGATTCTAGGGTGCAATATGTCTATGTATACCATTTTTGTTGACAAATTGATTGGAGCAACAGATGTATGCGATTCACTTGCTAAATGTTTCAAATTTTCTTGTTCTGAAGTCCAAATAGCATATCTAGATCAGCATCTTGATGGAGGGTTCGAGATCATTCGCTCAGTGCAGTTCCATAACAGATTAACAGAGAATTGGATTTGCCCTCCCGCGATAACAATTCATTAGGAGTTTCTTCATCTGACGATGTATAACGTTTCCATTAGATTGGTATCTCATGCAGATCTGAAGTTAATAATGAAGTTCTTTCTCTGTTTATCAAATCGTTAATTCTAATAAATAACTATCGACAACCAATGGGCCAAATCGAGTTAGAGGCTTAACTCAAAATCGACTTAATAAGAAACCAATTTTTTTTATTCATCTTAAGCTCACAAATTTATTTAACTTAATAAATCAATATCGAATCTCACATTGACTGATTTATGTTCAATGAATTAGGCTTAAAAATATGTAACATAATAAAATAATGAATAAATCATTTTCAGTTCTATTTGTCAGTGATGATCTCAGTACTAATGTACCTAACAGAGCAGCTGCCACCTCCCACTGATGGAGTTACGGTGCATTGCTCACGCTTTAAATCAAACCCATACCAGTTGGGACATGCGTATGACGTGCTACAAGCGTATATAGCTGGGCTGCTTTTGGTTTTTTCTCATAAAAGGCAATGCCCTGTTCAGCAATAAAGTTATAGCTACCAACCACATTCTATTAATTCATTTTCCCTCTACCTGGGATTATATTTATGAATGACCGTGCACTAGGCATAAGTGAGAGTGGATGCCTTGGATATTTTTCTTCTTTGATGAGGCCTTGGATGTTTGTTAAACCAGATTAGGGGCATGGAGCTCGAGTTGGATTAATGTGGTATTTAAGCTGATAAACTTTAGTTAAACAACAAAACTATGCTCTCGCTATAAGCTGTGACTCAATTCAATACAGACAAACAATAGAATGCCCTCAATTACACGTATTGATCACAGGGGGATACTATCTTTCAAAGATTGCCGGCTGCTGACGCCACACACAAGGAAAGACAAAAACTAGAGTTGTGATTTCAATACAGATGTAGTTTAACCCCAACTAGATAATAAATTCTAGAGACAATTAATTAGACACAGCACAAACTTAGCTAGATCACACTGCGTGAAGGCAGACAGTATTGCAAGATATTTTACAGTTCAAACAATATTGACTAAAGAAAAGTAAGTAGTCTTTTTCAGCTTGTTGGACAATCTTCCGATAAGTAGGAGATTTCCAGAGCCATCAAGGGAAAAGTTTTTCTTTAGAGCGAAATATCAGTGGACTTGTCATGTCCCCATCAATTCTAAATTGTATTATAGCAATTGTTTCATACTAGGAGGAATATGGCGAAAGTGGAAAAACCAAAACAAAAGAGCAAAAGGAGGCAATGATAAGATCATCACCAGCCATTGAAAATTTTATACACCAGACCGGGTGCAACTTCAGGGTCCATTTCATAATCTTTAAATGATGCGTTTTCAACATCAAAACCGATTTATATCAATCTCAACGTCTTGAATTATGATTCAAAATTCAAAAACAGATTAATCAAATTTATCTCATAATAACGCAACGACGACAGCATCAGAACATATTCATATGGCCATGTTTCAGCCAACATCATTATGGGTCTAGCAGTATATATGGAATCATAGAAATTCTAAAAGTTACTTTTGCAAACGCTCAGCAATTTTAAAAACTATGGCGAAGTGAAAAGGGAGTGAAGTAATTAGTAAATAAAATAGAAAGCATAATGGACACATCTTATAACCAAATCAGAGTAATTCCGCAACATCTTGGCTAAGAAATTCAAGATGTCATCAGAGTCAAACCATTACACCCTCCTCCTCCCCCAAGCTTTGTATCACTTTTCAACGCCATATCACCAGACCAAAATGATTCATTCGATTACATTCAAAATTTGAGTGACAATTCAGACATAGGCCTAGTTTGGATAAAAGAACTACTAGGAGAAGAAAATACAAAATGAAATAAATTCAACTTCGGGAAGTTGAAATTAGTATTTGCAACTCAAGTTCTCCAGAAATTCTTTCATTTAACTTCTCCATTAGTAACTAATTTCAACTCATGAAAGAAGTTGAATTCATTTTAACTCTTTGATTCTTTTTCTTCCGGAAGTTGTTTTAAAGAAGTGTATCCATAACCAAAGATGTTGCTTAGCCTTTAACAACTTGTATAAGTCCCGAATTCACAATACCATAATCAAGTACACGTAATAGAAAAGTATGTATTCTGAATAAATAAGCATAAGTCCCAAATTCACAATACCAGGATGATCGAGTACATGGAAATAGAAATGTATTCTGAATAGACAAGCATTTAAACTTAGAAGATTGAGATCCTACAATAACATGACATAATATAAAACTAAGCACCGAAAAGGGGAATGGGGAAAAATTAGTAATAATAATAAATAAAAGGATCTGAGACTCTTACTCTAGTAACACATAATTGGCTCTACAAGCAACAAATGCGAAGAATCTCAAATCCATGATAATACTATGAAAGCGAAGATCTTTTAAAAAACAAAAAAAAAAAAAAAAAAAAACATACCGAATCGGTAACTTTCCCAGAGGATGCCAAAATCCCTTTTTACCTCCAAATCCAATTGCTCTTCCTCTTCGTTTTATTTTTCTGATTCTTCAATTTTGGTAATCAAATCAATTCAATTCTGCTGATCGTTCCTCTTCCCGGATCCATCTCCTTCTCTGTCCTCAAGCAACCTTCCAGCTTCCTCATCAGCCTGTGTTGTCTTCTTCTGCGCCTCCTTGGCCTTAAGCGCCTGCAATTTGGAATGATTGTAATACGCCACACCAAGGAATGCAAGTCCATACCCAAACAAATTGATTGGCGTCACAGTATCCTTAATAACAGACCAAGAGAACGCAATCAAGAGCCAATCCTTCACCACACCAGCCACATTCATGGTCAATGCAGATGTCTTCCCAACAAGAAGGAAAACAGCCAGATTCAAAGCAAAAGCACAGAGAGAATTGGTCCCAAAGATGACAAAGTCAAGATGGAAACTCGAAGTCTCCTTCAAAATAGGATACTCCACAATGATCCAAGGCACCGACAAGAAAACCAAACAGCAAGGAGCAACATAATACAAAGATGTAATTGGATTAAGCGAGATCCCTTTAGATGTGAGCAAGATCTGGATCATGACCAACCTTGTAGCCTCGAAGCAAACAGCGCCGAGTTGGAGAATAACTCCCCAGACATCAAACTTAGCCTCGCCGTAAGCAGCGACGGCGACGCCGAGGGAGATGGAGAGCATGTTAAACATGGTGTCGTTTTTGTAGTTTTCTTTTTGAGGAGAACGCCGATGGAGTAAACGGCAACAGGCATGAGAGCCTTAAGCATTTGGATGAAGGAAACGGAGAGGTAGATGTAAGCGGAGTTAGAGAGCCAAAGAGAGAGAGTAGAGAGCGCCGATTGGAACGACGGAAGAGAGGTAAACCTCACGGGACATGGAAACAGGTTCGACGAGACGGAAAACGCGAACAAGGAGGATGGCTAGGGTTGCACAGAAGGACATGTGAATCATGGTGAGGGAAATGGGAAAGGGCCAATTGTACATCTTCTTGTCTAAGATGTACTTGTTGTAAACGATTACGGTGAAGCTCAGGAAGATCCATATCGCCACGTAGGTGTAGGAGAGAACGATCTTCTTCACCACTCCATCGCTCAGAGATCCACCTTTTCCCATTGTGTCGTCGGAGAAGAAGAAGAAGAAAGGGTTAGGTCAGAGAGAGTGAGAGAAGGGTGGATTTTGATTGTAGTGGTAGTGGAGAGACAGAAGAACAGAGAAGAGGAAAAAAGGCTTGATTAATTGGTAAAGTGAGTGAGTGAGTAAAACTAGGGATCGCGATCTTCTGCAGTTAAAAATTAGCTTCAGAAGATCTTAGCCGTTAAAATATTTGTTTCATATAAAATAGAAAAGGAAAAGATATTCACGGAAGATGCTGTTACCGTGGGATGAAAATTGCATCACGTGTAGTTGTTTTCCAACTGCAGAGGCAGGGGAAATTAAAATAAAATAAAATGTTATTTTAGTATTAAAATTCAAACGCATCCCATACGCAACGCATTTGAATTTTGAGGTGGATTTTTTCTCACATTATTATTTTATTCTATCTTTCCAATAGTTTCTCTCTAATAATAATTATTACTATTCGCAAAAAAGCGTCAATTTTTTTATACTATTTATTATTCATTAATCGTTGTCGATTTAAATTATGTTATCCGACTAATCATGTCTTACTGTTACTATTATATTATTAAAAATTAAATAAAATTATATTTTTCTAGTTTTGAAATTAAAATGTTATCTTAAATTGATAGTGTGCTTGATTTACACTAAAATCACGTTTCAAATGTGGATCAGGCAAAGGATGCAAATGGTAGCGTTGGCATGGATCCGCGTTTGAAACGTGGTTTTGTGTAAACTAAACACATACTAATAACGTGTTTGATTTACTGCAAAATCATGTTTCAAACATAGATCAGAGTCAACGCTACTCTCGGTAGAATTTTTCCGAATTCACGTTTGAAACGTGATTATGGATAAAGTGTATGAAAATATAGATACCGAGTTATAACAAGGTTTGGTTATAGGGATGTCAACGGGGCGGGGGCGGGTAGTGACTACCCGTATAAATACCCGCTAAAATTAACAGGTACCCATGCGGGTAACGGGTATCCGGGGTATTCACGGGTATTCATTCATGTTTAAGAATTTAAATTTTATAAAAAGAAATAGAGGAAATGTTATATAATATCATTACGTATTAATATACTAAGAATATCATCAAAAATAATATAAAATAAATTATATCTCATCCTAAAATGATAAAAAATCCTAATATTCAAATATATTTAATAGAAAAATATGTTTTAATGAGTATGCAGGTACCCGCGGGAAGGTTAGTATAATATTCATCTCCACCCATTATATAAATATGCGGGTACCCATTGCGGGTGTATCACGGGTATGGGTTTTGTTGACATCCCTATTTGGTTACCAATTAGTAACCATCAGAATCAATTCCATAAAATTGATTTTAGATTACTTATATATCGTGCTTGTTAAAGTGTGCATCAGTTAGTTTCAATCATTGATTATAGAATTTATTTTACTCAACTATAAACTAAACCAACACTAATTATTTAGTTTTAATTTTTTTTTATATAGAGATAAAGATGCACGTTTTATTCACAAGATAAAGATATGGGAACACTAATTACTAAACGTAATGGATTGTGATTGATTTGGTAGGGAACTTCCATTCTAAAAGTAAAATTGGAAACAGATTGTAATTTTCCCGACAAGGTAGTATATTCAAAATGCTTCTATACAAGGGAAATAAGAACTTGTCACAACTATATATGTTCGGAGATATGAATCATTTTTTTGAATGCATTTATTTATGATTATTGATAATCAAGTATATAGGGAAAGATGGTTTTCATGAATCACGAAGGGTAAAGTCAATTCCAACAATGAATATGGCACGTACCCTACCTACTATATTCGTAGGTTGTGATCTGTCTTTTACTTTTTTTAATGTATGGGAAGCCCACTGCATCGCCCTTTTACTATTACTTTGTATTTGGCTGGAATGATTTTGTGAATGAAAGTAAATTGAGGAAAGGAAGTAGGGAGAAAATGATATTGGATCGGTAGGGAGAAAATGATATACAACCATGAAAAGAGGAAGAGTGGAAAAATATATGTCATCTCATCATTTCTCTATGAAACTTAGAGAAGAACTATATGGGAAAGAGAAAATTGTGCACATTTTTTACTCCCATTTTATTGTCTCTTATTATGGTTGTAAAGATATTTTTGTTATTCGAAATATATTTTTTTTCATTTTTTTTTTTGAAATTGGGACTCTAATATTTAATTCATTGGAAAGTCCAAAGCCACAGTAAGAAGAATACAATGTGGGACTTCAGTCCACCATGTATAATCAGATAAACTATGGGCTGATACTGCAAGTAAGTGTGCAGCTCTATTGGCCTCCCTATGAATATAATTTACTGAAACTGAATGAAAATGTGAAAATAAAGAAATACAATCAGTAATTAAATTTGAAATGAGAACACATGAGGTAGGATCAGCAATAGCGTTGGTAAGACGTTGGCAATCAGTCTCAATGTGTAGAGTGTCCATTTCCCACAGAATTGCTTGTTTCAAAGCCCATCTCAAGGCAAGAATCTCTGTTGTTAAAGGGTCCATGCGAGGATGTATATACTTTGAAGCTGAAACTTGTACTTCTCCCTGAGCATTCCTCACCACAAGACCAAAACATGTTCCGTTCTCTCCAGCCCAGCCAGCCATCTATATTCATCTTCAAGAAACCATTTTCTGGTGGTTCCCAAGTGTGCTTTGGATTAATCATGTGAGGAGTGTTGTGTTGAACATTTTTGGCTTTTCCATTGGTCCAAGACTGTTGCTGCTACAAAAATTGTATGATGAATATCCTCTGTTTTGGCTTGGTATAGGAATAGGTTCCTTGATTTCCATATTGATGGCACACTGCTAGAAGCTTGGACCTGCAAGACCTACATTGGAGGATATGCACCAACTTCAAGCCTAAGCTTCAAACAAGGAAGAGTTGGAGAAATTAGTGTCCTACAAATAAAGGGTCACTACCCTACAAAATAAAGGTCACTACCCTACAGAAGGACACCTTGACCCTGGATAGGACCCTTGTCCTATGGACCACCCTTAATTAGGACTCTCTTATATTTTCTTTTTATTAATTGTAATTTTCTTTTGATTCTTCCTACTTGGGCGCTATTTTTAGTGGGTTTATTGGTTAGTAGGTTGCCTTGCTATAAGGCTTAGGAGGTCATGGGTTCTATTCCCACATAGGATAGAAATTTGACTCATCTTGTATTTTCCTACATGAGTGGGCGCCATTTTGAGAGGTTTATTGGCTTAAGACTTAGCTTAGCCATAAACCTTGGGGGTCATGGGTTCAAAACCCACTTAGGAGTGTTTTCACTCACCTTTTTTTTCTTTCTTTTGATGCCCCTAAAAATTTGCCCCTCTCCCCCTATTTCCTATAAATAGGAGTCATCTCCTCTTGTAACACATATTGAATTTTGAAGTAAAGGCATTATGCCAAATTTTCTCCTCCCTTTGTGAGTTGAGTGAGGCTTGGTGGTTGTTGCTCACCATACTGAGACTTATCTAATTCTCCTGAATTAGTGGTGTCTGGCATTGGACTTATCTGCTGCAAGTGGACTCTTGCTTCAGTGGCGTCCTTCCCATTTCTTCCTCTCCACTTTTTCTTTCATTTTCTCTCATTTTCTTGCATTTTCTTGCGCAATTATAGTTGCTGCCCCTGCACCTATAATTCGCAATTTTAGTGCCTTTAATTGATTCTAATCGGTTGGTTTTGCTCAATTCTAGATCCTACATTCATCCGACTATCCATATGCTCCACAAGACCATTGCAACAACTTCATAGTGATCATAAGTGAGTTGGGATGTGATTTTCCTCCACCAAACTCCAATGGGATCTTCAATATCATATATTCGAAGGTAAAGGGGTGATAAAAACCAAACTCCTCTAGCTCTTGGACACCTTAGAAAAATGTGTTCTAATGTTTCAGAGTGATCTAAATCACAAAAACCGCATTGAACATCAATCTGGACACCTTTTCTTTGCAAATTCACCTTGCATGGGAGTGCCCTATGCAGCAACCTGTAAAGAAAATGTTTCACCCTTAGGGGGAATGTGCATCTTCCATATAAAATTCTAGTTTTGGTTTGGGAGCAGCACTTGTCTCTGGTTCAGTGTCTGAACTTAATAAAAGCCTATAGGCTGACCGGACTGAATAGCAACCACTATTCGTGTGTCTCCAAAATAACTCATCATTCAAGTGCAGCCTTGGAATCAGAATACAGGAAATAAGAACAACCTCAATAGGATGGAAGATTGAAGCTAAGAGTTCTTCATTCCAACACCTTTGGTCATGTATTATAAACCTATCAACAGTGGAGTTTTCTGGTAGAACTTTAGGCTCGGATAGGACGTGTCCAACATGATTCCCTGGAAACCAACTACTTCCCCAAATCTGAATTTTTGAACCATTGCCAATTGTCCATTTTGTCCCATTTTGAATTATACCCCTACTCCCCCATATACTCCTCCATGCATAACTTGGTTGGAAACCAATTTTTGCATTGAACAAATCTGTCCTGGGGAAATACCGAGCTTTATAGACTTTAAACAGTAAAGTGTTTTGGTTTGTGACCATACTCCAAACTTGCTTAGCTAGCAAAGCTTGATTAAATTTCTCAAGATCTCTGAATCCCAAACCACCACTATACTTAGGCTTGCACAAATACTTCCACCTCATCCAGTGAATTTTATTTTCTGAATGTTTCTGACCCCACCAAAACTTAGCCATCATGGACTCCATTTGTGTGCACAAATAAGATGGTAGCTTAAAGCAACTCATAACATAAGTGAGAATTGCTTGAGCCACTGACTTCAGAAGGACCTCCTTTCCTACTCTGGACAAAACTTTTTCTTTCCAACCCTTTAGCTTCTTCCACACCCTCTCTTTTTATTTCCCTATATTTTTTCATTTTTCTAATCAAAGAAGGAAAAAATAAATGAGGGACGAAAATTAAATATCGTTATATTTTCAAAAACTAAAAACTATTTAACCATTTTAAAAATAAATCTTTCATTCATAAAAATCTTAGCCTCATTCCTTAGATTATGATTTTATAAAAACCCTTTCTTTACGATACTATTACACGATTTTATTTTATTAGTTTTATTATAACTAGAAGGGAAACCACAAAAGTATTAACCTATCATCATAAGAAAACAAATATATTTCTCATAAGTCATAAATTCCATGACGATGGTTTAAACAGATAAAATATCGGCTTTAATATGTTTTAAGTCCCTCTAAAATATACTCATTTTTATTTTAGTCTCCCCCTAAAATATTTTTAGCTTTTCATCCTAACAAAATCATTTTTTTTTTCAAAATAATCCTCGTCGTTAAACTAGCTTAACAACTTGTTGATGTGGTCGTTACATGTTAGCTGATGTTACAATCTTCTTCTTCAACTCCATTTTCATGACCTAAGACATACAGTCTGCCAATTTTTTAGGTCCCTGCATATTCTTCCAACTCTTAACAAAACCTAAAACTTCATTGTCACACATCTAAGCCAGGTAGACCTCACCTTAATTAAAGATCCCACTTGTTATCAGAAAAATGAATCTTTTTCACACTGTTATCACTGTCAGCACCCTTATCATCACCCTCCCCAACATCATTATCATCCTCAACACCCTGGTTAATGTTACTCTCTTTTATAGCTCCATCCTTATTACCTCATTTCATGTTAAAGCTATTAGTTGTTGGTGTTGTTAGTAGTTAGCTATCATCAGCTGTTGTTGTTAGTTAGTTGTTTTGTATTTCCTTTTATGTTAGTTAGTTTAGTTAGCTCTCCTAGTTAGTTTCCTTTTTCTGTTTTTCTATTTTTTGTTTGCTTTGTTAGTTTCTATTTTTAGCTTTTGTATCTCTGTATATAAGCTCTCCTCCTAGTTTCCAATCATTCAATAATATGAGGAATTTCGTTCATCTTTTCTTCTCTTCTGAGCTCCTATTCTGTCATCATGTTAGTTTTTTTATCTTGACATGGTATCAGAGCTCCTTCAATAGGAGCTCTGTTGCTCTACTACTGCGTTTTTCCTTCCTCATTCCTCATCCTATCTTCTTGCTAAGTTCTTTGTTGATTCTTTGTTCTTTTCTTTCTCGAATCAATGGCAAACCAAGGTGTTGATCCTCTAAGCCCATATTACCTTCACCCAAATGAGAACCCTGCAACAGGCTTAGTTTCAAGCCTCTTGAGTGGAGACAATTACCACTCATGGACAAGAGCCATGACAATGGCCTTAGATTCAAAGAATAAACTTCAATTTGTTGATGGAACCATTGTGAAGCCTCCCAGTGATGATTCAATGAGCAACCCCTAGAAAAGATGCAACACATTGATAATTTCATGGCTTATACTTTCTGTCAACAAAGAAATTTCACAAAGTGTGCTTTGGATGGACACAACTGCTGAGATTTGGAATGACCGATACTATCAAGGTGATGTCTTCAAAATTTCTAATTTATAGGAAGAGTTGTATACATTCAAACAGAAAGTTTTGAGCATCACATCATATTACACACAACTGAAGATCCTACGGCAAGAACTTGACAACTTCAGACCTATTCCTAATTGCACATGTAAAGTAAGTTGTAGTTGCAATCTTATCCCTGTTATTAAATCATATCGTGAGAATGACTATGTGATCAGATTCTTGAAAGGGTTAAATGAGACCTACTCAGCTGTAAGATCTCAAATAATGCTTATAGACCCTCTCGCAACCATAACAAGGATTTTTCACTATTAATTCAACAAGAAATAGAGCTTGAGACTATTTTTCACACGGATGAAACTAAGGTTCTTGTAAATGTTGCTAAAACCAAATTTAGTTCAACCTTTAGTGGTAGAGGCAGATCTAGAGGGAGAGGATATAAAGGAGGTCTCACCCCAAGGGGAGGAAGAGGTCAAAGAGTACGCTCCTACTGCAATAGATCTGGACACACAGTGGATCATTTCTTCAAGAAACACGACTTTCCACCACATTTCAAAAAGGGAGGACAAGTTAACTTGTGTGATAGTGTAGAGATGGAAGAATCTGAAGATGATTACATGAGTGAAACCTCCTTCATACCTAACCAGCACAAGGCAATCCTTGCCCTACTTCAAAAGGATCAACATTTTCTAAACCAAATCTCCACCATTACCAATAGTACAGGTATTGACCAAGGTATTAATAAATTCATTTCAAAAGATTCATATTGGATTATTGACACAGGTGCCAAAGTTCATGTGTGCTCCTCATCAAAATTTTTCAAATACTTCTAGAAAATCAAACCTATCACTATTAATCTCCCATATGGGAATCAAATCATTACCAATCTTTATGGAACTATTTTCTTCTCCTTATGAACCTATTGTGTTATATTGTGACAACAACTCAGCTATATATATTGCATCAAATCTCGTATTCCATTAAAAAACTAAACACATTGAGTAGGATTGTCACTTTATCAGGGACAAAGTTCAATCAGGGATGCTACATTTGATGCATATTCCCTCTAAACCTCAAAGTTGTTGATATCCTAACAAAGGACGAAAAACTATTGTCCCCTTTTCCTGTTCCCTTCCTTGTCCCACCAATTAGAGAGTGACACCTCAATTAAAATTCGATGTCAACAGCACAATGAAACTTAACGTCGTTAACGTATGTCTAATAAAACCCAACCACTTCTTTCCTTCACCGTTCTAAAACCCCTCTCCAGATAAGCCACGCCACTGCACCGTTTTGGTCATGTCATCGCAGCTGCCGCGCACATTGTGCTACCGCGCCACCGCACCTTCTTTGTTGCATCCTCGATCCGCAACGGCGCTGCCATTGATGGCAGTGTTCTTCCTTCCTATCCACTGCATGCGACCTTTACCTCAAAACCCTGTGAGTATAAATGGACCTTATAGAGGAATGTTTCTGGACAATTCTCCATTTTCTGAATAGTTGTTCTCCTTTAATTTCTCCATTTTCTGATTAGTGAAGGTGCACCCCAAGTGTTCGATGAAATTACAATTTTACTTGTTAAATCACTTGCTCACACAATACTTTTACTACTTATTCACTATGCATTCCTTATCTCGCATTACCTTTGCTCAGTTTTCATTTTAACTTAACCATATAAGAATTTTATTTTGTGACACTTACAGTTCTGTTATTTGGTCAATTCGTATATACAATATACATAATTTATGGTGCATATCTTAACATTGTATCTCTAAATCTTTTGATTTGATAGAATTGCAATTCATGATTCAAAAAATGAATGTGGTGATTCCCAATTTGATAACCTTGCTCAGGTACACAATTAGCTGGGCGATATGCCTATTATTTTGACAATCGTGGTCACAGTGCAAATCCAGCAAAAGTATTGGGCAATAAAGGAATTCCTCTATCTATTTTTTTCTTTGACAAGAAGTTGAGCATGAAGAGAGGCATGAATATTGGAATCTATAAAATTAGCAGATGCATATGCATGTTGTATAAACTATTAAGTATTAAAGAATTTAATGTTTAATATGCTACTGAGTCAGTATTGGTTATGTTGGAACTGTGTTACTAATTATTTGGGATTCTATAGATTGTGACATTAGGCTAATTTAGTTGTTCATGGTACAACAAGTCACTCTCGCTTGAATGTAAAGAATTGTGTTACGATAAACATTTAGATCATTGAGAGCTTCTGGTCTACAGAATTATGCCATATTCAGGGAGGCAAATTGAAAATTCTATACTTCCTTCTCTTGGAGTCGGAAATCCATTGATTGAGAATGAACATATATCATACTTCAGTTTTTTGACGAGAAGTTCAATGAGAGATTCAGTTGGGTCATGGCATGCTGATATCGGTAATAATGTAGAGGGAAGATTAGAATCATCCTTGCTAGATTAGTTCAAAAACAACAAGGGGAGACCTTTTGAACTTTCAGATATTGTTGATAATGTTGTTCAATTCAGGTATTTATGTTGCATTTCCACCAGTGATTTTTGTGATAACATAGCCTTTAGAATTATGAACTGACACTTTGTTCCATAATGCAATGTTGATCAGTATGGGAGCCGCTTTATTCAGCAGAAATTAGAAAAGGCCTTTGTAGAAGAGAAGACCAAGATATTTCCTTAGATCATTCCTCATGCATGTGCCTTGATGATTGACGTTTTTGGCAATTATGTTATACAAAAAGTATAATTATCTTCTACTGCTGAACACCTAGTACTGTCATAAATTTATTCATTTTCTTTGATTGTTGATTTTATAATGTCATGCTTGACATTGCAGTTTTTTTAGCATGGTACTGAAAGTCAAAGAAAGGAATTAGCCAGCCAACTAAGAGGTCATGTTATGCCTCTCAGTCTGCAAATGTATGGTTGCAAAGTGATTCAAAAGGTTCCGTTCAAACCTTATATTTTCATATTATTCCCTATTCATTGTATTAGCTCATGTGTCTGATACTCACAATTTGTTTCTACGATGTATGCATAAGATGGCTTATACCTTTTCCAAATATTAACACTCTGTTTACAGGTACAGATGACATTGTTTGTGCATATCAATAATTAGTTTTGGATTAGTATTTTTGCAAATTGATGCATGCTCACTCTATTATTATGAAGTAAGTAATGCAACAGTTGAGATTGACTACACTTATTGTTACAAGATTGATCTTAGCACAACTTCAATAATTATTTTTTTTAATATTAAACTGTTAAGTAATTGCATCTATATTAATTTATCTTGTGTGCAACACTTATTTACAACCGATTACTCTTTCTTGCTTTACTTCTTCTTACATACATGAGAAAAATGGAACAAGAAAGAGCATATTTGACTCACCTTCTTTGGAACAAGATCCAACGCATGAAGGAAAATAGTGGTTTGGAAAAGTTGAAGAGGAAACCATTTAGGACTTTGTTTCATAGGCAGATTTAAGGAAAAATGAAAGGGTTTGTTAGTCTCTTTCAGCAAACTGTTGTAGAATGGAATTAGCTTATTTTGTGTTCCACCTAATGAGTTGTACAGTCTTTCAATGGTCAAGCAAGCATGAGTCAATATATGATCAGAGAGGATGACAAAGACATTGGCCACACGGACATAACTTGAAATACTCAGACTCCGCTGGTAGATTAGAGAAACCAAGTCTGCTGCTACTTTGGTGTATACTTTCACAGCTGTGAATGATATAAAGCATGAGGTGCAGTCACAACTTATACAGAATGAAAGATCATAGGGAGGCAGTTCATAACACCATTAGTTCTGTAGACTAGCAAATGCATCCCTTACTTTGTCAATATAAAAAGAGACAACCAGAAGCAGGGATGGCAAATAGCTTGCATTTTTTTCTCTTAAAGTTGTATACTAGCAAATGTAATCTCTGCTTATGTATCTATAACTATTAATAATATCAAGATTGAATAGATATTATTCTTCAAAATCTGTATTTATTGCTTTTTAATGAAAATAACTACTAGGACAAAAAACTACAAATAGTACTAAAACTCATTGTGTAATTGCAGTGAAGTTGACAAAAAACTACTAAATCTCGCTAACACTAGGACAAAAAATTGAAGCTATTGTTGTACAATTACAGCAGAATGACTAAAGTGAAACTAAAATCTGTTGTGGATTATTGATCTTGACTTTGAGAATTGCTTATTGAGTTACTGTTGTACAGTTACTGTCTTATTGATCTTGGCTTTGAGAATTGCTACCATCAATAGCTCCATTTCCATGTTAAATCCGGATATTTGTGCCTGTATAGAAAGACAGTATTTAGATGTTACTGTTCATATTAAACTCATTTAGACTAATACAATATGCTTGTATAGAAAGACAATATTTAGTTATGTTACCATAATAAATTATCACCTGTAGCAATCTCATCATCATGCTGTCATGTTGCTATGGCCTTTCGGAGGTATTGCATGCAACATATGTGGGCAACTAATGAAAACAAAAATTGTATTTAACAAAACATACATTATAAAATAATATGCAAAACAAAAGTCAAGTAAAGAAAAAAGACAATACCTGATTAGTTTGGAATGAAGGTAATTCACATCCAAGTTTGTGATGAAGGTTCAACAGGTTCTACAACTTTCTTTTTTTCCTTTTTCTTTCAAGAACACCTTTTGGCCTAGTAGATGTTCCAAGAATCTTTCTTTTGTCTTTATCCCCTTCACACTTTTATTATTCCCACTACTAAAAGCATTTTCAGTATTAATAGGTGAAAAACCTTGGGCTCCACTTCTTGCCTTTACCTTGAAGACATGCATCGATATCATTCATGACTCTAGTAAAACCATTAACAATTATATTACAGACTTATTCAATTAATGAACCTTTACTTGCTAGCTCAACTTTCCTCCTACATAAGTCTATGTAACGCTCTGCCCTTCTTGCCTTGGGGTCCTCATGAACTATATATTGACTAGTTGCTATGCTATTACCACTTTTTGCATGTTTTGTCCATCTCTTAATATATATAATGAAGGAATTTTCATAATCTCTCTTAAAGAAAGAACTTTGAGAGCATGTGAGCATAAAATTCCTGAAAACTCAAACTTCTCACAACTACACTTCACTGTTTTGAAAGATGGGTTATGTTGGACAGTACGTGGAAAATGTTTCTTGTAAGGGGTAACTTTATATTCAGTAAATACCCCATTTTGAGAGGAAATTTATGCTCTACTATCATAAGAAATTGATACCTCGGATTGAATCATCTGCATATTGCAGGAGTAAATTGTTGTTGCTGTCTCAAGATTTCCACATCAAATGACAAGTCAAACTCCTTTAGGTTGCTTTAAAATCTGCCTTTGACTCCTCATACCGACGATCCTCAACCAATCTCTGAAAATGTTGAAAAAATCTTAGTAAATCATGTTGGTAACTCACATACTTTTAATACATTATTCAAGCTCTCACTGCGTTGTGTAGTTATCATATCAACACAAAAGTTTTCTCGACCATAAACTAATGCTATTTTTCTTTAAAGCAAATGTTTGCTTTAACCAACGTTATCTTCAGATCATACTTCTCAAGCATATTATTCCAGGCTACAAGAAACTCTTTTTCTTCCTCATACTCATAAATGCAATTATTAAATCCTTACTGAAGTCCTGAAACTTCCCAATACAACACTAAGTTTCTTTAAAGCATTCTAATATAAATTCTAAATACAAAGACGATGACATGTTTTTGGCCATACCAAAGCTAATGCTTTTGCCATTTCTGCATCTTGGTCAGTAAGAAATGTGGGGTTCTTTCCTGACATAGCTTTAGCAAAAGTATTAAACAACCACACAAAGCTTTCTGCAGTCTCATCATATAACAATGCAACACCAAATACAATGTTAAGCTTGTATGATTCACTCTAACAACACTGCAAATGGACGACCTTCTTCTATTTTTTTTCTATAAGTAGTGTTAAAACAAACTACATCACCAAATATGAATAGTCAACCATCATTTTTCATCTACCAAAAGATGTTAGTGATCAAATCCTCCTCATCAACTTGTATTACATAGAAAAAGTTAGGATCTTCTGATTGCATTTGTTGTAAATACTCTAACACACCACCTGTATCCCCTGATCTCATTTGAAATTGTTCTCTATAATGTAAATAATTTCTATAGTCCTTCTGAATAATCCTAGATTCTCACGACCGCCAACTCTCCTAGCCATTAACTCACAACTTGATTTTGGAGCAATTCCATAAATCTCAGCTAAATCAACCTCGGATGTTTGAGAAGTAGTTATTTTCCTTTGAGATCTAAAGCAAATGACTCTTGCTCGGAGTTGTAGTCTCATGTGATGTTCAACAACAATTCGGTAACACGATACTTCCCGGTAAACGACTATTAACTTTCATCTTAGCCAAGCAACCAAATCTTGTCTATGCACGGAGGATTCTTGGTATTAGCTTCTCATTTATCTTTCCCACGATAACCTTCACATGAACAACAAAACACTCTATCAATCATCTTTCCATCATGACCTTTGTGTCCTTTACTGGTCCTTACACTAAAATCCACTCTGTAAGCATAAGAATTATAAAAAATTATAGGCTGCATTCTTCTGTGTCAAATTCTATCCCAACTATTGGTATAAGATCATTTGGAATAGTATCATGTTCTCATCAATCTTCTTCTTTTTTCAAGTTCACCACCACTATAATTTTCAAATTGGCTGATGCTTTTTGCCTGCCATTAATTGATAGCTGCCAAGACCCAACAACTACATCAAAAGATGATTATCAAAATTTCAATCATATACCAGATTCAAGTAAATGCATATTTTAAAAAGGGAGAATAAAAAAATAAGAATAACAGAGCCATGTATCGCTATTGTTCAAATAGTTAAGATCCGAACAACTATCAACATGTACAAACAATGAAAATTATAGGCATAATGAAAGAAGCAATAAGCAAAAACACATAGAGCAATGAGGAAGAAGTTGCACGTATATGAGGCAATAAAAAAAACAGACCAATATGAGAGGAAGATTGAGAACGAAAAAGACGAGTTCTTCAAGCGAGAGTGAAAGAACGATGATCGAAATTGTAATCGCTCTTGTTGAATTCAAGACTCGAGCACCTATGAAGCTGCAGAAACAATGAAATTATAGAAACGGTGATAGAAACAACAAAGCAAAAACATAACACAATGAGGGAGAAGCTGCACATACAGGAAGCCATAAAAAATAGAGCAACGAACACAAAGAAAGAAGCTCGGCGTGCAAGGCGGTACAAAGGCAATAAAAAAACAACCCAATACAATAGAGGAAGATTGAGAACGAACAGAGCGATTCTTGAAGCGAAAGAACAACGTGAATCGAAATCGAAAAGTGAATCAAAAAGAGATTGAGATTAACAAAATTATAACAGAATCCAACAATGATCGTGGGAAGAAATTGCACATCCACGGCGTGTCATTCTCTAGCTAGTTATTAAACATGCATTAACGACGTTAAGTTTCATTGTGCTGCTGAACATGGAATTTTAATTGAGGTGTCACTCTCTAATTGGTGGGATAGGGAATGGAACAGGAAAAGGGGACAACAAATTTTCGTCTGCTACAAAACCCTTGGCTCTTGGTCCTTTTCCTATCTAAGCTTCCAAGCTTGGAATGCATGATATACATATTCCAACTTGAGAGGGTGTTAAGTTATTAGTTGTTAGTGTTGTTAGTAGTTAGACATCATCAACTGTTGTTGTTAGTTAGTTGCTCTGTATTTCCTTTTCTATTAGTTAGTTTAGTTAACTTCTCTAGTTAGTTTCATTTTCTATTTTCTGTTTTTAGTTTGCTTTGTTAGCTTCTGTTTCAGCTTCCAATCATTCAATAATATGAGGAATTTCATCATCTTTTCTCTCTTCTCTGAGCTCCTATTATGTCACAATGTTAGTCTTTTATCTTGACATTCCATATCACCCATAGCACAAAAATTTCAACAGCCAGGTTCATACTACACACATAAGCTTTTTAAGTTAGGGTTACATAAGCAATAACCCTAATTCAAAGACATCATAACACTAATTCCAAAATTTCAATCAGAATTATAATTCAAAATAAAATTACTTAAATCTATCACCGGCTCTCCTTCAACGCCACTGAAGTGTCCTGCCACACTTATTCACAACAAGCACAATAAGTAGAAACAAATAGAGATTTAGTGCAACAAAAATTATGGTTCAAAAAATGTAATTCATTTACAGTTTTTTAGGTTTGAAAAACTATTTTCTTTTTATTATTGTAATTAATAAAGGATTAAATTTTCTAATTGATAAATTTGATGCCACATAGAATGAGAATGTCATATCAGCTTCTACACTAACTGACACATCAACAAATTAACAACAACTCTAACGACAAGGACTATTTTGAAAATGAATAATTTTGTGATGAATGAAAAAACTAAAAAAAAAATAGAGGGACTAAAATAAAAATGAGCGTATTTTGGAGGGACTAAAACCATATTCAAACCTAAAATATATATCAAAATAACATTTGTTCTCAATTTTATATAGTATCCTATGAATTTTTTATGAAATATAACTAAATTAAAATAAAAATCTTATGAGACAATTTTTTATAAATAATATAAAATCTCTAAAACCGTTTGATTTATTTATTATTTATACAAATTACTTATTTTATATTTATCTCATGTTTCACATGAGTTTTATACTAATGTCATGTATATGTGTAATATTAAAACAAATATAACTAAAGAGTTGTGGCTTAGTATGGTGACGTGGCCTAATATTATATATGGAAAAAGTTAGCTCTCCAGGTTCGATCCCCACTAAACACATTATAATGGATTTGGTTCTTTTTAAGTTAAAATTTGACATGACCATCTCATGTGAAAGTTTTGTGTCTATCTCTCTCCTTATAAAACTTCCACATGAGATCATCATGTGAATTTTTCGGGGTTGATCCTCTCCAATTAAAAAAAATAGTGGACAGATCTCAACCGTTCAATATTTTAATACATCGATTAAAAAAATAAAAAACCGATACATAAAACATAGTTGTTGGATCGTAAATAAAAAATCTATAGTACTGCATAGATCCGACTCTAAATTTTTTCACTTAAGAGGATCTAAATTCATTCTAACATATTTTTTGGTTGGAGGGATGTGCAAGGGGAAGGGTGTAGGAGGAGAGGGATTTTAAAATGATTGTTAGTTTGGTTCAATTTTTTAAGAGTAAGGGGAGACAAAGGGCCAAAATCACTAGTGACAATCAATATAGTGCTAAAATAATATTCAATATGACATGGAGGGTGTAATTGATTTTTTTTTAAAAAACTTAATTTTATTAGTTCGTATTACTCTAAGAATGGGCATTAAGAAACAATATTTTAATGAGATTGGCTTCTCTTCTTGTAAATAGTAAATAGGAGTACTAGCGAATATCTCATCTACTGTTTGAGTATTTTAATTTAAGTAAATTTAAATTAAATTTTAAGAAAATTTTTAAAATCACGAGAGGGGTGTGCATAATTAATTAAATAATATATATAGCCGCTAATTTAGGGTGACAAAAGAACATATCTATAATCTATATATAATTATACAATCCTATAAGTTTTTTTATTCTATCTATCTATCTATATATCTATAATTATACAATCCTATAGATTTTTATTATATTTTTGGTACTATTCACTTCAAAGTTAAAATATTTTATTCATTTCTTATTGAGATATGTAGAGCTGACCATTCGGGCTACCCGAGTCCGGCCCAACGCGGTGTGGGTTACGGACTTTGTTGGATGAGCTAAAAAGTTTGGTATTTATTTGAGCTTCTAAAATATGTGCCTGGATCCTATATTTTTGCGACCTTTTGTGGGTAGTCCGATTTTTTGTCTGGCTTTTACGGGTTTGTTGTCTTTCTCTTTACTTTTTAGAAGTAAATTAACAAATAACCAACTATCATTGTTTTATACGAGTATTTTTCATGAAATAATTACTTAAACTTTGTTGAGATTTAATATTATAATGTAAATTAAAAAATGGGTGATAGTTTATTTTTTTATTTCTCCGGGTCACTGCATTAAATTCTAAGTACTCAAAATGGAAATATAAATATCATATCTCTATATTAAAATGATATGATAAATATAATAAGAGAATTTAATAAACAAATTTTGTTATATTTGTTTAAAGTCGGAAAAATAAATAAATAATTATAATCTTGAGATTTTTTATTTAATAAGACCTTTGAATTTTTTATAAAAAAAATAAAATAAAAAATGCAGCTAGGCATAATAGGAAAAATAGAAAAAAATGAAAACATCAAGAAAAAATAAAACAGGAAAAAGCTATTTTTTCACTTTTATACTAATTTGCAAATTAAAATGTAAAAAAATATAGTATATTAAATATATGCCCGGCACATTGCAACATATCATACTAGTTTTTTTCTTTACCAAAAAAAAAATATCGTACAGTTTTAATACAAAGTTAGGAAAATTTCATTGTTCTAACTAGTGTCAAACCCGTGCATTATTTAGATACTTATTATTATGAAAATACCATCCTTTATTTAGATATATTTTAACAGGTCTTTGTGAGAAACACAATAATAATAATAATTAAGATTTAACAAAATCAACGTAACAATACAATACATGTCATCACACATTAGCTCTTGTAAATAATAAATAACACTCCAGACTCAAGATTTGGTTTATTAAAATTTTTGGAAAACCTCTTTAAAGACTATATTTTTTGTACATCTACCAACCCCACTAGTGTCATCATATATCAATATCTTTGATACACTTTGGACTTCAACGAGATACTGCAACATATAATTGTCCATGTGAGAAACAGGTCGTGGAAGAAACACACAAAATCATGGTAACGTTGTCTTGGACTCTTGTTTATTGTCATAGCAAATGATACACAAAGGGGGAATTGACGTCTTTGAAATTGCCAACGGATTCATTCATCAGATGGTATAAATTCAACATCCTCGAATATAAACTTTAGTTCTGCGTGCTTCGCACGGTAAATTGATTGTACGGTTAATGTTGCCCGTGCTTCACACGGGATAAAGTATTAGTTATGATAAATACTTAAATTTCAAAGTAAATGAATAAAATCTTTATAAAATTCATCTCATGTAGGCAATATAAAAAGATGATGGGAGGGTCAATCCTTAAAAAAAATTAATATCCCTCTCCTAATTAGCAACAATGTTAATCATCTCTAAATTTTCCTTTCCTTCCAAGTTCACCCAATACTTGGGTTAAATGGAGATGGATCTATCAGTTCTAAATTGTAATAAATATTATTGATTATGGTATGATTAATAAAGATATATTCGTGCGAACGACCATATATAATAATTCACTTGTAAGTATAAAATCAAGAGTTTAGTTAGAAGCGGAAGATTATTGATTAAGAAATTATAAATTTTAAAATCTGCAAGCACTAAAATATTCTATGTAACACTCTCTAATTTTTAATGTTGTGTGAAATAATTGGTAATGGGAGGATATTTTAGTGCTTATGGGGCCTATTAAGAAACTATATATATTTTTAACTATTTTTATTCAATAAATATAAATTTTAATACTTTAAATTATTTTTTATCCAATAGTTATTATGAGTCGGTTTGTTTAAAATTATTTCTTAAAAGAATCACTTTTCTTTTAAAAAAAATCACTTATATGAATTTTTAAGATGTTTTTCTAAACTTTTTTTAAGAAGCAGAATCAGAAAATAATCAATTTTCTACTTTTTTTTAAGAAGTAACTCAGAGTTACTTAATGATTGTTGGTTTAAATTTTGTCAATTGATCTATATTTTATAGACGTATCAATATAACAATTTTTAGCAGTGTATTCCTACCTAAAAAATTGAAAAATTCACAAGGTGCTTGATTTTATAATTAACATGCCAACTATAGTGATTTAGAAATTGAAACTTAATAATTCTCTTTACTTAAAATATACCATTGTTTGAATATATGTAAGATAGGAAATTTATAAATTGCAAAAGAACAAAGATGTAATAATTATATAATTAAATTAAATTATAGACAAAGGGGAAATGAGCTAAAATGAGTAGCTTAAAAAGAACAATAATGCCTAAAATATATCATCTTTGGAGATTCACTAATGAAGTATTTAAATAAACTACACTTTCATGAGAAGTTGCACTATCTATAAAAATTCCTTATTAAATATAATTAAGAGATTTATTTTAATTAGATTTGTAAGAACACACAGGCAAAATAATCGTTGGACTGTACCTTACAAATATAGTTAAATAACCATCTATAAATATTTATATCATCAGAGTTATAGTTAAAGGTCATATGAAATTTGACATTAAATATTCAAAAGATGAGAATTTAAGTATAATTTTTTTATATTTATTTACACTTTTTGACATGATATATTAATATTATTTGACCAATTATATATATTAATTAAATAATAATAAGTCATAAGTCTTAACTTTAAAATATAAGACAATCAATGTAAATAATGGTAATGCGGACTATTATAATAACAAAGCACCATTATTGTTATTAATATTTTGGCACTAACTAATTGATTAATTGTTAGAAAACATCATCCAAATTAGTATTATATTAAAATATAAATATAATAGATTTAAAAAACTATTCTCAAGTTAAGTATTACAACCAAAAGTAGAAAGTGACAGAAAAAATGCAATGGAGTTAAGGATATACTTTGATTATAATTTATATATAGAGAGATAGATGGATACAAATATACATGCTCACCATACTGTTTGAAGTAAACATGTAGCTTCTCTACATGAAGTAAACAGGTTAATACTATGTGAAAACAGTCAACGACCCAATCTCAATTTCTTATTGTGCCAAATGAAATTTAATTTAACAATGAAACGCACTCCCACTAGTTTGATTAGGATCCAAACTTTCTTCTATAATACTCCCTATTGTGAATGCCTTATTAGGGGCATCAGGGTTAAGTGTGAAAGGGAAGAATAGATGTTGATATGTCATCATGCTTGCTTGCTCTCTCTAAATGCCTCTGCAATATATATTAGTCATTCTCAAATTTTCTCTATCAAAATAGACATGACTACTCCATAAGAAAGGAAATCACCCAATATTGAACAGATCCAGTGGCACAAAGAATTAATATAAATCACCCAATAGTCACGGTTGGTGAAATTCCATGATAGAACATTGCTTAGTGAAATACAGACATTCAAAAGGTTACTCTTGTTAGCCGAACTACAAAGTATCTACTAAAAAATGCCTAACTTCAAGGTTCAAAGTGCATTTATGCAAATTTTAAGGTCAAGTTTGAGGACTTGCGGGCTACTCTACAATAGGGTAACGATTGTTACGTGGCCTCTTCTGCTTCCCCGCTTGATTTTTGTATTTTAATTAATTATAATTATTTTCCTTTAATCATAATTCATTCAAGTATTATTGGTTAATTTTTCACGCAAATTTAAAGTTTTTAAACTTTCTTATATATAACTCTAAAAAAATTCTTAAAAACAAAATCTTAACGTAAGGGTTTCGGTTTAGTAAAAGGTAGAAACATTATGTTTTAATATAATTGATTGAGTTTTCATTTTAGTCCTCATAAATACTTTTTTCTTTTACATCCTCAAAAATGCACATTGTTTTTAAATTGATCATAATCGTTAAACTTCCGGTTAAACGGTTCTCCCTCCTCCCCCTTTTTTTCTGCTTCTCCTTATCTCCTCATCCTCCACCTCCTTCTCCCCATTATTCTCTTGTATCATGTTTTTTCTTCGTTTGCATCGTGTTTTTTTTTTCTAAAAATAAAAAACTAAAATTTTCTCTCAAATAAGAGCTTCCTATGTATAAATAACTTTGAGAATAAGCTCTAATTAAATCATACTTGCTACAGGAAATGGAGAAGGAGGGGATAGGGTGGCAGAAGGATGAGCAAAAAGAAGGAGAAGGAACAATACTTATAACGACATAAGTATATTTAAAAAATTTCATTTGTAAGGATGTAATAAAAAGAAAATCATTTACAAGGACTACAAACAAAACCTGAATTATTAGTCATTAATAGAGTTTTAATGACAGGGATATATTAAAAAAACATACATTTGTAAGGATGTAAAAGAAAAAAAAAACATTTACAAGGACTAAAACAAAACTCGGTCTATTTTACAGGAATTAAAAACATATTCTACCCCAAAAGATATTATAACCACTAGATACGATTAAGTGCACTTGGCTATACACAACTAACCTTGGCTTTTAGGGTTTGTCTAACATGCACCCATGAAAAAACAGGTGCAACCTTGCACCTATTTTTTTCTTTTACCGGCTCTAGGGAGTCATTTAATTAAATAGATCATATTTTAAGATTAATAGTCCATGTAAGTAGGAAATCTTTTATTTTGGAAGTCAATCTTTATCCAGGTAACCAAATTTTCTACTTTTGGGAAAATATACACAAAAAATAACAACAAATTAATAACCTGGAGCAACATCGGCAAAAAAAAATCTGGAGCGGCATATATATACGGTGAACTTATGTTCCATTTTCTACGTTATAGTCAGCCTCATCGACAACTCAATTGCTTCCAACCTTGAACCAATTCAATAAAATAAAATAAAACAATATCGTCAGATTAACATTTGTTTAATGAATGACAAAGATTAATGGCCATCAATTGGTAAACTACGTAGAAAGCTACTTACTCATTATTTGCTAATTGGTCCCCTAAAAAATACTTGGCTTGAGGGGAGCGGTTGAGTTATCTACTGCTCAAGAACTTTTTTGGGTCGATGATGCTCCAGGTTATTTGTTGTTGTTTTTTGGTTGTATATATAGAAAACTTTTTTCTCTTTACAATGGGTTGATTTTTTTAACAAGTATAGGTTTGAACAAAGCCCAAAAGTAGAAATTTTGGTTAGATGGGTTAAGACTGACTTCCAAAATAAAAAATTTCCTTTTAACATGAACTATTAATCCTAAAATATCAGGTGTTTAGTTAAATGACTCCCTATAGTCAGTAAAAAAAAACTTTTACATTATCCATACCATATAGAGGACATGCATGTGAATTAGTTCGGCTTGACTCACGGGTTTTAAACGGACTAACCCGTATAAGTCTGCATCTAAATAGACCTATTTACATCAATTTATATAGCCTCATAGGTTAAATGAGTTGGTTCGTGGGATAGGCTCACGATGTTTTTTGTTTTTTATTTATATAAACTATATTTCACTTATACTTACTTATATAAATTTTAAAGTAATTAGAAATTATTGAAAACATATGTTTTTAATGAAGGTAAACAAGTTGGTCCGCAAACTAGCAGGCCATGGCCATTTATCTTGTGGGTTATGCGGGCTAACCCCACATAATTAAGCTCAAATTTAATGGATGAATTTAGCGGTCGGGCCTATTCAGGTGCAAGTTATGTGAGCTGGCTAGCAGACCACAACTCATATACTCAACTCTAAATTACCACGTTTCAAATGCAATGACATGAGAAAAAGTTATTTAAAAAACACAAAAGAAAATTAGAAAAAAATCGAGGGGTGTGGACAAATACGGGGAAGGAGGCGCCTGGGGGCAAGGGCAGTGCATTGTTACTCGTAGGGGCTGTGAGTCACTAGTCACAAGAAATAGGTTGTTAGCATGCAATAGGGTGACACGCAAGAATGAGCGCAAAAGGGGGAGAAAAGGAGGTGAGGAAGTGCCCTAGTAAGGGTGCTTCTGAACAGAAAGTAAAATAATGTCAACAAGAAAAATGTATTTATTGTACACAAAGTACAAATAATGTCAACAAGAAAAATGTTAACGAGTGCCCTAAGTGCAATTGTTAAGGAACTAAAAAGAGAATGTTTTTATTGGAGTGTGTGACATTTAATCTCACAGATGCAATCAATATTGTGATTTCCATAAAAACCTTCTCTTTTTGGTTCCTTAACCAGTGTTTTCAAGGCACTTGTTAGCAGCACCCTAATGGTAATGGGACTATCAAACAACTTCACTCTATACATTAGCTATTACTTTCGTCCCATTTTACTTGATTTTAGGTTGTGACCGGAAATTAAGGAATATAATTAATATTTTAGATTTTATAAAAATTATAAATTAATTCTCTACTATACCCCTTATCTCTCATATTAAAAAGACATCATTAAGAAATACACATCAATTAATTGATAATGGTGAAATTGAAAAAATTCATTTAATAGTGTATTGGTATTATAAAATGATAACTAAATTGAGAATTTTTTTTTTTCTCTGCTAAATCATCAAATGGTACGGAGGGAGTAATTTCAAGTTTGAATAAGGGAAAACGCAAATGAAAAATCTGCTAGTGCTAGTCTAGCTTCAACAAGTAAATCATTTATGATCCATTGAGTTGTGATTTTTTTTTGGGGTTCCTCATTGAGTGTGATTTGTGAAGCCAAGGAAGCTGACGAATATGCACAAACAAACTTGATCAAGTCGTCCATGTGATGAAAGTTTGTGGCACGCCCTTTGTTCAATATTGTTGACTAATCCATCCATGCCAAGTAGTACAAAGATGGCAAACGTGTTGACCACTTCATAGCGCAAATGTTGGGAGAAGCTTAAGTGTGCCGCGTAGCTCTTACCATTTGCTTATCATAGCCTTCTTAATTTAATTAAGTCATTAATTGCAATACACATACTAATCTAGCTCAATGTTTTAAAAATTGAATCGGTGAAGGCACTGGTTTCACGGTTCAATGGTTGAACTGTGGTCGAACCGATATTAATTAAACATATATTTTAATTAATAAAATAACACAAAATTATAAGAAATTAAGATATATGAAACTATAAATTTGTTTAAATAATCTTATTATAAGGTTTATAAAACAAAAAATAAAAATAATTGGTAAAATAATAAATATCTATGAGTAATTCTCAAACATATGTTTTTATTTATCTTAAAAGTATTTTAAATAAATACAAAATAAACAAAATAAAAAATTGAATTTTTTTATAAAGACTGGTTCAACCGATTTTTTACCGGTTTTACCGGTTTAGGGACCAGTTCTCTGCAAGGCCGATTCTGTGGTTCTGTTGGACGGGACATAGGCCGGTCCGGTCCGGTTTTCTAAACCCTGGTCTAGTTACTCAACACCAATGGTAATGGTGCCCAAGCTTGAAGCTGCCTCTTATATTCAGAGCATCAATAAATTCTGCTCTTATATTCAGGCATCAATAAATTTCTACTCTTATATTCAGAGCATCAATAAATTTCTACTGCACTTATTCCATTTTCTTTACCAAACTTTGTGTGTAATAAGTCATGCCTCTGCTGAATCGTTGTTGATTTTTCTGGATGAATTTTTTTGTTCCTTAGGGTAGGTGAGGATGACCCATCCTTTCTTGGGTGGGGCTGCCACAAAACGCCATTCTTTGTCAAATAAGATATTAGACCATGTCCTACTCTTGACATTGACACCGCATACTAGCATACAAATTCTTTAATTAGTTAAATTCCGCATATTCCCTTTATAAAAATTACCAAGTAGATTGAAATCTTATATTTCTTAATGTTTGTTCTTGTTTTTTTTGGGGGGCGGGGATAACTGATAAGTTTATTAAAAAATAAATTTTTAGTTTTAAATATTAAGGATAAAATATAAAAAAGTTATAAGCTGATAGTCTACTTTAAATAGGATTTTAAAAAAGCTAAAAGTAGTGAAATAAGTTCATTTATTAAATACCTTATTTTGATTTAATGAAATTATATGTTAACTAAATAAATTATAAGTTAGTTGAAATGACTACTCAAACATAGTTTAAGTTTCCCATTGGGAGAGTTTGTTCCACAGTGATGTGGATGTTCCCAGCTCGAACAAAATTGTTTCTCATGGAGGATATCTGTGGTTAAAAAAAACACAGTTTAAGTAATATTTTTTACTATTCAAATTTCAATTAATTTTTCCACTCATAATATAAAGTAAAGAACTATTTTCACCCTGAAAAGATTTAACGTTGGTCATTTTAATTGATGTTAAAGTTGAAAATTAAAAAGTTAACATTTAACTTAAAGTTGTTAACTGAAAATATTATTAAGTTAATTTATTGAATTAGACGTATTGATAAAATTAGTTGTTAAACTATCTGATAAATATAAATATCATAGAAAGACATGTTTATATGATTTTTAATATAAATTTAGACAAAAATATATTTTAGAAAATTATAGTTTTAATTTTTTTAGTTAATTTTAAATTCTTATATTTTATTTAAAAACAAAGAATTTATTTTAAAAATTAAAATAAATAGTGTATTATTAAAAAATTATCGAAAAAGTTAAAAATAATAAAATAAATAAAAAGCATTTAGGATCCTTTTAATTATATTTTATTATTGTGGAAGTGAGGATAGGATTTTTCCTAAATTAAGAGGGAGTAGAGGAGGATTTTTGTAAAAATACTAGTAAATTAACCGTGTAATACTCGGATAAATATACTTTTTTTTAATTAAAAATTAATTTATAATGAATTAAATTTTTAAAATTTAAAAAATATTATATTTATTATTAAAATCTTATTTACATTATTATTTGACATAAAGATAAGGGGTCCATTTACGGTGAAACACCTCACGGGTGTGTCACCGGTGGAACACCTCTTTTAACATTCTATAGAAGATTTTATAACCGGTTAGTTAAAATAAATGAGTTTATCAATTTGTCCTCATAATAAAGTTAATTGGTGATACATCCTTAACAAGAAACTTAAATATTAAAACTTTAAAAAACTTTTGGCACATGGATTAGTATTTCATAGGACCCACCGGAAGAAAAATGAAATCGAAACTGTTCACGACATTGTGTGTATCCAACCAAGAAAAAATAACATTTTGATTACCATTTTCTTTGTTTTGTCAAGATATTAAGGACTTTGTTTTGTTAAATGACAGTGCCCATAATCTGATGCTGAAATGGCTAAATTTTGAGCTATTCCAGGTGACAATGGGATCCTACCTTGACATTTTGCAATTAGTTGCGTTTAAAAAAATGAAATAGAGTGAAACCAATTAGAGGAACCAAAAAGTGGCTGCCATTAACGCTCATCTTCATCTTCCCTATCACAAATAGAGGAACCAATTCATTAACGCTCATCTTCTTCGCAAGCACCATCTCATTATATATAACACTAGAATTCATCGTCACCTTCTGCTTTCATACAAAATAAACCATGTCTGCTGGCAAATCTTCCATCGCATCATCTTTGAAGTCTCACCAGAATTGTGTGCTCCAACACTAACTCGTTGACACCCGTAGAACTAATACAACGAACTATGCGAATTTATGAAGAATAAAGATTTAAGTTTCTTTGTTCAAGTTTTTAATATTAAGTTTCTTGTTTCACCGGATCCAAATATAAGAATAAAGATTTATATATTCAAAAAATTGAAATAGAAAAAAATAGGATAAAATTTTGAATCTTAATAAATTTTAAAATTTATTATTAACATTTATTAACATTAAAAATTTAAATAGAAAGAGAGAGAAAATTATTATTATTGATTGAGAAGGAGAATCTCACTCTCATAAGTGTGGGTGAAATTCACCATTCAATGAGAGAAAAAGAGAGAATGTCAAAAATCATTGAGAGTGAGAGTAGAATGAGCGAGTGTTTCACTCTCCAAGATGATGTCTCAAAATGATAATATAATAAAGAGTTTTCTTTTACGGCATAATATAATAAAGAGTTGATTATAGGAAAAATAGAAATAAAGGTATATAAGTTTATACACTACTTCAAGTAAAATTTGAAAAAAAAAATATTAATTTAGGGCCAGTCACTTAAATCTCTAAAAAATAAAAATCATTAACATCATTAAAATATGTTTAAAGAAAATTAAATTGATCCCACATATTTTTTAATTAAATAATGATAATTTCCATATTTAAAAAGAGTTTGATATATTTACACTGTGAGTGTAAGAAAGTTTTACACATATATATCGAATGATGTGCTTCCACATTATTTATTGGATTTAATAACACATAAGGTGTCTCATTCATTAAATGATGTGGCGACGCATAATTGGATTCTGTGTAAAACTTTTTACATCAACGGTGTATAACAATTGCACTTAGAGTTCGAACTCGAGACCACTGATTAAACTGAAACAACCCTTTACCGGTTCATACAACTTGATGGTAAATGATATTTTACTTTGTAACATTTTAAATGACTCCGTATATAACCTTGGACTTACACTAGTATGAATATGGATTCCGTGCATTTCGAAAAGTAACAGTAGGGGAGGAGTTCAATCTTTAAACATATATTCCACTTTTCTTATTTTTATTTTATATTTAATTTAATAGAAAGTGGGGGGGGGGGGGGGGGGGGTTTAAAGGGGTTGGATTCATGCAATTGGAAGTCGAAATGCATAGGATCATAATCTCATTAGTAGTACAAGCCACAAGGTCATGTTTTTTCTTTTCAGGATAAAATAATATTTTAGTTCCTATAAAATATTCGTGTTTTAATTTTTATTTTTGAATTTTTTTATCTTTTCCTTGTGGAATACTTAAGTTAGTCCTTGTTGTTAACTCAACTATTAAATACGGATGTGTCGAATGTCCATCACAATCACCAATCTTATATCCAGTACTTTTACATATTATACAATAATATTAGCCTCATTTCTCATTAAGAGACTGTATATGAGATATAGGAAGGAGTAAATTTGTAAAGAATTTCAGTTCAAGTTGGACACAAATTTTGGCTCTCTGAATGAGTTTAAGGAGACTAACATTTATATAAGTGTTGAGGTACTACACGTGAAATTAATGAATGTGATGGGTGTTTGACACATCCATAATTAACAGTTGAGTTAACATCGGAGATTAGAAAAATAACTTAAATATTTTAAAAGAATGAAATAAAAGAAAAATTTTTAATGATGAAAATTAAAACTCAAGTATTTAAAGGGTACCCTCCTTTTCTTTTAACAAATGACATTTCTATATATCTTCTTTCTTGTGATTTATTTGTATCATGTGTCAGCCCTCCAAAAATCGTGTGTACTTTGTCCCCCCTCCCCCCAATTTGGATTTATTGGGTGTGTTTGATAAAGTGGAGGTTGGACAAAAAATAGAGAAATAGTGTGAAATAAAATTTGGGTTTTATTGGGTGTATTTGATAAGGTAGAAAGAAATAGTATAAAATAATATAGAAGAGAGAATAATGAATTAAAAAAAAATAAATTAATTAGGTTGTTTGATTAAAAATAAAAGTGAAATTAAGTGTATTTCTCTCTCATTTATATAATATAAGAGAAATAAAAATGAAATAGAATATAGATTAAATTTTCTCCCTATTTCTGGTGGATCCATGTCTTTAATTTTCTTCTCTATTTTATCTCTCACAAAATAAAAGTCATTAGTGTCAAATAATTATTTTCCAATTCATATATATGATATATGGAAATGATGGAATACTTAGAAGCAGTGTTGTTGGAGGGTCATATCACGAGTTGTGTCAGTTTCGTTAGGGCTCAAATAATAATCGCCTAACTTGGATACACAGCCGCCCTTAAATAATCGAAGATATACGGAAAAGGACAACCAAGAGACCCACTCTAGCCACACAAACGGGAGCACCCAAAATATATAAACGCACTATTCTTAATTAATTACACACAATTTCTTTACACACCTTAGCCCATCCATATATATATATATATATATAGGTAAGATCAATTGACACTATGTGTCAAACTTCAAGACTTGTACCAATTAATAAATTTGTAAAACGTGAAATTGATTAATCCAACCGTTGAATTGAAAGATATTATGGAGTAGATCAAGTTTACAAAATTTCGTAAAAATCGAAAACTAATTGATACTTCATCCAACTAATTTATTTTAACGTATAATTTTTTTAAAATATAAGTAAAAGTTCACTATTAGAACATACTGCGAATGTCTAAATACCTGAAATTTGATATACATGATCATGAAGGTAATATATGTCATTCAACAGTTGGATTAGTCAAATTCACATTTTACAAAACGTTATTAAAAGATGTAACTCTTACAGTTTTGACACCTGGTGTCAACGGATCCTCATGTGTCAAACTGTAAGAGTCACACCTCTTAATAACGTTTTGTAAAATGTGAATTTGACTAATCCAACCGTTGAATCACATTATATTACCTTCATGATCATGTATATCAAATTTCAGGTGATTTGGACATTCGTATGTATGTTATCTAATAGTGGACTTTACTTATTTTAAAAACATATTATACGTTAAATATATATATGTATATATAGCTGGTTAAATATATATTTTTTGTCCTTGAAATATAACTGAGAATAAACTAATGTATTCCATATCAATAAAAATTTGTAGGTTAATCCTTAGCAAAATCTGTAGTAAAAACTATGCAATAAAAACTAAATTGATATATTTTTTATTTTTAAAGGACTAAAACTCCCGGTTTAAAATTATAAGGACTAAAATTAAATATTGATTATATTTCAAAAACTAAAAATATATTAAAAAAAAAGACCAATTTCAAGTTCACATCAATTAATTTATATCTTTGAAAATGTGAGCTTATCTAAACCAAACATAGACTGTATTATTGGTTTGACATTAAAAGGTTAACAAAATTTAACTTGAGATATATATCTTTCCAATACAAGAGACTCGGATTTAAAATTTTATTTAAGTGGAGTTAAACATGTAATATTAGAACCAATTCATGAATGATTATTTATAATATTTAACGTACATTAAATCAAATATACTCTTAAAAAAGCTCTATTAATTATCATTTATTTTCCACCTCTTTTTATTTGTTTTTTACTCTTCTTCTTCAATAATAATACACACACTAATTAGTAAATCAAATATTGGGGCATGACTCATTTAGGGAAGAAACAAGCCACGGAGAGAGTGATAGACAATGGATGAGTCCAACCATCTTATTAGAGGTTTAATTTCTATATATGTATAAATATATACCACAAAGAAAATGCAGTTCACTGCTCTACGACGCTACTTTTACAATGAATTCAAAGAGCAGAAGAAAGACCATCCTCACTACTGATCAATATATATAAACGTCAGCATTGTCAAAATGTTAATCAATTCCTTAATTATCAATGAATTTGCCTAATTTGGTAAAATAACCAATAGCATGAGGAAAAAAAGAAGTTTTGGGTTTAAATTTTGTTAGCGATCCTTGATTGGTACGTATATCATTTTTAAGTACCAAGCAAATTAATTATGTCTTTATCTTAAAACAGGGTAATTTCTTCTCTCTTCAAACTTTAATTTCAAAATCAAATCCTTGTTTCTCTATACTATATATATAGGAATTGGCGCGCGTGTACTGGAAACGTGGTTATTATATGAACAAAACCATACTCTTTTATCTCTCATATACTTAGGCAACCAATGGTCAGCCAAAAATATCCTAGAAGACAACAAAGAAAAGGACGATCGAATTGAATTAAAATAGTCATACCCATATATATGGTTGTTGGGTGCAATTACCAATAATGCATAATTTGATACGAATCATAATTGTACTGTTATTTTAGTATTTTACATTCAAAACCATAGTAGTACAAAAACCAATCATGATATATGGGATAATTAAAATTAATTCGTGTGAACTTTCATTTAAAAAATTTCGTACATCATTATTTATTAAGAAAATAGGTCCGTTCAATATGCATCTATATTAGTTGTTAGCAATGTATTTTAATTTGTAAAATATTCCTTGTGGCCTAATATCTAAAATAATTAACATAATTATAATTAAGATTCTATTTTGTAATAATATATATTATATTACATGCTCACAACGAAGGTACGGGAGTCCAAATGATGAACACATGTTACCATTCATCGTGTGAAAGAAATGGAAGAAAGCAAGGATATGATATAGTAGTATATATTTGGTAGAAGAATCAACTTTATCCACATACTCATATGAAGTCGTTGTTGATACACTAAAAAAAATGATTTGGAAGCTAAGAGGAGAAAAGACACGGATTAGAAAAGGATTCATCCAATAATGCATCCATTTTTTTTATTATAGTCACAAAACTCTTGTTCAATGTTCAATTGGTCGCTGAATATAAATTTTATTTTCCCATTACTAAAATCAACAATGATATATAAACACATAATTATTCCATTTGCTCATTTAATACACGTCTCATCTCTTTTTAGTTTTTTCTTTTTCACATTCTATTGCATTTATATATTTTTTTGTTTAGGTGTTTACACTCATGGATGTTCACCGATCTTTATCCTATTAAAATCTTGGTCAATCATGGACCTCGTGGTCCTCCATCCCATCTCAAATATAATTAAAAATATATACTAATTCACACTAATTAAAAATATTAGTTAACTTTAGTTATTTAATTTTTCTTAATGCCATCTAAAAAAATCAATTTCCGTTCCTAAACCATCCTTCATAAAAAGTTTAATTTTATTGAAATTTGTTTCAAATGGAAATATATACTCTCTCGATTTTGTGAAAGACATGTGGTATGATAAAGGATACTTTGAAAAAAATATTATTAAATATATATGATGAAATTAATTAGTTAAGATTTATTTATATTTTACACCACGATACTTGAATTTTTTTTTACTTATATTTGAGATTAGAGTAATATATTAAAAAAAAGTGCACCCAAAAAGAAGTATACTATAAGAAATGAAGAACACGCAAAATTTCAACATTTTTAAAGGTAAAACATATAGAATAATCTTAAATTTTATACATTTACAAATGAGTAAACTAGCACTTAGGTCCTTGACTTTATGGGTGTCGTGCAATTAGGTCCCTGACTTTGCTAAATTGATCCCGTAGTCCCTGACTTTAACCTCCGTCATGCACTTTAGTCCAAACGTTAAGTTTCTGTTATCCTTGCTGAGGTGTCACTCAATAAGGACTAAAGTGCAAGATTTTTGACAATGTCAGGACCAAACTGCATGGTGGTCCCTTATCTTCTTCTTCTTCCCTCTTCTCTGGCAGAATTCTCATTCTTCTTCTTCGCTTTTCTCTTCTTCTTCGCTTTTTTTTCTTCTTTATGCAAATTAAAGGGTTTGAAACAGAAGCCTTCAAGTTCTCCCATATGGTTTTCCTTTGCTTCAATCTCGAAGTTTCATAATTGTGTGGTTTTAATATCACGCAAATCTGCAAATATTTATGTTGGATCATAACATTAAGCCTGAACATTTGAACAACAGCTTTTGATATTTTATGTTTTAAGTCTTTCATCTCTGCAAAGGGCATTATAATTTATTATTCTGAACCAAGTATGACTGTTATGATACAAATTTGATCTTCCATTATGTGACTTCTGTCCAGTCTCTTCCTTACAACTTTGGAGGTAAGCTAGCAGTGCCTACTTGTTTGTATTGCTAATTGTGCTTTGAGCTTCTTAAAAAAATTGAACAATAATGAAAAAATTCATTGTCATCAAAAGAAATATAATAACCAGGAAACAGAGTTGCACAATTATCTTAAATTTTATAACCAGTATGGAGAGGATTGCTCCTACGTCAAATGCTTTAGTTGGATCACCTTGATGGCATATATCCCTTTATTGGTTTCATGAGCAACCTTACACATAAGCTAGAGAAAATTTCAAAATTATTGTTTGACCTGGCAGGAAGCAATGTGATTAAAAAAGGGACAAAAAAAAAGCCAACAATACTCACTGTGACTATTAAGTCAAAGGATTGCAGTTGCAGATATATTAGAAGCCTTATCACACTATTAAGCTGCTTATCCGAAGTAGCAGCATGGAGGGTTTATTCCACATGAAAACCGTGTATTAAACTCGAGTCTAATATGTTATTTTCCAGGTTCAAAGACTCTGGCATCTAACTATTGCAAAAGAAAAAATAATGTAGTGTCCGTAATCATTTCATTTACTTGGAAAGGTTGATCATTTGCACACTTGTCAAGCTTAGCTATATCATTAGAACTTGTGTTACTGTTTTTTTAAATATCAAAAGTTGTTGTTCAAATGTTCAGGCTTACTGTTATGATCCAACATAAATATTTGCAGATTTGCGTGAGGTTAAAACCACACAATTATGAAACTCCAAGATTGAAGCAAAGGAAAACCATATGGGAGAACTTGAAGGCTTCTATTTCAAACCCTCTAATTTGCATAAAGAAGAAAAAGAGCGAAGAAGAAGAGAAAAGCAAAGAAGAAGAATGAGAATTCTGCAGATAAGAGGGAAGAAGATGATAAGGGACCACCATGCAGTTTGGTCCCTAACATTGTAAAAAATCTTGCACTTTAGTCCTTATTGAGTGACACCTCAGCAATAATTTAACAGAAACTTAACGTTTGGACTAAAGTGCATGACGGAGATTAAAGTCAGGGACTACGAGATCAATTTAGCAAAGTCAGGGACCTAATTGCACGACGCCCACAAAGTCAAGGACCTAAGTGCTAGTTTACTCTTTTACAAATAGATATATCAATTTTACCACAGTCCGAATTAATTATCTGTAAATTTCAGCTATTGTTTTTTATGACTTAATTAGCTATTATTATATGTTAACTTGGGAATCACTCACTAATTGTGAATTTGTGAACAAATCCTGATTTTTCATTCTTATCAAAGTTAAATAATATATTCTTATGCTTAGCAAAAAAATCTTATGTTTTACTTTTAAAATCATAGTATTTATTTTTAATTTATTAATTAAAAAACATACTTAGCTGTTAGTTTACTTATTTATTTTTAATTAAAAATTAGATAATATGATTTTTAAAATGAAAAGTACAAATGAATTATTTAGAGTTAATAAGGATGAAATGAAACATTAAGATTTTGATTCCGTTTGGAATAGCGTTTCCATAGTGAATAATTGATTTTAAAAAGAATAAAATAAAATCAATTCTGTTAAACATGCATTGTAACTTGTATATAATTCACTTTAGTCATTAATTTTAAAATTAATTCTATTTAAAACCAAATGTAAATTAAGGGTATCTCCCACCAATAGCTAGAAATTAATCCATTTAGAGATGTAGAGATCACCAAAGTGTGTTTTATCTCTCTCAATAAAATCTTTTCATAAACACTGTTAGAGATCGAACTCTTGTCAAGATACTTAAGGAACTCAGCTATCTCCTCAACTGTGTCGGGCTTTATTGGTAACAACTACCATTAATTAAAGTTAACCAAAGGATCAATCGTAACAACGAAAAGAGTATAGAATTAGTTGTGAAAAAAAAAGTTAAGACCTGTTTGGTTTGCATTTTCATTTCCTGTTTTCATTTTGTTTCTTATTTTCTGAAATTTTACAAAGGAAAAACTAGAAATTTTTGTTTCCAACATTACTAATTTTTCTTTTGTAAAATTTCAAAAAATAAAAAATAAAAATAAAAAATGAAAATACAAACCAAACATTCCCTTAAAGTTCAACAATTTTAAGGCAATTTTATATCCCCCTCTTTTTTTTTGTTCAACTATCCCCCTCTTTTTCAAGGATTATCCTTTTTATCTTTTTTTTTTTTGGTCGAGTCCTTTTTATCTTTTGAGCCATCAACTTTTTGGATCCTGGGCACCAAATACCAATCTTTTTGGTCTTGATCATTAATTGAAAGTACTGAAGTGTTTGGGTTGGCCCAACAATAAATTGTCACTTGAACAAGTTAGAGCTAAGCCCAGAGAGTACCTAGGCCCACCTGTTCCTAACCATGAAAGATGTTAGCCAGTAAGGGGCATTCCTCGAAGGAACTCAATGGTTAACAAGATAAAACAAGGAAATACATTGCCCTTTCTCCATGTCATTACAATCTCATGCCATGTATAAAATACATTGCTAACACAATAAATCTTATCAATTTAAAAAAAATATTTATCAATTCAAAAATTATAAAAATAACATTGTCACAAGAACCGGTGGGCCAAAATTAGTTTTTAAGTAAACTTGCAGGACTAATTAAGCTAAAAATGAACTTAACTTTTTACATCACAAGTACTTACAGTGATGGATTTTGAGGAAAAATAAATCAATTTACACATTGTGGACCATGTTGAATAAGTGTTCTAAGCAATTTTTTAATTTCAAATATATATATATATATATATATATTATTCTTAACAACTTTCTTTAGCTAGCAATGCTACTTCAAGCTTCTTCACTTTCATATTATACAAGAGCCTTAGTTTTGAAGTTTTTTTTCTCCATATCAGTTCAATTATCCTTCATTTTTGTTACTAAAAAAAGCATCCTTCATTTTTTCAAAGATGTAATAGTAAATTCTTTTTTTATCCCTTCAGCCAAACCAAATAAGGTAATTTCATTCTCCCCCTCCCATTTATTCAAATTCTTTCATCTCCTTTGAATCAAACTTTCTATAAATGACAAGTATTTTAAAACAAATGAAGCATGTGTGCATTGGTATGCAACTTGTTAGATAAGTATCGGTTTATATTTCACAGGTCACTATTGACAGTACAATGGCTTGGGTGTGGTTCCCTAACTTAGTCCTGGAGTATTATGATAGGAGTGTCTTGTTGGCAATGTTTGTTGCAGTAGGAAGACCGGTCAAGGTTGATAAAACCACTCTTAATGTTTCAAGAGGTAGATAGTAGATTTGCCAGAGTTTGTGTTGAAATTAACCTTAATGAACCTGTTTTTGGAAAGGTATGGCTTCAAGGTAATTGGTATAATGTGGAATATGAGAGTTTGCACTTAATCTGTGGTAAATGTGGATTCTATGGTCATGTGACAAGATCTTGTCCAAAAATACAAGATAAACCTCAACCTGATCCTGGTGAACCACTTCTGTCAGAAGTAAAGAATTTAAATCTTGGACATGATCCAGTGAAAGTCACCTCCGCTAATCTGGATCATCAAGAACAACTTCATGGGGATTGGATGGTTGTGACTAGATCAAAGAAACCTGATTCAAATCGTATTAAAGGGAAAGCTCAAGTTAAGGATCAAGCTGAGACTTCTTTAATGAAAATTCAGACCCAATCTGAGGTTTTGATCGAGAAACCTACAAGTGGGATCTTGACTACTGATGGAATAACCTTCACAAGTAAGGCCCTGACCTCATCTTCCAAGGATAATACAAGAAAGAAAAGACACATAGTGGACTCATCATATAAACCTGTTAATTCAAGTGTACCCCCTGTAGTTGCATCCAAAACTGCATTGAAAACTTCTACAGAAAGCTCAAGTCTCATTGTTAAGACTGTCCTTGACCTTTCATCCCATGGTATCAAGACAATTTTGAATGTGGATATTCTTTCTGCCAACATAATGATATTTAGGGATGAGGATGACCCTTGTGGTGTTTTGGTGAATGGAGAAAGTGAGCTCAATTAGGAACAAGATATGGAAACTGTGTCTGTGGATGTGATGCATGAAGAGGGCAGCAATTTGCTTCAAAGGGATGTCAAATCAAACCCACCATGCTGAGTCAGGTTTGTCTGTTCCTTTTTACCTTCTATTTGTTTATCATGATGCATGTTTTTAGAGATTTTGTAGCTCTCTCTTGGAACAATAGAGGAGCAGCTAACAGGAGAAGTCAAAGGCACATTAAGGAGTCTTTGAGGAAATTCAAACCTCTATTGGTGTTTATTCTTGAAAATCACACTCAATACCAAAATACAAATACATTTTGGAATAATATTGGCTATAGCCCCATTGCTATTGAGGAAGCACAATGTCATATAGGTGGAATCTGGGAAATGCAACAAGCAGGCTGTAATTTTTCTTTCTTTGTGGTTGATTCCTGTCCTCAAGCCATAAGTTTGGAAGTCTCTGCTGGTCATGCTAGCTGGATCTGCTTTGGAGTCTATACAAGCCCAGTTCTCAGCAATAGAAATTTATTGTGGACACATTTTGAAAGTTTGTGGGCCTCAATTGAAAAACCCTGGTTTCTTATAGGGGATTTCAATGATATTCTTTTTTCATATGAATAAAGAGGAGGTAGGGTTTCATTGACAAGGGCAACTAATTTTGCAAACCACTTGAGTACATGCAATCTTCTAGATGTTGGAAGTTTTGGATCAAAATTCACTTGAGTAAACATTGCAGAGGGGGAAAATGGGTCCATAGAAGACTTAATAGAGGCTTTGTTGATCATCCTTGGAGAATTTCCTTTCCTAATGGAACAATTGAAAACTTGAGAAAATTTTATTATGATCACCACCCTATTTTGTTGAGATGTGGAGGCAAACCCCAAGTTCATGGTGAAAGGCCATTTAGATATTAGGCAGCCGCGTGCACTCACCCTCAGTATGCCTCACTGGTTGAATCAATTTGGAGTATTTCAGAACATGATGCTCTCCAATGCCTAGCTGATGTGAGGGAAGCTTCCACCAAATTTAACAAAGATGTTTTTGGCTATGTATTTGCTAAAAAGAAATCGTTGGAAAAAAGGTTAAAGGGAATTGAGAGGGCTTTAGAATGTGGAGATTCTTCCAGTCTGCTTCAGCTTCAAAGCTCACTATTGCAAGAATATAACTCAGTGTTATTTTAGGAAGAAGTAATTTGGTACCGGAAATCCAGGGAAAATTAGGTTAGGTTTGGAAACAGAAACACTTCCTTTTTCCATGCGCAAACAGTCATAACAAGAGCTAGGAATAAAATAAATGGTCTCTTTCTTCCCAATGGGGTATGGTGTACTGATGATGAAATACTACAAGGAGAAGTTATTTCCTACTTTAAGGAACTATTTTGTACAATAGCTGCTAATGGTGAGTTCCATGTTTCTTCTAACTTACCAAAATTGACTCATGTTGATAGGAATTGTTTAACAGCTCCTGTCACCAAAGAAGAAGTCTTCAAAGCTTTGTCATCTATGGAGTCTTATAAGGCCCCTGGCCCTGATGGCTTTTAAGCCATTTTCTTCAAAATGTATTGGGACAGGATTGGTGATGACATCTGGAAGTTTGTTAAGGAAGCTTTCACTTCAGGAGTGGTACCTTTATCAGTTGCAGAAACATTGATTGGTGTTGATACCTAAAACTGATAGGCCTAATTCTTTCAATGAATTAAGACCAATTAGTCTTTGTAACTGTATCTATAAACCAATTTCTAAGGTTTCTGTGAACAAAATGAGACCTATCTTGCAAGAACTGATCAGCCCCTTACAAGCCAGCTTCATTCCACGAAGGAGTACAACTAATAATGCTATAATCCTTCAAAAATTAGTTCATCATATGAAAAGATCTAAGAAAAAGAAAGGTGATATCATCTTCAAATTAGACTTGGAAAAAACCTATGACAGAGTGGATTAGGGTTTTCTACAGAAGGTATTGCAAGAATATGAAGGGAATCAAGCATATGGTCAGGGTGCAGCGGAATAAATGGATTCCCTCCCTTGTTATGATCGTTAATGCGAAAACACAAATTAAGGCATAAAAGACATGAAACATAATGACATACCTTATGAGGATTGTAAACGAGGCAATAGCAGCCACGTCTCTAGTGGTGTCCATGCCAACAGCCGAACTAGGAAACTCTCCTCAACTCTGCTAGTAGCCTTAGAGAGTAAGAGCGATTGCTCACCTGTGTAGGGTAATGCATCTTATGCTTTATTTATAGAGTGGTGGCTAGAGTTTAACCCTTCACTCTATTAACCCTGACATATATGGGTCTGGCCCATTATGTTATAATTCTAATCAAATTAGAATTATTATCCTTTCCTAGTGGCTTGTTGTATGCGTGTGACCCAATAGGCTTTTAATATTTGGTTATGATATTAAAATAAAACCCATTTATATTTAATATCATAAATAGTGAGCGGTATCTACCAATACATCATTACCCAAATATTGAGATTATCAACAACTTTGACGAATCCTATTTTATGATAATTTATATGATTTGACCCTTTGTCCAAATATCTAATTGAGCACAAGGGCATGAAATGTGTCAACCTTGTATAGTTCAATTTATGTTTTCTTGATCCCAAGTAGACTGTACAGAAAATAAACATCTCATGTTTATCCTCCTGAGTATGGCCATGCATTTTGCAGTCTCACTTTATCAAGAGGCCTACAGATATAACTCCTGTTACATAGGAGGGACAAATCCCATCTAGGTCACTCACATCCCACCACATAATTTATTATATGTCCAAATACCAACTTTATGATCACCTTGTTACAGGCAACGTTTGATGATATTTAAAACATATAATTCCTTATGTAGGAATCATAGTGATTTCAGGTCAAAGGACTTCATATAACATTTATCAATTTAAGAAACGTTCATGACACTTATGTAACAATCCATGCAGCGTTCTTAAGGTGGGTCTGTTCAGTACACTATTACTCTTAATATGTACCTATGTGAGCACATGATATCTCATATCCATGATCCATGAGATGTGATCATCAATGAACTCACATACTAGTCTAAATGCATCTTTGTCCTGAGATGATACTTGACCAGGGACTATTTTAAGAACAGTTCTTCATAAGATCTCACGATCAAGTCATCTACTTGATTTCTTATGAAGTTTGAGCTTACTATTCTAAGGACATTAATTGTATTCTTAAAAGAATGAATTGCCTTTATAAAATAATATGATACATGTTTCAAAAACATATAAGTCTCTAGTGCATATACCTAACAGAATATGGCTTCCCAAATATAATCATCTCATTAATTTTGAGTGGAATTTCTGGCACCTCCATCTCTTTTCTTTGGAATGGTAGAAAATGCCCTTCCTTTTCTCCTAAAAGAGGGTTAAGGCAGGGTGATCCTCTATCACCCTACTTATTTGTCATGTTCATGGATAAACTTGGATCTATGTTGTTGGATGTTATTTCTAACAGATCGCTAACACAGTCAAACTATCACCAAACTGCCCAGGGGTTTCCCATATATTCTTTGCTGATGATGTGTTACTTTTTTTAAAAGCAAAGCCTGCACAAGTTAGAGTTTTATCTCAAATTGTTCAAAATTTTTGCAGTGTCTCTGGATTCAAGGTAAAGATTGATAAATCTAAAACTTTTTACTCTCCAGCTGTTCCCATGGCTAGGAAACAGAAGCTAGCTCATTTGACTGGAATTCATCTCACTGTTCATTAGACAAATACCTGGGTTTCAAGATCTTCATGACTGGACCTACCAAAGTTGACTTTCAACATATTTTGGATAAAGTTAATTAGAGGCTTGCTTCATGGAAAGGGAAATTGCTTAATAAGGCTAGCAAACTTACCCTTGTAAACTCTGTAGTGAATTCAATTCCAACTTATAGCATGCAAGTTCAGTGGCTCCCAACTGGTATCTGTAATGATTTAGACATTAGCCAGAAATTTTATCTGGAAGGCTGATAAGTGCATAGAATCAGTAGTTTTTAGGTAAAATTTTAGCACTTTGAGATGATAATTGTTCTTAATTTGGCCCCTAATTGTCCTTTTATTACTTTGATTTTAGTTTTATGTAGTTTTTAAATAAATTCTGAAGTTTGATGCTTTTTTAATGAGAAATGTACATATTTTGTAGGAATTAAGACTTGAAGGGAAAGCTAAGAAGTAAAGAGAGTCAAAAGAGGAGAAAAAGATAGCTTTGGCAGCAAGTTTGGGCGTTTGATCGCCCAAATGCGCGTTTGAGCGCATTGCATTGTCTGAAGAGAGGATTGGGCGCTCAAACCTCCATCATGGAGGTTTAAACACGTATTGCATCATCTGAAAAGAGGTTTGAGCGCATTGTATTGTCTGAAATGATTACTGGGCGCTCAAACCTCCATCCAGGAGGTTTAAACGCGCACCCTTTTTTAGGAAAAGTGATTTCTGAGCACGCGCACCCCATTTTTTTCTGAGTAATGATTACTGGGCATTCAAACCTCCACTCTGGAGGTTTAAACGCCTAAACTTCAGACGAACAGTGAAGCGCATTTAAAAGAAGAAAAATGAGACCTTCAGGATAACTTTTTGGACTCCGGACCTGCTCCTCTTCTCTAAGTTTCCTCTTTGGAGCTCCGTTAGGGTTTGCATCTCAATTTCTTCTACTCCATATTTTGGATTGTAAGTGCTACCATGAGTAGCTAAACTTTTATTTTGGGATTGAATGTAATTGATTCAAACTTGGATGTATTTTGGATTCATTTATCTATAGAAATTTCGTTTCTTTACAATATTGGCATTTTCGTTCTACTCTTAATGCTTGATTTTATTAACTCAGTTGTAATCTTGATTTTGATTTCTTGGAGTGGCGGGAACGTATTTCAAAAATCCGATTTGGACGAAAATGCTCAATAGTTCGAAACGCTAGGAATAGCTTTCGATATATCGATAGCTATAAAACATCTTTTCTTAATGCTAGGCAACTTGTTAAGCATTGGAGGAATCGGTGTTTAGGGGGTTGTTCTAAGGATTTCACATTGGAGGAATCAGTGTGAATGAATTTAACTTGTGCTTCGATATTGTCTAGTTCGAATACTATAGGTTTTTGATTTCCAAAATACGGAAGAGTGCGATAGATGAAGTTCAATCCCAGATTTTCCCATCTGAACTTTCTTCAACTTTTACCTTGCATTTATTACCTTTATGCATGTTTTCTTTAGTTGTTATAAAAATCAATCATGACCCAATCTACTAATTTTTGTACATATACTTAGTAAGCTAAACTTTGAATTTCGATTGAAACCGTTCCTCGTGGGTTCGACACTCTTACTTAAAAACTATTATACTATTGCGACATTGGTACGCTTGCCAACACCGCAACAAAGGCTAATACATCTTCAGGTGTTTATCTTGTCAATTGGGAGAATATTATCAAACCCAAGGAAATGGGTGGATTAGGAGTTATAGCTGCTAGATTTCAGAACATATCTTTACTAGGGAAGTTAGCTTGGTCTATCTTGCAAAATAATGAGCCCAAGTTATGGATTCAGATTCTATGGGCTAAGTATAGAACTAGTCAACAAGTTTTCAAGAGCTATAAGGCTATTTCTTTTGGTTGGAGATCCATACATAAAGCAGCACTTATGCTTCAGGATGGTCTTACTGCTAGGACTGGTGATGGCTCCCCCAATTTCATGTTTTATCCCTGGCTTCCTATTGGCCCTCTGAGTAATGAGGTCAATTTTGTTAATTCTCATGACATTGAATTGAGAGTCTATGACTTATGGGATGGGAATTCTTGGAATTTGCACAGGCTGTGGACTAATTTACTAGCCAAAAAATAATTTCAATAAAGCCTAGAATCTCATTTGGTATTTCAAATGTCATCTCCTGGGAGTATTCCCAGAATGGTCAATACTCAGCAAAGGATGGCCACAATTGGATTCTTAATCAGCACATGTATTTTACAAATTACAAGACTTGTTCTTGGATTTGGAAGCTTCATTGTAGTGAGTCTGTCAAATTTTTAATTTGGTTAGCTGCAAAAGACATGCTTCCAACTAAGCATTTTACTTCATCACAAAAAATCTCTGCATCCCCTCTTTTTTTTGATTGTCAACTACACAATGAGGATGTTCTTCATTGCCTTAAATCATGTCATTCCGCCCTCAGGATTTGGGATCATCTTGGATTCACTAATCACATCAACTTTCTTTCATTCACAAATCCTTATTATTGGCTATTTTGGTCTTGTAATAATTTTGGGACTAAATTCTTAGCTGCACTTTGGGAAATATGGTTAGCAAGAAACATGAAAATATTCACAGGTCAATCTACTACAACAAATCAGCTCCTCTGGAAGATCCAAAGTTTCCAAAGCTTATTTCATTCAGTTTTCACCCCTGTGCAGCAATCATCCAGAACTGAAGAAGTCCAAGTAGGATGGATCCCACCTTCAACTGGTTTTGTTTCTCTCAATGTGGATGGTAGCTACATTAGCAACTCTGGTCTTGCTGGTTTTGGAGGCCTTATTCATGACAACAATGGCTCTTGGTTGAAGGGGTTTTATGGCTCCCTTGAAGACTCTAGCAGCTTGCAGGCTAAATTACAAGGGATAAAAGCTGGTCTCCAAATTGCTTGGGATGAAGGCTATAGAATGATTAAGTGCTGGTCAAACTCTTAACTAGTAATTTCTCTCATTAAGGGTGCACTGCCAGTTTTTCACAAGCATGTTGGGCTCATAAAGGATATTCAACATCTTGTTCAAATGGACTGGTGCTTGGAAATCAATCATTTGCCAAGAGAAGGCAATCAATGTGCTAATGCATTGGCCAAAGGGGTTCTCATTCAAGACCTTCATCAATAGTTCTTCTAGATTCTGATAGGGAGTTTAGTGATCTTGTCTTAACTGATGCTAAAGGAGATAGTTTTCCTAGGAGTAGATCTCTTTGATCAGCCTGTCTTTCTTTATCTTTTTTCTGTTTTCTCTCTTGTTTTAATTCCATTTTGTTACAAAAAAAAAATTGCATTAAAATACTTTCTATTTTTAATCTGTGTTAAATATGTTTTTTCCCTAAAAATATAATCAAATTTGATATTAGTCCCCTTTTTTTATTTAGGCCTTCCATTTTTTAAAATCACGTATTTTTTTCTCCTCATTGTTATATATATTTTGTTAAGTCATGTTTGTAGTTCTCTTATAGCTTTTCCTGTATAGAAATTCACAAGAAATTTCTTATAATTTTTTCTTTGAAAAAAATCATCTACAATAAATTTCTAAAACTCACCAATTTTTTATATGAAAATATTGCTGAGAAATTTCTATGCTTTGTTGTAGAAAAAATTGTGGGAAATTTCCTGTAAAATTTAAAATATGTAAGAAATTTTCTATAATTTTTTAAATCTGTAGAAAAAATCGATAGGAAATCCATATAAAAATATGTAAAAAAATTATTATGTTATCACTTAACGGAACATAATGACCAAAACTAAAGAAAAAAAAATAAATGAGAGATCAAATTTCACTATATATTTATGACTAATGACATATTTAACCCTTTTAACTTTTTATCATGCATCATAAGTACTCATTAACATTTGCCTTAATTAAATTTTAGAGCTCTAAATTTACTATTATTTTAATTGCTTAAAAAATTAATTATTTATCTAATAAAATAATTCAGTATTAATTAAACTCATTTTTACTATTTTTAACTTAAAAGAATTAAAGTTAGTGATTATAAAACAATATCATTTAAAAGGTATTTTATTCAAATAAAATTTCCCCATTTTATACTCAAGGATCGGAATTTAAAAATGATGTAACTTATCTTTGCTTAGCCAAAAAAAAAATGATGTACCTGTGAATTATCTAAGTATGTAATACTAAATAAATCACTATTGCGTTAAAAAATATGGAAGATTTTAATTTGTTCATGTAAAAAATATGTTGCTCTTTGTCTAATTTATTATAGATTAATAAATTTGACTTAATCCTCTAAAAAATATTTAAAACATATTTAATTATGTTTAAATTATTTTTATATTTTAATTTGAATTTAAAGGTTATGAAATAACTAATAAAATAGGCCTAATGATGTATGGATAATACTTGAATTATGTTTTACAATTAATCCCTAAATTAATTTTTTTCCTATTTTGAGTTTTTATTCATAAAGAATTAATATTTGTATATAAAAAAATTAGAATAATCTTTAAAATTGAAAATATGAATTGCTAGAAAAATGGTAAGTATTAAATGAAAATAAAGGATATGGAATTAAAACAAAAAAAAGAAATAAGTTGGTAACTTGCAATTGAAGTTCAAGAAATTGATTTAAAAACTCTCAACATAGAATCTATAAGTAAATATTTTATAAAAAAAATCTGCAAACCTACATACAACCACCAAAGTCTCAATTTTGAAATACGTACGGACCATTAATGTACACACGCTTTATTTTAAGACACGTATGACTATTAATTTGAATTCAATTTTTAATTTTAAGTTGCCCTTGCACCCCACCATACACACATATATCATATATGTTTTATTTTCACTTGAAATTCAAGTTTCATCTACGGTAAGAGCAGAACGGATAAAATGGGCTAGTCTGACCAATCCATAAAATTTCGTAAAAATATAGGGTTCGGGTACTTATTTTAAAATCCTGAAAAACTCACGGGTTTTTTAGTTCAGTCCGATAAAGTTTGTTACCCTAAAAAATGTCGGGTAACCCGTAAAAATCCAAAAAAAAGGGTTATGCGCAAAAAACCCGTAAAAATATAGGGTTCTAACATTTATTTTAAAAGCTCAAATAACTTTTATACTTTTTAAGCTAATCCGATAAAGTTCGTTACCCACATCATAAAACAGAGTCGGGCCGAGTAGTCCGAATTCCGAACTCTTGAAAGAAGGTTCATTAACATATATTTACGATCGCTAGAACACACAATATTATGCCTTGAAAAATTGATTGGAGGTTCTTTTAACTGAACCACTTGAAATTAGAGAGTGAAAAAAGAAAAGAAAATAAGAGAAAGAGAGATAATGATGCATCAAAACACCAATTTGTGAAAGATTTCTATATTTCGACTATGTACCAGACATAATCAAATACCAATTACGTATCTACATTAATTGAACAACTTCCAAAGACAACCATGAAATGAATTCGAAAATGATCGAAGTGGCACTCGCAAATGCATGATTTTCAAGCATCATATAAAAGCTGACTACTTTAGGTTCACGTGTACGGTTCCATCCATTAAGATAAGGTCCAATCCAAAAGGTTATAATAGCATACAAGGAATTAATTTAATATTAACAAAACTGCGTATTGAGCCACACCTCAGTATTACCAAAATTGTGCACCTTTTTTCCATTTCAAAATACAAAAATGTATTTCACCTAACAGAGCAAGAAAAAACACAAGAAAACTTTGGCTTATATTTTTTTCAAAATATTTTTAACACATTCTTTATTATTAAATGAAATTCATATAAGTCTCACTAATTGAAGAATAATTTCTATCAATTAGGAAATAAAGTCCACTTAATTTTGGGTTTAATCACATATATCATCCACGGGAGACAATTCTGTTCGAGCTGGGAACATTTATGTTATGGTGGGGCCAACTCTTCCAACCGGGATTTTTTCCGTTCACAAACTCGAATAGGAGGAATCAAACATGTACCACTTGAACCAACCTGATAAAACCCACTTAATTTAGTTGAATTTAAATGAATTTCATCTAATAAAAATGAACATATTAAAAAAATTATTTCTTTCTTTCTTTCTCTCTCTTTTATTCAGAAGTGATGATGAAATTTACTCTCTGCGTTCATACTTTCGAGTCCAGATATGTTTCCCATTAACCCGAAACTTTGCAATGTGTTTCCCATTGAGAATTTGATCAACCGTTTCCACATTTTTGAGAACCATAGTGGCAAACAAAACTTGATCTTGTGTATCTTCATTATTCCCCATGTGTATAACCTTGATGCAATCCCCAAAAGTGCTTGTAAACAAATGCCTCACCTCTTCTTCAGTTACAGGGAACCCTCTAGAAAATGTCAAAAACATAGTTTTGTCATCATCTATGACATCATCAGATGGTAATCGATTATCACTCCAAATCCTCGGATCAGCCAAATCCAATTCCTCAAAATTTATTGGGGGCGTGGTGAAGGTACCAAAAATTGGATGAGGGAAACCTGGAACAATCAAGGGACTAAAAGTGCTAGTACCGCTAGTGCTACCCAAAATATTTTGTAAAATATCAGTGAAAATTCTAGCACATGTTTTATTAAGAACACTTTTAATACCAGCTATAGTAGTGAACCTTTTCTGACTGAAGAATTGAAGAGAGATATCACTCTGAATTAAGATTGATGTTAGAGGCAAGCCACCATCATTTGGGATTCGAGTGTTAACAAATTCCAACCACTTCAAGCAAGTAACAGCTTCATTGGCCAGAGCATTGATCATAGTGTCAGAGAGACCAACCAATTTTGAAATGATATTAGGATAACCAATTTTTTCTAGCCAAAGCCATAAGGCCATGACTAAAAGTGATTGTGCTGGGTCACGAGCCAGTTTGATGACTAAGCAAGAGAAAACCTCACGGTCCATTCTGTGAAATAGGTTGAGCTCTTGAGTAGAAATTGGGGCCATTGTTATTGGGTAGAGTAAAGGTGAAAAACAGGGTTTTTGGAGGAAAGGAGAAATTTGATGCTACTAAATTGGCATAAAACCACTATTGTTTTTATGAAGTGTGAAGAAGAGCACACAGGATATCTCACCTGGGTTGCATCCAATATGTAAGTGTAAAAAATTTGATGGGATGAATTATCAGAAATGAGTTATAGCAATGTTTGTGTGTCCGTCTGCGTTTGTCCAAATCCGCGTTTTCTCAATTTAATAATGAATTAGATTTATCTCGGGAAGCTGCCAATCTCTGTCTGGAATGACTTCCCAAACATACACTTAGTAGTGTCAACGTGTTGTAAAAAACCAATTAATGCTGCTTCATTGATGATTTAATTTTTTCCGTTTCGTTACCAATTACCTACAATGTAAAATTAATTTCATAAGGTTAATTTTAAATTATTTTCGTCCAACATATTTCTTAAACTTTATATCACTCATGTTTAATTATTGGTTTTAGAATCAATGCTACTCAACTATAAATCAAAGTAACACTCAGAAAACTTACCCTAAATGACTCCCCTAACTTTATATGAAAAAAGTTTTAATTCCTTGCCTTTTTCAAATGTTTTTTCTTTAAGAAAATGGCCATTTCGATTGGCAGGCAACAAATCTTTGTCTGAATTTCTTAATTTTCAACTTTTTCTCTTGAAAATCAAAGCCCACACAGTCATTTCTGGTGGTAAATATGATTTTAAGTAAACAGTAAAAACATAATTCAAGATTGCACAAGAAAATTTACACACAAAAACAGAAATGAAAATTTACAAAATTAAATTAATTGATGAACTTATTCAGTTTGCAATAAGTAATGAATGAAAAATAGCCATTATCTAGAGGTAAATTCTAACGAATAGTGAATACTTCAAATGTATTGTTGAAAAATAAAAAATTAAATTGACTTCAACTATATCATTAAATATTATATATATTTAATATAATATATAAAATGTTTTAATAAATATTCATTATAATTCATATAATAAATATAACTATTACTATTAAATCAAATATCATTAAATACTACATTTATTATTTACATACAATAATTATCCATTACAATTCATTTAATATGTATTAATAAATACTATTCCTATCTATTAAATATAATATACTCCCTCCGGTCCTATTTATAAGACAATTCAGACAAAAAACACACATATTAAGAAAAGTAATTAATGCGTTGATTTTCAAAAAATTACTCTATAAGATTACAAGTTTACTCCTATTTAAAATTAAACTTCACTACCATGCTAATTGTGCCACCTTAACACCTTTAATGGTCAATAAGGGCAAATATGAGGAAAAAACAATAAATATTTCTGGATTTGTACACTTTGTCTTATAAATAGGACCATGAAAAATTTCAAAGGTTGTCTTATAAATAGGACCGGAGGGAGTATTAAATATATAAAGAAATATTTATTATACATTGTTAGATTTTAAATGATTACTTCTCCTAACTAACGATATTGATTTGAGATTAAACTAATCATTTGGTCTGTTTTTTTATATTTACATTATACATTTTATTTAGTATTGATAGTTCAAAATTATTCAGGTATGTCATTCAAAAATATAAAATGGTCCTTATGACTTTTGATATTAAATAATACATACATTTTTTATATTATACTACAAATAAAAAATTAACTGGGTTAACTTTATATTATTTAAAGATTATAAAGATGATTTTACATTATTTAAATTATAGCAATTGAATGAAGTTGTAACAAAAGTATGAAATTAAACTTACCCAAAAAAAATCAAATAAATAATTTAACCTAATCTCTATGATAAAATGATTTTTTTAGGTTTTCCCCATCATATGTTTAATCAAGTGGATAATATTGAAAAAACAAATTACGTTTTTTTATCACTGTAAGATAAAATTGATATTAATTAGCTTATTTTAATCAAAATAATTGACATTAATTTCCTGATAACCTATTTCTATTTATTTATTTATTGTCACTCCTATTTCATTTTTTTTTTCATTTTCCTATATCTTTCTTTATTAAATAATTGAGTTAAATATACACAATTTTATTACTTATATATTTATTTAGTTATATAATTATGATAATTAATTTTATATAAAAAATATTTCCTAATTATATTATTAATTAACTTTTATATTCAATATGCATTAACATTTAAAGTAGAACTAAAATGCTAATTCATTTATATTTAGAAATTAATAAAGTTTTATTTCTCAACATTTTTTTACACATTTAAAATAAATCATTTAAAAAAAATTATTTTAAAATTACTCTTGTAAAATAGAATAAATATAAAACATTGACAAACTTGTCCAATGAACAAGTATTATCTATTATTTTATTCATAAAAATACCTCAAATTAAAACCATTAACTATTATTATTAAATGTATATAGTTAATGGTAGTATGTTCACATTTAATAATAATAAAAGTAATAAATAATATAATTTATTATTTTTTAAAATCTAATTATCTATTATTATATATAAAGGAGAACTTTGTTTTTACTCTATCATGTAGAATTTGATTTTGACATTTGAAAATCTACACTAACATTTGGCAAAAAATTCTTTAAGAAGCTATTACACGATTCTCTAGTGTTTCTGTGTAGTTGGGGCTTTGCTCCTTTTCTTTCAACAATACTAGCTACATCAGAAAAATCCTAGCGCTAAGAGAAGCAGGAAGATTGGAACACAACATTACAAATGCATCAGAAAGCGTAGATTTTGCTTAACATCTGCAACTTGATTAGCTTTTCTATAAACATGTTGCAATGAATGTCCCATTGTCTATGAACAAAGGACCAGGTATAGTTTATGAAAGTGCATAAGAAAACAGGAGAATGAGTGTTGAATTGTATTTCTAAACTTTTCTAAGCTTTTCAAATCCTTTTTAGAAGTTGAGTTAAAAAGATTCTTTAACACAAGTTTGATAGAAGTGTGTCTTAAGACAAGTGCGGTCACTTGTCTAAAAGTTAGGACAAGTTTTTTCACTAGGGATGTCAACGGGGCGGTGCGGGATGTGCACTACCCACATTCATACCCACTAAAATTAACGGGTACCCATGCGGGTAAATGTATTCACGAGTATTCATTAATATTTAAAAATTCAAAATTTTTAGAAAAAAAAATGTCATATAATATATCATAATATCATATAATATTAATATTATATAATATAAATTAACATTATATAATATCATTACATGTTAATATATTAAAAATATCATTATAAACTAGTAAAAAATATTTTTTACATCATCATAAAATAATAAAAACTGTAATATTTTAATATATTTAATAGAAAATATATTTTAATGAATATACGGTACTCGCGAAGCGGATAGTATAATACCCGTTCCCACCCTGAATCTCTAAATCATCGATATGTTTATTTAGGCATTCTATATCTTCCAACAAAGAGATGGAAATCCTCCATTGATGCAAAAGGGAGTGTAATCGTTGGTATCCTCGTAGATAGAGATATCCTCATAGAAAGATATAAATAAGTTTATGGCAAACTTTCAAGTTGGTCACAATCAATGATCCAATGCCATCATTATTTTGCAAAATTTTTATCTTTTTTTTTTTTCACTTTCTAACAATGGTGGTTTCATGAAAATAACTATAATTCTTATCATTGAATTTTAGCCACCTATAACAAGATTTTTTAAACCAAATGACTTTTTCTTGTAGAGTTTCTTCTAAATCATACCATAATTACTATTGGAGATGCTTGATATAAGGATTTGATTTTACCTACAACTTCATGTCTATTCCTCTAAGTTGATTGACTAGGTTCTTCTTCCTTTGAAATATGTTGCTTTGGTTTATTTCAAAATCACGTTTTAAACATGAATTCAGACAAATAGTACAAAAAGTAGTGTTGGCACGGACCCACGTTTTAAACATGGTTTTAGGCTAAACCAAACACACTATTAGTTTATAAGTCTCTTGTCTTGCTTTCTCTGCTTTTAAGCCTCCGTATGTTTTACCGTTACAACAGTGCAAAACTTTGGTTTCACAGAATTGATTTTAAATCACTTTCATCCAATGTGCTTCGTAAAACGTGTATCACTCATTTTAACTATTGATTTCTGGAATCAATTCTACTCAACCGTAAACCAAACAAACACTAAGATGCTTATAGATATCTTGTCCCCTTTTCAAAAATCCCCAAGGAATTAGCGAAATAAAGTAAGATTAACATTTGACTGTTATAAATTAAAATGATCACTCATCTATTTAAAGTAGGGTAATCGTAAATCATCTAAATGATTTTCGATGTCGAAGCATCCATTCCTTAAACCCTCTCACCCTAACTTTTTATTGGATAATTCACATAAAGTAGACAGTTAATCTGTTAAATTAGTTAGTTTTGCCTGTTAGGATCTGTTAATTAGTTTTCTGTTAGCTTGATTACAGTTAGCCTTCTGTTATTAGTTTCTCACATCCCTCTTGTATATATAGTCTAGAATAGACTCCATACAATGTACAATAACAACATATCAATCAATAACAACTTATGCACATTTAACTACATTCCTTTTGTCTTCTTTCTTCCTTTCTATTCACAACTGTTTTATGGTATCAGAGCTCTCATCAGAGAACTCTGTTGCGCTTCCTTCCCCATGGCCGAAGAAGAACAGCCTGTAACCAACAAGAATGAGAAAGAAGACAATCTTTAAGACCCAAACAGTCCCTACTACCTTCATCCAACAGAGAGTGCTGGAAGCCTTCCAGTTTCACCAGTCTTGGAAGGACCCAACTATCACACCTGGAGCAAACTCATGATGAGAGCCTTACTGTCCAAAAATAAATTCCCTTTTGTTGATGGAACCATTCGTGAACCAATTGTTGATCATCCCCTTCACTCTGCATGGGTTAGATGCAATACTATGGTAATATCTTGGATCACTCACTCAATTTCTTCACAAATTGCTCAAAGCATTGTTTACATTGATAATGCCTATAACTTATGGAGTGATTTAAAAAAAAAGATTTTCGAAGAGATTATTTTAGAATGTGTGATATGCTGCAAGATTTACATTCTACTAAACGAGGAGAAAGAACCATTGCTAGCTATTTCACAGACCTAAAGATTCTATGGGAAAAACTGGAGATTCTTCAACCTGTCCCAACATGCTCCTGTCCCACCAAATGTTCTTGTCACCTTTCAAACACTGTTAAGAATTACAAGCAAATTGAGTATGTGATATGCTTCCTAAAAGGTCTCAATGACCAAAACACCAATGTGAGGAGCCAAACACTCATGATGGATGCCCTTCCCAACATAAATAGAGTCTTTTCTCTTATACCACAACAAGAAAGGCAAGTTTCTGGACCCAACTTCCAAGAAATTGGTATGATTTCAAACATCACCAATACAAGGAGCTTTGGAGGGAGAAGTGGACCACCTTTTGGCAAAGGCAGAGGCAGATTTGGACAAAGAGGCTTTAACAACAATCAACCACAGAGAATTTGCACCTTTTGTGGGAAGGACAAACGGAAGGACAAACATACAATTGAAACATGCTATTTCAAGCACGGATTCCCACCAAACTTCAAGTTCAAGCAAGGCACAGTCTTCAATGGTAAACTCTGCATGATACACTCAATCTTCAAAGGCTTCAAGCAGCAAAACACCAGTAAAGGAACAACAAGAGACCAAGAACGCCCTCATCATTGACCAATATGAACAACTCATTGAATTGCTTAAGAAATCTAACTCTAATGACCAAGGTCACTCTATTGGGCAGCTGCAACAGTATTCATGTAATATTCTTCCTTCTCAAAATAACTATTATCAAGGTAATTTCACTTGGATTTTGGCCAGTGGTGCCACTGACCCTGTGACTAATTCCTTATCCAATTTTCACACTTACAAACCTATTAACCCTATCAAATCAGATTGCCAAATGGAATCATTACAGAAGCTTTTATTTCTGGAACAATAAACTTTTCTAAAAAATTCATTCTTTATGATGTGCTTTTCATACCAACTTTTCATTGCAATTAAATTTCTGTAAGCAAAATGACTAAATTCTCCAATTGCAAGCTCACCTTTGATCATCTATCTTGTGTCATTCAGGACCACAACACCAAGAAGATGATTGGTCTTACTAACCTTCATGACAATCTATATCTGTTGAAGGAACCAACTTTTTCTGTTCATAATATTGTTAATGCTACTGTTGTTTCTGTTGAAAAGAAAGATGACAATCTGGTTTTTGACCTTTGGCATTATAGATTAGGTCACCCTGCTTATGCTGTTTTACATCAAATAAAAGGATCTTTTCCTTATGTAAAATTCAATTCTGAGTACATTTGTGAGTATTGCCATTTAGCAAAACAAACCAAATTACCTTTTCCTATTAGTAATAATATTGTTGATTCATGTCTTGAACTTGTTCATATGGATATTTGGGCCCTATTTCTATTACATTTGTTCATGGTCATAAGTATTTCCTAACTATTGTAGATCATCATAGTAGAAACACTTAGGTCTACCTTATGAAAAACAAGCCTGAAACCAGAAATTTAATCCAAACTTCATTTCTCTCATTTTCACTCAATTCAATAAAAGGATTAAAATAAGTAGAATTGATAATGGGGCTGAGTTTTCTGCTCAAGATCTATATGCTCCCTATGGCATTATACATCAAACTAGCTTTGTTGAGACACCACAACAAAATGTTGTGGTTGAGAGAAAACACAGGCACATACTTAATGTTACTAGATCACTCATTTTTCAATCCAAAATACCTAAGGTCTACTGGTCATATGTTGTCCTTCATGCTGTGCATTTGATTAATAGGTTACCTAGTGATATCCTAAAAGGAAAATCACCTTTTAGAGTGTTACATAATCAACCTCCCACTTATCTAGATCTCAAGGTATTTAAATCATAGGACCAAGCTTGACCCTAGATCTAGAAGTGTGCTTTTCTTGGTTTCAAACAAGTAACAAAGGGTTACATATTACTAATACTAGATATTCTCACCAGAGAAATCTTCATTTCTCGAAATACCATATTCTATGAAACTGTTTTACATTTCTTCCAACCTAAATTCTTACATCCTAACATGTCTGGTGATGATTTTCCACAGAATAATCATGATCCCCTTAGTTTCCTTATGTTTGATTTTTATAGTTCACATAAAGTTAATACACAACCTAGTAATATTGTCATGAATGATCATAATCAATCTGTTAATGATATTTTGCTTAAACATCGTTTTGTTCATGATCATTCAAGCAATGACCACACCAATCTTCGAAGATCTACCAGACATAAGCAAGCCCCTACATATCTGGCAGACCATCATTGCAATCTTCTTCACAAAGTGACCACCAATAATGATAAAGATCTCAGGTATCCTTTATCTTATGTCCTTTCCTATCAAATTTTGAATCCTGGTCACTTGCATTTTACTTTGTCTATTAGCACAAAATGTGAGCCAAAGACTTATAATCAAGCTATTAAATTTCCACACTAGACAAAGGCTATGCAAAATGAATTGACGACTCTTGAAAGGAATGAGACCTGGTCTCTAACCACTCTACCCTCTGGAAAAACAACCATTGGTTCTAAATGGGTTCACAAAATTAAGTATAATTCTGATGACACATTACAAAGATACAAGGCCAGATTAGTGGCCAAGGGTTATGCCCAGACAGAATGCCTTGATTTCTTTGACACATTTGCCCCTGTTGCCAAACTCACTACTGTTAAGCTTCTTTTGGCAATGGCTTCTTCACAAAATTGGCCTCTTTTCCAGCTTGACATTGACAATGCTTTCCTCTATGGTGATTTGATGGAAGAAGTATACATGGATATCCCACAAGGTTTGGAATGCTCTAATCCCTCTCTTGTTTGTAAGCTTCATAAGTCACTCTATGGACTTAAACAAGCAAATAGACAGTGGTTTGCCAAGCTTTCCTCTTTTCTTATTACACTTCATTACTATCAATCACCTCATGATCATTCTCTTTTCATTAAGCATTCTCCTCAAGGAATTACTGTTCTTTTGATCTATGTTGATGATGTAATTTTGACTGGCACTGACCCTCTGGAAATAGCCTCAATTAAGCAACACCTTGATAATGCTTCCACATCAAGGATCTTGGTAATCTTAAATATTTCCTTGGTTTGAAAATAGCCAGATCTCATACAGGTTTGGTTTCTGACTTTGGTCTTCTTGCAGCCAAACCAGCATCCGCAAAAGGTACCAAACTCACTCAACAAGACAGTTCACCTTATCATGATCCTACTGGATACAGAAAACTGGTTGGCAAGCTTCTTTACCTTATTACTACAAGACTAGACATCAACTATGTTGTCCAACAACTAAGCCAATTCATTTCTTCTCCTATTGACTTTAACTTTCAAGCTTGCATTCGGGTTCTTAGGTATTTCAAGAGATCTCCTAGCCAAGGCATTTTTTATCCAACTAGTTCTTCTCTTCAACTAAAGGCTTTTAATGACTCTGATTGGAGCTCTTGTCTTGACACTCAAAGATCAGTCACTGGATTTTGTATCCACCTTAGAAACTCTTTAATTTCATGGAAATAAAAAAAAAACAAACAACTATCTCCAGATCATCTTTTGAAGCTGAATACAGAGCCTTGAGAACTACTGTTTGTGAAATTCAATGGCTTACCTACCTTCTTGAAGATCTCTCTTTATCTTACATCAAGCCAGCTCTTTAATATTGTGATAGTAACTCAACTAGGCACATTGCAGCCAATGCAGTGTTTCATGAACGCAATAACCACCTGGAAATTTACTGCCACTTTTGTCCACGACAAGCTACAAGCCAAACTGTTTCATTTACTTCCCATTTCCAACAAGGAACAACATGCAGACATACTAACAAAACCTTTAGATCCCTGGCCTTTTTATTACCTTCTCTTCAAGCTGGGAGTCCTTCACATTTACTCTCCAGCTTGTGGGGGTATTGGATTATTCACATAAAGTACAGTTAATCAATTAAGTTAGTTAGTTTTGTCCGTTAGGATCTAATAATTAGTTTTGTTAGCTTAATTACAGTTAGCCTTCTATTATAGTTTGTCACATCCCTCTTGTATATAGTCTAGAATAGACTTCATACAATGTATATCAATCAATAACTGATGCACATTCAGCTACATTTCTTTCTCTTTTTTATTCCTTTCTATTCACAACTGTTTTACTTTTTCACACACACACAAAAAAAAAAAAAAAAACTAACCCAGTAAAAGACTATGAACTATAAATGCTCTTATTATAGCACTAACCATCCACATCTTTTATTTGAATTCTACAAAGGACCGTTCTTGACAAAATGTAGGTTTGGATACGACCATTATGAAAAATAAAAACTTCAATTCTATAATTTTAAAATTTCGAATTATGAATAAAAAAGCAAATGTCTACTTAAATTAAAAGCCAAAACCGTTTTCACTCAATTAAAAATTTCATATAAAAAATAAAAAATTATACATGAATCTTTAAAAATAAGATAATAAAATAACATTTTAAAAATCACTAAGAGTGTCCTACAATCTCTACTAAATAAAAAACCAAATATAAAATTTTCATTAAAATACAGTATCCTTAGGACACTAACTTTTTCTTTTAAACAAAAACATCACCGATAACATTCTTAATCCACATTATTCCTTGAAAACCAAATTATTTTTCCTTAACACAGTTCTTCATTGGAAAAAAAAAAACATTTTTCTACAAGTAGAACATACATACATACACAATACCTGAACATCATTCTCAATAAACAAACCCAGAGGATCGTGACTCAATTAGCAATGTGAGCGGAGATTATAGGAAGAACTCCAATATTCAATTCTCACTAAACACTCTTGCAGAGAGTGATGAAAAACCTTAACTATGATTAAGCCATGACCAGGACTACTCATAATAGAGATACATGTGATAACAAAAAAAAACATTTAGTAAAACGGAATAAAACCTGGGAGAGCGGACTCCATAGCAACAAGCCAAAACCAAAGACGGCACGAGGCCAATCTGCTTCCACCTACCTTCTATTTGAAGGAAGAATATCTGCATCAGTTCTATTTAAAGATCAAACTATAAAATGGAAGGATGTTCAACCACAATATCTAACGCAAACATGATGTTCACGAACCGCACAGAATCCAGTAAATGATACATAACCCATCATACAGCAATATCTAATACCGATAAACCTTAAACGGTAAAACGGCCAAGACTATAAAAACAGACTCTGGCAAGTGAAAACAGCATGGTTAACCATCAGCTGCACTGTTCAAAAAGCGCTGCGTCACTAATTCATGCGATGCAGTAAATCTGCAAGAGCTACTCACACCATCCAAGCAGTTAAATTAAAGCATTGCCCCAAACATAATCTACTACGATGGCACTGCAGAAGATGTCCAGGAAAACCAGTCAGAATCAACTAGACATAAATTGCAAAATATATAGAAATAAATAAATCCTTTAGCCCCAGAAAAGGAGGAAACAACCACATCACAGTAAAAAGCAGAAGATATCTACAACTAAAAAAGAATATAACTCCATCAAATATAAGGGTTAATTGTAAAATTTAACTTGACACAAAAAAATCATTGGTATATCAAAGTACAAAAAAATAACGGCGGTGTTTCCATAACATCATGAGATATAAATATGCACAATTGAGAAATGAGAAATGAATATTTGGAAAGAAAAACAATTCCAAGCAACCCAATTCAAACAAATCTAAACTGTGTTTCAAAAAGACATTCCAAAACAATTTTAGGAATTCGAGCATTTTTAGAGTAAATTGAGTAAAAATCTGTAATGAAAATGACAAATGCATAAAATAATTGACTACTGAAATTCAAAAGATAGGACTTCCAACATGAGACCAGATTCTTCAATAATATAAGAAATTCAAAATGCATAAAAAATATTTTTTAAATGTTAAAATTGTTATGTGATAATAATCAATACATTATATAATATTTAATTATAGTAAATGAATTTAAAATGTGAGATCTCTAATTTTTTAACTATAAATTCTAGACCCCAAACAATAGAATTTGAAATTGAATTAAAAATCTAATTCTTAGCACAACCCAAACATAAAAATTGAAAATTTTTCTGAATTATAATTCCAATTCTGTCGTCCAAATGAATCATTATAGGAACTAAAATCAATGAACAAGAAACACATACTGTAGGTAGAGGTATCAATCTGCTCCGGAAGCTGCTTTATATCGACCTCAAACCTTGACTGAACCTGAAAACCACACCAACAAAATTAGAAATGCTAATGGACACAACAAAAAAGACTAAAAGAGTAAACCCTCAATTTGATCCCTGAAAGATTTGAGATCAGTCACATTAATCCTTGAAAGATGTAAATTGCATTTTCGTCCCTGAAAGATGAAAAATTCATTCAATTTAGTCCTTTTTAGGGACTAAATTGACCTTCAAAAAATTCTTTCAAGGACTAAAATGAATAACTTTTCATTTTTCAATGACTAAATTGAATAAATTTTCATTTTTCAGGGACAAAAAATGTCATTTCCTTCTTTCAAGGATTGATATGACTAATTTCAAATTTTTCGAGGACCAAAATGATGGTTTTAGTCCAACAAAAGATGTCAATGAAAGAAGCTCCCTACATTGTTGAGAACATCAACATCAGTAGAACATGAAACGAATGTGATTGCAAGGCCCTTGGTGCCAAATCTTCCAGCTCGGCCAACCTGTACAAACTCCCTCCAAAAATGAGTCAGACTGCCCCTAAATAAAAATACATTAATGAAGAATAACTGAAAGATGAAACTTAAAACAGGTATTATTCAATCATACCCTATGCAAGTATGTATCTGCAGAATCAGGCATGTCATAGTTAATAACAATATTGACACGTTCAATATCAATACCCCTGCCAACCAAATCTGTTGCAACAAGAATCCTTGAATGCCCCTCCTTGAAACCTTTATAACGCTTTAACCTACAAATAAATAAAATGTCAACAGTCTACGCAACTTCCTTCACTACAATAGAGTTACAGTGAGATCAGGTCATCAGGATAAAAAAAAAAAGTAAAAAACAAGAACAGAAAATCAATTAGCAAACAATGGAAGTAGTAAATGAGAGGAGGTACTAAGTGCAGCACCCCTTCCCTCAACTTCCTTTTCCATTCATAATACAATTGAAATTTTTCCAAATATTGATTTGATTTTTCCCATCAGATGCGGCCTTTGCTAATGTTCTAGGACAATGAAAACTGTAGCACCTCAATAATGTGATAATCGAACAAATCCATTCAGCCACTTCAACAATTCCATTCAGAGATTCCCAAGCTACATACTCATTGACATTTCAACAAAGGCAGTTCATCAGAAGTTGGACCTAATATTCAAAATCTCAAAAATGTATATTTTCTTCATTATTAAATAAAATATTCCAGTTACAATTTTTGGACTTTTAGAAGTTAGAATGTTAGATACTAGGTCAATGCTTACATATAACAATCTATAGGCACAAGCAATTACACCTCCTTTCTGCACCACTGCTGTCAGCTTTGAATTGGTGCAAGGTCAACACTTTTCTGCCCACATCCACACACAATCCCACATATATGCACTCTAGTTCTTTCCTGTCCTCTCTAGCATACAATCCTAAATACTCTACAGTATAGAAAGTTAATCGCATTGGTATATAAATGGTATCATCAAAATTAAATTTCAACCTTCACCCAGAAAAAAAAAAAAAAAAACTTCATGAAATCTTGTGCCCATAGTCCAAGACAAAAAAATACTGCAGACCTGGTTTAGCTTACCCTCTAATTCGAGAGGCCATATCACATACCTTTTTTTTCAACATTCCTTGGCAGAAAGCAAGAGTATATCAAGTAACTTCACATCTTCACTGTACCCCCCCCCCCCCCCCCAACACATGATAACCACATATTTGTGCATGAAAATAAAAACACTTCGAAAATTAACAAACAAAGACCATAACAAACAAGCCAACAAAATCTAAAAGTTTGAACAAAGAACAATAATGCAAGCAAACAAAATTGTGCCAGATTGAATCAATAATCATCATTCAAACATGAATGAAAATAAAGTTCCCCAGCTTCCAGTGACATCTCATAACACAAACCTTTCTTCCTGGGACATGCCAGAGTGAATGCATATAGATGGAAAGTTGCACTCCACAAGTAGTTTGTCCAGCTCGGCTGCTCTACTAACGCTTTTAACAAAGATAACAATTTGGTTGAAGTCTAGTGCATCAAGAAGGTCATTCAACTTCCGGTTTTTCTCCTCCTCTTTCAATTTGATGTAGTGCTGTCAAACCAGATCAAGGTAAGCCATACAGATCATATATTTAAAAAGGAGGAAAGAATTTATTTTTAAAAAAAAAAAAGAAGTCAAGCAAAGATCCTACCTGCACAAGTCCATGAAGGGTCAACTTGGCCTCATCATCAACATAAATTTCCATAGGCTGAAAGGAACAAATTTCACAGTAAATCATATTAGGGTCCTTCCTCAAGCTAATGGAATCCAGAATGAAAAGAATGATGGATGCAGATCCCTTGAATCACAGTTCTTGCCCATCTGTTTTGTCTCCTTGCAGAAACCTTTTGTAGTCACGCCAAGCAAGTGTCACTGACACTTGACACACAAACTCTCTAAGAAAAATGGTGCTGACAAAACCCAGAATAACCTAACAACCCTCCCCCTCTTTAAAGAAAGAGAATGCCCAACACACTGAAAAGCTCATACCTAACACACCAAAAATTAAAGACAAAACAGACTTCAACATGAACCACAAGAGAGACGAAAAATGTACAAACGGCCCAGGAGCATTACTAGAACTTCCCATCCAAATCTTATAGTCCAATCTACAGCCAACCACACTCCACTCCCACCAGCTGAGTGTTTCAGTAAAAATTGGAGAAATAAAAAGCACTATACAAACAGAACCCCCCATCAGAAATAAAAATTGATGAAACCATAGCAATCTAAATATCGAAAAGCTTCTCAGGGAATGCGGGGTAGTATGAAAAAGAGACTTGTAATTCAAGTAGTACTGGCCATGAGACATTACATCTTGCATAAATTTCTTGCAGACTGGGCGAATTTCCTTGCTGAGTGTTGCAGAAAACATCATAACTTGCTTATCATGGGGAGTCATCTTGAAAATGTCTTGAACATCTTTCCGCATGTCTGCAGAAAGCATAATAGGAACAAAAGAAGCCATATTAAAAATACAAGACCAACAGTAAAATACAACCCAGCATAATGACTATCCAGCAATGAAACATACCCAGCGATTCCAGCATTTTATCACATTCATCTAAAATGAAATGCCTGACATTCTTCAAAGAAAGGTCCTTATCCCTGGCCAATGCTAGTATTCTTCCAGGCGTTCCAACAACAATATGAGGGCACTCATTTCTCAACAGATCCTTGTGAACTTTGATGTTGACCCCACCATAAAAGACAGCAACCTTGAGATCAGGTAAGTAGGTGCTGAACCTCTCAAACTCATGGCATATCTGGCATGAAAGAGATTGCACATCTTAAATCAAAAGCAACTAGAATATCAAGTTCCATAACTTCCTTAAACAGAGCCCCAATAAATACCTGGTAAGCTAATTCTCTTGTATGACACAGAACCAGTGCAGAAACTTGGCCTGGAACGGGATCAATCTGCTGCAAGATGAGAGAACAAAGACAGCGGTCTTTCCCATTCCAGATTTAGCTTGACAAATCACATCCATTCCAAGGATTGCTTGAGGTATGCACTCATGTTGCACTGATGATAAAGCAAAGAAAACAGGGCCGAAGCAACCGGTGATAAGTAAAATAAACCATTCTGACGCTTTTAATTTGATTTGATAGTGTTACCAAAGCATGTTAGTTCTCCAAAACAAGACTGTGGTAGAAGTATTACCTGTAAAGTGTTAGACAAAGGTGCAAGTTAAGTTAACTGTTCATTTTCTAAAAACAGCATAGAATCAAACAAACTTACATAATACAATTGTCAGACATGTAATGTGAGTATTAAATGATTTTTGTATTTCAATAAATAACAATAGCAATATCATACTTTTACTTTTTTTCCTTATCCGGAGCCCTTGTTAGGATTTGCATTTAAAAAATTAATTTAAATAATCATTAAAATCTTCGAATCCTCACAAATTATCACATTATCTGCAACCTAGAACAGGAATAAATATAAAATTATAAAGAAAAATAGAGATAATTTAATAGTTTGCCTTCAGAAGGATGCTCAAATCCCGAGTCCACAATAGCCCGAAGAAGCTCTGGTTTCAGAAGAAAGTCTCTGAATCCTGAACTGTGAATTCCAACATAGCCCCTGCCATAAAGGAAAAGACAGATCGATCAATTACTAAAACACTCATAGATTTATGTATTAAATTTGAACATCGTGCACTGAACTCAAATTGTTTCAAAGTAATGAGTTACCCCGCTCCCTCAGCTACTATTATTACACCAAACCAATCAAGGTATAAAAGAAACAAGCAACAACTTACTTCTTGGTAGCTTCACCGTTGACTTTAGCTCCGACGGAGTCCGGGGCCTTATCTTCTTCCTCATCGTAGTCAAGAAGCTCTTCCTCGTATGCTTCGTCCTTTGTTTCTCCCATTATCTGCGATTCACGGTGTCAATTAAATCAAACTCTCAAACAAATTATCAAAAACAAACCGATAAATTATGCTAGGGTCGAACCCTAACAACTTTAGAGAGAGAGAGAGAGAGTAGTCTAGGGTTTTAGAAGAAGAGGGGAGTACCTGCGAAATGAAGGATTGAAGGAACGGTTACAAGGTTGGGGCGATTGGGATTAGGGTTAGAAAAGCGTCTGCAAAGTAAATTTGTTAGATGAAAAACAAAGTAACTTTAAGATAGCGAGACACCGCAAAATGAAACAGTCGCGGTGAGTGAACAACCGAGTGAGGAGTGACGGTAGGGTTAAAGTATAGGATTCGGATGCCATTTTATACAAACCCGCAACCGCCATTTTTTCTTTATTTATTTAATAAAAGACAATTTGGATAGTCCGCTCCGATCTGGTTCCATATGGGTATCAAATCAAATAAAGACTCAAGCCTCATATTTTTATTGACTTTTTACATTTTTATTTTTTTTTTAGTTTTCACAAGTAGTCAATTTTATCAAATCAAGTTAAAAATTCCAAGAATTATTCATATTTTTAAAATAAAAATTCAAATTTTATATTTTTTATGGTTTTCTTTATTGTAACATGAACGATTGAATGGTTCATTTCGTCCCATTTTATCAGCTCTAATTTATTCCTCCAAATAAGTGACTTTTACATCTTTTTATTGTTGTATAATTAGTATTTTCTTTTTAAAAAATTAAGAAGTTTAAAAAAGTTGAAATTATATTTAATCTAAAAATTTTATTAATAGATGTGTCAATCTTAAGAGAAAGTATTAAATTATACCGGGGTAAGTTACATCAGATATTATACCGTTGAATTATTTTTTAACAGACTATTGTACCAAATTCCATCGTTCGATTAAAAGTTACTATCATATATATCATACATATAAATTTTACATTAATCCGAATTTTTTTATATGTCATTGAGATGTCTCGAAATTAACGTCATATATATACATTTAAAATATATGAAAAAAAACTAACTATTTGATTATCAAGTTATTAGTGTTAAAATTTTATGAAATTTAACACAAATAATCACGATGATGAATAAACATGATTTAACAATTGAATTACTAAAAAATACAATCTATTTATAATTATCAATGATATAATACTTGACGTAACTTACACCGATATAAATTGAATCATTCTCCAACGTTTTTATCAATTAGTGTGCTTGTAAAAGTTTTTTTTTTTTGTTAAAGTTTTGTAAAAGATTGTACGTTGGCTTTTTTTTTTTTTTTGGTCAATACGTTGGCTAAATTTTATCAATTGTCCTCCTAAAGTGAAGAAAATTGGGCTTCAATCTTAAAGCTACCTACCATTTGGCGTTCAAACAGGGCCCAAACTGATGCCAGAACAATATGCCTTGGACATATATGAACTTCATTCTTATCAGAGAAAAAATATCTGACTGATATCTCAATCAAGTAATCAATCATTCTTTTCTTTCTCTCAATGTGAGTGTCCAAACAGCACCAGAATATCTATCCCCACAGCTACAACTATTGTTCTTCTTTACTGAGCCAATTTGAACAAATTAGTCTGGCTATCCTCTTAATCTTCCAATGGTCCCTGCTTTGTGCTTGACACCTCAAAGTTCCCCAAGTACTAGACCAGCACCAGGTGTGTGTGTCCCTGTGTTTGTGCGTTGGGTTTTATACTTACTTCATTCGTAGTTTGATTCAAAGCTATTTCTTATGTGAACTTTAAAATGCTTAGTAGGTATTGGTATAGAAAGCCATTCAAATTCAAGGCATATCAGAGTCAATTATGTGTTTCAAGGCACTCCCACTGATAAATGTCGCTTTGTCACTGCAAAGGTACATTTATGACCATAACTTAATGTAAAAAGCATCTTCCTTTACGTTTAAATAAATTAAGTACACAAATGATTTGTGGGGTAGCAGGTAACGTAAACTAAGGTTGTGGGAAGAGCTTCTGGTTCTATCCCCAATAAACACACCCTTTTAGGGAGGGGTGAAGACTAAGCCCCGAATAGGATTATCCTGTTAATAGCGGGTACCTATGGTGAAAACCAAAAAATAATTTGTGAGATAGTAATTATATTTCTACTAGCTAATGCACTAATAAGCTTCTATTCAATATTCATGTAGGCTACACCAGGAGGCAACCAAACACAAAACCTAATAGTGTGATTTGTGCTGATTGTGATGGAAATGGTAAGATGGCCTCTGATTTTACGTGACTAATAAATGCAAAGTAATTTTATTGATATTAAACAAGATGAACCATGCTTCTTGTATATTTGTGGTAAATGGTAATCAATCATGTGGTTCTGTTCTTTGAGCACCCTAGATAAACTAATATCTAATCAAAAGATGTAAAAGGACTTGCTCTGTCAGGCCGAAGTAGGCAATAGTTAGATGAGAAATGGATGCTGTTCTTATTCGAACTCCTTTGAATTGAAGACATAAACAAGAGAAAATATCTACAATTGAATGTTCTGTTTTGTTTTGTAATTAACAGGAGCTGTTCTCTGCTCTCAATGCAAAGGTAGTGGCGTGAACTCTGTTGATATTTTCAATGGACAGTTTAAAGTTGGTGACTCATGTTGGCTTTGCGGGTACCATTCTATTTTAATTTACTTTTAGGAAATGTTAACTAGTAACCTTATTTTGATTAAGAAACCATAGTTAGAAAAATTTAATTGAATTATATAGTATTTAATATTCGAAATACAATCAATACGGTTATTTTCAATAAAACTATCATTATTGTCTTCTTTTCCCTCACAATAGTGGAACACAGAAGAACATTTGGAAGCCATGTCCCCTTCCATTAATATTAAGATCAACTTTTATAGCCCCAATAGTGAAGGGAATATAAAAAACAACCGTTAATTTTTCACATAGGATTCTACATATCTTACAATCCTTTTTTTTTTTTTTTTCTCTGTAGAGGCAGGAAAGAGATGTTATGTGGGAATTGCAATGGAGCTGGCTTTATTGGTGGTTTCCTGAGCACTTACGACCAGTAGGGATCCAATGATTGCTTGAATGAATTTAAATTTAAATTCAGTACATGTGGAGATACAGACATGCATATATATTGTGGCTAGCTTCAAATACTTTTCACTCTATGAACTTTATATTTGGAATTCTCAGTTCACTGTAGCCATAGTGGTTGCTTAAAAACGAATGAACAGAAAGATGTGGGACACCATCATACTAGTGATAAGGTTAGGTTAAGGTAGGCGTTTTTATGTATTGCTTTAAGCTCAATTCATCTATCAAATATTCCATTACATGCTTCATAGAATGGCAGAACGGTATTTCCTACTCGAGATTATATTTATTTATAATTATATATATATATATATGAATATAAATATTCCGGGGACAGTCATAACTGATGCTGATTTCTCTTTTAAGACATGGCTCATCTGATTTGGAGTAATTAAGCTGAGTAACACGGGTTGCTCTACCTTAATAGCCTCCGAGAACTTCACCCCTTGCTTCAGCAAAAATGTTTCATACATTACGAGTGACGATCCCTTTTCATCAAAATATACATGGCAAAAAAACCAATATAATATAAAAAAAAAACTATTTACCAAAATAATATTTAAAAAATCCATTTTACCCTTTAGGGTTGTTTTTGCCAGCTCGGATATGAGCTATCCGAGCTGGAGGAACTTTCAATTTTTTTTTTTGTGAAATTCAACTAGTGGCGTTGAGAGTGTTAGCGCCTCTAGGTAATACAGTGTGAGTGAGTGATTAAGTGCAGCAGGTGCAGGTGAGTGTGTGAAGGGCGTGGGTGAATAGCGTGCCCCGTGAAGTGTGGAAGTGACGTGAGTGAGTGCAGGTGCAGCAAAGTGGCGTGTGTGAGTGGGTGAGAGAGTGAATTGACAAGTGAGAGAGGGGGAGGCAGGCATGCGTCTCAGAAACATAACTTGCAGATGGCGCGGATTCCTTTAGCGCCACGCTTGGGAGAGTGGGTATGGCGTTGGTTGCTTTAGCGCCATGCGTGTCAGCTTTAGTGTATGGCGCGGAATGAGACAGCGCCACAGGCTGACTCCCAACGTCCCGTCTTGTCATCAGCTGCAAAGATTTGCATGGGGAAAACGCGCAGACAGAGATTCTTCTCATGTGGAATATGCAAGCACAAAGATTCTTCTGCATGGGGGAGAATATATTCCCACGCGTGAATTCTTCTGCCTGCATGGGGGAGCGTTCCTATATATAGCCATGCATTTGAGAGGGTTATTTCTTAACTTTTGTCTTCTATTTGCTATCAACATACAATTTTCCTTTTAAAATTCTCATAATGGCTTTAGAGAGAATTATTCATCCTAGTCCAGTAGATAAGTCTTTATTGCATCTTCAAGAATAGTCCAATAAATAAGTCTTTATTGCATCTTCAAGAAACACATGTTTCGGAGCGTATATGGAATGGTGAACCGGACAGAGTTCTATATGTTAGACGAGTGGGTGATGCACAAATGCGCCATGCGGAGATTCCGATTCAAATTATCTCCCTTCTTAGGCAAGCCGGTTTTTTTTGGTGTTGCTCAACTTGAATTTTTTCAAGTTGAGCATACATTGATATCTGCTTTGGTAGAACGATGGAGACCTAAGACACACACATTCCATATGCCTCAAGGAGAGTGCACTATAACACTACAAGACGTTGATGTACAAATGGGGTTATGTATTAAAGGCGAAGCAGTTACAGGTGTGACATTAGCTAACCGGTAGCCTCTTGTGCAACATTTATTAGGGGTGGCACCTGAAAGGCGAAACTACATGGTGGTCGACTTCGTTTGAAGTGGCTTAATGAGAATTTCGGGGACTTCAATCAACATGCTCACAATGAGCTTCAAATACAACGATATACACGAGCGTACATTTTGCGTTTGATGGGTGGACTACTATTTCCCGATCACTCAGGTAGATATGTACCGCTTAGATATTTATCTTTACTGGAGGATTTTTGAGGTAGCTGACACATACAGTTGGGGGTCAGCAGTTCTCAGTTATTTATATCGTGAGCTGTGTAAGTCCACTGACTATGCCAACAAGGAGATTAATGGGGCATGTGTGCTGGTACTGTAGAAACACAGGGAAACACTAGAAGGGGGGTTGAATAGTGTTTCTTTGTAATTTATGGAAGCTTTTCGCAAACGGTTAAGTTTACAACAGTTTCAGACAGGTTTAAGAGGCTGTCTGAAGTTTCTTAAGAAGGCTTCTGAAAAGATCTTTAAAAAGGTTTCTTGCTTTTTAATATTATCAGAACAGTTTTCAACACCCTTTGGTTAGTATGAATAAATTGACAAGAGATAAGGGATAAAAAACTTAGCCAAGGAATTTATCCTGGTTCACTCACTACCACTGTGAGCTACGTCCAGTCCCAATGCCAACTAGCACTTGAATTTTCTCTTAATCTTCACCAAGATTACAAGTATTCTTTTACAGTCAAGCCTCTTCAGGCTCTACAACCAAATATTCTTTTACAGACAAGCCTCTCCAGGCTCAAAGACAATTTTTACAAAGAGATATGTCTAAACTTTTAAACTACACAAGTTTGAAGCTTAAACAGAGACGATGTACAATAAAAACTGAGGTATGGTCAGGATATACAAATGATGTACAACGAATATGAAATCAGAGTGTTTTTACAAAGAAAAACTTGCAGCGTGATTTCTCTTAGACTTTCTTGTATATGCAGTCACTCTCTTGATGGTCTTCATGAAGGGCTATTTATAACCAATCTTCAATCCGTTGAAATACCACCGTTTAGAGATAGAATTAAATGTTATTTAATCCGTTGTGAGACATGCTTCTGAGAGTTCTGATTTTTCTGACACAGTACAAGGTTGCTGCTTGCCATAAAGCTGTCACTGTTGTTGCTGCAAAGGCTGCGTTGTAGGGATTTCCTCAATGGTGTATGAAATTCAAATATACCAGGAAAGGTCTCTGTGTTCTTTGCCATAAATATGTTTGAAAAGGTACGTGCAGCAGAGAACGCTTGACTCAGCAGAATTTCAGAGATGTCTTCACATACTTCAGCAAAGAGTGTCACGTCATTAATGAAACTTCAGACGGCTTCAACACTTCAGACGGGTTTGCGCACTTCAGACGGCTTTCAACACTTCAGACAGGTTGAACCTTCAGGAGGCTTTTCCACTTTAGACAGGTTGACAACACTTCAAACAGTCTTTATAAGTTCAGAATGGCTTTGTTGAAATCATAGATAAATCATTAAACATTTATGTATCTATGATAAGTATTTTAACCCCAAATTGTTAAGCATTAAACTTGAGAAGTGAGCTATCTAAAACATCATAATTTACCTTATGATATTTTTGAGACTCAACATTCTCCCCCCTTTTAATGATGACAAATTTGTTTAAAATAAAGAAATCTGAAAGGAGTTTTAAAATAAAATAAGCTTAAAAAAATAACTCCCTCTCTCAGGTCAAACAGATTCTGATCAATTACTCTTATCAAATACTCCCCCTGAGACCTGTAATTACTTCAGATTTTGTTAGTTTTAATACTCCCCCTTTTGTCATCAATCAAAAGGGAATTTCAGAGCATAACTTCAAAATAATCAGTAAAAACATTGAGATACCAGCATTATGAGAACAAACAAAATATATTATGAAGCAAAAGGGTTCACATAACAGAATTTAAGCGCTCAAAATGAAGTTAACACCAAACATGGCTAAACCATTATAGACTATCCATCTTTCTTCAGCAAGGCCTCTTTCATAAAGGAGAGCAATTCTTCCTTTGCCTTGTCAATCTGAGAAATGACAGCAGTCTTCAATTCTTCTTGCCCAGTTCTGATGTGTTGTTTCTCTTGAGGATTTGATCTTGCTTAGCAACAAGAGTAGCATTTCTTTTTCTCCAAGCTCTTCACTGGATGCCTCAGCTTCCTGTTCTCCTTCCTCAAGATTCAGTTCCACTTCATATAGAATGATCTGATGTGCCTGCAAAACGAATCTGAGTCGATCGAATCCTGGATGCAACCCATAATCTTCGGGATTACTCACAGGAAGAAGAAAGTTCTGATAGGGCAGATTAGCTTCCAGTCTTCATTAAAGGGTTCAGACATGGGGAATCTGCCTCTGATATACTGGTTACTCTGCTGCACATTGGTGGAGACACCATAGTCTATGATGGAGTCATCATCTGGTCCTGCAGATCCAGAAGAGGATCCAACATCCTCTCTGATCTTCCAGTAGGATAACCATACCCTATCCCTGTAGCTGTGATCTAAACCTCCACCTTGTCTTTTGATCCGAGCAGGTAGCTCCTTCCATTCCGTTGGAGTTAAAGGTTTCTGGGGAACTGGATAAGCTTTAGGTTCCTTGAACTTGTCAGCAGGGCCTTCTTCCAGGGGGTACCTAGGAACAATCCTGTCAGGTTGCATCAGAATCTTTGTGGTTGGCCTGATGGAGATTGTTCTAGGTGGCCTATAGCCTCTCATGCCTACTGAATTCATGTAGTCCCTTTCAAAAGTTCAGCTTCAGTAGACAGTTGCCTGACAAAACACCATTCATCATTAGACAACCTGAGAAAGTCACCAGAGAAGGGGTTAAGTGGAGCCCACTTATGAGCAGGTGAAACTGCACCCTTTCTGATCTTTTCAATCTGGCCTGAGTAAAACTGATCCGAACTGCCTTGATACTTTTCCCTTTCTTCATCAGCAGTGTGCTTGATAAGGCCATGGTGAAGAGAGATGGAGGGTTCATTTATGAAAAACTGCAGCTCTTCAAATAAGTTGGGGAACTTGGGGACTCTGACCCTCTCACTGAAAGGTTCCTCATATTTTTTGTGGGGTGCTTCAGCAGCTTCATCATATTGCTGCTGAGAGAAAGGAAAAGCATAAGGATCAAATGTAGGCTCTGTGAAGAAGTCCCTACTTTTGGGTTATAGCCTTATATGCTCAGGCAACATGCTTCCTTTCCATACTTCAGAGTTGTCACCTTGCTGATGTTCATCTGTGGGGTCTTCAGACTGAGTGGATTCTGAAGATGAAGGTGATGAAGGTGGTGATAAGGGAGGTGATGGAAGTGCTTCTTCTTCTTCTTCTCCTCTACTGTTTTCTTCTCAGGTGATGAATGTGGTGATGGGGTCACATTATCAAACCTTACCCTGAGCCTTTCTGAGGAGGTTTAGCTTTCTCAGGTTCCCTCTCCTTTTCCTTTTCAGCTTGCTTCTCTTCTCTTTTCTTCTTCTCTTAAAATACAGGTTTGCTTTGACAAAGTTTTGATACTTGCCAGCCTCATCCATTTCCTCTAGTTGACTTGCAATGCTCCTTGTAATCCTAACAGAGGGTTCAAGAGCTGGCTGAAATAACTTTGTTTTTGTTCTCCTTCTTTGCTGTGTACTGGATCTTTTCTCTTCTTGGTCTCTTGAGCAATGGAAGCTAGTCTTTCATCTTCAGCAAGAGCTAGCTGAGAGGCTACTGCACGAGCACAATCAGCCTTTTTCTTGCTCAGCCTTCTTCTATATTTCTTCATTCTCCAAAGCTGTAACAAGGGCCTACTACTTGAATAAGCTCAAGATCAGAAGGACATGCAGCCAGAGGTGATGCTGCCAAAGCTTCAGGATCAGCAATCTCAGCTACCTCTTCCTCATGAGCCTTTCCTTCTATTTCAGAAGTAGGCTTAGGAGTAAGAGTTCTTACACCTTCAGAACCCTGACCCATAATTTCAGATGGCTTTGCAAAGCCTTCTGAACAGGTTCAGATGTCTGAGTGTGCAAGTCCATATCTTCTAGAGACACCTTTGCTGAACTCCTGACAGGGAGCTTCTTCCTTTTCAGATGAGGGGATGGCTTGGAGGGCTTGAACTCATCTTTTCTGATATCCCCCTGAAGCTCTTTCTCAAGAATCTCTAAGGTGGTTCCTCTTCTTGAGACCTTTTCCAAAAGAACAGTCTCCTTCAGAGTAGGAGATGGAGGTCGTGGAGTGAGCTTGATTCCCATGCTCTTCAAGTTTGACTCACCAAAGAACACAGGAGATTTATGGTCACATAATCTTTCAACAGGTACCTTAAAATGCATAAGTTCCTTCATGATTAGAGTGTTGTGGGGAAGATTTCCAGCAGAGTCTCGAATCTTCTTCTGCATATGGAACATGATAATGCTTGGGAGATTGACTTTCTTCTTCTGAAGCGGTGAATCAGACAGAACCTTTCCAATTCTGAGACATGGTTTCTGCTTCCACTCTTAGGGATTATTGCACACCCTAAGATAGCATGAAGAACTCTGACTTTCTCTAGCAAGAACTTGGAATCCAGGCTTTTGGGTTCTTCTGTTCCATACAACATCTTTGTAAACAACTTGTGCTCACCATTCTTCATCTCCCACCTAGGAATGAAGGTTGCACCTTCAGCCTTAACATCAATGATTGTGGAGAGAATGCCTTGATCAACAAAAACTGAAACCCCTAGAATAGAGGCTTTGATGATTACATACACTCCCTTAGAATTAGTATTCCTCGAGCAGAAGACCAGAAAATCCACCACACTTTGTTCATGCCATTGACAGTTAATGTGGTCGAAGAAAGAAGTCCACCCAGCTGCATCAAATTCCTCAACCAAATCCATGCCAATGTTGTGAAGCTCGTCAAGATCACTCCCTTTGATCTAACCACATTTCCCACCAGAACCAACGGTCTTCTTGGGTGCCATTGTTGAGTTGCAGGGAAACTTTGAGAGAAAAAGGTTGCTTGAGCAGTGAAGAAGATCAAACGAAATATTGAGGAAAGAGAGTGTAAGGCTCCTCGACACACTTACTCCTGCATTTATAGACCTACGATGCAATGATGCCCTGTACCAGCTGCGCAGACTTCGGGTAACGTGCGAAGTGGAAAAGACAAAAACTTTAAAAGAAAGAATTCAACCGTCTCAGATAGCCACGTCAGCCAGTTACTCTAGATAGGTGAAATTTCAGACACACAAATAAAATTTCAGATAACCTAAAATTTCAGACATGTCACTGTTTTCAGACGCACTAAAAATTTCATATAACATAATAATATCAGACACAATTAATTTTTAGAGAATGCATGTATATTTAAGTTGTTGCGTATGAACTTAAATCTATCTTCAGCAGGGGTTTTGTGAATATATCTGCCCATTGATGCTCTGTGTCAATGAACTGAATATCAAAAACACCTTTCTGAACATAGTCTCTAATGAAATGAGTTTGATTTCTATATGCTTTGCCCTGGAATGTTGAATGAGATATTTGGATAAATTAATTGCACTGGTATTATCACAAAGAACAGGTATAGCAGAGATAGGAATATTAAAATCCTCAAGCTGATACTTAACCCATAGCAGTTGTGAACAACAACTAGCTGCTGATATATACTTTGCTTCTGCTGTTGATAAAACAATGGTGCTTTGCCTTTTGCTTGACCAACTGATCATGTTATTTCCAAAGAAATGACATCCTCCACTGGTGCTCTTTCTTTCTATTCTATCTCCAGCAAAGTCAGCATCACAGTATCCTATTAACCTGTAACTTTGCTCCTCTTTAGCATAGACCAAGAGTAGTAGTATCTTTCAGATATCTAAAAATCTTTTAACAGCTTTGTATGAGTAATTCTTGGATCTGATTGAAATCTAGCACAAAGACAAACACTGAACATTATGTCAGGTCTGCTTGTTGTTAGATACAACAAAGAGCCAATCATTCCTCTGTACAAGTTTGATTCACTGGTTCTTCTTTGTCATCTTTGGCTCAAAGATGCAGAGGGATGCATAGAAGTTGACATGGGTTTGCAATCACTCATGTTGAACTTCTTAAGCATTTCTTTTGTATATTTTTCTTGATGGATCCATATACAATCAGAATCTTGCTTAATTTGAAGTCCCAAGAAAATTTTTAGTTCTCCCATTAAACTCATTTCAAATTCTGATTGCATCAACTCAGAAAACTCCTTGCACAGAGAAAATCAGTTGAACCAAATATAATGTCATCAACATATATCTGGGCAAGTATAAAATATTTGTTAGACTGTTTTCTGAAAAGGGTGGTATCTACTTTTCCTTTTTCAAAAACCATTTTTGATAAGAAAACTGCTCAGTCTGTTATACCATGCTCTTGGAGCTTGTTTCAGACCATAAAGAGCATTTTTCAATTTGAAAACATGATCAAGAAAAGCTAGTGTCTCAAAACCAGGGGGTTGTCTAACAAAACTTCTTCTTCAGTGAAACCATTGAGGAAGGCACTTTTGACATCCATTTGATATAGTTTTGATGCCATTATTTACAGCATAAGAGAGAAGAATCCTAATTGCTTCTAATCTAGCAATAGGGGCAAAGGTTTCAGTGAAGTCAATACCTTCTTGTTGATTGTACCCTTGAGCCACCAATCTTGCTTTGTTTCTGACCACTTTTCCTTCTTCAGACAGCTTGTTTCTGAACACCCATTTGGTTCCAATAATTGTTTTCCCATGGGGTTTAGGAACAAGTGTCCAGACATCACTCCTAGCAAATTGGTTTAGCTCCTCTTGCATGGCTAGAATCCAACCCTTCATCATGTAAAGCTTCATCAATGTTCTTTGGCTCAATTTCAGACAGGAGAGCAAGAGAATTCAGATTCTTGAATTTTGATCTTGTCTTAACTCCTTCTGAAGTGCTGCCAATGATTTTCTCTTTTGGATGATGTGATTTGTATCTCCAGTCAGGTTTCTGAGGTGATATCAAATCAGTCTGAGACTCAACATTGGTCTGAAGAGGTTCAGTGATAAGTGGTTGCTTCAGACACCTGTTCATCCTTGATGCTGTCAATTGATTATTCAGCTCCATTTCTGCAAAGTCATCTTCTAGATCTGATAATTCCCTATCAGTCTCTTCTTGTCATTAAATTTAACATGGATTGATTCCTCTACAGTTAAAGTTCTAGAGTTATATACTCTATAGGCTTGAGATGTTTCAGAATATCCTATGAAAATTCCATTGTCAGATTTTGCACTAAATTTTTCCAAGATCGTCCTTGGTGTTGAGTATAAAACACTCACAGCCAAAGGTGTGGAAATATGATATGTTGGGTTTCTTCCCTTCCACATTCATAAGGAGTCTTTTTCAGAATTGGTCTTACCAATATTCTGTTTGGAAGGTAGCAAGCTGTGTAACAGCTTCTGCCTAGAAAGATCTTGGTAGATTGCATGAGTTGAGCATGGTTCTTGCCATTTTTTGCAAGCTACTGTTCTTTCTCTCAACAACCCCCATTTTGCTGAGGTGTGTTCTGCCACAGAGAAATTGTTGTGAGAATCCCATTCTCATCACAGAACAGTTGAAAGTTGCATTCTCAAACTCTCCACCATGATCACTTCTGATAACGGATATACAGAATCTTTTTTCATTCTGTACCTTCTTGCAGAATATTGTGAAATCCTGAAAGTCTCATCCTTGCTTCTTAGGAATAACACCCATGTGAATCTAGAATAGTCATCAATAATGACCAAACATATTTCTTACCACTAATGCTTTCTGTTCTAATAGGACCAAACAAGTCAATATGTAACAATTCTAAAGGTCTGCTAGTGGAAACAATATCCTTACTCTGAAAAGAGTGTCTTGTTTGTTTTCCTTTAGACAGCTTTCACAATAAAATGTCAGATTTGTAAGAAAGCTTGGGCAGTCCTTTAACAAGGTTGGTTTTTTTCTAACTTGAGATCAATCTCAAGCTGGCATGCCCAAGTCTTTGGTGCCAAATCTGTTTTTCATCTTCAACAGAGAGAAAACATTTTACATTTTGACTTGCCAAATCCTCTAGGATCAATTTTGTACACATTGTTGTGTCTCTTAGCAGTAAAAAGAATTTGATCACGAGAGTCTTTGACTATACATCCTTCTTTAGTAAAGGAAATCACATTTCCACTGTCACACAATTGACTCATGCTCAGTAGATTGTGCTGAGGTCCCCATACTAGAAGAACATTCTTAATAAGGGATAGAGGAGACATACCTACAGTCCATATTCCTGTGATATTCCCTTGCTGATTACACCAAAGGTGACCACACCTCCTGCTCTGGGCCTAAGGTTTTTGTAACAAAGACTTTCTTCTCCTGTCATGTGTCGCAAGCACCCACTGTCCAGGTACCATTTGTGGGGTCCTTCTTGTCCTGTTAACACATCGGCAACATGAATGATCAAGTTCTAGATACCCATATTCTTTTGGGTCATTCTTGTTAGATTTTGGTTTTGCTTTTCCCTTGTGTTTACTCTGAGCCACATTGTGTCCAGGCTTGCCACAGTGAGAACACCCAATAGCTTTCTCTCTGCCTTTAGTAAAATTTTTGAAAAATATAAGGTTCAGAGGTATCATGATCACAAAAGCCTAATCCACTTTTGTCAAGGGGATCCCTTTGATTGCCAAGCAATCTGTTAAGGTTTTCTGTTCCTTTGACAAATTTAGCTGTCTTTTGTCAGTTCCTCACTTGTTTCTGAAGTTTTTTGTTTTCTTCAGAGACAGTCTGTGAACTGCTGCTTTAGTCACAAGAATTCTCTCATTGAGCATAATATTTTCTATCTCAAGAGCCTCATATTTACTGCACATTTCTGTGTGGGCCTTGGACAGATTCTTATACTCTTGGAAGAGTTCCTTGGAACTTTCCATCAGGTCATCATACATCTCTTGAAGAGTTAAGGGGAATACCTCAGATTCTGAGCTATCTGATGAGGGCAGGCTGGCCATGAGACATAGGTTGGCCTCTTCTGAAGTGTCTTCCTATTCTTCTGAGGTAGACTCATCAAGATCCTCCCATGTTGCCATCAGACCCTATCTTCTTGAAGAATTTCTTCTTTTTGAAGTTGTTCTTCTTCAATCTTGGACATTCAGCCTTCATATGACCTGGCTGTTTACACTCATAGCATATAATTTTGTCATTTTGAGAATCCTTACCTAACTTACCTGATTTAGAGGTTGAGGGTTGGTTCTTTCTAAACTTTCCTCTGTTCTGCAGCATCCTCTTGATTTTCCTGCTGAGAAGAGCAAGATCATCATCTTCTGAGCTATCTCCAGAATCTTCATCTGCTTCTGAAGCTTCCTCAGCTTGCATGGCTTTAATGCTACCATGCCTAGGGTGTTTGGCTTTGGAGTTTAATGCCAGAGATTTCTTCTTGATGTCATCTTCCCCAAGTTCAAGCTCATGAACTTTGAGAGATCCCAGCAGTTCTTCCATTCTTAGAGAGTTTAAGTCTCTAGCCTCTTGAATGGCTGTAACTTTGGGTCTCCAGGACTTTGGCAAAATTCTCAGAATCTTTCTATTATTGTCTCCAGATTCAAAAGTTCTACCTAAAGACCTGAGTCCATTAGTTATAGTCTGAAACCTCCCAAACATTTGATCTATGGTTTCAGATTCTTCCATCTTGAACATCTCATATTGATGTATAAGTGTTTATGGTGAAAAATCTAATTTCGAAAATTAAACTTATCACTTTGATTCTAAGAACAATCTGGGGATTAGAATCAGATCCTCTTACGGGACTCTTTTTAAAAAGTAGGTTTATGGTGTTTTTGATTATTGAAATAGACTTTTCAAAGTTCAATTTTCTGGGTGAAAATGTTTGATTGGTACAGAATTTCACCAAATCAATTACTATGTTTTCGAAAAAATCCAGAAATGATAGATTCCAGAAAGTTGATTCAGAATTTTAACAAAGAACTTTTCTTTTGAAAGAAATTAGAACTACTTGATTCAGAATTTTATCAAAGTTCTAAAGTTTCCACTTGACTTCTTTTAGAATAAAGAGAATCACAGTTTCAGAATGTTTGAAAGAATACAGAATTTAAAGCAAAGAGATAAAAGTGCATGAAATGAAGAATACTGAATGTAAATTGCAGAAAGTAAATGAATTGAAAGAACAAATTGCATAAAGATAAAAGTGGATGGGATCATCACATACAGTCAATCCTTGTAAACCTGTTGGTCGTAGTGTGATCGGACGTGAAGGTGTTTAAGGATATGAGTATAATGAATTTTCCCAACCCTTATTACATTATGGGTTTACCTATTTATAGATTTCTAATCCTAACGGCTAACTAGTGCATGTTGACACATCAGCAGCCTATCTATGTTGGCAGCGTGTATGCTTGCCACGTTTTCTGCTATCCAGAAAACTAATTACATTTTCAAAATGAACCACTAACTTAATGACACATGTATTTGTCATTTGTAACTTCCTTTAACTGCTCCTTTGGTGTCCTGTGACTTCTATTTCTTCGAAGACTCATATTTGGATTTCTCGAAATCCTGTCTTTAGATTTCTTGAAGTCTTCTTTCTGATTTCTCAAAGAGGTCTTCTTTCTGATTTCTCGAAGAGGTCTTCTAAAATTTAGAAATCTGTCAAGTCTTCACACACTGTCTTTTCAAATTTCTGCTCTCTGTTCATTTCGAAAATCTACTTATATTTCTCGAAATCTTGTCTTCTGATTTCTCGAAATTCTGCTTGTATTTCTCGAAATCTTATCTTCTGATTTCTCGAAATCTTCTTTCTGGAATTGACTTCATGCACTTGAATCTTGCTCTTCGAATTCTCGAAATCTTCTTTCTGGAATTCTGACTTTATGTTCTCTAAAATTCCTTAATCTTTGACACTTAGTCTTTTTCTGTTGATATTTGGGCTCATTGAATATTTCCTGATTTCAATTTTCCAGAAGCTTTATAACTTCGATTTTCCATAATCTTTATGACTTCTATTTTCCAGAATCCCCTTTGACTTCGGTTTTCCAGAATATCTTTTGATTCTGATTTTCCAGAAATGTAATGTCTTCGAGTTCATTTATCTCCTTTTCGAAAATTTCTGAAGTTCTCTTTATATCAACTTAACTTCAACAAAGAACTTCTAAGTTATCAAATTCATTGTAAAATTCAAATTTTGGAACTCTTATGCTTTCTCTGAACTCGAAAAGCATAAAGGACTTATAGACTTGGGAAATTCGAAATACTTGAAATTCGAATCCCAACAGATGCCCCCCCAAAAATAGTCTCTTTCAAGAATTAATCTTTCATTTGCAGAAAGAGATATTTTTGGATCAAATATATGTAAACTCAGAGAGTTGGCCAAAGATTTAAAGTTAAGGCCAATAAAAACAAATCCCAAGGGGAATTGTGGAACAAGTAAACCTTTTCACTCTTTTCGAAAGAAAAAAATATCAACTATCACCTCCTTTTCTATTCCAGTTTATCTAACTTAAGTTACTTACTAATTTCTAGATAAACATTTCTTCGAGTTCCATGCTGAAAGAAGTGGTGGTGGTAACGAAGAGAAAACCATAGAGAATCCACTTCAGGCTACTCTTCGAAGAAGTCTTTACCATAGAGAAGACCTTTGGCCAAAATCGAAGAAAGTGGTGAGGAACAAGAAGAAAAAGGGGAAGAAGAAGAAGTTCAATCTCCTTCTGATCCTAACAATAGGGATTCTCGAGAAGACGAAGACAAGAAAGATGATCCTTCACCTTCTCAAAATCTTGATTCTCGAGGAACCAAAGAATCTCCTTCGAAGGAAATCCAAACCATTCAGACTGAATCAGGAACTCCTGAAAAAGCTCCTGGCTTTACGAGGGATTCATCTAGGTCAACACCTGTGTATAATGCCAAAGACTTTTAGATGATTGTCTGAAAGATCTGGATGAGAATCCATTCTTGATCCTTGAAGTGCTTTCAGGAGAAGTCTCTTTATCATCTGCTCACTCTGAAGCTACAGTTCAGAATCCATTGAGTAAGGAAGACTCTATTGATAAAACTCTCCAAAGCTTCAAGAAATTGGTTTTCGAGAAATCCATGATGAAAGAGATTCCCAAGGATCGTCTCTATAGAGAAGAGATTGAAAGTTACTTATCTTCTTTGACAAGAAAAATTCTCATCTTTTTGAGTCTCAACAAGAGTGGATTAAGAGCTTTTCAGAGTTATATCAGAGTACTGTTCAGACTCTTGGCCAAACCGAACAAACCACTTCGAAATTAACAATGCAAAAAAAACAAAAAAGCTGAGTTGATGGATAAGATGCAAGATAGCAAGACCAAAGTTGCCAAATATAGCAATCCATCAACCAGAATACTCTGAAAATTGAAGAGCTCCAAAAGGAAAATTTAAGGCTCGAAGGCCTCATCAAGAAATATCAAGAAGAAGCTGAAGAAACTAACTAAGTTGGCAAAAAGTGAGCTTGAAACCACATTGTCAAGGCAGAAGTCTACTCGAATGGACCTCATCAACTCTGTTCGAAGTATTTCGAGGGATGCTGTTACAGTTGTCAAAGACATTGATAATCTCGAAAGAAATAACAGCAGCCTGAAGATCTTTATGAAAACCTTATGCATAACTTTGTTAAGTTAAAGAGCGAAGCTCCTTTTTAGCCTATTCTTTTGTTTCTTCTCTAACTTCTTTGTTTTCGAGCATGGGCTCGAATCTTTATTGTCCTCTGAACAATTTATTTTCCTTTATGCACAATTTTGATTTCCTGCAAGCTTGGTTTATACTCTTTCAAATATTTTCCATTGATTGACATTATGCGCAAATCACCAACTAATTCTCGAATTGAATACGCATTACTGGAAAATACTTTTTCAATTTCGAAAGGTCCCTCCCAATTAGGTGACCATTTACCAAACCTCTTAGACTTTTATCAATTGGCAAAATCAACTTCCAAACATAATCACCAATTTGGAATTCTCTTTCTTGACTTTCTTATTATAAGAACGAGCTATTTGCTCTTTTTGCCTAATTATATTTTCAAGAGCAATCTTTCTTCATCAAGTTGATTTAATTCATCAAACATCAAATTCCAATAATCTTGAGAAGGTAACTCATATTTCTTTGAACCCTTATTGATTGTAAATTTACTTCAACTGGTAATATAGCATCATGACCATATACCAACTTATAAGGGGTAGTTCGAGTAGCTTCTCTTGGTGAATTTCTATAAGCCCAAAGAATTTGATTCAAAGTCTCATGCCAATTTCTAGGTTTTTGCCCAATATGCCTTTTAATCAAAGCAATAATATTTTATTTACTGCTTCAACTTGACCATTGGCTTGTGCATAGTAAGGAGTAGAAGAAAGTAATTTTATTCCTTTTGATTCAGCAAACTTAACCATTTTCCTTCCAGTAAACATTGTTCCTTGATCTGTAGTAATGGTTTCTTGTAAGCCAAATTTGAATATTATATTCTCTTCTATGAAACGGATAATATCTTCTTGAGAAACTTCCCTTAAAGGAATTGCTTCTACCCATTTGGTAAAATAATCAACTCCAACTAAAATAAACTTATGGTTTCTCGAAGAAGCTGGGTGTATCATCCCAATTAGATCTAAAGCCCATCCTCGAAAGGGCCAAGGTTATGATTGAATGCAATTCACTTGCTGGAATTGTGTTGTACATTTCCATGTTTTTAACATTCTTCACAAGCTTTTGCAAAATTGTGACAATCTTTGGCCATTGAAGGCCAAAAGAATAGCTTTCTTTTCAGAATCCATTCCATTTTCTTTCCGGCTTGATGAGCTCCACAAGCACCTTCATGAACTTCAACTAAAGCCAAATATGCTTCTGTTTCACCCAAACATCGAAGCAAATTCCCATCAACAGCTTTCTTATAAAGTTCTTCACCCAAAATACAATAATTCAAAATCTTATATTTCAAGTGTTTCTTATTTGCTAAAGAAGGATTTTGGATAAGTTTCACAATCTCTTTTCTCCAATCATTTTGATCTAAAAGGTTTACATTATGGATGTCGAATCCTTTCCTTGGAAACCTTCTTTGAATATCACTAATTTTTCTAAGTGTTCCAATAGAGATTCTATATCCAGAAGCTATTTGAGCCAATTCATTAGCTTCGAAATTTTGACCTCTTGGAATATGTTCAATTTTTACTTCGTCAAACATTTCCAGAAGTTTATTGGCTTGCACCAAATACTTAGCCAATTTTAGATCTAAACATTTATACTCCTTGGTTATCTGTTTGATAACTAATTGAGAATCTCCTCGAATATGAACATTTCTCGAATTCAAAGAAACCAGAATTTCGAGACCTGCTATTAAAGCTTCATATTCTACTGCATTATTCGAACAAGGATGTTTTATTTCAAACATCATTCGAGTTGGGAATCCTTTTGGGGAAATTAATAAAATTCCAATTCCTGATCCATTCTTATGTTTGGATCCATCGAAATATAATTTCCAAGGTTCTAAACCTACGTATATTGATTCCTCAATTGGAATCTGAGGATGGTCAACCAAGAAATCTGCAACCACTTGTCCTTTCATTGCTTTTAAAGGGACAAATTTTAATGAAAACTCAGTTAATGCTAAAGCCCATTTTCCAATTCTACTGTGTAATATAGGTTTCAACAACATATGCTTTATTACATCAAAGTGCGAAATCACAAATACATCATAAGGTTTCACATAATACTTGAGTTTAGTACATGAAAAGTATAAACATAAGCATAATTTTTCAATGGCACAATATCTAGTTTCAGCATCATTAAGGACTCTACTTAAATAGTAAATAGCTCTTTCAACGCCATTTTCGTCCTCTTGAGCCAACATACTTCCAATTGTGGCTTCTGATGCAGAAATATATAACTTCAAGGGTCTTCCTGGCAAAGGAGGAGTCATAATAGGAGGAGTTGTCAAATACTTCTTGATTTCTTCGAAGGCTTGTTGGTGTTCCTCTTCCCATTTGAAATTTCCTTCTTTCTTCAATTTCAACAATGGAGAAAACACTCTTGTCTTTCCTGAGAGGTTCGAAATAAACCTTCGAAGAAAATTGACTTTTCCCAAAAAAGATTGTAATTGTTTCTTGGTTGTAGGTGGAGATGCTTCGAGAATTGCTTTAGTTTTATTCTTGTCAATCTCAACACCTTTCTTGTGTACAAGAAATCCTAAGAAATTTCCTGCAGATACACCAAAAGCACATTTAATAGGATTCATTTTCAACCCATGCTTTCTCATTTTCTCGAAAGCTTGTCTTAAATGGTTCAAATGCAAGCTTTTTGATTCAGATTTAACCACAACATCGTCTATATAAACTTGCATAAAATTTCTATTAAATCATGAAAAATCGAATTCATGGCTCTTTGGTAAGTTGCACCAGCATTTTTTAAACCAAAGGGCATCATTACCCATTCATAAGTACCTATTGCACCAGGACATCGAAAAGCTATTTTCGAAACATCCTCTTCGGCAACTAAAATTGATTATAACCCTAAATACTACCATCTAACATACTTAACAATTCATTTCCTGCTGTCGAATCTATTAACATGTCAGCAATTGGCATTGGATATTCATCTTTAGAGTTGCGTTATTTAGATCTCGAAAGTCAATGCATACTCTTAAAGAACCATTTTTCTTAATTACAGGCACAATAGTCGAAATCCAATCAACATACCTAGCAGTTCTAATGAATTAGCCTTCAGAAGACGCTCAATTTCTTCTTTGATCTTCGAAACTATTTTTTGGAGCGAATCTTCTAGGAGCCTGTTTCACTGGTCTTTTTTCTGGAAAAGTTGGAAGCTATGTTCTACCAGTTCTCGAATCAAACCAGGCATTTCATGATAATCCCAAGCGAAACAATCTTTATACTCTTTCAACAAGTCAATGATCTCTTCTTTAAAATCTCCTTCGAGATTCTGACTTAGAATGTGGGTCTTTTTTCTTTTTCATCTCCCAAATTTATTTCTTCCAAAGGACTTGAGCTTCCATCTTCTTACTACCTTGAGACAAAAATCCTTCGAAACCTAAAGGGGAATCGTCATATATGCAATCGAGTTTCTCGAACTCCAACCCTTGTGTTTCTAGAACCATATGTCTCAATCTTTTAATCACTTTCTCAAGATATTCCTTTTGAGAATTTTCACACTCCTTCAGAAGGACCCTGATCTTTTTCAGAATCTTCGTTTTTTCTTAATGAAATTTCATCTTGTGAAATTCCTTCTCTGATATCTCCTCAATAATTATTTTTTCCTCTTGCCACTCGGCCTTGAGGGCCGTTTCTTTTTATTTTGTTTATTTTGATTGAGTTCGGGGCTTCGAGAGCCGCCTCTATTCTTTTTTCGGCCACACAGGCCGAAATTCGAGCCAAAAAGCTCGAACTTACTCTGGATCTGACCATTCATTTATTTATGCGCTCGAATGGGCTGACATCACATTGTAGAATAAATCCGAAATTTGGATTTATTCTTAGAGAATATGGAACCTTAGTAGGAGCCAGAGCATATTTATCAATGACTTCGGATGGTCTAATTTTTCATGACTCTTTTCTCTGTACTCCGAATGTCCACTGCATCTTCCTCTACCTTGAAATAGTTTTTTGTCCCCATCCACATATATGGGGGACACCTTCTTTTGTCCACTGCATAACCTTTGATGCATAGAGGATGGAACAGCCCTGACACCATGTATCCACTCTCTACCAAGCAACAAATTGTAATTTGCCTTGGAGTCGACCACCACAACATGGTAGGCCTCATGATAGTTCCCACCGTCAACTCCAAAGACAAACTCCCTCAGACTTCGAGATCTTCCCACTGAAATCTGTAATAATCATTTGGTGGGGCATTAAATCAAACTTGGTTTTTCCCCCAACCTCTTCATCATAAATTTTGGCATTAAATTCACTGCTGCTCCTAAATCAACAAGCACTTTACCAATGCTTTCTTCTCTCACCAATGCTCTAATAATAGAGGCTTCAAGTGAAGTTGCATTTCCTCTGTAGGCCTTTCGAATACTGCTGATGTATTCTGACAGATTTGCTTGCCAATATAGGTGTAACATACAAGATCCTCACCTATGTCATCTTCCTCGAAGTCTTCCTCTTCTAAACCTTTTTTCTAATTCTTCAGCGTATTCAGCAGGCAGAATCGAGACTACTTGCGCAGATGTCTTCCAGACCATCTGCGAAGCCTGTTTCGAAATTCTCTGTAAGCAAGTCATCTTCATCCTCTTCGAAATTTCCAATAACTTGGAAAGAAGGTTTCTTTTTTACAACTTGAGCATAGGATGGATGATTGCGTTTGCCTGAACTTGAATTATCTGAGCATTCTTCGCTTGCAAAGGTTTAGTTTGTTGTTTTCCTTCCTCAACATTCATATTTTTCTTTTTCTTGTTTTTTCAAAGGCTGCTTTCCTCATTCTCTTGAGCCCTCCTCCATTGGGTCTTTCGTCATCTGGGGTCTGTTTCCAAAATAAGGTTTTGATGAAAACTTTGGAAATTGTTTGGTTGCCTCACATACCCTGGTCGAACCCACTGGTTCGGAGGAACTAAAATGAAGGTATGAAAGTTCGAGGCTTCATCCTTTCTTGAAAACCTTGGGTAACAGGTAGTTTTCCTTTCTCGAACCTATTGAGATTCCCAGGTACCTTTCCTCCGGAAATAGATTCAGACTTAGAGATCCATCCCCTATAAGAAGCATGAGGTTTCTTTTGTTTGACTTCGACCTTTTGGCGTTGAGCAGCCACTTTGTGGTAATGCGTCTTCATCTCTGATTCACAAAACGCTTTGGCTGCTGATCTATCAAATAAGGCATGGCACCTTGGGCAAAGATCAATGGAGGCATCCTCTGCCTTCTTTCTGTTCAGAAACTCCAATAGGGATTCTCCTCCCTTTGGAAACACATCCTGTACCTCTTGGTCTCCATCCAAAGCCATCTCTGTGGCCTGACCCACGGAGTTTGAATCCTCAACTTCAACCATGTTAACACTCAAAGGTTCTGCGTAGTTAGCATTCACCTGAAGAGGGTCTGAATCAATCTTCATGGCCATTGGGATTTTTTCTTCGAACTTCAATCTCCCTTGCTTAATAGCCTCTTGAATAATATCCCTGAAACGCACACAAACTATTAGTCCAATGACCATAAGTATGATGATATTTACAATATTTTCTACCTCTTCTCTGTTCTTGAGAAGGGATTTTATGGTCATCACTTAGAGTTATTTGATTGTCTTTCACCAATATATCAAAAATTGGTCTGCTTTCGAAATATCGAACCATAATTTTTCTTTGGGAATTTATCTTTATTGTCATTACTAGTATTTCCATTTGGTTTTAAAGATTGACAAACATAAGGAGGCCCTGGCTTAAGTTCTGGCTACATGAACATCACTATCTTCTATATCATATTCGAAGTCACTATCATCAGAAACTTCTAAATATGCCACTTTATCTTTTCGAAAGAACTTTTCAGGTTTCCTGAACCTTTCTTTTTCTTCTTAAGGTGTTCAATTTGCCTAACTTTATCAGCCAATTGAGCCATATCTCTAAGTTGTTGATTAATCAATTTCTTTCGAATTGAATAATCTAGTCCTCCTGCAGCCATTTGAACTAACTCATATTCAGGAATTTGGGTAAAACATCTAGCTTTCATTTGTCTAAATCTATTCAAATAGTCATCAATTGACTCATTCGAGGATCTCTTAATGTTTACTAAGTCCATAAGAGTAACTTTTGTTTCTCCTCGAAAGAATTGTCATGAAAACTTCTTTCTAATTGATTCCATGTGTGAATCGAATTTGGAGAAAGAGTAGTAAACCAAGTAAAAGCATTCTTAGTTAAAGAACTAGGAAAATATTTCATTTTAATTCTTCATTGTTTGCCAAATCACCTGCTTCGATTTGGTATCGAGCAATGTGTTCGACAGTAGATTCTCCTACTTCTCCAGAAAATTTGGTAAATTTGGGAACTTTCCATCCCCTTGGCAATTCAGTTTGCAATACCATCTGGGTGAAAGGAGAGACTACATAAGGATGATTCGCAAATCTTACATTAAATCCATGTCTATTCAAAACTTGTTCGACAATTCCAACAACATTTTGTTGCCCCCCTAAGTTATTCGCTCTTATCCTTTCGAGAATTTCATCAGCATTTTTGATTTCTATTCAGGATAACTCTAGGAGCATTTTCCTCTCTATTTTCGACAGGATTAACAGGATTTGGTATTTGATTATTTTGATCTCCTTGATTTACATGAGGATTCAAATTAGCCACTTGTCTAACTATAGGATCAGTGGGTGCTCCAAACACATCCGCAATCCTTTCCATTTGCCTAGCCAATAAATTATAATTAGCATTTGTAGTTTGGACTAGGGGATTAAACACTGTGGCCATTTGTGTTGTCAACATATTACCATTTCGTGATTACTCTCATCCATTTGTTGCCTTAGAGTTTGCAACGTAGAATTTGTAATAGATGAAGAAGAATTTCCCACAAAGGGATTAAACATGGGTCCACGAATCACTGAAGGACCCATTGTTGACATAGTTGGTGGGGCTGTTCCAGAATTTGGAACAAATCCAAATGGCAACCCATATTGTGGTTGTCCATTTTGAGACATAGAAATAAAATTGGGAAAGGGATAGTAGAACCAATATGACTTATTACAGGCTCCGCCACAGTAGTAGTGGTTGTAGTAACATTTGTTTGTGGTTCTCTGTTAACACTATTATTTCCATTCATCCCATTTTCATTATTATTCACAGACTCATCTCTTTGGGGTGGTGGACTTCCCTGATTATTAACATTATTTTCCCTATTATTATTTCCATTTGCATTTGTCTTGAATTATTAGCCATTTGAACAGATATAGTTCGACCACTTCTCAAACGCATACAAGACAAATTTTCAGAAATTCATACACACACTACTTTTTGGCAAAGTTGTCCCACTGGGCGTGCCAATTTGTTTATGGTGAAAAATCTAATTTCGAAAATTAAACTTATCACTTTGATTCTAAGAAAAATCTGGGGATTAGAATCAGATCCTCTTACGGGACTCTTTTAAAAAGTAGGTTTATGGTGTTTCTGATTTATTGAAATAGATTTTTCAAAGTTCAATTTTCTGGGTGAAAATGTTTGATTGGTACAGAATTTCACCAAATCAATTACTATGTTTTCGAAAAATCCAGAAATGATAGATTCCAGAAAGTTGATTCAGAATTTAACAAAGAACTTTTCTTTCGAAAGAAATTAGAACTACTTGATTCAGAATTTTATCAAAGTTCTAAAGTTTCCACTTGACTTCTTTTAGAATAAAGAGAATCACAGTTTCAGAATATTTGAAAGAATACAGAATTTAAAGCAAAGAGATAAAAGTGCATGAAATGAAGAATACTGAATGTAAATTGCAGAAAGTAAATGAATTGAAAGAACAAATTGCATAAAGATAAAGTGGATGAGATCATCACATACAGTCAATCCTTGTAAACCTGTTGGTCGCAGTGTGATCGGACGTGAAAGTGTTTAAGGATATGAGTATAATGAATTTTCCCAACCCTTATTACATTATGGGTTTACCTATTTATAGATTTCTAATTCTAACGGCTAACTAATGCATGTTTGACACATCAGCAGCCTATCTATGTTGGCAGCGTGTATGCTTGCCACGTTTTCTGCTATCCAGAAAACTAATTACATTTTTCAAAATGAACCACTAACTTAATGACACCTGTATTTGTCATTTGTAACTTCCTTTAACTGCTCCTTTGGTGTCCTGTGACTTCTATTTCTTCGAAGACTCATATTTGGATTTCTCGAAATCCTGTCTTTAGATTTCTTGAAGTCTTCTTTCTGATTTCTCGAAGAGGTCTTCTTTCTGATTTCTCGAAGAGGTCTTCTAAAATTTAGAAATCTGTCAAGTCTTCACACACTCTGTCTTTTCGAATTTCTGCTCTCTGTTCATTTCGAAAATCTACTTATATTTCTCAAAATCTTGTCTTCTGATTTCTCGAAATTCTACTTGTATTTCTCGAAATCTTATCTTCTGATTTCTCGAAATCTTCTTTCTCGAATTCTGACTTCATGCACTTGAAATCTTGCTCTTCGAATTCTCGAAATCTTCTTTCTGGAATTCTGACTTTATGTTCTCTAAAATTCCTTAATCTTTGACACTTAGTCTTTTTCTGTTGATATTTGGGCTCATTGAATATTTCCTGATTTCGATTTTCCAGAAGCCTTATAACTTAGATTTTCCATAATCTTTATGACTTCTATTTTCCAGAATCCCCTTTGACTTCGGTTTTCCAGAATATCTTTGATTCTGATTTTCCAAAAATGTAATGTCTTCGAGTTCATTTGTCTCCTTTTCGAATTTCTGAAGTTCTCTTTATATCAACTTAACTTCAACAAAGAACTTCTAAGTTATCAAATTCATTGTAAAATTCGAATTTTGGAACAAACATTTTCAAGTAGGGAATATTCAATCAATTATTATCGACATTTGTTTGACAAAATTGTGGAAAATGGGTCTGGTCATCCTACTGGAACATCAGAGAGCAAGTTAGTTCAGCCTCTGAGACTTCTGGGCAAGATGAAGACTCAATCACCTACAGAGGAGTGTTTGCTTTGGAGAAGCATAACAACTTCAAGGGTCACTTCCTCTTATCTGCATTCCCTAATGAAGCATGGATTCTTCAGAGTGTTCCCTTCAAGCAATATATTTATGTTGTTCATAACCACTCAAAGTTCAGTCTGCCCAAGGGATTCAGATGTTCTTTCCCAGATTGACAAGGCTTGTGAAGATCTGATTGCTGTAATCAGAGAGGCTTTGTTGAAAAAGGATGAATATTAAATGTCTATGATGAATTGCCAATTACTTTAAATAATATGAGTTTTTCTTTAAAATTCATGTGTTTGCTTGTTTGCTTTGATATAAAATGTTTATGTTCTGATAAGTTTCTTTGCTCTGATATGTTTATGTTGCTTGCTTTTATCCCTTTTATGACAAACGGGGGAGTATTTAAACTAACAAAATCTGAAGTGCTCATGATTTTCAGAAGCGAAGAAGAAGTATCTAAACGTAAGAAAATCTTAAGAAAAACTTGAGTTATCTAAAGAAACTTAAGTCATCTGATTGAGGGGGAGGAATTTCTTAACTTAATATCTTATTTTACCTCTATCAGATTTTTCTGTTAAAAACAAATTTGTCATCATTAAAAAGGGGGAGAATGTTGAGTCTCAAAAAATTATTAATAATTTCTAAAGAGAACTAATTCATCTTCCATGTTTTAATGACTACAAATTTCGTTATTAACACTATGCAAAACTGCTTATGCTACTAATAGTTTGTTCTGATTTCAGTAAAGTTGGCCTTCTAAAGTAATAAAGCTTTCTGATGTGGCAAGATTGTCTAAAGTCTGAAACTATCTGAAGAAGTGAAGCCATCTGAAGACATCGGATTGTCTGAAGTCTGAAGTTATCTGAAGAGTGAAGCCTTCTGAAGATATTTGATGTGGACTTTAGACCTTTTCTGCCCCATCTCTAACACGCTGTCATAATACCATTTCAAGTCAAGAAGGACAGAAGCTTTTCAGACAAAAATAAGGAAAGTTCTGCGGCGCAGTTTTTTTAGATGTCATAACAGTGCTGGAACCTTGTAATGTGTCAGAAGACATTTCACAACGGATTTAATAGCATTTAATGCTATCTCACAACGGATATCTTTCAACGGACCTCACCTAATGCTTATAAATATAGCTTCGCTGAAGATTCAAGACTGACGAGCATTCATAAGAAGAATTATTTCTCGCAAAATTCAGAAGCTCATACGTGGCCAAGTTTTACTCAGTAAAACTAAACTCTGATTATTTCTTTGATTTGTACACAACTTTTATATTCTGAGTTCTACTCAGTTACTTTTACAAACTTTGTGTTTAAGCTAAGAACTGGATTGTAGTTCCTAAGCTTAAACCTTTTCTTTTTAAACACTGGGTTGTGTTTGAGTCTGGAGAGGCTTGTCTGTAAAAAATACTTGGGTTTGAGCCTGGAGAGGCTTGTCTATAAAAGAATACTTGTAATCTATTGAGATTAGTGGAGAAATCCAGCTGCTAGTTGGCATTGGGACTGGACGTAGCTCACTGAGGTTGTGAGTGAACCAGGATAAATTTTGGCTGAGTATTTCTATCCCTTAACTTGTTCATTTTAGTTTTAAACTAACATTAAAGGGATTTGATTCTGTCTTTATAAAAACTGAATGTAAAAATATCTTTCAGAGAACTTATTTTTACACTGTCTGAAAATACTTCGGACAACAGCCAAACTTCAGATAACATTTCAGCTATCTGAAATTTTCAGAAAACTCAGTTTTTCAGCAAAAGGTTTCTAGAAAACATTAAGGTTTTATAAAAATACTACTCAACCCCCTTCTAGTGTTTTCCCGTGTTTTCTACATATTTATGTGTTTGGTATAGTAGAAACGGGAGAGGAAAGAAATTGGCAGGAGTGGATCCCATAACTAAAAATTTCTTTGCAAATTAGAGAAGAAATGTGAATAAATACTAAGAGGAGAGAGAATGAGTCAGACATTTTTTAGATCAATGTTGCCCTTTCTCTCGAGTATTGTGCGATAGTTGACAAATGCGCTCTCAATTGTGACATCTCCCAAACAAATGAGCAAACCCTATTTGTTATGTTCAAATTTAAAGAATGGTGAGGTGGTGGTAGTTACTGAAATAACACACGAACTCATAGACATGCACCCTCTCAAGATGCCACATTATATACATGTATTATACCTATTTTTTTAATTAATTAAACTTGTAAATTTATTAGTTTTTAATATAAATTTATTGACTTTACATAAATTAGTTTCATATTATTTATAAAATTAAATATTTTATATTTTTATAAATCTTTTTATTTATAAATAGAGATGGGTCTAAAACAAATTTCCCGCCAAAAGGAGTAATTGTATATTTCAACAATTTTTTTAAATTAAAATTAAAAAAAGGTGAATTAATGTGTAGTAGATTTGGAAAATGCATAGGGGCTTTTTGACCGTAAGGGGTCAAAAATAAAATTAATTCTCGAAATAATGTGGTTGAAAGATTATTTACCTTGTCTGGGGTGGAGAATGACAGCGTGGCTAGGGTTGGTACAAGGCGCTACTGGAGAAAGCGCCTTACGTTAAGGAGACTGGTAGGAGGCGCTAAAGGCTCGAGCGCTTTATGATAAAGCTGAAAAAAAAATTCGCGAAGCAAGGTGCAGGTACGGGTCGATACCAGGGAGCAGGTAGGGAATCATATTCCCTTAGGTGCAGGAGGGTTGGGTATAGGGTTGCAGGGGGGTTGGCTTTAGGGGTGCAGGGGCGTGGGTTGAGTGGTTAATGGGGAGAGGACACGTGTGTTGAAGGCGCTGGAGGGTCAGGCGCTTTATTTGGTATGGTGAGAGGCGCTAGACCCCTAGACGCCTTGCATGTCTCCCATGCGCGACGTGACTGCTGCATGAGACACTGTCAAGCGTGAGATTCTTCTCTCATTAGGAAGGAACGTGTTTCATTGGGAAGGATGTGCGGTCAGAAATGTGAGATTCCTTTCAGGCACTGTTGTTGACCGGAATTTTCTCCTGGACATGTATATATACGTGGGTGCATTGTAGTAATGGGTTGTTGTTGTGTTTTGTGAGATAGAGTGAGTACTTTGAATGTTTTTTTTTTTGCTATAATGGCTTGTGAAAGAGTTATTCATCCTGGTCCAAAAGATAAATCACTATTGCGTCTACAAGATGTCCATGTTTCTGAGTGCATTTGGAACGGTGAAAATGATAGAGTGTTACATGTTAGGCGAGCGGGCGACCGACAAATGCGTGGTGAGCTTATTCCTCCTCAAATTATACCTCTCCTAAGGCAGTCCGGGTTTTATGGTGTGTCTCAACTTGATTTTTTTCAAGTTGAGCATACATTAATATCGGCTCTGGTAGAACGTTGGAGACCCGAGGACTCATACTTTTCACATGCCATCGGGGGAGTGCACCATTAGTCTGCAGGATGTTGCCATACAAATGGGCCTCAAAGTGGATGGTGAAGCGGTTACCGACGTAACATTTGGTAACTGGCAGCCCCTAGTACATGAGTTATTGGGGGTAGCCCCGCCCGAGGAGGAGCTGAACGGTGGTAGACTTAGAATGAAGTGGCTTGACCAACATTTTGGTGATTTCGCGCTACACGCCCACAATGAAATTCAAGTTCAAAGATTTACTAGAGCCTACATTTTACGTATAATGGGGGGTTTATTATTCCCAGATCATTCAGGTCGCTTTGTATCCTTGAGATATTTACCGTTGCTTGCGGATTTAGAGGTGGCCGACACGTATAGTTGGGGGTCCGCAGTGCTCAGTTATTTGTATCGTGAATTATGTAAGGCCACCGATTATGCCCGAAAGGAGATTGGTGGGGCCTGTGTACTCGTACAGCTGTGGGCATGGTCACGTTTCCCTTGCATTGCGCCTCAAGCACCTGATATGGAGCAAGATGATTTGCCGCTCGATGCACGGTACACAATGCTCTAATAATTTATTATTTTTTCAGTTTAAATATATGATTTATAAGTATGTGATATGTATTTTCTATTTATGGTAATGAGCAGGTGGAGTGGTGGTTAGACATACATTGTTCACCACAAGTCAGTTGCTGACTACAGACTCATTTTCGATAAGATGGAGTTAACAGATGTTAGTATTTTTCCCTAGTCTCTACATAAATAAATGTCACACAAAATTAACTCATTCTTTTTCCATGTAGATTGTATGGGTACCATATAATCAAGAAATAATGGGTCAACTTCCACCATACTGTTTGGAAGGACATCAGATATGGACATCAATGGTACCACTTATATGCTTCCATATTGTCGAGTGGCATCAACCTGACCGATGCATGCGTCAATTTGGCATGCAACAACATATTCCTCGACCTCCCTCCCAACCAGATAAGTTACACGATGTAACATTAAAAGGAAAGGGTGAACAAAATTGGCGTTTGAAACATGCCATATATATTCAACAATGGGATGACAGATGGAATTACATCTGGACCAATGCACCAATGGAAGGGGATATATCATCTAATTCTGAGTATATGGTCTGGTATAAGAATCACACCAGACGTTGGATTACTCAAGCAGCCGCAAAAACTGGTAACATGGTAAGAATATTTGTATGTGTTTTTATTTATATACAATTTCTTGTTTTTAAGTTTTTGAATTTTGAATTTATTCGTTTGCTTTGCATTTATAGGAGGATAGCTTGGAACGAATGTATTTCACTGTGACAAGTGAAGGAGAAAGTTGCTTCTCATTTGAGAATATGAGATCCGAGATCCGTCATTGTATGCATATTTGCAAACAAATAGATCGGATCAGTGTGCCGGCAGTGTCGGCGCCGTCCCCTTTCCAACCTGCACCTGAAGCACAAGTATCTGATGACATTCCTGTTGGACGAATCGAAGGTCAAGGACTACATCGACGTCGACGGAGAGTGGGTCATGAACAATTAACAATTCCTCCACCACCAGAACCTCAGCCCGGAATGTATTATGTTCCTCCAGTACAACCATTCGATCCAGTTTCAACGTATTATTATGCATCCCACCCTACTACCAGGAACATTCCAACATCGAACACAATGGATCCACCGCTCTTTCCTACAGGGGATTGTTATGTGCCATCACCACCGGTAGAATGTACCCCTCCGATGTATAATTTTACGGCTGACACTCCAATAGCTCCTGGTGGGTGGATTCATCCCTGGCAACATGCTCCACTTATGTCTCCAGTATCAGGAGGGTTAACATATGGAGCCTCTTCTTCTAGGCAGCCAGAACCACCTGGCCTTGGTTTTAATTTGAATGAAGCTTTTGCTGAAGAAGAGAGTCCATTTCATGATGTAACGAAAGGGGGATACCAAGAGCCTAGAAGAAATCCACCACGTGATGCTAGGAATAGGTGTCGCCATTGTGTCCTCTCCCCTTGGTCTCCAAATAATTAAATTTATTTTCGCATTGCACCAGCATGTAAAAACCTATGTAATATATTTATTTTAGTGTTGTGTTAATCTTAACGATTTTACGCTTTTCATTTACGCATTGCACCACAAGAAACTTTTAAAACAACATGACTTTTAATACAACATGACTTTTAATACAACATAAACTTTTAATACAACATGACTTTTAATACAACATAAAATATAAGAAATAGAATATCACAGAGGTGCTTGGTCCTGACGCTCTTCTAAGTAACGGGGGCAAACTCGACGAGTGTGACCAGACTGTTGGCAATGGCTACACCTCTGTGAGCTTTGAGACTCTCTCCAGTCCATTTCATTCCTTATGCGTGTAGACTTCGGTCGACCTTTACCACGCATGGTTGACTCATCAGGAATAATACAAGGACCATTGTAAACTGGCATATTGTCTTCATTTCCTATAGGCCACCATTGTCCAGAGTAAGCTTCAACAATATTGTGAATGGAGTATACCGGATCAACATATTGATAAAAATCAATGCTCACAGCAGAACATGCGACAATGGCATGTGAGCACGGGAATCTAAAGGCTTGGAATACTCCACACTCACAATAACGTTGATTTAAGATTGTTGCCCATATATGACCACCCTGTTGTGTAACAGGGTTGAATGCTTCCTCAACTTCGAACTTGGTCGACTGGATGTCATATCGACGAACTCTGTGAGAACAAGCATCCTCTTGATTTTTACTAAACAACACCATAAACTTTTAACAGTATCTCCGCCCAGAAGCCAACTCAGACCTTGCTTCACCTCCCCGTTGAACAAAATACTCAACAAGTCTTGCATATGTACACTTCACCAATGCGGTTATCGGCAAATTCCTAGCACCTTTCAGTATCTTGTTCACCGCCTCTGACAAATTTGTTGTCATGTGCCCATATATGTGTCCTCCGTAATCATGTGCCAAACTCCATTTTTCTTTTGAGATTCCATCAATCCACCTTTGGATTTCGGGACTTACTTCACGAAACTTGTTAAGGTTCCTTTCAAAATGATGAACACATGGTGTATACCCTGCATTAGGAAAGAATCCGATTATACATGTAATACAAAAATAATAATAAACCAAAATATATCATAGGCTTTTTTACCTAGTTTCAGTAAGTCTGCTTTCAATTTTGTATTTTTAAACTTGTGGTTGAAATTACTGACAATATGGCGAATGCAATAAACATGATATGCTTTTGGAGGTTGCCACGCAGGGGGACCTTCCGACAGCTGATTTAATGCTTGCATGTCGATCAGATATGAGGCATATACCTTCCTTTTGTGTGACATGTTCACGTATATTACTCAGAAACCACGACCAAGCCTCTAGTGTCTCCCCTTCAACAATAGCAAATGCAATTGGCAATACACAAGTATTTCCATCTTGACTTGTAGCTATTAATAGCGTACCTATGTATTTCCCGTACAAGAATGTCCCATCAATCTGTATAACTGGCTTGCAATGATTGAATGCATCACAACATTGTTTGAATGTCCAGAATACTCGGTGAAAAGTACGGAACCGAGGGTCCACTTGATTGTCAAAGACAAATTCCTTTGTCTCAATTTTATAACTTGATCCTGGGGAATACAACAACATCTTCTCCAACCATTGAGGCAATGCTGCATATGACTGGTCCCAGTTGCCATACACCTTCACTATAGCTTTTTGTTTAGCTTTCCAAGCCTTTCTATAAGAGATGGAATAACCAAATTGCCCATTAATCCTTTCTTGTATCATTGCAATGGGGACCGATGGATCTACGCCGACCATTCCTACATTAGGCCATGTATTCATAATTAGTATAAAAAATTTGACTATCCAAAAAAATTGTATCAAATGAAAATATCATACCGTAGATGCAGGAGGCCACAAAGTCAGAATCCAATTTTCTGTGATCTTGAGATAGCATTGCATTCATACATGTATGTCGACCACCCCATTTAGAAATGACCCATTTATTTGAGTTCTTACATATCATTGCTCTCATCCGCCACGGACAACCTTGTGAATAGTTTGGACACTTCAAGGTCAAATAAGTTGGCTTTGACTCCACCACAAAAAATGTCTGGTGTATCTTCATTGAGTAGTGCTTCACAGCAATCTGGACAGCCTGTTTGCTATCAAATTGTAATCCAACATACAATTCATCTCCTAATCGCCATGATCCAGGAACTTCCAACCCACCAAGTTGTATCTCTTCATCAGGGTGCTCCCAATTTACAAACTTATAATGCGGGGTTAAATTCCAATAAGGATCTACTGTTGCACCTATACATATAAAAAATTGCATTCAGTAACGATGGCAAAACAAATAGGAAAATTAACATATTAGTAACTATTTACCTTCTTGACGTTCATTGTGTTCACGATAAGACAATGAATCCGGTGAATTCACCGTAAACGTCGGGAGCATGACATGATCAGTATTTGCATCAAAGTCTTCCTCAACATCTGTATCAGATGAATCCCCCTCAGGGACTTCAGCTTCCTCATTCAAATCGTCACTATCCTCGCACCCCATGTTCATATCCATATTAAAAAAAACATCATTTTGTTCACCTTCAGGTTCCGCATTGTTGATATCCTCATCGACCGTTACACCACCAGATTGATGTATGCATTGATCTTCAATCCCCAATGACAGTTGAGTATCCAAATGAAAATGTTCTTCAGGTAATGATGAACTGCCAACATTGTCAATGTCTGCATATAATTCAAGCACTGTCATCAACGACTGCTGCTCAAAAGCTTGGACCATACATTCCACATCTTCATCGTCACATATCCGAAGACCTGTATATTTGGTTGGATTTTGTGATACTAAAAATCTACACGTCAAAGTAGAAACAGTTTGATTAGTTGAAAGATTTAATTTTTTAAAAATCTTTCTTTTCAACAAATCAAAACTGATTCCACGTTTTATTTGAATAGATCTCTTTTCACCTTCAAACATTATACCCTCAACACCTTCATATTTTCTACCACTCCAATAAACAAAAGTAATAATTTGGCTCATTTTTCAAATATCAAAATACAAACACAATTTATACCAACACAAACAACTAACAATTATAATAGAAGCACACAGACAGAATAACGTTGCTACCTTATGAAATTCTTCACAGCTCTATTTATACACTCTTAAAAGCCTCATTACAATGCCCCGGATACACACTCAAACGAATATATTCTCGCGAATATATTCGCTGAATTCACTTCAGCGAATATATTCGCGGCAGGGGTCCGGTGACTGATGGATAAGTTGGAAGCGCGTGACAGAAAGGCGCCACATGTAAGGCGCCAAAACCTCCAGCGCCTTGTGTCCAGATGACATAAGGAGCTAGACCCTTTAGCGCCTCCCATGTAAAGCGCTCGAGCCTTTAGCGCCTCCTACCAGTCTCCTTAACGTAAGACGCTTTCTCCATTAGCGCCTTCTACCTCCACCCCAGACAAGGTAAATAATCTTTCAACCACATTATTTCGACAATTAATTTTATTTTTAACCCTGTACCATGCATAGGGGTTGGAAAATTAAATTGAGAGTAACTGTTGATTCACTTTCCAACATTTTGCATTACAAGTTGAATGGGTTTCTTATTTGCAAAGCACCACTTCAGATTTCTCTCTTTTTCAAAAGGGGAAGCATATAATCAGCAAGATAGATGAAAGCGGCGCTAGGGCACAGATCGTTCAGGGTTCACTTTCTTTTTTACCTTTCCTGGCTTGCGACTATTCTCTCCCCTTTTCTTCTTCATATAATCGTTTTGCGTCTTCTACTTACCGCCTCACCTTCTTCCTCTCATAAAATCTTCAATCAGTGTTTGGGATATTTGGACTGTGAGCATCAAGTCGGGTCACTCAAATTAGTTCTTCCTTTGCTGATTATCATCAATTTTGGGTAAGATTTTGTAACTTTTATTTTGTAACTTTCATTGATTGAAGAATAATTTTAGATTTTAGGGTTTATGAATATATTTCTCTCATGGAAAAAAATTTACAATTTTGTTAAGAAATGATGACTTTAAATTTCGAAAACCATTAGTTGCAGTTTTTAAAATTAAAGTGATTTCCTTATGATTTTTTTCATGTATGATTTGGTGCTCATTTATGTGTTATTATTTTCATTGTTATTGTTTAGGGTGTTTAAGTTCTAAGATTAATTGTAAAGCAGCCATTTAGTTATGTGGGAGTTTTAATTTTGTGGTTTTTTTTTGTTCTTTGTTTTAGTCTGTTCTCAGTTTCCTAAACTTACATATTATTATTACTTGTGAACTCTAAGTTTGTAATATCTAAGAATAAAAATTGCAAATATACTTGTTGGGTTTGTGTGATTTTTTTGGTTCTCTTATTACCTTGGTTCTCTATTTCATAAATTAAATTAATATTTGTTTTAATGATATTGTTTGTGAACCCTGGCTTTGTTTTTTCTAATGCTATTGTTTATTCAATGTTGCATTGTATTCTTTTACTTGCTTATGTGATGTGGGAGTCATGTATCTATTGCAATATAACTCAACGTTCTATTAAACAATAGATAAGATACTGATTCTATTTCATTATTATTCGTTTTGATAAAAGTTTTAGTGTGAGGTTAAATTTGTGCAACATAAAAAAGCTGATTTGATCCCATCTTATTGCAGATTTCTTAAATTTGCTTGAGGAGAAATTTGTTCAACTATAAAAGGACTGCATCAACATTTTTCAAACTAAAAGGTGAATCATATTTTATTTATTTTTTAGAAGTTTAAATTGTATGAAGTTATTCATTGTTTTTGTTTCTTTCCTTTATATGGGAGATATTATTTTCCAAAGTATAAACTCAATCTTATTTCAATTGCTTTTTAGACTTTGTTTTGGCCTGCTTATAATAATTGATTATCAAATCATAAATTACTTTTATTCTTTTATAAGTATAAGTTTTCTTATTGATTACTTCTCAATGCTTTATTTGTATGTCTTTTTTATTCAACATATAGTTTGTTATCACTTTTTTTAAGACTATTGTTTGTTTGTTTTTTTTTTTTGCCTTTACTTGGGAGATATATGGATACTTCAACAATACTCAATGCTATTATTAATGACTTGGTATGATTCATATACTATTTCTTTACTTCTAACTAGAAATATCGCCCGTGCGTTGCACGGGTTTATTTATAATTGATAATTATAATGTTATATGAGTAAATTTTAAATATACATATGCATACATATATAATATGTATTAATTAATTAATTATTTTCTCCATCGTATCTTGAGTGTCCTACATTTATGAAATTTGTGTTTCATTTTCCAATCATATCTTGTGAAAGATTCATCATCATTAGTGGATATCCTCCTAAAAAAATATCAGTAATGTGTAAGTTTGTAGAAGTATTTTTTATGATAAAGACATATTTGTATACTTGTTAAGATACATAGTGAGAGTTAACATGATTTTGTCGGGCTATTTTTTCTCTCATTATGAAGGTTTGAGTATGAGTGTTCTTTATACATACACAGAGTAGAATGAAGTGAAATGACATGACGGAAGGTGAAATGTTATAGGTGATCATGTTTGTTTTAGTAGGTTATTAAATAACATTTAAATATGATAAAGTATTTTTTTATTATTTGTGTTATCTAAAAAAATATTTAAACAATGAGCATAGGTTAATAGGTATCATAATATATTAATTAGTCATCCGGTATATGAAATAATTGTAATTATGTCTAGATGTGCGGTTATATACACACACACACACTTACATTGCATAAATATAGGTTTTATGAATATGAAAGAAAATAACTCTCCTCCTCCTCATCTCTTTAATATAATATGTTATTAACAAAAATAAATTACTATAATCTTTATTCCACAATATAAAAAAGGATATTTTTAGTACAATAAGATCTTTCTGTCTTAATGTTAACCATCTTTTCAGCTTATGTTGTTTTTGCTATTTTATCTATTCAATATATAAATCAAAATAAAAAATCATTTCAATTGTCTAATCATCACGTTAAACTTTGTGAATCTTATTTCATTATTTATGAATAAAGTTATTAATATTAAATATAAAAGTTTTTATACATAAAGTTTAAATATTAAAATTACTTAAACTTATAATTATTATTATTTTTATTAAAATTTAGATACTCAAGCTTACATTGCACAAATATAGCTCTTAATTATAATAGCTAGGATATGATTTGCATTAACTAACAATTATGAATATGAAATAACCCTCCTCATCCTCCTCCTCATCATCATATAAGCTCTTTAGTGTAATATGTTACTAACAAAAAAAATTATTATAATCTTTATTCAATAAATGATGTTTAGTGTTAATAATAATAATAATAATAATAATATTAATAATAATAATACTTTCTAGATAATATTCAAGCTCTATTTTCAAATTTACTTATTATCTACATTCTAATTTATTTCAAATATTTCTTATAAGATTTAAACAATATAAAATTAATTGAATTTATTGTTTTAGTATAATTATAAAAAATTATATTGATGATTTTTTTTATATTAAAAGTCATAAGAACTATTTAATATTTATTAAACTAAAATATAATCATAAGTAGTTGTGATCTTTAAATATTAAATTAAATCTAGTTAACTATAAGATCACGTGATTCATTTAACTTAGAATTAATATAATTATTTATGAGTATTTGATATTTGGAATTTAATATTTGCCATAATATTTAATGTTATATATATAATAGTTATGATATTTAATAATACTAATTATGTAATATGAATTAATTGTAAGAGATGTTTAGTATTCTATATGTTATATTTCATGAATACTAACATTAATAGTAATGTTCAAGTTAATTTTACAATATATATAGATAGATCGTTCAAAATTTAGTTTTTTATATTCTGATTTATATATTATATATTTTTATTATTGCAGATTTCATAAATTAGTGTGTAATAAAATTAAGCAAAAGCGTATAGGAAATTTGTTTTACAATCTAAAAAGTGAGTCTTATTTACTTCCAATGTAATTGGTATTTTAGCAATATAATACTTGGAGTAATATTTAAATTCGTTTCAAAATTTGAAGTTTCATTTTGTTTATCTTAATGTATTTGCGTTGGTTATTATTCCATTCTATGTTGTTCTTCCATTCACCTTTTCATAGCATATTAAGGTGGTTCTAATGTGTAATTTAGGATTTTTTTTTTGTTTTTTTAAAGAGGACAGTGCTTTAAAGTTTATTTTTAATTTGTAATGACTTCAAGTCTTAGCTCTTCCTCAACGTCATTAAAATGTTCTTTGTACCTTTTCACTGTGTCCACTTTGATTCATAATTACATGGAAATTCAGATGTGAGCAAGAACTTTCACCTTTCCATAAAAACTGCCTTGATTTAATTGATCAATGACGATTTATATGTGTTGTTTTTCTTGAAGCTTTTGTTTTTGAATACTGATGTAAATATACTAAACTTAATAATAAGGTAAATCAATATTAAATTTAGTATGCATTACTATATAATCCTATAGAAAGTTTGATACTATTAATTTTATGGTTTGAAATTTAATTTATTTTCAAATAATGGTTGTCATTATCCCTTTTCTTCCATGTTGGGGTGTGTTAATTTGTAATCCTAATCAGTATGCCTCTTCGATTTATGTCTTCATGATTTTTTTTGGTGATCAAACCCAGATTCTATGGTTCATTTTTAAATTTGGTTTTTGAACTAATTGATTATTTTTAAAACAAAATTATGAGATATGTTATTTTAAGGAATTGTTTGTTTTTCAAACCCAAATTCTCTAATGCACTATAAAATTTCAAAATTAAACTCATATATGAATATATGATAAGTATTATTGATTATTGGTCTTAAAATATTATTTTGAGACAATTAGATCAAGGCAGTTTTTCCAATTGTGTTTTACCCATTCTTCCATTGAATCATTGGTAGAAGGAAAATTAAAGCAACAAACGTACATTTTAGATTTTTAGATTATTGTTATTTGTATGTAGTCTGTTATGACTTTTTCTAAAGCTATTGTTTGTTGATTATTGTCTTTATGTGGGAGATATTATTTTTATAACTATTTTTTGTTAAACAAAATAAATTAATTAACAGGATACTCCAACCCATTATAAAATAATAAAACATATAATGGAATGCTGAAAATACAAATGGAAACTCATATACCCATAAAGCTAGAAAAGGTCCAAAGCCTAGGGCCACATTATTCCTGCACCACTAAACTACAATAAAGATAGTCACAGAAAAAAAAAAAAAAACTACAATAAAGATATAAAACCAATTGATAGGATACTGTCGCATTATTTTTGTAACTAACACGTGAGTCTGGCTTCGTTTGCTTTTAAAAAATTGAAGCTTCTTTTTCGTAATGTACTACAACACGTACAATTAACCTTACTCTTATTTTTTTATTATAAATATACTTAAACTTTATCCTAAGGTTAATCAAAATGATGTTTAGTATGCATTACTATGTAATCCTTCATATAGCTTAAAACTATTAACTTCATGGTTTGAAATTTAACTTCTTTTCTAAGGACGATTGACTGATTGTTTTTTTTTTTTTTTTTTTTTTTTCTCTTTTCTTCTAGTCTGCGATACTTTAGAATGTAATTTTTATCACTAAGCCTCTTCCATTTTCATTACTATTGTTTTCAAACCCAAATTCTCTGGTTCCCTCTTAAATTTGGCTATTAAAATCATACATGATTAGTGTTATTAATATTAAATTTTTTTCTTGAGACATTTTATCTTAAGGGAAATGAATGATCTGAAACTCAAATTCTTTGATTCCTGGTTAAAAGTTGTGATTAAACTCAAATGTGATTAGTATTATTGATCTTAAAAAATCATTTGAGACAATTAGATCAAGGCATCTTTACGTACCTTTCCATTTTTTTTACACATTTCCTGTTTGACTCATTTTCATTGGTAGAGGCACTGTTAAATCATCTAATGTTTTTTGGTTTCTTCTTCTATGGTATTTGATGAACTTTTATTGGATGTTCTTTACAAATATGAATTTTTTTTAGCTATATCTATTATTCAATACTGTTGGCTGTTTGTCTCTTCCATATTTTCCTGTATAATGGTAATTGTTTAATATATACTGAATCATGAACTCTTGAATTACATTTCTTATTAAGTTTTTTTCAAAATGAACTTTATTATAATTATTACTATTATTTAAGTATTTTTTATTTTTTATTTTCATTTAATAATTATTGTTATAATTACTTTTAAATGAATTCTTAGCTAAATCTAATACTCAACTCTATATTATTTCTCTTATATTCATGCTCAATGCATCACATGAGTCACTCACTAGTTTTACTTAAGAATACTTAATTAGGGACATTTTAGTCTATATAAATTATAATACAATTTCTCTCATATTAAACAAAAAATTTTTTTATTTCTACCCAATTTCATCTCTATTTCATTTTGAGAAATATTAACGAAGTTAAGAAGTTAAAATTAGAAAATTTTTATTAAAAAAAGTAACATTTAATACTTTAAAGTTTAAATACAATCAATAACGTGGTTTTCATTAAATACCTATTATATATGAATATTATAATCAATATTTTTAAGACACCAATTGACATTTTCCTTTTTTATCATACAACCCAATCTCTTAATTACTTGTAAGCTATTTTTCTTCACCTGATTCTCTGCTTCTACCATACCAAACAGGGTTAGTTTTCATTCTTAAAGCTATCAAGCTATCATTGTCGCTTTGTTTGATATGGATGGACGAGAGAGAAAGGAGAGAGTGAGTTGGGAGAGAGTGATATTAGATGTGGGGTCCATTAAAAAATAAATCTCCCAATTGAAGGGGAGAAATTGGGGTGAGTAGGGGGTTATATTATGAAAAGTCAATTTTGCCCCTCACTATATTAGTGATATGTTGGTCAATTAATCATGAATTTTTTATTTTAAGGGTAATTTTGTCTTTTTACATTTTTACACATCTCTCTCATTTTTTCACAACCAAATAACTATCATAATTAATTTCTCTCTCATCTCTCTTCTATTTCTCTCATACCAAATAAGATCTATTTCTACTTAATTTCTCTATTATTTATTTCTTCCTTATCTCTTTCTTTCCTATTTCACTCTTTAAAAAAAAAAAAAAATTGTATCTTGGGGCTGAGAGAAGTACTAACAATGGTAGAAGTGACACTTTAGTGGGTGAAATGGATGGAAAAACAAAAGTAAAGCGGGAAAAAAGAGCAAATAGCGACAAACACACACACACTCTCTCTCTCACTCACACTGTGTGTGCTGTTCGTTCTAAACTTCGTGGAGAAGGCAACCGAAGCTGAATCGTCTTAGACCTGGCCCGCAACCCCAAACTCATTCTCTTTATCTTTCTTTCACTGCGCAATCGCAATCCCTTTCGATTCTTTCATACACAACTAGGTACACCACTTTTCATTTTCTCTTTCTAATTTCTTTTTTTAGATACATATCATGTGAACTCGTTCAACAAATTTTTTTAATCAAAGAATATTGTGAGAGTGCGCGGTTGCTGAGGGAACAAATTTGGCACTTCGCTGTGTTAGGTATTTGCTTGGAAATGTACTATTTCGGTTATTATTCCTACTTTGATAAATGGATGTAGGTTCAGAGTCAGTGATTGCCAAGAAAACGTGAAATGGATTTTTTGTATGGTCAAATTGATCAGAACACTGCACTATTTGTAGATTCTGTAAGTTTTTATGCTATTTATCGCATGTGATTCCAGGTTTTGGTGTATATCCTAGGTCCTTCGGTATATATGGAACTGTGTCCTTAATGAATAAAATTTTCTGCTATTCCTGAAAAAATCAAAAGCAAATTGAGGGAAAATTGTTCTCTTCTTTTAGTCAAGTTTTGGTGGCTTTATCATGGTATCAATTTGTTACTGTATGTATGGTTAGTTTTTTTATGTCATATTCTGGAGTGAGGAAAGAATAGAGAGATTGCAGGGTAGGACATGTGGCAGTGGCAGTTATCTTTGAAGAAGATCTTCATTGATATAATTTTGAGCATGAAAATCAGTCTGCAGAATCGTTCTCATAATTCTATTGAATATACAAAACCATTTTCAGAATCTGAATTTATTTCTCTCTGTGTGTCTGTCTGCCTCCCTCTGTCTCTTTCTTTCAATATTCATCGAATCATCAACAATTTTGCCATTTTTTATGACCGATTTCTTGAGTTTTCTTTAGATGTATTTTTTGTACCCATGGTTAATACTTAATATATAAGATTTTCAGAGGTGATGGTACTGTGAGTTGGCCTCCTCTTGCTCCAAAATCCCCCATTCTAAAATTTCCTTAGATGAATATTTTTTGACTGAGATGGAAGGATTCCCTTTCCCACACCCCATTTTTGTAATAAGTATTTACAGTGGCAATCTCAATTTGTGAAGTTCTGAATTTACAGGCTATTGAGAATATGGATCTAGAAGGAAGTGAAAAGGATTCAGTGGTTACTCAAATTAGCATTGGTGGATTTGACAGTGAAGTTACGGCAAATGACCTTGTGACATTCTTGGAAGATAAAATTGGGCTTGTATACAGGTGTCGGCTGAAAACTTCTTGGACACCTCCAGAGTCTTATCCAGAATTTAATATCACTGATACTGCACAGATTAAAAGAACAGATGACTATAAGAGGGTGGAGCCCCATGCCTTTGTGCATTTTGCAATGGAAGAAGCTGTAACTGATGCCCTCAATGCTTCAGGTTGTTGTGATCTATTTTTGAAGAATCAACCATTAACGGTCATCTGTGGGCCTCAGAATCCACACTTCCTGAATAAAAGGAGGAGAACTACAACTCCTTTTAAGCTGTCTGATGTACTTGTTGAAATTGGGACTTTGGTTAGCCCAGAGGAATTTATTGTTGCTTGGAGAGGACCTGATAAAGGGGTAAACTTTCTAGTGGATCCTTTTGATGACATGTGCAAGCTTTGTTTCAACAGAGATACTGCATTCTCGTTCAAAGGAATAGGAAAAAAGGCAGTGATAAAGTGTGATTTTAAAGTGGGATTCTTGGTCAGAGACATAAATGAGATCTGGAGATATGATGATACATCATATCTTGTTGTTTTACTGCAACTAGCTTCATCACCTTTGGTTTGGTACAGAACTGCTGATGATGACATTGAAGAATCAGTCACATTTGATTTGCTGGATGATGATGATCCTTGGATCAGGACCACTGATTTTACACCTAATGGGTCCATTGGTAGATGCAATTTTTATAGAATTTCAATCCCACCTCGCCATGGTGCAAAATTGATGAAGGCCATGCATTATCTGAAAGGTCAAAGAGTACAAGTGGTTCCACTTAAACGGCCACTCAGGATACTGGATGAACCTGATTTTGGGGTGCCAATGTCAGATGCTTTCTTCTATATTCAATCTCGGAAGGGAATTACTTTTGACACAATGTTCTTGATTAATGCAATCATCCACAAAGGTATATTCAATCAGTACAGTTTATCAGATAGGTTTTTTGATTTGCTGAGAAATCAACCAGAGGAGGTAAATGTGGCTGCCTTGAAGCACTTATGTTCGTACAAGCGCCCAGTGTTTGATGCAGCCAAGAGGCTTAAAACAGTACAAGAATGGTACTTACTCCGAAATCCGAAACTTTATCAGATCTCCAAACAGTTAGATGATATTGTAGAGGTTAGAAGACTGGTTATCACTCCAACAAAAGCCTATAGTATACCACCAGAAGTTGAATTGTCCAACAGGGTTCTCAGAAGATTTAGAGAAGCTTCAGATCGTTTCTTGAGAGTCACCTTTATGGATGAAGGCATGCAGACAATGAATGTGAATGCTCTTAACTATTATGTTGCTCCCATAGTGAAGGAAATCACATCGAACTCCTTTCCACAGAAGACAAAAATATATAAAAGGGTGAAGACTATCCTGGAAGAGGGATTTTACTTTTGTGGCCGGAAATATTCATTTTTGGCTTTTTCATCAAATCAACTTAGAGATCGTTCTGCTTGGTTTTTTGCTGAACACAAGAAGATAAATTGTGATGATATTAGATGTTGGATGGGTAAGTTTAATCAGAAGAATGTTGCAAAATGTGCTGCTAGGATGGGCCAATGCTTTTCATCTACTTATGCAACGGTGGAAGTTGGTGCAAATGAAGTTAACTCCATGCTACCTGATGTTGAGAGGAATAATTATGTTTTCTCTGATGGTATTGGTATTATCACTCCTGATCTTGCAGGTGAAGTTGCAGAAAAATTGAAATTGGACAGCATACCCTCTGCTTACCAGATCAGATATGCTGGTTTTAAAGGGGTTGTAGCCTGTTGGCCTGCTAAAGGGGATGGGTATAGGCTTTCTTTGAGGCCTAGCATGAATAAGTTTGAATCTACTCATACCACCTTGGAAATCTGTTCTTGGACCAGGTTTCAGCCTGGTTTTCTTAACCGACAGATTATAACATTGCTTTCAGCACTGGAAGTGTCTGATGATATATTCTGGAAAATGCAGGAGGGAATGCTTTCAAGGTTAAATCAAATGCTTGTGGATGCAGATGTGGCCTTTGATGTTCTTATGAAGTCCTGTGCTGAGCATGGAAATGCTGCAGCAATAATGTTAAGTTGTGGTTTCAGTCCCCAAACAGAACCTCATCTCAGAGGTATGTTAACTTCTATACGTGCTGCGCAGCTTTGGGGCCTTAGGGAAAAGTCTAGGATTTTTGTTTTGTCTGGCCAATGGTTGATGGGTGTCTTCGACGAGTTGGGTGTGCTGGAACAAGGGCAGTGCTTTGTTCAAGTGTCTACTCCTTCTCTTGAAAATTGTTTCTCAAAGCATGGGTCAAGATTTTCTGAGACAAAGAACCTGCAAGTGGTTAAAGGTCTTGTGGTTATAGCCAAAAATCCATGTCTTCACCCTGGAGATGTAAGAGTTTTGGAGGCAGTTGATGTCCCTGATTTACATCATTTACATGATTGTCTTGTTTTCCCTCAAAAGGGTGACAGACCCCATACAAATGAAGCTTCTGGAAGTGACCTGGACGGGGATCTATATTTTGTCACATGGGATGAAAATCTTATTCCACCTAGTAAGAGGAGCTGGATACCTATGGAGTACACTCCTCAAGAAAGCAAACTTCAGGCACGCCAAGTCACTATCCAGGTATGTGCTTTACGAATGTCATCAATTAAGTTCCATAGTTATTATACCCTTATGCTTTGTACTGTACATGGGTAATGTTAAAATAGGATTGTTGTTTTGCACATGAATTATTCATAGCATCATGTCTTTTGATTAGAAATTCAAGTGATATGTTTACCACATCTACAAGGACTTGCCAAAAGTAATAAAATTTTATATTGGGGCTGTATTTCTTCTGATCTAAAACATAAAATTGAGTATGCTATGAACTATTTCTGTAATACAATCATAGAGTTTGGGGAATGTGTTGCTAGTCTGTTCTCTTGCACATGTTCTCTTTAATTTATCTTGATGTGTCAAATATATAAGGTGTGATTTTTCTTGTTGATTATCTGTTGTGAAAATGAGTCAGCAATTTTAAGTTGTTTTGGCTTTGACTCTGCAGCACATCATAGATTTTTTTGTCAGAAATATGGTGAATGAGCATTTGGGTGCAATCTGCAATGCACATGTGGTACATGCTGATTGCAGTGACTATGGCGCCTTGGATGAGAAATGCATAACCTTGGCTGAGTTAGCAGCCACTGCCGTTGATTTTCCAAAGACCGGGAAGCTTGTCACTATGCCTCCTCGTCTGAAACCAAAACTGTACCCAGATTTTATGGGGAAAGAGCAGCACCAGTCTTACAAGTCCACAAAAATCCTGGGCAGACTTTATCGGCGGATCAAAGATGCTTATGATGAAGATATTGGTGATCCTGATTTGAACTATGTGACAGGTGATATACCTTATGATACAGATCTCGAGGTTCAGGGATCTGCTGATTTTATTGCTGATGCGTGGGAACATAAGTGCTCTTATGATGGCCAGTTGAGTGCACTACTAGGTCAATACAAGGTGAAAAGAGAAGAAGAAGTTGTCACTGGACAAATCTGGTCCATGCCAAAATACAACAGTAGGAAGCAAGGGGAACTTAAGGAGAGGCTGAAGCACTCATATAGTGCCCTGAAAAAAGAATTTAGGCAAATTTTTGAGAAATTGAATTCAGATGTAGGAGAATTAAGCGATGAAGAAAAAATTCATTGTATGAGCAGAAAGCCTCAGCCTGGTATCAGGTGACATATCATCCTAAATGGGTGAAAAAATCCCTTGATCTTCAAGATAAATTCCCATTAAACCAAGAGCCAGGTAGTTCGGGAACAACAGTGATGTTGAGTTTTCCTTGGATTACAGTTGATTACCTAGCTCGCACAAAGATAAGGCGTCGGAAATTTGGAAATTTTGATTCAACAAAGCCAATTGATTCTCTGGCAAAGTTTCTATCTGAAAGGTTATAATTCCATTGTGCCTGATGCAAGGCCACTCTGCCATTCTCAAATATGTCAATAAACTTGTATTCAATATCCCTTAAGTACAGGTTTTCATTTTGCGTTCAGTTAAACTGCTTTGCTTGTAACTATGCTTATCTCCAATTTCTGTTCCTAAGACAGGAATTGCCTATGCTTGAAACTTCAGATTGTAATCAGTTACAGCTTATACAACGCCCCGTGTTTTGTATCAGACCTGTTGTGCATGTGGTTATGTGGATGGCAGAAAGTATAATTTTGTGGAATTTTCAGAAGTAAAATTACAGTAGACTTGCCAATTACGTTGTAGGTTTGTGACACTCAACTTCCCTACAGAGCTCAAAGCATTTTTTTTTTTTGTTTTCACCACATACATCCCCTATTATCAGGTAATCGCTTAGTCAACAATTAATGCTCCCCATCCATTCCTAAAAATGTGTTTAGTGGATATCGAATTCGAGAGCTCAAAACATTTGATACCAAGTTCAATCCCCAATGAGTATCAAGACAATAATCAAATAATCACATGCAAACCAATTTTTTCAATCCACTCAACAATTGTTTAAGATCTCCCTTGAAATATAAAAAAAAAGATGATTTGTGATTATGATTAAGTTCTCTTCTCTTACATATGTATATCAATTGGTATTTGTTTCAATAGTGCCTGTGAGAGTTGTTTGGTTAGACTCACTTTATAAATATGTTTTGATTACATTTTTCTTGAATTGATTTTGACTAAATTTGGTATGGCCCGTAATGAATTGTATGGCAAAATTTACGGTACATGGAAAAATAAAACTTGTACCGGTACCTAGGTTATAGAAACCGTTGATTTAATTGTAAAATAATTGGAAGGCTGAGATTTGTCATCTAGAACTGTTGTTGTAATGCTCCATAATATTATCTGTAGAAGTCCTTGGGTGGGTCGGTATTTGCCGATAGGGTCAGATAAAAAACCCAAATATAATATAGTTGTTTAGGTTGGGGGCTTAGGTCGGTGTAATGTTGAAGGGGTGTGATTTGTTTTGTCCAATAAATCTGTGGAATGGGATGTTCGATAGTAAATCCGATAATGGTTATAATGGAGGTCAGTTTGATTTTGTTATATTTGTTGATAATCGGTAAGGAGCAACGAAGTGTGTGATTTTTACATTTTATTTAAGGATGGTAGCAGAAGGAGCACCAGCACCAGCACCTGTTTCAGTTGCAGCAGCTAAAGGTGAAGGCTTGGAGTAGTACTTGGAGGAAGACCAACGGTTGTTCTGCCGTTGGTTCTGGTTTTTGAAGTGGCTGTTATGGTTGTGGTGGCGGTGACGGTAGTTGTGGCTGCTGTGGTGGTTATTGTTGCTGTTGCTGCTGGTGGGTCTGGCAGGGATTGAGGAGCAGTTGGATGGTGGGGTTGGGGTGGAAGCCATGGAAGAATGCAAATGGGTATCTAAATTTAACAAAAAGGAGATGGCTTTTTGACTTGATAGCACAAGACAAGATCAAGAGGGTGATTGGCTTGCAGTGATGTGAGAGAGTGAGAGTATGGAGAGGATTATAAAAGAGAGAGAAATGAGTGATTAACAGTCCACATTCAGCTCCAAGTTTGGCATTCAATTTCTTTCCTTTGCACACATTGTTGTCTCTCCCTCCTGCCATATAGCCACAATACCCATTCACCTTTTCAGTTTTAATTATTGGATAAGGGCCAGGGGAAGGAGATTTAATAGTACCCCTTTTTTCTTTCACTTTGCCCTAATCTAATAAATTTTCAGTTCTTGTAATTAAATTAAAAAACTTTAATTATATTAAAAAATACAAGACTATTTATTTGGTAATAAAAAATACAAGACTATGCATTATATAGAGGAGAAAAACATTTAAACATTAACTATATTCTCTATGTTCACTTTACCCAAATTTAATTTTTTTTTTCATTTTTTATACTTTAATTTAATTCTATTAAAAAATTCATTTCGTGTATGAGACGATAACATTTAATTATTCACTGATTTTTTTTTATAAATTACTTTAACAGTTGGTAGGCATTTAATATTTTTTTCACTTTATCCTAATTTAATAAATTTTTACCTTCTATAATCAAATTTAAATCATCTTAGTTTTATTATTATTATTATTATTATTATTATTATTATTATTATTATTATTATATAATAATCAAGTGAGAACACTTGTTTATTATGAGAAATGAGAACATTTAATATAATTGTTAGATTATATTTAACGGTTCTGATTACTCACTAAAATAAATTAAAATTCTTTCCCCTTTATTTCTTTTCATATATATCTTTTTTCCTAAAAAAATTAGTCACTTTCCCTTTTCTTCCCTCACACTTTTCTTCTCTCTTATCCAAGAGTCAATCTTCTCATATCTGGATAAGTATTCAATCATAAAATATAATAATAGGTAAATTATTTCTGTTGAAATCTAATTATTATTTAATAATAATAAATAATTAAATAAATAAATCACAAGGGCATGCCGCATTCCTCTCTGCCGGAGTTAAGGAATGGCTTGGGGGATCGTTGAGAATTTTTTGGGAATTTATTATAATAAAAGCTAATTATGATTGATTAATTACAATTAATAATAGATTAATTATAGAAAAATAGGTAGACACGCCGATTAAATGTGCGAAAATTATTGGGAAGTCCTTCTGCATGGACGGTGTATGGTTTCGGTTTTCGTAGGGTTTCGGCGAGTGCGAGTTACATATTGGTGGTTTGGACTCCGTTCGAGGAGGACACGTGAAACCCTAAGTCCCTATCGTGCCTAGTGGGTGGGGGTGATGTCCTAGTGGTTTGATAATGACACGGAATCTCTTTCGGAGTTAAGGAATGGCTTGCGAGGATCATTGAGAACTTTCTGGGAATTTATTATAACAAAGGCTATTTATTGTGAATTAATAACAGTTAATTAGTGATTAATTAATAAAAAAAGCTACTCACGCCGATTAATTGTGAGAAAATTACCGAGTGGTCCCCTTGATAAAATTTAACCCAGATCAATTTTAAATAGATACAGCAAACAAGCATGTTCATAGAATACAATACCATAATAGAATTGGAATTGTGTACCTGGAATGAGAGAATCATTCGATTATGGTTGCAATTGAGAGTAATTGCTCTCTTCCTGGTAGGACACCAAAAGACAGAAAGCAATACAGAGTACGGAGGGAAGGGTCTGTCATATGAACTGACTAATGGGTCACCAGTTCTATTCCTTACCAGTAGAGACCAAGGACCTCTCAACGGGCTACTGAACTGAACAGCCTAACCCATCACGGGCTATTCACAATAAAAGCCCAATATATATAATCCATCTTTACATTATGTGCTATAATTAAATAATTAATCTATAATTGATATTAATAATTCAATAAATATAATTCTAAATAATTGATTAATGTTAATCCATAAAATACAAATCAGGAATAATCTAACATTCTCCCACTTGGATAACATTAGTCAATTATCAGAACTACTAGGAATTATTAAAACCAAAGTATCAATTATAGCTAATGCACATAACTTTAATAATTCCAAGAAATAAGAACATTAACAATATAGAAGATAGCATCCGATAGGGATACATACCATGTGCTTATATTTCATAAAATGATGGATAATGGAAAGCATAATTCAATGAAACAATATGCTATCCAAAAATGGTCTTAGCATCTTAGATGCTATAAGAGATATGATAATAAAAGTAAACTAACACATATCTCATAATATTGAGCAAATACAAAACAAACTCCCACTAACCCAAAATACCAAAAAACTTATACAAATACACATGAGTTATGAAAAAACTCCAATAATCAAGTCTTTGGTTAGTGGATTTACTAAAATGCTCAACACACGTGATAGTTGCTGTTAATGTCTTTTCGACACTAGTTCAAAACAGCTCCTTTCACTATCACAATAGGCCACAAACCCGACACTATCCACATGAGTATAAGTGCACACAATAGCCCAGTATCAAGAGTAATTACATAAGGGGAAGACCCAATAACAAAAGTAATTACACTTGGGCTAAATCAAGAATGCTCGAGAACAGTTGACATTTAATTAATCCGAGTTTTACTATATAAGTGACTATGCATGTTCAAATAGAATAAATAAATTTAAACAAATCTCCCACTTGAACAACATAGACACTAATTAAACAAAATAAAACTCAAGATTAATATAGACAAAAAAATGTCAACAATGAGCAAGCACTTATAGTAATTGGTTCAAACAAAAGAATACAAGTACCTCAACAATGCAGAAAATCATACTCGATAGGAGTATTGATATCATGCATGCAAGATACTCATACATCTTAACCTTATGAAAAACGTGGAATATCGGTTTAAGAAAATTACAACAAAGTTGCATACTAAAATAATCAAAGTGTCCTTCATAACACAATGGCCAAAATAATAATAATAACATAGTCCACATAAACTCAAGTGCCTATAATAGCCCAATAACAAATAACTAAAGTAATTACATATGGGCATAACCCAATAACCAAAGTAATTACAAAATGGGCATACAAAATGGCATCAATGAGTAAGCACTTTACTGGTCCAAATAATAAGATTTACAAGCACCTTATTGATCCAAGAAATCATACTCGATAGGAGTATTAATTTCATATAAGATACTCGCAAATCTGTGACCTTATAAAATGTGGAACGTTGGTCAAGAGAGAAGCACAATAAAATTGCAAGTCAAATGTGCAATACCAACAAAATAACCTTAGCGTACACTTAGTGTGCCTTACTGAGATTCAATAAAATTGCACATAAAAAATATATATACCAACAATTTGTGCACAAGAATACATCTCAGTAATACGAAATGAGATTTCTTCCCAAAATCTCTAAGAGCATGTCATATGATTAAGTGCACATAAGAACACATGACAACCAAAAGCTCAAAATAATATATTAATACCAAAGTACACACAAGAACATATAGCAATGCTATTGTCTCAAGACAAACAATTGTGTATACTCCCACTAATCCAAAATAATATGATATTATTAGGATTTTCATTAGAGTCAGATAATATATTAAAATACTATAATGTTATAATATTCAATAGTGAGATTATAATTTTGCTAAAGTACTCATTATGAGTCTAAAACTCACAATTTTTCTCTATTCAAAAATTAATATTAGAGAGAAATATATTAAAGCAAAGTCAACAGAAATGGTTACATAACAGAATATGAAACTCAATATAAAATCATTCAATATAAAACCATAATAATGGTTTTGCAAAGGAGTTTCATAGTTAACCATATACTTTACTTACAAATGAAGGAAATTATAAATGTCCACATGACATTTTAAAATAGAAAATCTCCTTAAAAAATATTGTAACACACAATTTTATAAAATATGATGGCTATTTAAAAAAAATTGCCAACATATGAGTGAGATTATAATCTCTAACATATTTCAAAATGAGATCATAGAAAAATTCAACAACTCACTCCCATGACTCAAGTGTTACAATTTAAACAATAGTAGCAAAACACTCTTTAGCGGAAGCGGAAACAAAAGTGCACAAGACCCTTGACTATTATTGAGGATACAATAAAAGATTTAAGAAGTCTCTAACTCCCACTGTTCTTATAATTACAAAATTACAAGATAACAATATTGTATTATATACAAAATTCATCCATATATCCCAAAATTTTAAGAATGATACTTGTTATTTCAAAATAGCTTTAATAAGTCTATAGTTTGACATACCATCGATTATAAGAAAGATTAATGGTATGCAATAGAGAAATTAATCTCTTCAAACAATAACAAGTTAATTTGGGACATCAACATATTGTCTGGTACCCATAATATAAGACAATAACATGGAGTTTAACTATAATGTTTTCAAGGAGACTTAACAAACAATATCCTCAATATAAAGTCTTGACAATAAAGGGTAACATGTAATTTTTTTAAAGAGAGAAGAAATACTACAACTTTGCTTGACAAAATCATAACTTAATATATCGATTTCTCCCACTTGATAGAGAAAAATAATTAAATAAATCATATAATATGAAAATCATATAAAATAAAAAAAATATTTAAAATTATTTTCTCTATCACACAATGATCATGTCAAGCAATGTCATACCGATAGGGTATGTCCATCACCTTACATAATTCAATTAAACTTATTTCAATAAAAGAATTTTCTTAAATAAGTCCTATTCAAAATATTAACAGGATTGGGCATAGAGGCTAACACCAAAATATAACAAAGAAACTTTTAATATGCATAATATTTTATGTTAACACAAAATTAAATGAATCTGTGTGTCTAGCCAAAATAATAAGATGCCCAATTAACCAAAATTTCTTATTTACAATGATCCCGCCTAAGAGTCCCGAATCATAATAAATAAGAAATAAAAAATGATACAATATATAATTTTCATGTCCCAAAACAAAATTCTAATACCGATAGGGTATTAAAATAAAAAAAAATGACATGAGTTAAACACCAATATATATTGCATAAAACCAAATCACATTAATAACAATACACCGATAGGGTATAATTATTATTAATGTAATATAAATATAATTCAAAATAAGTAATTTCCATAAAATTTTGCATAATTGTACTCACGATAGGTGGGCTCACAATTATACAAGATATAAAAGTCATGCCAAACATATTGTTAATTGAATAAATAAATTGCATGATTAACAAACTATATGTATTATAAATACATAATATATGATTTCAAAATGGCCCAAAAATTATTTCATAATATTGATTCAATATTAGAGAGAGTGAGATATACCAAAAAATCTCTAATAATATATGAAATATACTCAAAAAATTTCAGGCCAAAATTCTGAGAGTAGCATTTTCAAAATTATAAATTACTCTCAAAATAATTAAAATAAATACCTCCAGACATCCAAAAATTACAAACAATATACCAAAAATTCAGAAAATTAATTAATTAATTTTTGGTATAAAAAATAAAATTTTTCGGGCCACAAAATGAAGCACACGCGCCCCCACGCGCCTGGCCCCGCGAGTGGGCAGGCGCGGCGAGCACTGTTCATCATCTCCCTCACCCGGATTGCAGGAAACGGGTCAAACGCGACCCGCTAAAAGACCCGACGCGTGCGGCTGCTGCAGGCGACGGAACACCGCGTTTTTCAAGCTGGAGGACCGCCGCTGGACGGCGGTTGAAACCCCTCAATCAATTTCTCCGTTCAACTTAGCATCTATGTGCTATTATAGATCGAAAAAGCTTGGAGGTTTTCGTAACCGCGAGAAAAAATGGTTCGATTCTCAGTCATATTTGATCGTAATCCTCTCAGTTTTTGATATGTTATTTGTATGAGATGCAGAACTAAAAGCCCCAAATTAATTTCGAGAATGATCAGCTCATTTGTGAGAATTTACAGATCAAAAAAATTGGGGTTTATATGTTTGAACCAGTGAAGAAAACGATCAAATTCTCACGAAATACATAACGAAATCGCACCAAAATTTGGCTTATGTTTCGAAATTGTGTGGGTAATAAAACCCCTAAATCAATTTTATGTTTCGAAGGCTAAAAAACAAGAATAAAAAATTTCGAACATTTCGCGAAACGGAGAAGAAAAAAAAAACAATTCTGTTTTTCGCAATATACCACACAGTATGTACACAGTATGATAATCCAAAATAATTTTATAATTTTAGGATATTGATTCTATAATCGAGAACAACCATAATCTGTATCTTATAAGGCTCTGATACCAATTGATAAAATTTAACCCAGATCAATTTTAAATAGATACAGCAAACAAGCATGTTCATAGAATACAATACCATAATAGAATTGGAATTGTGTACCTGGAATGAGAGAATCATTCGATTATGGTTGCAAGTGAGAGTAATTGCTCTCTTCCTAGTAGGACACCAAAAGACAGAAAGCAATACAGAGTACGGAGGGAAGGGTCTGTCATATGAACTGACTAATGGGTCACCAGTTCTATTCCTTACCAGTAGAGACCAAGGACCTCTCAACGGGCTACTGAACTGAACAGCCTAACCCATCACAGGCTATTCACAATAAAAGCCCAATATATATAATCTATCTTTACATTATGTGCTATAATTAAATAATTAATCTATAATTGATATTAATAATTCAATAAATATAATTCTAAATAATTGATTAATGTTAATCCATAAAATACAAATTGGGAATAATCTAACACCCCTTGCATGGAGGATCTTTGGTGTTGAGTTTCGTGGGGTTTCGGCGCGAGCGTGATACCCGTCGGTGGTTTGGACTGTGTACGAGGAGGTAACGTAAAACCCTAAGTCTCTTTTCCGGCCGAGGGGTAGGTCGTGCTGTCATGGTGGTTAGATTATGACATGGTTTCGTAGGCAGAGGTTAGGGGTGGTGTTGGGGACGCGTTGACAATTTTTTGTGATTTTTTTTGAAAGTAGGCTATTTTTTGTGAATTAATAACGGTTGATTAGTGATTAATTAATGAAAAAAGCTACTCACGCCGATTAATTGTGAGAAAATTACTGGGAGGTCCTGTTGCATGGAGGATCTTTGGTATTGAGTTTCATGGGGTTTCGGCAGGAGCGTGATACCCGTTGGTGGTTCGGACTACCAACGAGGAGGTTACGTAAAACCCTATGTCTCTTTTCCCTCCGCGGGGTGGGTGGTGATGTCTTGGTGGTTTGTTTTTTACATGGTTTCTCAGCCGGAGGTAAGGGATGGTGTTGGGGACGTGTTGACAATTTTCTGTGATTTTTTATAAAGTAGGCTAATTATTGTGAATTAATAACAGTTAAATTGTGAATAAATATTTAAAAATAGCTATGCACGCTGATTAATTGTGAGAAAGTTACTAGGAGGTCCTGTTGCATGGAGGATCTTCAGTGTTGAGTTTCGTGGGGATTCGGCACGAGAGTGATACCCGTCGGTGTTCGGACTGTGTACGAGGAGGTTACGTAAAACCCTAAGTCTCTTTTCCCGCCGCGGGGTGGGTGGTGATGTCTTGGTGGTTTGGATTGGGAGCTTACCTCAAACCGTAAGTCTCTTTTCACTCGCCTCTTTTGTTTTTTATATTTGTCAATTATTTATTAAATATATTTACATGAGTAGTGACGTTTTTATTAATTAAGAATTCATTATTAACAATTTTAATTCAATTATTTTCTAATTTAAAATTATATAATTATATATCACTCTAAGGTAAATTGAAATAAAATAAAACCTGTTATAAACAATGTCATCTTCTGTATAATATAATTATCTCACAAATTTGTATTTATACAATATAATCATCTTGATGCGCCAACACAGTTAGCGCATCATATTAAGGGCAAAGTTGCCCTTAATATGATGCGCTAACTGTGTTGGCACATCAAGAGTTAGTGCATGGGGTCGTTTTGTAAATTTCTTCCCACACCCTTCTTGGCAATTGGCTCTCGTCCAGGCACCACTTTGCAATATCCCTCGTCACTTATTACAACCTACAGCAACAAGTTTTTTTTCCATGTACCGGTGCATCATGTATCGTAAAAGTCACCATAGCCTGAATTGTAATTTATACGTAACGAATTGTAATTTATACATTGAGTTGAAAATTTTATATTAAATTTCATTATAAACTCACTTTTTTTAAAAATAATTAAATATGAATTACATTATTTATAAATCATATTTAAGTAAATATATTTATACAAAATCAAATTAATTCAAACTCTAATTTATAAATGCTCACCCCATCCCAAACACAGACTTTATGTCTGCTCTAGTTTGTTCTTGAGTGGACTTGATTCAGCATTATGGGCCCTCTTTCCAAGGACAAATGAGCCGAGTCTTCAATCACTCATTTCATTAATAATTCTATAGTTCCAGATTTTGTCTCCTTGTGCAATAATTCTTATAAGTTCAGATTATTAACTTTAACGACTAATTTTAAGTGTTTTTAATATGTTTTTAAATGGTGAATTTTATCAAACAACTGAATTAAAAGCTATTATAAGGTAGATTGAGTTTTAAGAAAATTATATGATTTAAAAAATAATTAATAATTCATTGCATCACTATATCTTAACATATATTATATTATTTAAAATTTACATAAATATTTATTATTAAATTATATATACATGAATTTTTGTATTATTTAAAATTATACACATATATATAATCATAATGATAATATAATATAATTTAATGATTATATTAATTAATTTATATTTTATAAAATATCATTAAATAGTGTAAGTATATAATATAAAAGTATAGTGTGTACAAATATTATATATATATATATATGAATTATTAAAACTACATAACTACTTAAAAAAACCACATAATTTTATATTCTAATGTTGATGATACATATATGATTCAATTATTAGAATTGTTTTTCTCCCTCTGAAAATGGCTCTTCAAATTTTATATATGTGTTAATATGTGCGTGTGTTTTAGTAATTAATTTTTATTTTTTACTTGACTAAATTATTTTTTTAGAAAATTAGCATAAAATCACCATAAACTTTTAGCCATTTTGTAAATAATCGTTTAAACTTTCATTTTATCCCAATTAATACTTAAACTCTTATAATTATTACAATAGAACCTTTTATTAAGTTGGGATTAAATTTAGTGGTAAATAAATCTTTACATTTCATTTTAATTAAATTATCCATTATTTAATGATTTATATTTTAAATATTAAATAAATTTATTCTAATATATGAAATAAAAAAGTAAAAAATTATAATATTAATAAAATCATTTTTCTAATATAATTTTCAAACTTTTTACATTTTTATAATTTTATATGAGTTTGATTAGCATGCACCGACATCTAATGATGTGTTGCCACATTATTTAATGAATATGACACTTCATGGGTTATTAAATTTAATGAATTATGTGAAAATATATCATTTAATGACTGTAAAACTTTTTCACATTAATAATGTATGATCATTAAATCTTTGTTAATATTTTTTATTTTTCTATTTTAGATATTCAAATAAATCTATTTAATATTTTAAATAAAAATATTAAAGAAGGGTTGTAATTTAATTAAAATGAAATTTCTAAATTTATTTACCATTAATTAACCACAATTTAATAAAATCATCTCTATCTATTATAGTATCTATTATAATATATTAAATCTGAATCGCGAAATTATGCGTTGACACGTCAGCTCAATAATGGCCACATACATTTAATTTTGACAACTCAAAAATAATCCTATGTATTACTCTAACATTTTGCATCTTATGAGGAGAGCTATGTGATTTCTCCCAACTCAACCCCACAACCATATCATCTTTCAAATATTGTAACCGTTCTCTCATTCATAATCATTCTCACAACCCTTTCCATGCCAAAACGCAGCACAACGTTACTGTTACAATATTACCATATGTCCTCTTTATTATATACAGTTGCCCAATCTTTAAACACCCTTTATGTTTTAAAACTGTTTGTAATTTGACTCACACACTCGGTCGTTCAATCTTTAAAACTAAAGTCGTTTTACTTCACCCCTGCCATTCACTCTAATTTCAATTCTTCAGAGTTGTGCAATCCCATTAGCTGCTACTTAGTCCACATGTTTGCAACCACTATTTGGTCAAATTTTATAAAGTACCCGGCCTTATGTCAAACAAAGGGACATGGACGAGATTTCGAAGGTGAATTTTGCTACATGTTACCTTTCATGTTGATACGGTAACATTTATTCCTACCATTTTGTAACGATAACATTTATGTGTCCCCTTCCATATTATAACCGCAACATTTCTTCTCCTTTCACTTGCAAATAATTTTCCTCCTATTTCCCCGTTCATATCGACATATAATCTTATTGTTGTCCCACAACTTTCCATTTAGCCCTCAAGTCTGAACTCAATTTAATGGAGAATCTCTTCTTGCCAAATGTTTTCTTACTTATTCATTTTTGTTTTGATTTCTTCATTGCAAATTCTCAATCCTTTGTTTTGATGTTCCCCTTTTTAATTTTTCTATCACTATTTATATTCGAATTTCATCATAGTTTTATTAAGGTTTAATGCTTATGATGTTCTCTTATTATTCTTACATGTTTGAAAGGTTGTCATTCCTATTTTCTTCTCTCGGTAAGAAGTCAATTCTTCTCCTTTCATTTTATTTTTATTCTTTCTTTTGTTCAAGAAATTTTTGTTATAGTTCTAATTATTCTGTTATGAATTTGATATTTGATTTTTTTAGTTTTTATTAATTATGAAGTCCCTACCATGTAACAAAGTCACTTGTATGTAAAATTATATTTCTATTAGACAATTGTTATTATACTATGTAACTCTTTAATACTTTTTTTATAATTTTATGTTGAAATATCAATCTACATGACGCATGCCCATGGTTCAAAACTTGAACTGTCATCTCAATCTTCAACACTAATTTACCTTTGTGTTTTAGAAAAATTTGAAGGACGTAGAATGTATGCATTGAGCAATGGCAACCTACAATTTTTGTTGTTAAGACCTTTTTTTATTGTTAATTATATGTCTTATTAACGCAAAACTGTCAATAAAAAGTGTATCTATATTTAAGTTCAGTTCACAAATTTTCCTACTTCCTACCAACCATTTACATATTAAGAAATATTATATTATTAATTAATATTATATTTTTGAAATTTTAATATCCCACTTTATAATGTAACTAATTAAAAAAATCTTTTATTCAACTGCACAACGCGCGGGTCTGAATCTAGTAATATATTAAAATCGGGTCATGAAATATGACGCTGCCACTTATATACTACTCTTGCCAATGAAGTCACGGAATAAATTTTATTTAATAGAAAAATATTAGGATGAGACACAGAAAGTCTATAGAACTTATATTTAGCTCACTCTTTTTTTTTTTTGTTAGCGGCCACTCTGATGGCATTTTACAGGGGTAGCCACTTTGGATCAAAACCCAGTCAGAAGCCTTAGCAGAATCAGTTTTGATTCATGCCCTGTTCTTCCAAGAAAAACTCCTTCAGTTTACACCATGTGAAGGATATTGCCCTACCACCATTGATTTGAATATTACATAATAGATGTTCCGGTTTGAGCATAATTTTCTTCGAGAGGATACCCGGTAATTAACACAATAAATAAATAAATAAATAAATAAATAAATAAATAAATAAATAGTTGATGATCATGGACCACCTTTTATCTATTGATTTTTCAGTTTTCATTATAGTATCTCTTATTATTAAGGATAATCTTATTCGGGATTTAGTTATAGTTAAGCTCCTCACCCCTCCTTATGAGAGTGTGTTTAGCGAGATTGAAAACGAGAGTTCTTCCCACAATATTAAATTATAAATATTGGAAACCAATTTTTAATTAATACTAACAAGTCCCTAGAGAAAGTTGTCAACTCGTGAGAAAACGGTCATTGATTAGTCTCTTCTAATTTCAGTAATACAGATTTAATGATATATATGGTTTAGTAAATGCTGTTCTGTTCTGTAGAAGAAATCCCTCCCCTTATTCCACTTCCAGTTGACAAACAGTTCAATTTGCAGAGTGATGCATGTATGGCCACCAACAAAACTTGGCCAAAATTAATTCTTCAAGAGTTCCCCACAAAAGTACATAGAGAAAGACACTGTGTTGAAGTGACCTGTATCATTATAAATCAAGGACATTAATACAGACTGTAGCATGGTATATAATATATATCTACACCAAAGGTCTCTTAGCCAGTTTTTTGTGCTTGAAATTTAACCCCAAATAATAAAAAGGGTCTTATCTTAGTGATAGCAACAGTTTGTACTATTTTTCTCCTTGATGCATGGAGTATTAATGATCAACCAGCTACTTGTGTCATCTCATCCTTTATGTCAATTTCTTCTTTATGGTATTGTAGACTTCGTGGCATCTATGCTTGCATACCCCTCTTCAATGTAGGCCATATACTTTGATGCTTGGAAACTGGTAGCTTTCATTCATTTTGGTACTTAAAAAGGTCACAGCTATTCCCTTTTAGCTCAACTTGGAAATTACGATACATGACAAAATTGGTAGCACAGAGACTTTAGGAAAAAAGAAAATGGTATGGCATGTGATTTTCATAGTTGAAAAGTTCTCTGTTATTTTCATGGTAGATTTTTTCTTTTTCTTTTTTTTTTGGTTGTACAACTCTTCATTTATAAACATGTACAACTTATGCATGTGATTGCAGATCAAGTAGTTTAAGTGATTCAACTTTTAAATCTTGTGAAATTAGTACAGGTTAATTTGCAAAAGGAAAATGCGAATTTCATAATGTGAAAAGATGTCCAGCTGAATTCTTATTTATTTTAAATTTTGAATGGTGTAAAATTAATTTCACATAATTGATTTTAAATCAATTTTATTCAACGTATTTCGTAAAATGTATATATTCATTTTTAACCATTGATTTTTAGAACTCAATAAACCAAACAAACTAGTAAAATCTCTAATGATGGTTGTGGAAATTTTCATTTAATTATCATATTTAGAGATGAGACAAAGGTTATAGCATTTTGTATAAAACATAGAGATTTTTTTCCTTAAAACAAATCTTGATATATATGGTGATAATCTTCCTAATATATATTAGAGTTCTGTATTGTAAGATACAACAAGTTGCCTATGCTTAACTTAAGGGATCTTCTTGATTCTCATGCCAGGATATATATTCATCATTCCTCACCTGAGGCTTGGTTTAGCAACATTGAGGGGAGTTCATTTATCTTAGAGTTAATCTTAGAAAGGGCTAGGCAGAGAGAAAGAGCACGAATAAGGGAAAGGTATAACCAGTTTTAATTGCTTTAGGGCATGGAAATTGAGCAAAAAAAGTGTCCTAGTGTGTCTTGTTAGGGTGCGATGGGAATGAGCAAAGGAGCAAACCACACAGTGAGTTAGACACCACATCCAACTCAAAATTTTAAAGTGTTAGTTTTATAGGTCTTTCCACTTATATATTGCTCTCCATACTCATTCCTATCCAATGTGGGACTAATACTTGATATCCCAACTGTGTCCATATTCATTCATGTGGGCGAGTGATTTAAATGGCAGGGCAAATCTATAGAAATGTTGTTCAAGCGTCCTTCTCATGTTAAGATTTCTCTCTTGCACTTTCTTTTGCAGAAAAATATTAAAAAAAAAAAATCTCTCTATATCATACTCTCTTATCATAATCATTCATCTTTCCTTTTCTTTTTCTTTTTTATGTTTTTCTCACATTTAACTGTGCACATTGCCTGTACAAAGATTTTGGGCAACAAACGTTTCTTCTCATTATTTTATATATTACCATAATTTTCCTTTTACTTATTTATTATTCTGAAAGGAAATTTTTAATGTGATATGTATGTAGATTTTAAATTTGATTTATTGAGTTATATTATTTATACATTAAATAAAAAAAATGTGATAATTGATATAGTAAAAAAAAAACAAAAATATAGTATAAAAGAAAGTGTAAAATGTAGGAGTGTGAAATAATCGTTGCTCTAAATTTTTTATCACAACAAATACACTTTTGTTCATAATAAAATTCATTTATACAATACATCATTTTTCTCAACTTCTTTCTTATTTATCCTAACGTATTTTTACACTGAAAATTTTAAAACATACTGACACTTAATAAGATAAGAGAAATCATATTCTACATATAAAAAGTATAACAAAATCATACAATAAGGAGAGAAAGGGAGAAAAAGAGAGAAGCGTGAGATGCAATGGATGACGTGTTGGAGAGAAAAATGGATAGAAAAAAAATGTTTTATATGAATTGTTGTATAAGTAACACTTCTTATAAGTGACATTACAAAGGGGCAGAATTGTAAACACAATGTATTAATAAGAGAAATAATATATTGACACTCAAAATTGAGGTGTGGGAGGTACAAACGAGACAAAGATAGAAAGAAAAATAAAGTGGAGGGGAAAATGAAAGGTGTAATAATTAATTTGATGAAAAATGAATAGATTGATAGAAATAAAAAAAAGGTGTGAAAATGAAGTATAAAAAATATGAATGTGATAACTAAAGATAATAGTAGAAGTTGGTAACAACTAACATGGATTTGGAAACAAGCATGTAACTCTTATAAAAGTACTTCAACTTTTAGCAAACATCAAGAGGATCCTGAGATGCATTGCAGTTCTTGCTATCACTTAAAATTCATATTAAAAAATGAAGAAAATGAGAAACAAACAAGTGGTAATGGTATACCTGGCAGCTTAGTTAATTACAATTATTGCTTCAATAATGAATGAGAGCTACCATACCAATGAGTCCAGTTGATAGAAGTAACCACTAACTGTTCCTCTTTACCTATTATTAGTAGGTCATGTCTCCAGAATGCAGAGTGTGTGTGGTACCTGAGACTGGGAGACTCCTTTTCTTTCTTTTTTTTTTTGTTTTTTCTCCAAGTGTTGCTTGTTAATTCAAAACAATAATTAAAATTGACAGATTAGATTCCTTTCATTTTTGTTTCATAATTGATCCTGATTACAATATTGGATAGTGTATTAAGTAACTATCATTAATCATATAGTGGCTATTATCAATCAGCACTTGACAGCATTTTTTACAGAGAAAGACTAAAGCACATGAAAAGGATAGCAGAATAAGAATATATATTATATATGACATGGAAGGTTCCTTTTTTCTTCCTGCTGGGAGTTACTTGAAGTTGAATCACAGGGATAGTTCCAATTAAGTAGCTCTTCAATCATCTGCATAGCAACTCTATCCTCTTCTTCTACTACCCCAATATTTCCAGCATCACTAGTACTATGTGGTGACCCTGTTGTTGACTTACCCTCTGTTTGTTTCTTCCCAAGCTCTATCCTCATCACCCAATTAGAGTTAGAATGAGGTCCTGCACCTTTTTGCCACACCCCAATGTGAGAATTGTCAGCATCTAGCCTCAGACAAGTAAGGGATGGAGAAGGGTCTTTGCAGTACTTTCTAAGCTTTGTGCTAAGTAGCTCTGAAAGAGCCTTGGGAGATAAGAAAGTATCATCACCACCACAATTATTAGGTGTAGCATCTTCAGCTTGATTCTTTGAATTTGGGAAATTGGTCTTTGCATTCTGTCCACTCATCAAAATAGCTGCTTGATCATATGCCCTTGCTGCAGCCTCTGCTGTCTCAAATGTACCTAGCCACACCCTTCTCTTCCTAAATTCAAAGAAAAATTAAATCAAAATTCAAGAAGAATAGAACATAAATAACACATTTTGACATGATATATATATAAAGTATGTAATGTATAGGATTGTGTCGCTTGGAGGATATAAAATAAAATAAAAAAAAAAGAAGTAACATTGTATTGTATGGATTGCATTATTGAAGAGTTTAATGAGATGATTACAGCAAAGGGTGGCGAATTTCTGACACCCAGGAGCCCCACTGTCTCTGCCTCACTCCTCTGAACTTCCTTGCTTGTACCATGCTTTTGAATGTGGGGGTCAGAGAAAGAGAGAGAGTGAAAAAAAATGAAAAAGAAAAGAGAGAGTTGCAGAAGTGAAGTACAAGGGAAGATGGAGTGAATTAATTACAATGTCAAAATGTTGATTGCAGGTTTTGAGAGAGGTGTTATATGAGATTTATATAAGGGTTGTCGGTGTGGATTGGACGGAAAGTGGAATTGAAACAGTAGAGAATAGAGATGGTGCAATAAAAGTTTCACCTGCACAAGTTTGATAAATCCATACCTCCTTAACAACTGAAATTAATGACCAGCATGTAGGGCTCTCTCTGCCCACATATCTTATTGCACTAAGTTGTGTCTTACTCTCTCTCTATAATTTCTATCCACATGTTGAAACTTGAAATTAAGTATACCTTCTTTTACAATAAGGAGAATGTGAAGAAAAAAAAATTAAAGAGTGTATTTTCAGCTCAACTTGAATCAAACTATGGTTCGAATAACGTGAAAACGAAAAAGGTTCCTTCTTATCATGTGAATCATCAAAATTATACCAAGAGAATTACATTACTCTTTTCTATAATGTGAATTTGCTAGCTAGCACTCATTGTTTTAGTCCCAATTTGATTTAGGCACAGTTTGATACAACTTCTGTAAAAAAAAATTTATAAAAGAAAAAAAAATAGAATGAATCAATGGGATAAGATGAATTTAACTTCTCCCTAAGTTGAAATTAGAAACTTATGGAGAAGTTAAATAAGAGAGCTTATGGAAAAAGATGGACCACAAAGACTAGTTTTTACTCATGGAGAAGTTAAATTCATTTGAACTCTTTGATTTAGAGCATGTTTGGTTTAGTGTTGAAACGCGATAAACTCACGTTTCCAAGCTATAAATAGTTGCGTTAGGGAATCCAAACTTGAGTTTGGTCAATTTCAACGCTAAACAAAACATACACTTATTCTCTTTTTTCTTATAGAAGTTCTTATCTAGAAGTTGTATCCAAACTGAGCTTTACAATATAGTAGAATTGATTCTAAAATCAATGATTATAAATGAATCATGCAAACTTTTACGAAACCCGTTATATGAAAATGATTTAAGATTAATTCTTCAGAATTAATTCTAGAGTGTTAAGAATTTAAAATAAATAGGCTATTAGTTAATATGAAGGGCTTGAAACCAATAACTAATGAGGATGAATAACTCTTTATTCTCTCATTTCACATACAATCTAATTTTGAAGAATTTTTTGCTAAAAATTCAAGACAGTGTTAAAATAGTTTTATTTATTAGAATTTAGTTTTATCTTGAATTTTTTATTGTTTATATATGTTGGTAAACATCATGCTCACGCCAAATTAAAATGAGGTTTTCTTTTTTCGGTCGATCCTCTTTTATACGTGTATCTTAAGGCAAAATGAAACCATTTATGGACACGCAAGTAGCTTGGTCATCTTCATTTTATGGGGTTCGTGGTATGGTTTAGGGAAGGAAAAGGTCCAAGGTTGTTGAGGATTGTTGACTATTCGTTTGGAGAAGCACAACCAGATGTCTCTTCAACATTTGAGGTTCGGGTGCGTCAATTTATTGGCGGGGCAAAATTGTAGACTTTCCTTAATGTTCGGCCACTTTTTTTTTTTTTTTGTTATCTAAAATAAAGTATGGGGATGAAGTTATTAATAAATGTTGATAAGGGTATGGTTGGTAAAATTAGGTGAAAGCTAGCTAATTTAATTGAAAGTGTTTAATAAAATTAGCTGAAAATGGTAAAATGACATATAAGGACATCAATAATTATCAAATAGCTTTTCAAGAAAAGCTAGTAGCTACCTAAAAAAGTTACCTTACTAAATACAGATGAAATGATTTCAACTCCTAATTTCAACTTTTATCTACCTGAAATGTCTTACCAAATACACTCTCAAACTGAAAAGCTAAATGAAAGATGAAAAATTAGCTGAAAGATAAAAGCTACCTGAAAGTTGAAAAACTAGCTGATTTGATTGAACATATTTGGTAAAACTAGCTGAAATTGGTAAAATAACATGCAAAGACATCATTAATTACTAAATAATAATGATGAGTGAGAATTGTTCAGGGATTCAATTGTAATAAATTTTCAGCTAATAGCTGAAAATATGAGTTTTTTTTTTAAAAAAAAAACTACCCCAAGTAATTTCTCAAAAAAGGGCTACTAGAAAGCTAGTAGCTATTAAAAAAGCTACCTTACCAGCTAATATGATTTCAGCTACTAATTTCAGCTTTCAACCAGCTGAAATGTCTAATAAACACACTCTAAAGCTACTCCACTTATAATTAATAACTTTTTATAAATTAATGTGGAAATGTACTAATTCACATGTATAATATATTTTTAAGAATATAAATAAATAATGACTATAAGATTGCATGTATGTAATTGTTTGATTTATTTAAAATTTTGGGTGTATAATTAACATATTTATTAATGATACATTATTCAAGAGTTGAATTTATGAAATTCAATATTTATAAAGAGTTATAAGAGTTATAAGGTGAAATAACTTTTACAATAGTTATTAATAGAGTAATTTGATCCTATCCAATAAAAATATTGAAATGTTTTATTGTAATAATATTATTTAATTTTATTACATTTTGAAAGCAATTTTTTATTTCGCAAATATCTTGACTCTCCCCCTAGCAATATGAAGTCTACTCTCTTTACGGTTGTTGAGCATAATTTGATTTGATAAGGACGTGAGAGACATAAGAAAAATACACATGAGCCTAGAATAATAAATTGGGGTAATATTATTTTGTGAAGTGTTTAAAAACAGCTGAACCGGTAAATGAGCAATTAACGATAATAGTATTGTTAAAAACAAAAATTAGATACAAAATTAAAGTTCCATATAGGTATAAATATCAAATTATGTAAAAGTTATTCATATTTTAAAATATTAAAATGAATACTTACTCTATGCTAAATGATTTTTTTTTATAACAAAACATATCTTTTATGAGAGATATAGTATTACTAGTATTTTCTATCTAAAAAGTTTAAACTTGAGAACTTATTTAGAGAAACGAACTTGTTCCACTTGAATTAATTACCATTAGTTAAACAATTTCTCATTTTGATATTTGATTTCTCCTTTTCAATTTTTTGTTATTTATTTACTTAATAATTTTTTAGAAAATTAATATATTATATAAAAGAAGGTTTCTACAAGGTGACTTGTCAGTTTCGGTGAGTTTGGTTTTCCGCCTAAACTTTAAGAACCTCCCCTTCTCTCTTCATGGCCAATGATAATTCAACATTATTTTAATTTTTTTAATTGAATTTCTTTCTTCTTTGTGTAGCTTCTGTCATCATTAATTGAATCCTTTTTCCAATATTAATTTGAAATTCAAATTTCAAATGTGCCAGATGTATTTTATTCTCTCCATAATTTTTTAACCTTTCACATATTGTCAGGAATTTTTTTCCCTTTTCTCCATCAAATTGGCTTTACGTATTCTGCACATCCCATTTTCATTTTCCCCTTTTTTCTCTTTCCCTTGATTCTCTGTGTTCTTCTCCTGCGAGGGTTTTCTCATTCATTCTCCTTTCTTCTTCTTCTCGCCTTATGCTTTCTCTGTGTTCATTGTGTTCCTTTTCACATCTCTGCTGCTACTTCTCTACTCACAACCCTACCTGTGGAGGAGGAAGACCTTTTTTTTGCGATACCAAATTTCTGTAGAAATTTCTCTATTCTGTGTTGAATTAATCTTCACCACTGTTTTTTTTGTTGTTTTTTCTCTTGATCATTTTGCAAGGCTCCATTTCGAGGTGAGTTGTTTGGTTCTCTGTTTGCATGTCGTTTGTTCTTCGTTTTGATTTTCCTTTTCTGCGATAATTTTTAGGGTTTTTTCTCTGTTTTTCCTGTTTATCAGTCAATTTTTATTTTTGTAGTTTCACCTGTGGAGGAGGAAGATGTATTTTCTTTACTGCGATTCCATGTTTTCCTTTAATTGCTGTATTCTGTAATCCATTAATCCTTACCTTTGTTCTTTGTTGTTTCTTTCTCTCGATCAATTTGTAGGTATTTTTTTGGAGGTGAGTTGTGTTGTTCTCTGTGTTGTTTTCTGAATCTTTTTTTTTTCAATTTGTTTGTTACTAACTTTCATTTCTAATTTGTGTGGATTATGTTTTTAGTTTTCCTGTTTTTGACTTCCTTTTTTTTTGCAGATTAGTTATTAGCTTCTCTCCTTTAGAAATCGCCTATATTTCATCTGGATAAATTAATTTGTTGTTAAATAATTAGGGTTTTTTAATTTGTTCTTCATATTGTCTCTTTACATATTCATATGATTTAATCTTTCAGTAACATTAGGGTTTTATGTTTCTGATAATATTTGTTCTCTATTTTGAAATAGGTGTTTTGTTACCTCATGCCTTCTATCATATGTTTTTGCATGTATTCCTTTTCAATTTCTTGATTACTATTTTTTCCCGTTTGTTGGTTGCAGAGCAACATGGTGTTAGTGGTGGAAATTTCACTAAGTTTTTTACCACAAAGATTTGTCCAAGTACCAGATTTGAAAATAATAAAAAACACATGATCATAGCTTTCTCGAAATTTCAGAATTTGGTTTCCAAAATGAAGAGATCGAATTTGAATAAGGAATTACCTATGACAGAGATAGAAATTTCGAATGTAAATACTAAATGAAGTATAAGGAAATTCGAAATTGCTCCTTTATTATAAAGTATCAGACTTAGTAAAATATCAATATTTTGAGTAAGCTCAGTCAATATTGATGAAAATCTTCGAAGTTTATTGAAGAAAGCTCGAAAGGAAGTATTTACAGAACATAGATGAAAATCAAAGCCATGGATGCACAAGAGTAATTCGAAAAGAAAAAAGAACAATTGTGTTCAATAATGTTCAAGGTATAAGAGATATTTTCGAATTATAAAAAAAGTTATACAATTGAAAAAACTAAATCTAAAAGTCTTCGTCCCTGATCCTTTCGATAAAATCATAACCAATTCTTCTTTTCTCCTTCACTGGGGGTTTCCACAGGTCATCAACAAAAAGACAAATATCCCCCACATATTCGAAAAGAAGATGAATTCTTCCAAGGCTAAGGTCTTCGAGAAGATTTTCAACACAAACATCTCCACCTAACAGCCTGCATAAAGTGGCAAGTATCCCCCATGTGTTGATTCTCCCTCTTCTTATTCCTCCTCCCAAAACTTGGGCATTAAGCAACAATATGGAAGAAGTTGGAAATGTCACAAAGGACATAGACACTTCCTAGTTTGTGGAGAAATCAAGAGCATTATTAGGAGAAAACGCCTAATAAATGCCCACTTTTGGCTACAACGTTCGACCCAAAAGACCATCAGAAAAAGTTAGAGACATTTCTAACATTGGCCATCACGTCGACCTAAATTGAATAAAACTACTCGAAAGTTAAGTCGAATGTAATAGCCAATATCAGAAATCTCTCTATTTTGAAAATAGAGAAATAAGAAGAAAGAGAATTCTCGAATGGAGGATATTAGAGAAAGAAAGAAAAATTTACTTCTTCAAAAATGAAGAGAAGTAAAAAAGAAGGGAAGTAACTTTGAGTGGATGAAAAAGACTAAAAGGGTAACTTTATTTATAAGAAAAAACCATGAACAATGACATAAATGCACAGATGAAAGGACCAACAACTAAAAAGGATTAATTGAATCCTTGACCAGATAATATCGGTGTAAAAACGTGAAGTGAGAAACCAATAATAGACTGACACATGACATATGTTGGGAAAAGGAAATCAAGTATGAAAAAGTGTGCAGGTCAGAGATAGTTTTTGAGTTCGAAAGAGATTAAAATAAAACTTAGCAATGAGTTTAAGGCATGGAGGCATGGTGAAAGATCTATTGGTTTAGAATGATCCCAAGTAAATAACAAGGATCAGAATTCGAGTAGAAGAGAAGACTGCAAAAGGGAGCTTCAGACTTAGGCTTTCTTGAAGAGGATTTCGATCAATGCTTAACCAGATTGGCTGAAGATTTCGAATCAAGGCTTAACCAGGTTGGCTGAAGATTTTGAATCAAGGCTTAACCAGATTGTTTGAAGATTTCAAATCAAGACTTGACGAGTTTCTTTGAAGAAGATTTCGAATCAAGGTTCAAACAGAGAAAGACAGACACGTGGAAGATATCCAACGGAATGAAGACACCTATTCAGCCAAAGATTAGGTAGTTAGAAAATAGTTATACGTGTCTGCTGTAAATTAGTTTACCATTAGAGGTAAAAATCTATAAATAGGGCAAAGTAGCAAGTCATAGGGACGAAGAAAATTTCATTCTGTACTTAAGACTCACTCGAAAAAGCATACTGTCTAAACATTTATTCACAGACTACTTGCCATCTAGAGAAGATTCAAAAAGTATGTTAGTTTGAGAATTCGTCACTTTAATGCATTATTTATTCTCAAATTTATTCAATTTACTCTTTTTTATTTATCAATTCTTTACTTTTTTCCTACTTCTTACTTCTTAAAAGCATTTAATTAGATTAGAATCCACCAAGAGGACTTGATTCCAGTCCCAGATTGTTCATAGGAATCTTTAACTAAAACTCACCCCAAACACATGGATTCTAGGAATTCTTCAAGGATCCCTAAAGTTGTTCGTACATTTCGAGCTATTCCGTGTCCAGGCGAAATAAATCTAATCTGAACTCTAACTTTATATTACCAATTTGTGTTTCTCAATTTTAATTTACTTAAATTCAATCTTATCCAGGATAATATTAGGGTTTGTGACAATTTTTACAATACATGACGGGTTAATTTATCTGATTGCTACGGTTATGTTTATATTAAAGATCATAAAGGTAATACCATTTCTCAATTTCAGTTGTGTTTGGTAAGGTAGCTTTTTTGGGTAGCTACTAGCTTTTCTTGAAAAGCTACTTGAGGTAGCTAATTTTAAAAAGCTCACATTTTCAGCTACTAGTTGAAAATTTTTTACAAGTTTATCTTTCAACCACCCCACTCATCATTATTTATAATTAATAATGTCCTTGTATGTCATTTTACCATTTTCAGCTAGTTTTATCAAACACCTTCAATCAAATCAACTAGTTTTTCCAGCTTTCAGCTAGCTAGTTTGACCAAACACACTCTTAATATACTTTATTAAATACTATCTTCGATCCTAATTATAAGAAACAAAAATGTATTTTTGTTTGGTCCTAAATATAAGAAACAATATTGTTGGCTTTAATTGTCAGCGTCACCCTTAGGATTCGATGGGCTTAACATCCCAACCCATGGCGCCTCTAACGGGCGCAACCCCTTAAGCTAAATGCGGCTCTATCCCTTAAGGAAATAAAGTTGCGCCCTTGCTAACAGCTATAGCTTTTGGCCTGATGGTAAGCGCTTGATCCGCAAAGTGGTATCAAAGCAAGGTCATGGGTTCGAATCCCACGGCTGACACTGGGGGGGAGATTGTTGGCTTTAATTGTCAGCGTCACCCTTAGGATTCAATGGGCTTAACATCCCAACCCATGGCGCCTCTAACGGGCGCAGCCCCTTAAGCTAAATGCGGCTCTATCCCTTAAGGAAATAAAGTTGCGCCCTTGCTAACAGCTATAGCTTTTGGCCTGATGGTAAGCGCTTGATCCGCAAAGAATGCTGGGGGTCTTGTGATAGAGGCTCCTTCTGTGATGTATTGCCTGTTGCTGTAAGAAGCTTCCATTTGGATCTTTCAGTCCTCAGTCACTTGTTAGGTGCTTCAACCCTGAGTAGAGCTCTGGTACCAACTGTAGGAACACAGGGAAACACTAGAAGGGGGGTTGAATAATGTTTCTGAATATTTTAGAAAGCTTTTCGCAAACAGGTGTTAAAAACAAGATTTCAGACAGGCTCTTAAAGGACTGTCTGAAGTTTTCAGACGGTCTAAAAATACTGATTTAAAACAATGTTTTGTGCCTTTATAATTTATCAGATTAATTACTCTAACCCCTTGATTAGTATAAAAAGAATTGACAAGAGATAAGGGTAAGAAAACTTAGCCAAGGAATTTATCCTGGTTCACTCACTACCACTGTGAGCTACGTCCAGTCCCAATGCTAACTAGCACTTGGATTTTCTTTTAATCTTTCAAGATTACAAGTATTCTTTTCTATCAAGCCTATTCAGGCTCTACAACCAAGTATTCTTTTATCAACCAAGCCTCTCCAGGCTCTAAACCAAGTATTCTTTTCTATCAAGCCTCTTCAGGCTCTACCACAAGCATTCTTTTCTGTCAAGCCTCTTCAGGCTCTACCACAAGTATTCTTTTCTGTCAAGCCTCTCCAGGCTCTACCACAAGTATTCTTTTCTGTCAAGCCTCTCCAGGCTCTAAACAAGGTTTACAAAGAAAGGGGTTTAAGCTTTTAAACTATCCAATGTTTGAAGCTCAAACCAATACAATGTACAATAAAAACTGAGGTATGCTCAGGATATACAAATGTGTACAAAGAATTCTATCAGAGAGTTTTTACGGAGTAAAAACTTGCAGCGGGATGTTTCTTTTGGCTTTCTTGTATATTGATTTTCTCTCTTGCTTCTTTTTCTTTGCTTGCACTTGTTGTTGTCGTTCTTGTATACTGGTTTTCATGGAGGGGTATTTATACCCAAACTTTAATCCGTTGAAATACCACCATTTAGAGATAGCATTAAATGCTATTTAATCCGTTGTGAGACATGCTTCTGAGAGCTCTGATATTTCTGACACGATACAAGGTTTCTCTTGCATTAAGGCTGCTACAAATGTTGTTGCAGAGGCTGCGTTGCAGAGATTTCCTCAGTGGTGTATGAAATTCAAAATCACCAGGAAAGGTCTCTGTGTTCCTTGCCATAAACGTGTTTGAAAAGGTACGTGCAGCAGAGGTTCAGAAAAGTCTTCACAAACTTCAGCAGAGAGTGCCACGTCATTAATGAGACTTCAGACAACGCTGATACTTCAGACGGGTTGAACTACTTCAGACAGCTTCAACTCTTCAGACGAGTTCTGCTTCTTCAGACAGCTTCAACACTTAGTCTTTTTATGTAGGCTCATAGTGACTCTTGCTGAAATCATATATGTATCTATGATAAATATTTTAACTCAAATTTGTTAAGCATTAAAACTTGGGAATTGAGTTGTCTTAAACATCATATTTTCTCTTATGATATTTTTGAGACTCAACATTCTCCCCCTTTTTAATGATGACAAATTTGTTTAAAATACATAAATCTGAAAGGAGTTTTAAAGATAAAAGAATAGATAGCTCCCCCTCAGATGGTGATCTCTTAAACTGATTTGATCAAAAATCAATTTCTTATTTACTCCCCCTGAGTCCTGTAATCACTTCAGATTCAGATTTTGTTAGATATTAATACACCCCCTTTTGTCATCAATCAAAAGGGAATATCAGAGCTAAACAGTAACAGAGCAATAAATTCAGATAAAACATATATCATAGTATTAACAATGAACTCACAAAAAGATGAGATAAGCCACTGATTGTATATATGGGAATGTTCAGATAAAGAAACAAACAATCAGACACTTGTCATAAGCATGAAAATAAGCAAAAGACAATGGCTAAAATGAACAGTTTAATCTTTCTTCTTCAGCAAGGCCTCAGTGAGAAAGGAAATCAAGTCGTCCTTGGCCTTGTTTATTGCAGCTTCCACTGAGGTTTTCAAGTCTTGCTAACCAGATCTGATAAGCTGTTGTTCTTGAAGAATCTGTTCTTGTTGAGCAATCAGATGCTTAGTCTTCTGCTCTTGATCAGCATACTTCTTTGCAAGTTTCTGCACTTTGGAGTTCAACTTCAGATTTTCCTCAGCCAAGTCTTGCTCAGATTCATAGAAGATGAGCTGGATGTAGGGGCAAACAAATCTAAGCACTCCAAATCCTGGCTGCAATCTGTAGTCAGATGGGCTGAACACAGGGCAAAAGAAGGTGCCAATATCTTCTCTGATCACAGTTGATCCAGAAGAAGATCCAGCATCTTCTCTGATCTTCCAGTAAGAGGACCACATCCAATCTTGAAGTAGATGATCCAGGCCTCCTCCTAGATTTGTGATGAATTCTGGTAAAGATTCTCACTCTGATGGACTCATCATTTCAGACACATGTGAGTTTTTCTTTGAATAGATTTTAGCTTCTTTGAATGACTCTTCCAGTAAAGGATACCTAGGAACTATTCTATCAGGTTTCACCAAGATTTTAGTGGTTGGCCTGATTGAACAAGTTCTAGGTGGCCTGTAGCCTCTCATCCCAACTCCCTTGTGCAGATCTCGCTGAAACAGCTCAGACTCAGTGTTCAGCTGCCTCACAAAGCTCCATTCATCATTAGTCAGCCTCAGGGAATCATTTGAGAATGGATTGGTGGGAGCCCAAATATGTGCAGGAGGGACACCCTTCCTGATCTTGTCTAATCCACCTGAAGAAGCATTGTATTGATTTCTTACTTCAGCAGCAGTTTTCCTGATTAAGCCATGATGCAAGGATACAGCAGGTGCTGATCTGAAATACTGTAGCTCTTCAGACAGGGTGCTAAACTTTGGCAGTGAGCAGGGATCAGCAAGCACTTGCTTTTCTTCAACAGAGAGCTCTTCTTCCAGAGAAGGTGTAGGAGGTGGAGGTGATGAAGGTAAAAGTGGTATTAGAGCAAGGTCATGGGTTTGTGGGGAAGGTAATGTAGCCTCAGAGAGTTGATTCTCTGAAGGTTGTGGTGAGGTAGGTTCAGAGGGTTTGGAAGGTTCAGAGGGTTGGTTTTCTATTTGTGGAGGTGGTGATGGTTGTGATAGAGGTGAAGATGGTTGGTTTATAGGTGATAGGTGTTTTGGTGAAGGTTGTGGTGAAGGTTGTGATGAAGGTTGTGGTGAAGGTTGTGAGGGTTGATGAGGTGTTTGTTTTTCTGGTGAGGAGGGTGGTGAAGGAGTTACATTATCAAATCTCACCTTAATTCTCTTGTAGGGAGGCTTGGTTACCTCAGATTCTTTTGCCTTAGCTTCTTCCTTCTCCCTTTGTGCTTGTTTTTCTTCCCTTTTCCTTTTAAAGTATTGTTGAGCTTTAACAAAATTTTGATACTTCTCAGCTTCATCTTCTGCTATCAGCTGAGAGGCAATACTTCTAGTCACCCTAGGTTCAGGTGCAGTCTGAAGTAGCTTGCCTTTGGTTCTCCTTCTCTGAGGTGCACTTGACCTCTTCCTTTTCTTTGCTCCCTCAGCTATGGTTGCTTGCCTATCATCTTCAGCATAGGCCATTTGTGAAGCAATAGCAATAGCTCTATCAGGCTTTTCTTGTTCTGCTTTCTTCTCCAGCTCCTCCTGCTCCAAAGCAGTAGCCAATGCTGCCACCTGAATGAGTTCAGGATCAGATGGGCATGCAGCCAATGGCTCAGCTACAACTACATCAGTTTCATCTGCCTCTTGAGCTTGTCCTTCCATTTCAGAAGTAGGCTGTGGAGTCTGTACAGGTTCAGACAACTGACCCACAATTTCAGATGGCCTTTGTGATGCCTTCTGAACAGGTTCAGACACCTGACTCTGCACAGATGCAGATGCTACCTTAGCAGCACTCCTTACAGGTAGCTTCTTTAATTTTTCTTGAGGAGAGGGTTTTGATGGCTTGAACTCATGCCTCCTTATGTCTCCTCTGAGTTCATTCTCAAGAACCTCCATTGTTGTCTGCCTTCTTGCAGCTTTCTCAAGAAGAAGGCTCTCCTTCATGGACGGAGAGGGAGGTCTTGGAGTCAGCTTCACTCCCATGCTTTTGAGGTTTGATTCACCAAACACAGGTTGTGAAAGGCGATCAAAAAGCCTTTCAATGGGAACTTTGAAATGTAGCAAGATTTTGGTGATGATGGTATTGTGAGGGAAGCTCCCAGCAGAGTCTCTGAGACGCTTCTGCATGTGGTACATTATGATGTTGGGGAGGTTCACCTTCTTCTTCTGCAGTAGGTGAATCAGACAAAATCTTTCCAACTCAGAAACATGGTTTCTGCTTCCATTCTTAGGGATTATAGAGCACCCTAAGATGGCATGCAAAACCCTAGCCTTGTCTGACATATGCTTTGCATCCAAGCTTACTGGTTCAGAGGTGCCATACAGAAACTCTGTGAACTGCTTCTGTCCTCCATTTCTTGCTTCCCAGCCAGGAGTGAATACAACTCCTTCAGTTCTGACCTCACAGATGTGAGCAATGATATCTTCATCAACGAAGACACGAACACCACGTACTGTGGCCTTGATGCTAGTGTAGATACCCTGAGGATTGGGTATTCCTCTGGCAGTAGCCCAGAAATCCAGCACACTTTGCTCATGCCACTGTGTCCAGTTGTGATTGAAATACTGAGTCCACCCAGCTGCATCGAACTCAGCAAACAAGTCTATTCCCAGAGATTGAAGATCCTCCAGAACTACACCCTTAGTCTTCACGATGTTGCTTCCAGCAGATTTCTTAGGGGCCATTGGAGAGTTTTCTGAAGAACTTGAGAGAGAAAAAGAATTGCTTGTAGAAGAAGGATTTCAAGAGATGACTACTGAATAGTGAACGGTGAAATTCTGTGACCCACTAGCTTCCGTATTTATAGATCCATAAAGCAATGATGGCAAGTACTGGGTGCACAGACATAGGAAAACGTGCGAAGTGGAAGAGACAAAATAAATGGAATTAAATCGTCTCATAAAGCCACGTCATTTGTTTACTTCAGACAAGTGACAGATTTCAGAAACCCATATGAATTTCAGACAACCCAAAATTTCAGACAAGTTACTTGTTTCAGACAGGCTGAAATTTCAGATACATCATTTTTGACAGATCAGATCACACACATTCAAAATGCATGTATGTTCAGATTATTTCTAATGAACTTAAATCTATCTTCAGTCAGAGGTTTTATGAATATATCAGCCCATTGATGCTCTGTATCAATAAACTGAATATCAAACATACCTTTCTGAACATAGTCTCTAATGAAATGATGTTTTATTTCTATATGTTTAGCCCTAGAATGTTGAATGGGATTTTTAGACAAATTAATAGCACTTGTATTATCACACAAAACAGGTATAGCAGATATAGTAATGTTAAAATCTTCTAACTGATACTTCACCCATAACAGTTGTGAGCAACCATTGGCTGCTGAGATGTATTCTGCTTCAGCTGTTGATAAGGCAATTGTGCTTTGCCTTTTGCTTGACCAGCTAATCATATTTTCTCCAAAGAAATGACATCCACCACTAGTGCTTTTTCTTTCAATTTTGTCTCCAGCAAAATCAGCATCACAGTAACCTATTAACCTGCAGTCTTTACTTTTTTTATAGCACAGACCAAGATTAGTAGTACCTTTAAGATATCTGAAAATTCTTTTTACAGCTTTGTAGTGAGTACTCCTTGGATCAGATTGAAATCTAGCAAACAGACATACACTAAACATTATGTCAGGTCTGCTTGTTGTTAGATATAGTAATGATCCAATCATTCCTCTATACAAAGTTTGATTCAATGGTTCTTCCTTCTCATCTTTATTTAAAGATGCAGAGGGATGCATTGGAGTTGACATGGGTTTGCAATCATGTAAGTTAAACTTCTTAAGCATTTCCTTTGTATATTTTTCTTGATGGATCCATATACAGTCAAAATCTTGCTTAATCTGAAGTCCTAAGAAAAATTTTAGTTCACCCATTAAACTCATTTCAAATTCTGATTGCATTAACTCTGAAAACTCCTTGCATAATGAAGAGTTAGTTGAACCAAAGATAATGTCATCAACATATATCTGAACAAGTATAAGATCTTTGTTAGACTGTTTTCTAAAAAGAGTTGTGTCCACTTTTCCTCTTTCAAAACCATTTGAGATTAGAAAACTGCTCAATCTGTCATACCAAGCTCTTGGGGCTTGGTTCAGACCATAGAGAGCCTTTTTGAGTTTGAAAACATGTTCAGGAAAAACAATATCTTCAAAACCAGGGGGTTGTCTAACAAAGACTTCTTCTTCAATGAGACCATTGAGGAAGGCACTTTTAACATCCATTTGATATAGCTTGATGCCATTATTTACAGCAATAGATAAAAGAATTCTAATTGCTTCTAACCTGGCCACTGGGGCAAAGGTTTCAGTGAAATCAATACCTTCTTGCTGGTTGTATCCTTGAGCAACTAATCTTGCCTTGTTTCTGACTACCTTGCCTTCTTCAGACAGCTTGTTTCTGAACACCCATTTGGTTCCAATAATAGTTTTCCCATGGGGTTTAGGAACAAGGGTCCAGACATCACTCCTAGCAAACTGATTCAGCTCTTCTTGCATGGCTAGGATCCACCCTTCATCATGCAGAGCTTCATCAATGTTCTTTGGCTCTATTTCAGATAGGAGAGCAAGAGAATTCAGAATCTTGAATTTTGATCTTGTCTTAACTCCTTCTGAAGTGCTGCCAATGATTTGCTCTTTAGGATGATGTGATTTGTATTTCCAATCAGGTTTCTGAGGAGGTATCACATCTGTTTGTTCTGTTTGAGACTCAACATTTGTCTGAAGAGGTTTAGTAACAGTAGGTACTTCAGACAGCTGCTCATCCTTCAAGCTGCTGTGGTCATTCAGCTCCATTCCTGCAAAATCATCCTCTAGATCTGATAGTTCCCTATCAGTCTCTTTGTTATCATTGAATTTAACATGAATAGTTTCTTCAACAGTTAAAGTTCTAGAGTTATACACTCTATAGGCTTTAGATGTTTCAGAATATCCAATGAAAAATCCTTTATCAGACTTTGCATCAAATTTTCCAAGATCATCCTTGGTGTTGAGTATAAAACATTCACATCCAAAGGTGTGGAAATATGATATGTTGGGTTTTCTTCCTTTCCACAGTTCATAGGCAGTCTTTTTCAGAATTGGTCTTATCAATATTCTGTTTTGAAGGTAACATGCTGTGCTAACAGCTTCTGCCCAGAAGGTACTTGGTAAGTTGCATGAGTTGAGCATGGTCCTTGCCATCTCTTGCAAACTTCTGTTCTTTCTCTCAACAACCCCATTCTGTTGAGGTGTTCTAGCCACAGAGAAATTGTGTGAGATCCCATTCTCATCACAGAACATTTGAAAGTTTGCATTCTCAAACTCTCCACCATGATCACTTCTGATAACAGAAATACAGAATCCTTTCTCATTCTGTACCTTCTTGCAGAATACTGTGAAATTCCTAAAAGTCTCATCCTTGCTTCTTAGGAATAACACCCAAGTAAATCTAGAATAGTCATCAACAATGACCAAGCCATATTTCTTACCACTAAGACTTTCTGTTCTAATAGGACCAAACAAGTCAATGTGTAAAAGTTCTAGTGGTCTGCTAGTTAAAAAAACATCTTTACTCTTAAAAGAGTGTCTTGTTTGTTTCCCTTTCAGACAACTTTCACATAAAATGTCAGATTTGTATGAAAGCTTGGGCAATCCTTTAACAAGATTGTGTTTTGCTAATCTTGAGATTAATCTCAAGCTGGCATGCCCAAGTCTTTGATGCCAAATCTGTTTTTCATCTTCAACAGAAATGAAACACTTTACATTTTGACTTGCTAGATCCTCTAGATCAATTTTGTACACATTGTTGTGTCTCTTAGCAGTAAAGAGGATTTGCTTAGAGGAGTCTTTGACTATGCATCCTTCCTTAGTAAAGGATACCACATAACCACTGTCACATAATTGACTTATGCTCAGTAAGTTATGTTGTAGTCCTTCCACTAGAAGTACATTTTTAATAAGGGATGAAGGAGATATACCTACAGTCCCTATTCCAATGATTTTCCCTTGCTGATTTCCACCAAAGGTGACCATTCCACCAGCTCTAGGTCTAAGGTTTTGGAACAAAGACCTTTCTCCTGTCATGTGTCGCGAGCACCCACTGTCCAGGTACCATTTGTGGGGTCTCCTTTGTCCTGTTAAACACATCTGCAACAGGAATAATTAAGTTTTTAGGTACCCATATTCTTTTGGGTCCTTTCTTGTTAGCTTTGGGCCTTGTCTTTCTCCTGTGTTTGCACTGAGCCACATTGTGTCCAGGCTTACCACAGTGAGAACACCCAGTAACCTTCTTTTTAGAAAAATTTAAGACAGTAGGAGGTTCAGACAAGTTATGATCATAAAATCCTAGTCCAGTTTTGTCAAGGGAATGCCTTTGATTTCCAAGCATTATATTCAGATTTTTAGTTCCTTTGACAAATTTGGCCAGATCTTTTGTCAGTTCCACAACCTGCTTCTGAAGTTTCTTATTTTTTTCAGACACAGCTTGTGAACTACAGTTTTTAGTCTCAAGAACCTTTTCTTTGAGCATAATATGTTCTATCTCAAGTGCCTCATATTTGTTACACATTTCTGTGTGGGCTTTAGATAGATTCTTATACTCTTGGAAAAGTTCTTGAGAACTTTCCACCAGATCATCATACATTTCTTGTAGAGTAAGAGGGAATACCTCAGCTTCAGAGCTGTCTGAGGATGGTAGACTAGCCATGAGACACAGATTTGCCTCTTCTGAAGAGTTTGGCTTTAGCATTCATCTGGACTCTAGTCTTTTGCTCCAGGGTCCATTCAGTCTTAGGTATAGGCAAGCCATTTTGCATAGGCACATAATCTCCATCAGTGACCACCTCCCAAACATCAATGTTGTTGCTCTCAATGAACAACTTCATACGATCTCTCCAGTAGTGGTAATCCACTCCATTGAATGTTGGGGGTCTTGTGATAGAGGCTCCTTCTGTGATGTATTGCCTGTTGCTGTTAGAAGCTTCCATTTGGATCTTTCAGTCCTCAGTCACTTGTTAGGTGCTTCAACCCTGAGTAGAGCTCTGGTACCAACTGTAGGAACACAGGGAAACACTAGAAGGGGGGTTGAATAGTGTTTCTGAATATTTTAGAAAGTTTTTCGCAAACAGGTGTTAAAAACAAGATTTCAGACAGGCTCTTAAAGGACTGTCTGAAGTTTTCAGACGGTCTAAAAATACTGATTTAAAACAATGTTTTGTGCCTTTATAATTTATCAGATTAATTACTCTAACCCCTTGATTAGTATAAAAAGAATTGACAAGAGATAAGGGTAAGAAAACTTAGCCAAGGAATTTATCCTGGTTCACTCACTACCACTGTGAGCTACGTCCAGTCCCAATGCCAATTAGCACTTGGATTTTCTTTTAATCTTTCAAGATTACAAGTATTCTTTTCTATCAAGCCTCTTCAGGCTCTACAACCAAGTATTCTTTTATCAACCAAGTCTCTCCAGGCTCTAAACCAAGTATTCTTTTCTATCAAGCCTCTTCAGGCTCTACCACAAGCATTCTTTTCTGTCAAGCCTCTTCAGGCTCTACCACAAGTATTCTTTTCTGTCAAGCCTCTCCAGGCTCTACCACAAGTATTCTTTTATGTCAAGCCTCTCCAGACTCTACCACAAGTATTCTTTTCTGTCAAGCCTCTCCAGGCTCTAAACAAGGTTTACAAAGAAAGGGGTTTAAGCTTTTAAACTATCCAATGTTTGAAGCTCAAACCAATACAATGTACAATAAAAACTGAGGTATGCTCAGGATATACAAATGTGTACAAAGAATTCTATCAGAGAGTTTTTACGGAGTAAAAACTTGCAGCGGGATGTTTCTTTTGGCTTTCTTGTATATTGATCTTCTCTCTTGCTTCTTTTTCTTTGCTTGCACTTGTTGTTGTCGTTCTTGTATACTGGTTTTCATGGAGGGGTATTTATACCCAAACTTTAATCCGTTGAAATATCACCGTTTAGAAATAGCATTAAATGCTATTTAATCCGTTATGAGACATGCTTCTGAGAGCTCTGATATTTCTGACACGATACAAGGTTTCTCTTGCATTAAGGCTGCTACAAATGTTGTTGCAGAGGCTGCGTTGCAGAGATTTCCTCAGTGGTGTATGAAATTCAAAATCACCAGGAAAGGTCTCTGTGTTCCTTGCCATAAACGTGTTTGAAAAGGTACGTGCAGCAGAGGTTCAGAAAAGTCTTCACAAACTTCAACAGAGAGTGCCACGTCATTAATGAGACTTCAGACAGCACTGATACTTCAGACGGGTTGAACTACTTCAGACAGCTTCAACTCTTCAGACGAGTTATGCTTCTTCAGACAGCTTCAACACTTAGTCTTTTTATGTAGGCTCATAGTGACTCTTGCTGAAATCATAGATAAATCATTAAAACATATATGTATCTGTGATAAATATTTTAACTCAAATTTGTTAAGCATTAAAACTTGGGAATTGAGTTGTCTTAAACATCATATTTTCTCTTATGATATTTTTGAGACTCAACAAATACTACTCTAGACTCGAATATAAGAAAAAAAAAAACTAACTCACGCTAATTAAGAATTAGTTATCTCCATTTAATTTTCTCAATGTTATCTAAAAAACTAATTGCATTCCCTAAATTGCCCTTCATGGAAGACTTCAATCTTATTTGGAACTTGTTTCAAGTGGAAATACCTTCTCTCTATTGGTTCATGGTTCATTAAATAAGGTTATTGGAAAGTATATTTTGAAATAAATGAAGAGTATTTTTGGATGATCTCATTAAATAGGGTGAAATTAGTTGAGATTTGTTTATATTTTGAGCCATCATATATGATTTTTTTTGTTGCTTATATTCGAATCCGGGGGTGTACTATTTTGAGTTGTATTAATTATGAAGTTCTTTTATTCCCTATTATCTGCCACTCACCTATTTTCTATATGTTTGTGAATGCACAACACTATTTTCAATGAATAACTATTGGAGTATGGATTACTACTCTAATAATGGCTTTAATTAGAAGTAATTTTTCTAATATTTTAATTATTTAATATTAGGGGTATTTGTGTAATAAAATAAAAAATTATAACATTATTTATTATAATTAATGAATTTCAAGATTTTTTTCTTGATTTTAATGATTTAGTCGTATATTTGTTATAAATAGAATAAGATATAGTAATAAGTAATTAATTCAGGCCTTACACAAAGATTGGGATAACCCGTATTACAATTTGACTTATTCAAAATAATGGTGACTTGGGTGGTGGACAAGCCATCTATCTACCTTGGCAAAACGGGCTCCTAGTGATCCATTCCAAGTAAGCAAGCAAGTGCTCCTTACAAGTCAAGGAGGGAATCAGTTATGATATATATAGAGACTTCTCTTTCTTCAAACAAAATACTCCCTAGATTCTCCCTCCATGTCTCCCTCCATATATATACATAACTATCAACTTAAATATAACCTTTATTGCCCTGCCTCTATCTACATTAATTTTACAGAACAAAAAGCGCTTCCCTGCTTTTTTTTTTCCAACCATATATCCCTCATTATTCTCCTAAATATTGTGAAAATTCGAACTCACTCACTTTAATTATCCTCTATATGTGGTTAATTAGGAAATAGCATAGCATAGCAGGGGAGAATAGAATAGAATTATTAAGTGTAAAGAAAATGCCTCAGCTGCTACATGGGACGCTTAAGGTAACCATAAATGAAGTTGATAGGCTGCACACTGGATGTAATTTGGATTTCTTGCAGAAGGTAATTCATTAAAACTCTCTCTTTGTTTCAATCATTAATTGAAGTGAAAAAAGGAGAACAAAAGTAAAGAGATTAGTTCTGTTTATTTGGAGAAAACATTTTTTATTTTTTAATTATAATTATTAAAATATGTTTAGTTTTAATTATAAAAATATAATTTTGTTTTCTATTTCTAAAGTTTTATAAAAAAAACCATAAATTCATATATAAAACTCTAAAATTCGAAATAAAATGAAAAAAAAAACAAGTGGTATTGTTTATAATTAAAAATAAAAAATAGAAAATAGAAAATATTAAAATGATGTGTTTGTTTGACACATCATTAAAAGGGTTAAACTTCCAACATAAGTATCAAATTTGTAACTGCATCAAAATTAAATTCTAAACTAATTGATGGGTTGATATATATTCTCCATTGAATTAGAAGGATCAATAGTCAGCACACAGTAAAGTAAATTAATAATAGCATACACTGTTATTTTCATCTTTTCATATTATACACTTTCAAGCTATACATTTTTTTTTATGGAAAAAATATGTAAGAGAAATATATTAAGCAAAGGATATAAAATTAGGTGTTGAAATAAATAAGCTTTGTCATGGAAGTTAAGTAGAAATGTTCATTGTTCTAATTAACATATTTTTTCGTCTTTAAGCCACTTTTAATTTGCTATCCAATCAGAATTTCATGGTAACTTCTTGTTAGACAACACTACCTCTATTTGACTATATGTCAAATGCTTTATTGCACCACCTTCAATTCAAAACATATTAACATATATTAAGCTCTTCCCAATCTGTCTGTGTTTCTTTTTCTTCTTAATTTTGGAACAAAGGGCACAACACATAAGACGAAGAGATTTCTAGCCCAAGTCAAGGGTTGTCTTCTATGCCGGCCTGAGGTATGTTAACCAACCTTTCTTAGCCCGTTTGGTTCCTAGTTGTATGCAGTGCAAAATCAATTCTGAAAAATCGATTTTACATCTAACGTATTTCGTAAAGTATGCATCATTCATTTTCAACCATCAATTCTAGAATAAATTATGTTCAACTGTAGATCAAACGGACACTTTATCTTTTCATGATTAAAAGCATGTTTGTTTTAGCGTTGAAACGTGGTAAACTCACGTTTCTAACGCTAGAAATAGTTGCATTGAGGAATCTAAACTTGAGTTTGATCAGTTTCAACGCCAAACCAAACACACACTAACTATAATTTAGTAATTAGTACTTTCACTTTTGTACATGACATGCTTCATTTTCTAAAATTTTCCTTCTAAATTTTGCCAAAACTTGATGAAGATTGTTGGGACAAGACTCTATGCAACAGTTGATTTAGATAAGGCAAGAGTTGCAAGGACCAGAATGATAGGAAATCAACCCTCCAACCCGAAGTGGAAGGAAACCTTTGAAATCTATTGTGCTCATAATGTCTCAAACATTATATTCACTGTCAAAGATGGTAATCCAATTGGTGCAACTCTAATTGGAAGAGCTTATGTCCCTGCTAACCATGTTATCAAGGGCCCTATAATTAACAGATGGGTTGAGATAATAGATGATGAAGATCATCGTCCTGTTAGGGGTCACTCTAAAATTTGTGTCAGTGTGCAATTCACAAGTGTTACTGAGGATAAAAAATGCCAATGGTCTCAAGGAATATGCATGCCATTTATGGGAGTTCCTCGTACATTTTTCAACCAAAGAGAAGGTTGTAATGTCACTTTATACCAAGATGCACATGCTCCTGATAATGCACTCCCTTGGATTCCAATTTCAGGTACAAAATATTATGTGCCTGGGAGATGTTGGGAGGACATTTACAATGCCATTGTGGAAGCTAAGTACTTTATTTATATAACTGGTTGGTCTGTGTATACTGAAATAACCTTGATTAGGGATGCAAAGAATTTAAAAACAAGTGTCAAACTTGGGGAGTTGCTTAAGATGAAAGCTGATGAAGGGGTTAATGTTCTTATGCTTGTTTGGGATGACAGAACCTCTGTTCCAGACTTGGAAAAAGATGGCTTGATGGCAACCCATGATCAAGAAACTGCTGATTATTTTAGAAACACAAAGGTGCATTGTGTTTTATGCCCACGTGACCCTGGTGGTGGAAGAAGCATGGTTCAAGGTTTTCAAATCTCAACAATGTTTACTCACCACCAAAAGACTATAATACTTGATAGCAAAATTGAAGGATTGAAAAAGAGAAAGGTCATAAGTTTCATAGGTGGTCTTGATCTTTGTGATGGGAGATATGATACTAGGGAACATCCTTTATTTTCAACTCTGAATACAGTCCATCATGATGATTTCCATCAGCCAAATTTCCCAAGTGCTTCCATCAAGAAAGGTGGTCCAAGAGAGCCATGGCATGACATTCATTGCAAGCTAGAAGGACCTATTGCATGGGATGTCTTGTATAATTTTGAGCAAAGGTGGGAGAAGCAAGCTGGGAAGGAATTCCAACAATTCCTATTCCCACTTGATGTGCTTGATAGATTTCTAGTCCATCCATCTGAAGCAGTGCCATCAGAAGATGGGGACATGTGGAATGTTCAGTTGTTTAGGTCCATTGATGGTGGTGCTGTCTCTAACTTCCCTCAAGCCCCAGATGAAGTTGCTGAATTAGGCCTTGTTAGTGGCAAAAATAACATCATTGATAGAAGTATTCAGGATGCTTATATAAATGCTATTAGGAGAGCAAAGAATTTCATTTACATTGAAAACCAGTATTTCCTAGGGAGTTCATATGGTTGGAAACCATCTGAGTCTGTGTCTGATATAAAAATTGAGGATATTAATGCTTTGCATCTTATACCAAAGGAGCTGTCATTGAAGATTGTTAGCAAGATTGAAGCAGGAGAAAGGTTTGTTGTGTATGTGGTGATACCAATGTGGCCAGAAGGTGTACCTGAAAGTGTTTCTGTTCAGGTAATATTAGGTTTGCAAAGAAGGACTATGGAGATGATGTATTCTGACATTGCTGATGCCATAAAGAAGAAGAACATTGAAGCACACCCTAGGGATTATTTGACATTTTTTTGCCTTGGCAAGAGGGAGAGAAAAACAGAAGGAGAATATATTCCTCCAGAGGAACCAGAACCTGACAGTGACTATCAAAGAGCACAAAATGCTAGGAGGTTCATGATCTATGTTCATTCCAAGATGATGATTGGTAAGTAAAAGATCAAATCAATTAATCCTATAATAATTGATATGTCCTTGTTCAAACAAAATTGTTTCATTTCATGCAAATTAGGAAGAAATATTTTTCTCATTTTCATTATGAGTTGAAATTAGTCCAAGAAACTCAATTTTTTTAGAAGCTCTCTCATTTAACTTTTTTATAAACTTTTACAAGTTGGAATTCAAATACTTACCTCAGTTGAAAACTCCTATATGCTAGTTACAATTGATTCAAACACAGATAGGAAAGTGTGTGTTACTACATTGAAAGTAAATATGCATATTCATTGGTTAGGCATAGAGTAGACTAACATTATTGGTGGCTTGTTTTGTTGGTTCAGTGGATGATGAATACATAATCATTGGTTCTGCTAACATCAACCAGAGATCAATGGATGGTGGAAGAGACACAGAGATTGCAATGGGAGCATTCCAACCACATCATCTAACATCCCTTGGCCCAAAAAGACCACAAGGTCAGATTTATGGGTTCAGGAGAGCATTATGGTATGAGCATATTGGGGATTCTCATGAGGCTTTTGATGAGCCTGAAAGTGAGGAATGTGTGAAACTTGTGAATGGTGTTGCTGAGATGAACTGGGAATTATACTCCAAAGACACACTTGATGAAAGTGATCAACCAGTTCACCTTTTGAGATATCCTATAGAAGTGGCCAAAGATGGAACTATAACAACACTGCCAGGGCATGAATTTTTTCCTGACACCAAGGCTCCTATTCTTGGTTCACAAAATTCTAATTTTCTTCCTCCAATCCTCACTACCTAGCTACCATAGTGCTCATTATGGTAATTTAATTATTACATACCTCTCATGTATATCACCAGTACCTCAAGTTGTGCTATATTCTTTATGTGTATATTCTTCTGGACAATTAAGATCTGAACCCCCAATTTTATCCAGAAAATTCAAAAATTAATTAAATTAAAAATCAAAAAATAAAAAATCTGAAATTATGGGTTTGGTATTTATGCCTGCATGTTTGTTACTCAAATGATTTAAGGTTCATATTACATTGGCTCATTTTAAATTAAAACAAAAAAGGTTAATTAAGTATGTATAAATTTTTATTTTAGTTACTATTTAAATTTTATTTGCTTGAAGTCCTTAAAAAATATGAAAATAACATGTTTTTAGATCTTGGTGAAGAAATGAAAATACACTATTTTTATTAAATGAAGAGACTAAAAATAAATAAAATTAAATAAAGACTAAAATCAAGATATCAATTTTATAGGGATGAAAAATATATTTAACTCAACTAAAAAATATAAATACCAAAGATATAAAAACAAAAAAAAAAAAAATACTAAGACAAACAAAACAGAAAAAGAAGTTAACCGCGGCATACACTGCACAGACAGCACGGTTATGGGAAAAAATATGATAAAAAGATAAAATGTATAAAAATAACCAAAAGATATAAATCTAAAAAAAATACAAATAATAAAATAACAATAATTTTAAGTTTTGAATTTTTTTAAAACCAAAATAAATTTATAATTTTATAATTTCAATTTCAATTTTTTTGTGATTTCTACTTTTACAAAATTGTTATGAAACATGTCATTTGGTGACCAATATAAGGAAAATAAAAATGATAAACTACGCTAACTCCATTTACTTTAATGGTGGTGATTGAGGGTATTGAGCAGGTAATAAAATAGATATACTTTTCATAATTACACAAGATTAAATATTAGTTATAATATGATAGTGTTTCACCTCTTTTAATTAGGTTTATAACAGCATGTGTCCACTTAAAGGCATGAACAAAAGTAATGGAATCCCCTCTTCCTTGAAAGTTCAGGCAGAAAATGGTTTGAACTTAATTTTAGGATAGGAAAGTACAAAAAGAATCTCTCTTCCAACTTACTAGTAAGTTGGTACATATCTCTTGCTTAAGAGTGAAGACAAAATATGTATCAGATTCTCCCCTCCCCATTTCCAATCTCCACCTATGAATAATAATGATGTACCAATAATTCAAGCCAAGACCTTCATTATAAGGAAATTAAAGTACCACCATCATCAATATTTTCTCCTCCTTAACTTAACCTCCATCTCCATGTAAGCGCACTCACTACATCAAAATTTCCCTTTTGCATTGTTACGTGTCATTGATATATTCATTCTAGTCACTCCATGAAATCACCTTCATAATACATGCTTATGTTGTGAACTGAAAACTTGAAAATCTATATATTATTCCCCCCTATTGGCTTATATGTAACACTTTTTTTTCACTACACAGAAAGGGAGAAACATAGAATAACATAATGTCGCATTTGCTGCACGGGAAGCTCGATGTGATGATATATGAAGTCGATACATTACAAACTCCGTGCAATTTCAATCTCTGTGACAAGGTGCCTTAATAAGAAATTAACTTAATTTGTATCTCTCGTTCTAATATTTAATTTATATCATTAAGAACTAAAAACATATATATGAACTTGATATGCATCATAATTAATCCTTTTTTCTCAAGAATTTATCATCCAACATATGAACTACTAATAGTCTAGTCTCTAGAGGAGGGACTTATATATTTGTATTCATTTCTGTTTTCAAATTTTGTAAACAGGGTACAAGTTCAAGCATAGGGAAGAAAATTCTTTCTCAACTAAAGAGTTGTTTGTTGTGCCAATGCCAATGCCAATGCCAGCCTGAGGTATATATATATATATATCTTAATTCTTGACATGTCTCTCTTTTGCTTCAAGCTATTTTACATTTTATATTATATTTCCTTATTGACCAAATTAGTTCTATATATGTAATATGTAATGTAAGTAACATACTTTAGTTGCTTCAAGCCTAAGGTATATATTTCCAATGTTTGACAGGTGATTGGGATGGGTCTCTATGCAACAGTTGATTTAGATAAGGCAAGGGTTGGGAGGACTAGGATGTTAGATGATCAACCCTCTAACCCCAACTGGAATGAGACCTTTCACATATATTGTGCCCATTTAATCTCCAACATTATATTCACTGTCAAACAAAATAACCCCATTGGGGCTACTCTAATTGGAAGAGCTTATGTCCCTGTTGGCCAAGTTATTAAGGGCAATGTAGTGGATACATGGGTCCAGATATTAGATGAGAACCATCAACCCATACCAAGTGGCTCTAAAATTCATGTTAGAATGCAATACTTTGATGTCAAGAATGACTCAAACTGGTCTCAAGGAATAAAGAGTCCAGGATTTCAAGGAGTTCCACACACATTCTTTAGTCAAAAAACTGGTTGCAGAGTTACTTTGTACCAAGATGCTCATATTGCAGATGGTTTTGTGCCTAGGATCCCATTGTATGGAAAAAAACCTTATGAGCCTGGGAGATGCTGGGAGGATATTTACAATGCCATTATGGATGCTAATTACTTTATTTACATAACTGGTTGGTCTGTGTATACTGAAATAACCTTGATTAGGGACTCAAGGAAATCAAGTATTAAACTTGGGGATTTGCTTAAGATGAAAGCAGATGAAGGTGTTACTGTTCTTATGCTTATTTGGGATGACAGAACCTCTGTTCCAGACTTGAAGAAAGATGGCTTGATGGCAACTCATGATCAAGAAACTGCTGAATTTTTTAGAAACACAAAGGTGCATTGTGTTTTGTGTCCACGTGACCCTGGTGGTGGAAGAAGCATGGTTCAAGGTTTTGAAATCTCAACCATGTTTACTCACCACCAAAAGACTATTGTACTTGATAGCCAAGTTTATGGAGCTGTGGGAAGATGGCAAAAGAGAACAATCTCAAGCTTTATAGGTGGTATTGATTTGTGTGATGGAAGATATGATACACAAGAACATCCTCTATTTTCAACTCTTAACACAGTCCATCATGATGATTTCCATCAACCAAATTTCCCAGGTGCTTCAATCAAGAAAGGTGGTCCAAGAGAGCCATGGCATGACATTCATTGCAAGCTAGAAGGACATATTGCTTGGGATGTATTGTGCAATTTGAGCAAAGATGGAGGAAGCAAGCTGGGAAGGAACTCCAACAATTCCTACTCCCTTCAAGCATGTTTGATGAATATCTTGTCCCTAAATCAAGTGTAGCAACCACAAATGAAAATGAGACATGGAATGTTCAAGTGTTCAGATCCATTGATGGTGGTGCTGCTTCTGGTTTCCCACAAGACCCTGATGAAGCTGCTGAATTAGGCCTTGTTAGTGGGAAAGATAACATCATTGATAGAAGCATTCAGGATGGTTACATAAATGCTATTAGGAGAGCAAAGAATTTCATCTACATTGAGAATCAGTATTTCCTAGGGAGTTCATATGGTTGGAAAGGATCTGATATTAAAGTTGAGGATATAAATGCTTTGCATCTTATACCAAAGGAGTTGTCATTAAAGATTGTTAGCAAGATTGAAGCAAGAGAGAGGTTTTCTGTCTACATTGTCATCCCAATGTGGCCAGAAGGTGTGCCTGAGAGTGAATCAGTTCAAGCTATATTAGATTGGCAAAGGAGGACAATGGAGATGATGTATACTGATATTGCTGAAGCCATCCGAAGAATGAGAATTAGAGCACACCCTAGGGATTACTTGACTTTTTTCTGCCTTGGAAATCGTGAGGGTATGGAAGGTAAAGAATATATCCCTTTGGAGACACCAGAGCCTGATAGTGATTATAGTAGAGCACAAAAGTCCAGGCGATTTATGATCTATGTTCATGCAAAGATGATGATAGGTAAGGGGTCCTAATACAATAAATTAAGTTCTCCTAAATATGCTTGTTAGATTATATATATTTATACTGGGTTTGGTTTACCCTAAAATCACGTTATAAACATGGATTAGAACCAACACTAGTGAAAGTAGTGTTGGCGTTGGTTCAGATCCACGTTTATAACGTGATTTCTGAATAAATCAAACACGCTATTAGTAGAGTAAACCTTCGATTTTGTCATAGAGAGATTAGTGTGTCATCAATTATATCTCTAAAAGATGATAGTCACCAAATAAGTTTAAGGAAGTATGAAAATATCATCAAATAAGTAATCGTTATCGAATCTTTGAAGTATGAAAATGTTACCATGTTAGTCCTTTTAGATTGTCATAGTATTGACTTAGTGCATGTTTGTTTTTCCGTTTGAAACCATTGTAAACGTTTGTTTTTTAAACGGAAGAGATAGTTGGTTTGTAAGAATGTGCATTGAGATCTGGTATGTCTCTGTTTTATTTTAAACCAAACACACCATGTTTTGGCAAAATTTTCATAGTTAAATGACTTAGTTTCTAATGGTAATTTATTTTTCAAACACAATTACTTGTTTAGTAATATTTTCACACTTACATGGATTTAATGTTTAAGGACACAATAATCATTAGGGACTAAATTGAGGATACATTCTTATTTGGGCAAGAATTGATTAACAAAATCTGGTGACTTTTGCTTAATTTATTCAGTTGATGATGAATACATAATCATTGGTTCTGCCAACATAAACCAAAGATCAATGGATGGTGCAAGGGACAGTGAGATTGCAATGGGAGCATTCCAACCACGCCATTTAAGTGTAACATCAAGAGGACCACCAAAAGGACAGATATATGGATTGAGACGTGCATTATGGTATGAGCACCTTGGGGATGATGGTGATACAAACATCTTTGACAATCCAGAAAGTGTGAACTGCATCAAGCTTGTGAATCGTCTAGCTGAGACCAACTGGGACATATACTCACAGGAAACATTTGATGAACATAGAGCATTTCACCACCTCATGCGTTACCCTGTAGAAGTAACATATGATGGAGCCATAACAAACCTTCCAGGACTTGAATGTTTTCCTGATACCAAGGCTCGGATTCTCGGTTCCAAAGCACAGTACCTTCCTCCAATTCTCACCACCTAGCCGGTATCCAACTTAATTACTATGAGAGTGAAACGAACCATGTAATTACTTATTGGAAGCAGACTGGACAGAAATTGAATGTACATTCACATAAATACTTACCATTACCATTTGATATATAATAAATGTAGCATCTTGTTTTTAACTAGGAGTCTTTCACATATTTGTCATTTGGAATACTATTAATTTGTTACTATTTTTATAAGGGCCCACTGACGAGTGCTTTAAACACACTTGTTAAAGATACAAATATAAAATATTTTTATTGGATATCAAGACATTGATTATATATGTAATATTAAATGCTACACGCTCCAATAAAAGTTTTCTATTTTTTATTTCTTGGCACTAAGGGTACTGATTATCATTTTCTAAAATTTTATAAACTTAATGTATTTTATCAAAATTGTTACTCCAATTATTGAATTGATTAAGTGGTTTAGCTACCTGCAAGTTCAGAAGTTTAAAACCACAGTTATCCGTGTGGGAGATTTCGGTGAAAAAAAAAAGTAATTTAGCTTTAATTAATTGAGAAGCTTGAATAACTAATAAAATACTATCATAATCAGGTAGATATGGCCCAATTCAGCAAGAGGTATGTCTTTCGTAAGAAATTGTTCTTCCAGGAATGTCTTATGAAATTGAAAATGACAATGAACGGAAAAGTAAGTAGCAATTTGCCTCCATTAAATTAAAAAAAAAAAATGAAGGGGAAAAAGAAGCTGTTGGCTTACCCAACTTTAATTATCAATCTGAGGGTACTAAAAAGTCCATTGATCTTATCTAATCTACAGAAAGTAAAGTAAAGCAAGCACTAACCCTTTGGTTGAAAAAACTGAAATAGCAATACAACCCAAAGCCAAACCCTTTTAAATTAAGGGGAAGAACACTGGAATTGTTTTTCAAGAATGTCATCTTTCAGGTTTCTTTCTTTTTTTTTTTTAATTATAAAAAAAAGTTTCAGTTATAACCAAACAAGCTGAATTTGAGATTTCCTTACTGAATTAGTTGATTTTGTCCCAATATTCTTTTCTTATCGGAAATCAAACAGCTATACCCCCTCTTTATTTTATTTTATTAAATTCTGAGATGTTCTTTTTTTAAAAAAAAAACAAAATTGTGCATGCAGGGTATTGAGTTATCTCCTTCTTGGATATAGGATTTTAGGTAACAGATCTGTGCTCTGATTTCTGTAAATGCATATCTGTAGATATGTTCCACCTTGGCTCTTCCAGATTCTCTCCTGCATGGGGTGAGTTCTTTGTTCTCCTTGTTGCTTCTCTTTCTTTGATCGCCGAAAGAAAATTGTAAAAAGATTGAATTTTTCATATCAATGTACTTATACTGTTCTGCCCAATTTGACTAAACTGTAAAGGACATCTCTTTAATAGATATGTAAATGTAATCTTTTTTCAATATGCATACATATTATAAATAATTTTAGTTTACTCAGATTTCCGTTTCAGTTTTGGGGTTTTATTTTGTAAGAAGTTAATGGAAGAAAATGAACTCAGAAATTGGTTTACGCTAGATTCCATGTGAAAGGTGATGGGATGTTGCTGCTGATTTTGTAGCTCTGGAATTTCAGGAAAATATAAATTTGATACTTTTATATTGCTTTGCCTCTTCTGGGCTTTCTGGTTAGGTTAAGGTCTTTCTCTGTAGTTTTAAGTACTTTTTGAGACATATTTAGGAATCTTTGCTTGTATTGTACTGGCTTGCTTTTATCTGGTGAACAGGGTAACCTGATGCAGCTTTATTGTTTGTCATTCTCTCCTTGGATTACTCAGAAGCTGGTTATACAGCACATAGAATTTTGCTGCCCTTACAGGATTTCATGAGTCATGTATTCTTGGTGCTGTACTCAAATGGGAAAATGCTCTGAAAGAAACCATGCTGTTCATTTTTACTGTTTTGTTGTGCTTACTTTGTGTTTTAGTGATTTCTGCCTTGTAAAAGTTAAAACCACAATTCAAGGGGCTTTTCTGTGTAAGAAGAAATTATGCTATAATTTAATTTCAGGAATTTTTTTGGTACACAAGCTCCAGATATCATCTTTCAATTTCATAAGTATTAAGTATTAACTTTCTACTAAATATCATGGATTTTGGTGGAAAAAATAGAAACAATAAGCTGTTTTTTGAGGGTTTTAATTGTGAGCCTGATGTTGTAGTTCTGACCTCTTAAGTCTGAGTACAGCCTATGCTGATTCTATCCTGCTATCCATGTACATTTTTGGTTCATTCCAATCTATAAGCAAGTGCCTTTATCATTCTCAATATTTTACTCCGGAGTTCATCGATGTTTGAAAATGCTGGATGATAAGGTTGTTTCTATTAATCTGTATTTGCACAAAATAGTTAGATAGTTTATAATCATTAACAAAGTTATAAAATGAGATTGCTGGTTTAATCAAATAAGTCAGTTAATGAATACCTGTAAGTTTTGACTGGGGTGATAACTTATCATGCAGATTGAACATTTGAACTTCGTAGCCATTGACTGTAGTAAACAGAAAAACTAGAATTGGAACTAAATCTGTTCTTTTATTGTGGAAAAGAGAATGGTACAGTAGTTATAAGAGGAAGTTCATATTTGTTCAGTGTGCCAATTGACCCTGAGAAAGTCTGCAATGAACATATCATACCAAAAGAATTAATTGGTGAAAATAAGCACAAAATAGGCTGTTACATCTCTCTCTGCTTTACTTTCCCTTTAAGTTATATGTATTGTTTAGGTCGGAGTGAACCACTCAAGGTATATTGTTTTATTCAAATTGAGTTGAAATAGGTACCTGCAATTGTTTTATCAATGTCATCTTCTTTTAATCCAAGCTGGTAGACTAATTATAGTTAATAGCTAGTGCTAATCATGCTTGTGGTTAAACCTGCTTTGTAACAGAGCAGAGGTTGTCTTGGATGCTTCCCAAAACATGTAATTATTTCAATGGATGAGGCATCTAAGGGACTAATTACTCAAGGTCAAGCAATGAACAAAGACAATAGATCAGAAGATTTTTGGAGCACCAGCACTTTTGATTTGTATGACAGTGCAGTGCAGTCCCAGAGAAGCATTTCATCAATTTCCATATTAAACCATCCTTCTGATCCTCAAAGTAGCGCTGGCATTCAGATTGATCCTCCTGAAGAATATGTCAATCATGGCAAGTTTTCTGTTATATGTAATGTCAGTTTATCTTTTATCTGTAGGCTCATCTTGAACACTGCCCTTTTAATGCTTGTCCTGCATTGCAGCTGCGCATATTTTTGTTTCCCCTTTCATTCTCTTGTCTCTCCCCTCAGGCAAATTGGTCACCCAAACACCGCATGTCTTATGGTCCTGTTATGTTATCCCTCTCTTTGTATCTTTTCTTGTAAACTGAAGTTTCTTTCATCTTACTTTAATTACACGTGGATACTATTTATGGATCTTAATGTTAAAAACTAGTTTCCAGGATTTTCTTTGATCTCCATACATAATTTTGTAGGATATTCCATAATTTTTTTTACTTATCAACTGGTTGTTTGTTGTAATGACATAAAAAGTTTGATGTATGTAGGTCTTCTTCTCTGGAATCAGATAAGACAACAATGGGTTGGAAAAAGAAGACCTAAGCGTCAGACACAAGTTGGAGAACCCAGAATAAGGTAAATAAATATATAAGCTTTCTGCAGGAAGCCGGGCTTGTTTGGTTTGTATTTTCATTTCCTATTTCCATTCTGTTTCCTGTTTTCTGAAATTTTACAAAGGAAAAACTGGAAATGTTGGAAATAAAAAAAAAAATTATTTCCAATTTTTCCTTTATAAAGTTTCAGAATTTCCTGAAAATGTAAATCAAACAGGCGTATTGACTTGTAAAATGAACATATTACAAAGGCAAAATACAGTATTGCATGAATCTTCAATTGATCATTTCTGTCCCTGTCTGCACACTTTTTTGGGCTTGCAGCCTGTGCTTATTCACTCATTGAGCAGGTTTTTACAATGTACAAGTATCAAACAGAACTTCCTTTTTTTTTTCCATGATTTTCATTAAAAGGTGGGAATTTTATTGTTTGGACTATAAAAATAAACTGCTATAAATGAAAAATTCACGGAAGATCAGGTGCAAGAGCATTGTTAATACAAGTAGGGAAATTGATGGAGGTGTGGGAGAGTTGAAATTGGTCTGTAGCTGTAACATTCAATTCAAAGTTACCTTTTAAGTAGTTTGTCAAGCTCTAATTCTAGAATTTATGGTTCACAGTTGGAATGCCACCTATGAGAATCTGCTTGGGACCACCAAGCCTTTTCCCCAGCCCATCCCTCTTGGAGTAAGTTGTTGCATTCTAACTTGGTTTTATTTCTGTTGATATTCTTTTTTTTTTTTTTTTTGGTCGAAATCTGTTGATATTCTTGTATTAGGGAGTAAGTACATGCCCCTAACTGATTATAATATCATATGTGACAGGAAATGGTTGAGTTTCTTGTTGATATTTGGGAGCTAGAGGGCTTATATGATTGAGCAGGATGTGAGGTAGAATTTCTTGTTCATCCTCATGATGTTCTACTGGGTAGTTTGTAAATGGGGCAACTCTTTCAAGTTATTTTTATTTTATCTTTTGGAAGCATCCTTTCTACATGAAGTAGATCTTGTTGATTGTGTCATTCTTCCTGGTTTTTTATTAAATTGATTCGTAGACAAAGCATCCACAGCAAAGGGAATACTTTGTTAATTGCATGCTTCAGCTGATGCAAGCTTCTGTCCTAAATTGATGATGCTGAGTGAAGGAAAGTCACAAAATGTTTCTGTTGTGTCTTACGGATGGCAGCCAACTGCCCAGATGTAATGATTTGATTGTAAATTTTAGTTATTCTAGCACTTTTCATTATGGTTTCAATTAGTCATAAAGGCAACTTGTCAAGATAATTTTTTGTTAATTTTAATCATGATAAAATTATTAAACTGAAAAATATATTATTAATAATTTTAAATTAAATATAAATTTTATTAATTTAATCATTAAAATATAATCATTTACTATGTTAATTATTTATATCAAATCTTGTAAAATTTTAATATTAATAAATTGATAATTAAATTATTCTCATTTTTTAAATATTTTCAAAAGTATATATAATGCTAATCTTGATATATCTCAATGACATATTAAATAATTTTGGATCAATATAAATTTTTATACATGTATGTATATGAAAATAAATTTCAAATCAATAGTGGATTTTAAAATATAATTATTCGTAACAAATTCATTTAATGATATAATACTTGATGTAATTTACATTGATATAAGTTGAACCCTCCTCGAGTTAATAACATGTCTTTACTTTAGAGCATGTTTGATTTAGTATCGAAAAGTGGTAAATTCACGTTTTCAACGCTAGAAATAACTATGTTATGAAAACCAAACTTGAATTTGGTCAGTTTTAACGTTAAACCAAACATACACTTACTTTAAATACTCATAATTATAAATTACTTCAGTTTAAAACATTTAAAAAAAATAAATTCTATCAAAAAAAATTAAGGGTATATAAAATTGATTTTAAAATTAATAATTAAAAATAAATTGTGCACAAATTACAATACACGTGATAGAATTATTTTTTTTTGTCTTTGACCTATAGTAATTCCCATAATCATAGTTAGTTATAAGTTTTACGGTCATGTCAAACATTCTCAAGAGTAAAAACTTTTGAGATTAGAATTATTAATCTAGCGGATAAAGTCCGTATGTGATCGTAGTCCACGGACTAAACACAATAAAATTAATTTGATTTCAATTCTTTAAAACTTGATTATGCCAAAAGAGACTTATTCCTTGTCAAATTAACAAAGGATTATTTCTGATCTTCAGTAACTCTACGGGTTGAATACTTCGTTCGGTAGGCGGCTTCGACGACGACGGTTCCACGGCGGAGCAGGGTGTACCTGCAGGGACTCCGATGCTTAAGTCAGTAAACAATTGTGCAGGGTAACGATATCTAGAATAGTGTGTGTACCTGAAAATGTGTTGAACCGAGGTTTATATAGATAGTTTTTTGGCGGGAAAGTCTGTTATGCATAATAACGGAATACCGCGGTTTCCGGGGTCACGCGCTTACTGGGTCGTGAGGACATGTGCCACAACTAGCCGAGATCTCGTGTAGTTGTGCTTGTCGTTGTATGACGGTAGGCCATGTCGGCGGAACTTCACTGCTACAGGTGTAGAAATACTTGACGCTAAACTCCATAATCGGCGTACCCCGGGAGGTGTTATGTCGGAAATCCCGGTAACCACTACATATTATAACCAAGCAGGTCTGTGACACCAACACCAAGAGAGTAAGATTCAAAATACTTACAATCATCATTCAGCTCTTTCAATTCTGATGAAATCCAAATGCAGCGATCAAGTCCACAAACATTTTCTGGAACGCTACTCTTGTTTAAATCTGAAACAGTGTCCAGAACTGCTTTGGCGTTCAAGATCTTCACGGTGCCAACTCCTCGCTCCTTTCATTGATTTCCGTCCTTGTCGAAACGGTACAACTTTGTTTTTAGGTTAAGAATAGGTTCATCATCCTCTTCGCCAGTGGAGAGAGCGACCTCTTCAAGTTTGATGATCGGAGCGACCTGAACTTCAGTGTCCTCGTCCTCCCGTTGGTAGCGTCCTCCTCTTCGCGGTGAAGATCCAAAGAACCGAAGCTTCCAAAGTGGAAAAGTTCTGGTGACGGATTCCATTCCAATTTCACTGCGGATCCTTTGCAAATATCAATAACGAAGAATAAATCCTTGTGTAGAGAAGGAACAGAAGGAGAAATTTCTGGTTTAGGTGAGGCAGAGAGCAACATAGAGGATGAAGCAGCTGCAAATGCAGATGAGAATGAAGGAGTGGCCGTTGCAACAGAAGAAGAAAACACCTGTGCAAGACTCTCAGCAATCACTGATAGCTTCTTCGCATAGCACTATTTCTTCTTCTTCTTGAAGCGAGGTGGGCTCCATGGATGAAACTCTGATACCATCTCAGTAAAATAAGATGGAGGAGCAGGAGCCACGGTGGAATAGTAGAAAGCAGTAGAAGAGTACCATGGGTTCTCCCATGGATCATCCCAAAAGTTCCCAGCAAGAATATTGATAAAACTCATATTGATTGATAAAAGATAATTGAAATGATACAAGCAGTCTCTATTTATAAGACTATTCTAACTAAAGATAAAGTTAACCATAGGTAATATTTCACCTAAAAACTAACTATGGTAATGCAGAAAAATAACAAACATAAAACAGAAAAAATATTCTTGTAACCAAATAATATTTCTAATAATTTATACAAACACGTGAAATCAAATACAGCAATATCATTTATAACCCTCATCAAACAATAAGTCACACCAGAGTCAATGTTAACAAAATTCCCAACCCTTGGATTCGGGATGGCTTATTACATTCTTCTAAGTTAGGCTTAATAAACACATTCTATGTATTGGACTATTTGCAATAATAATGACAAATGATAAAAAGAAAAGAAAAGAAAAAAAACCCAGTTATACAATTTCAGATTGAATTAACCGAGTCTTCATCACTGCCTTCACTGTCACTGCTACTGCTGCTCCCACTACCACTACCACTTTCACTACTTCCGCTTCCACTGCTACTGCTAGAAGTAGATGTTTGCCCATCCCTCCCCTCTGCATTCACCTGGGCTCTGAGAGCTTCTGCAGCATTGGGGCCTTTGTCCACCTCATCACCACTATCATCCACGTCAGCAATCTCATCATCAGCGTGTGGAATATTCATGTCAAATCCAACATTATCCTTTTCTTCAACATTATTGTCATCCTCAGGGGTTCCACTGCCAAAAAGGTCATCAATATCTATATCTTGATGTTCCTCAACTTCGTTTTTGGTGTCTGGTGAGGTAGCAGAAACAATGGGTGGTTCGGCTAGATGATCAGATGATCTCTTAGAACCAGATTTAATGCCTGTCATATGATAAAAACAATGTTAAATTAATCCAAGTTCAATCGTTAAATAGCAAAGCCACCGCAAACCATTTCAATTGTGAATGCACCACTTCTGAAGTCAACAAAGTCACACATCCAGCGAAAAAACTGTTGTGTATGTCCGTAGGAGATAAGTGGAAGTTTATAATAGGCAGCAAAGAGAAGTTGACAATCATCAAGTTGGAAAGTTGGCATAGAATACATTAACACAGCAGTTGATATAATAAATAGCTCTTCATAAACTAAAGTATATTTAACAGATTATCAGCCCATTTGGTTTTTAATTAGTACCGGTAATAATCACTTCAGCCAGAATTGATTTTAAATCACTTTCATCCAACATACTTCATAAATTGTGCATAATTCTATCAAATTCAATTCTACTACATCTGGCAGCACCAAAGTCATAATGATGAAATTGAAAAGCTTAATATATCTTCCCAGCCCCTAATTGAAGGAAAAGGTTACACGTGGGGTAATACAATACTCATACCTTGTTAAGGATATCTCACATGTTGTCATGTTATCTAACTAGACTATTAGAAAATCAATAGATCTAGGAACTCAACACAGTACACATACAATTACGGTAACCTTCTAACCATATCATACATACCAGTATTCTCAGGTTCACCAATATCAATACGTTCCACCTCAACCTGAGCAGAATCAATGTAAATATAATTAAAGGTATTTGAATAAGAAAAGATATAAGAAAAAGTACAAGAAACAAACTATTTGCTTTCTACATTACCACAGAAGCAATAACTCAGACCAAAAGAAAAAATAAGGTCAACACCTTGGAAAAGAGATTTTGTATTCTTCATTTAGAAAACCACGTACACCAATCATAAAAATATTAAATAACAGGCTTCATGTCCTTCTAAATCCTCTATCTTTCCCTCAATTATGAAGCTCTTCAATTATGTTGGTCAAAAGTGAAAATTAGCTGAGTACTGAGTAATTCAAGGATACAAAGATAGGCCTTGTCATCAAGTGAGAAATACATTCATGGAAAAAAGTCTATGTCTATCTAAAAACATGTTAAATGTAATATATCATGATGATATCAAGGGGATATGCATTATGATATTCCTACGCAAAGTATCATAATGGAAAGTCTTAACATATAGCAAAAATAGAATTATAATGGAAAGTCTCCAACTGCATACAATTTTTATGATGTAAGGGACTCAACTACTATAATAACTATTATGCTATAGATAGTCTATGAGCGCTTACTGGCACAGCCTGAAATGAGTTCCTGCCAAAAGGAGCCGGTTTTATGGGTTTCCCAATAGGGGATGACCGAGGATCCAAAGCTGGTCCAGATGGAGCAGCTACAGTTGCAGTTGCAGCAGCTGCGGATTCACCAGGCATTCGTAGGTGCCGCAGTTGCTTTACAGCCCTATGAAGCCTCTCCAATCGAAGTGTTTCACCATCAAAGAACAATACCGCATCGTTTTCCTTGTATTCCTCACTATTCCCCTCAAATGTCACCTTGGGTTTTCCTATTTGGTTGTTCTGAAATTCCACAGAAACTCTATTCTCTTTGGTCTTGCGTAGCAATCCTGGCTTAGTCTTATCAACTGAAGCTGGCTTAAATTCATCTATACAAATTTCAAGACTTTAAAGATTAAAACTCAAACAGACAAGAAAAAAAGGAATAATAAATCAATGCCAAAAGCATAACAATAATCATTGCAAAATCAAGTGTGAATGTTCACTGTCTGGTTGCCGGAACTAAGAGGAAAACAAATATTGACCCACCCAGACAAAAAGATTAGAAATGGCATTTTCATTCAGTAACTTACATCGTAGAGTGCAGTATTTGTTAGAGGATTCATCTTTGAAGGAAGGTCCTAGGGTGAGATTGTACCACCTATCCGACTCAGGAGCAGTCTTGGGCTCTTCTTTAGATTTGTTGGCCATGGTGGAACGGAAGTCAAGGAAACTGACACAGCCTGTTTGGAATAAGTATTTATGAATTCATTCACAGAAATGAATAGTTAAACCAAATCAATAGAACATATTGTACCCTAACCCCTACCCCTGAGATCTCGATCACTCTATTTGAGTTTATAACCATTACCCAACATAATTAAATTTAAAAGCAAACAAAAAATATGCCAAATTATCAGGAAAATAAAAAATAAAGGCAGCAAGTATGTCAGAAAAAAGGAACAAGCTAGCGCTATAAAGCTCCCACCATAGGGAGATCCACGGAAGGGTTTGACCTATTGTGGGTAGAGCTGTCAAATCAGCCCATTCAACCCCACCCACTCCTAGCCCACACCACACCAGGGCCAAAAGGCCCACTCACCAGAAAGCCCACAGGGCATCCCTGTGGGCTAGGGCCAGCCCATGGGCCTAAATTTAAAAAAAAAAAAAACTTCTTTAAACAAACTAGATAGGCCCAAGGGCTGCCTCACTCACTCCAGACAACCCACATCTATTATCTTCCTATAATTAATCCAAAAAAAAATATTTTGATAAATTATTACTAATTAATATGAATAAATAAAAAAAAACATTCAGACTTTAAATAGTTATTCATACATACAGTGTTCATAAACAAAGTCACCTTACAAAATTGAATTGAACATTGGGTATCACCTTATATTGGCATTTGCTTTGTCCAGTTAGAAAAAACAACACTCTGTTGGAAGTTGGAACATAACAGTAACACTTACGTGAATTTCTCTGTATAAAATATAAATTTATCATCCAGTCTTAGAAAAATTAATTTGGTTAACTTAACAAAACATCCACAGCATGTCCTACGGCCTGATATATATTTTCACACAAAAAACTAGATACAGTTCTTTAAATTTTGATAAAAATCATTTATCAAAACTTTTGTCAGGCAACATGTAAATACTGCACTTGTCAATTAAGTTTTGATAAAAACTTGGGGAGATGAAAAGGAAATAATAGTAGATCTATACAAAGGTGACACTAACGAAGGAAGAGAAGACGATAGTAGGATACCATTCATTACAAAACTTTCTTGATTATGACAGAATTTAAATAAGGGACTTAAATGCCAAATGTGCAAGCAGGAAAATCATGACTTCTGAAAAAATTATTGAGGAAAATCATGTGTAATAGGCTAATAGCTGTATAACATATACAAACTTACAGATGTATAAGGGTTAGCTCAAGACTATTTTCTCTTCAAAATTAGAGTCAATTGATATTATCATTCTCTCCACCAGCATAATCACTTTGGTCTGCCATTCCCCACTACTCCCACTAACACCAACATTGAACAATTTATTTCCAGCTGGATATTGTTATAAGATACGAATAAATATATATAATATATATCATTCCATCACAGCTACCCTTTTCCCAGAATTAATTACTCACGAAAAACAAGAATGCAACCTATTTGTAATTATACATGCATGTCCCTCTAATTTATATTTGCTCAGTTACACCATTGAAGCTTAGGTTCAAGGAACAGTAGCATCATTTTGTATAGCATAAATTTTCAAATTCCATTGTCAAGAAAAAAAATATCTAAAATTTAAACACACCCAGTATATCTTGACCAAACTTCAGAACAAATAATACAACTTTTCCTACTGGTCCTGTCTAATTTCATTTGGGATTATCTTAAACAAATGTCTAAATATATAGCTTTAGAAAATGATTTTTGTAAAGTCGGGTAATTTTTATGCTAGATAGAAGGAATTAAAGCAACCAAATATATTGAACCCTACAAGAATCTAATTCAATTAAAAAGGACAATTGTTGTTTGTACAGAATTACAATTCTGCACTGTAACAGAATATGATCAGGGCAAAGAAGAAGCCAAAAGGAAATGCTTAGTGTGGTCCAAGCAGTCACAGTAATTAATAATAATGCTCAACAAGTGGTATTCCTCTTTGTCACATGTGAAGCTAAGTGTAAACTTTATAGTGGTAAGTATGCAGTAGGAGAAATAAAAAAACCTCCTGCATCAGTGTGGAAGCCTATTTGAGCCTCTGAATTAGAAAAGATTTACTTATCAGTGTGTTAGTAAACCCCCAGTTAAGCTGTGTGTATGTTAGAAAGGGGAAGGAGTAGGTTCAAATAACCAATTCTGTTAGAAGTAGTTATGGTAGTTATGTCAGCTGTAATAACTGATTCTGTTATCAGTTATGACTAACTATATGCTGTTACTTGTAAATAAATAGGAAAAAGGGGGACTGAGGGAAGGTAGGAAAATAGTCTGGATTTGGGCAGGAGAGATCAGGCTCTCGAATTCCTGATGTAACAGTGTATTCATTTGAAATTCTGGAAATAACATTAGCAATTGATTCAGTTTCTTACAACTGGTATCAAAGCTCTCGACTCTGGGAGTTTGTTCATGGTGCATACAAGAATGGAGGCCAGATTAGATGACCTGGAAAAGGGTTTCGATGCAAGAATAGACAACCTGGAGGTCAGGTTCAACAATATGGAGAGGGGCTTCAAGGACAGGTTCAACAATATGGAGAGGGGTTTCGAGGACAGGTTCTGCAATTTGGAGAGGGGCTTCGAGAATATCTTGGAGATGTTGCAGAATATTAATCAAAAGTTACAGCAAGGAGGGAACTCGTCTGGGGACAGTGGACACAGCGTGGAAGGAAATCTTGGAGGGCAAAACGGAACCAGGAATGGGGCAGTGGAGGAACGATGGAGGAAATTGGGTATTCCGCTTTTCTCAGGAGATGACGCGTATGGATGGGTGAATCGTGTAGAGAGGTACTTCAATCTGAAGGGAGTCATGGAACAAGAAAGATTGCAGGTGGTGATGGTAGCCATGGAAGGAAGAGCGTTGACGTGGTTTCAATGGTGGGAATTCTGTACCGTTAATCGCACATGGGAAGGATTTCGAACTGCTGTCATAAGGAGATTTCAGCCATCAATGGCGCAGAATCCGTACGAACTACTGCTGGGCCTCAAGCAAACGACGTCGGTGGAAGAATATAGGGAGAAATTCGAGTTATACGCAGGTCCACTCAAAGGGGTCAATCCATAATATTTGAAGGGAATCTCTTGAATGGACTAAAGGAGGTGGTGCGAGCAGAATTAAGGTTACATCAATTGGGCTCTTTACCTGAAATGATGGACTATGCCCAGAGAATTGACGAAAAGAATAGGGTGTTAGGCAGTGGGGGTTCATGGAACAATAGGGGAGGAAGTATATCAAGAAATTACCCGTCATCAAGAACAGTAACGTAGGAGGCTGGCTCAAGAAATCAAGCTCAAGTAGAAAATGGAGGGGCCATATCCACAGTGGAATCCAACAGCGTAAAGATGGCTGGACCACACAAGGGAAAAGGGTTCAAGAAATTAACAGATGCTGAATTCCAAGAGAAGTCAAGGAAAGGATTGTGTTTTAGGTGTGATGAGAAATTTGGACTTGGGCATGGGGGTAAAAACAAACAGTTAGACTTTCGGCCGGAATCAGATAGAATATTTGGGCCATGTTATTTCAGCAAAGGGGGTGGCAGCAGATCCAAAAAAACTGGAAGTCATGTTGTCTTGGCCAACCCCTAAGGATATCAAGGCATTGCGGGGCTTTCTTGGGGCTTTCTTGGACTCACAGGGTATTATAGACGATTTGTGAAGAATTATGGCAGCATTGCCAAACCATTGACACAATTATTGAAGAAGGATAATTTAATTTGGAGCAAGGAGGCTCAAGAGGCTTTTGACACATTGAAGACAACCATGGCTGAATTACCAGTTCTCTCACAGTACCAGATTTTTCAAAGACTTTTATTATAGAGACAGATGCATCTAGTAAAGGATTGGGAGCTGTTTTATTGCAAGAGGGCAGACCAGTGGCTTTCCTGAGTCAGAAATTGTTGGATCGAGCCCAAATGAAGTCAATCTATGAAAGGGAATTGATGGCAATTGTCACGGCAGTGCAGAAATGGAGACATTATTTGATGGGGAGGCATTTTATTATTCAAACAGATCAGAGGAGCCTCAGATTTTTAATTGATCAACATTTGCTGAATGATGAGCAGTTTAAATGGACTTCTAAATTGATTGGGTTTGACTTTGAAATAAAATATAAACCTGGAAATGAAAATGGAGTTGTTGGTGCTTTATCTAGAAAAATGACATATGCAGCCATCTCTGTTGTCCAATGTCAAAATTTAGAAGAGTGGGTTGATGAGGTACAGGCTGATCCTAAGCTAAAGGTGATTACCCAAGATCTCCTACAGGACCCTAATGCCCATCCTGGGTTCTCTATACAAAATGGCAAGTTGTTGTATCAAGGAAAGTTGGTTTTGCCAAAGGGGTCTCCATGAATTCCTCTGTTATTATCCGAATTTCATAACTCAGCAATGGCAGGTCATTCAGGTTTTTTCAGAACTTATAAAAGAATCTCAGCCTTTGTGTTTTGGGAGGGGATGAGAAAAGATATTCAGCAGTATGTGGCAGCTTGTGCAATTTGCCAGCAAAATAAATACCAAACTTTAACACCTGCAGGTCTCTTGCAACCTCTACCGATTCCTACACAAGTTTGGTCAGATGTCTCTATGGATTTTATTGAGGGACTTCCCAAGGCTCAAGGTAAAGATAGTATTCTGGTGGTAGTTGACAGACTGACAAAGTATGCCCATTTTCTACCCCTATGCCATCCTTATACTGCTCATGATGTAGCAGAAATTTTCCTTAAAGAAATAGTCAGGCTGCATGGATTCCCATCCACTATTGTTTCCGATAGAGACAAGATCTTCCTTAGCAATTTCTGGATTGAGTTATTCAGGTTGGCAGACACTAAACTAAAATTCAGTTCAGCTTATCACCCCCAATCTGATGGACAAACTGAAATTGTGAATAAATGTTTGGAGACATACTTAAGATGCTTGACAGGGAGCAAGCCCAAGCAGTGGCCTAAATGGTTAAGCTGGGCCAAATTTTGGTTCAACACTGATTACAATAGCTCCACCAAACTCACTCCATTCAAGGCACTATATGGCCGAGACCCACCACTTCTTCTAAAGGGTACCACCATACCTTCAGCAGTTGAAGAGGTGAACAAGTTAACAGAGGAAAGGGATGATATGCTACATGATCTAAAAGCTAACCTTGTGAAGGCACAAGACCAGATGAAGAGATTTGCTGATAAACATAGAAGGGACATCCATTTTGAAGAAGGAGATTGGGTTTACCTCAAGTTACAACCATATAGGTTGAGGTCCCTCGCAAAGAAGGTGAATGAGAAGTTAAGTCCACGATTTTATGGACCTTATCGGGTGGTTAAAAGGGTAGGACAGGTTGCTTATCAGCTGCAGTTACCTTGTGAGAGCCGTATACACCCAGTTTTCCATGTTTCTCTTCTCAAGAAAGCTATTGGCCCTAATATCACACCTCGACCCCTGCCTCCTATGTTATCAGAAAATCTTGAATTACAAGTTGAACCTGTTGTGGTCTTAGCAGCTCGTAACAACCATTCAGGCACAGTTGAAGCCCTGATTCAATGGAAGGATCTCCCTACCTTTAAAGCAACATGGGAACCATTTGATGTTATCCAGGCACAATTTCCTCAATTTCACCTTGAGGACAAGGTGAAACTTTTGGGGGGGGAGTATTGTTAGTAAACCCCCAGTTAAGCGTGTGTATGTTAGAAAGGGGAAGGAGTAGGTTCAAATAACCAATTCTGTTAGAAGTAGTTATGGTAGTTATGTCAGCTGTAATAACTGATTCTGTTATCAGTTATGACTAACTATATGCTGTTACTTGTATAGGAAAAAGGGGGGCTGAGGGAAGGTAGGAAAATAGTCTGGATTTGGGCAGGAGAGATCAGGCTCTCGAATTCCTGATGTAACAGTGTATTCATTTTAAATTCTGGAAATAACATTAGCAATTGATTCAGTTTCTTACACAGTGCAATGGGAGGTTTCATGGCAACTCATATTTTGATAATCTTCTTTCAGCAGACTTTTGGAAATCCTTGAACAAGGTAAGAGATGCAAGCTAAATTAAATTAAATATAATAATGAATATAGGCATGCTCATTGCTCCCCCACTCATTCCTTTCTGTAGAGAATAAACACAGGACAAACATTCCATGACTCTTATTTAACACTAACAACAAGCTTTCCATGGCTCTTATTCATTCTCAACTAACAGAGGGTAACACTTTCCTAAGGGGAAAGGAACGATAGCCTACTCCCTCTTAAAAAAATTCTATAGCAGTCATACATACGCCTTCATCCTACATATTCTGTCCCTTAAGAACAATACCAAAAGCACAAGTCATGTAGCTAGGTAGTAGTTAATTCCTTTATAACCCGAACTTTTAACTTGATTAGCATTTGATTGAAAGCTTCATCTCATTTTCAAATACACAAAGGAATCTAAAAAGGAAGTACAAGGAATACCAGAAAAGTGATAATTGAACCTAACCCAAGCCAACAAGGAATCGACCCAAATAAGAATCAGTAACGAAGCACTCAAGATAGGGGTGAGATTGCTTGTTGCAGAGGAATCGACCCAACTTCAAACTTGCATAAACCTGAATCAACAAAAATAGAAGAGAAGAGGGATGTTAGCGATGAGGAGAAATGAAATCGAGTTGGCAGCTGTTGAAGAGCAACAACATCTTAATAGCATATGCACACTCCCATTCCCATCCATGTGTTATGTGGTTATAACATATGAAGCTCTGTGTCTATTGCTGAGCAATGACACACGATTCTAGTGATGCTTTTGCTAAAAACAAAAATACAGTATATACTAGTTTTACTCAGGTGTAAACAGCAAGTTTCTGGGTAAAATTTTGTCTAGTTTTAATCACGTTGTTGCTGGATCTTCAAATGAGCATTGCCATACTTATTTTATCTTGTGTTGTAAGTTGAGTGGGCTTGGGAAACCCCTAGCTTCAGCCAACAAGAATGGGTTTGTTTGTATCTGGACCTGATTGGGAGGAAGTGTGGCAATGCTCATTTGCTCAAGTTCAGATTTACTGGCCAATTTCCTTGAGTAAATCATTTTTACATCTTAAATGCATTCAGAGCTTGAGCAAAATGGTTTATAATACACACGCAAGAAGAGCATACCAGAAGCGTGAATCGAGCGAGAAAATGCAGATGGCAACCAGGAGAGTGAACCAGAAGCACGCTGAATCACAGACAGGGGATCGCGATAGGGCTCGTGGATGGCTATGAATCCAGCGAGCCAAAAACACGACAAATCTTCAAAATTGCGATAGGGATCATCAATTTCAAATACAGGACAGAGAAAATGAGATTGAATGCTGGAATTTGGGAAGATTGTGGATTAGGGTTCGCAAAAACTGAGAAGTAAAATGGCTCAGGCTCACGATGTGGTCATGGGAGATTGAATGTTTGCATGTTTCAATCTTGTTGTATCCAAGATCAAACCGGTTTTTAAATCATTGGATATGGAACGGATCCATTTTTTAACGTGGAATGGGCCCGTTTAAATTTTAATTTGAATAACCAGTTATTTAAAATGGTTATGGAATTGGTTAAGGATTGGGTCAACATAACTGGTTATTATGCACAGGCTTGTCAACTGCTAACTGCTAAGAGTCCCAAAGACCAACAACCTAGTTACCCTTTTAACATTCTATTTTAACCCTACTTCAGCATCATCAAAACAATTACAAAAATCAACATTTGTGATAACTAAATCATCAGAACAACAAAAATTCATTCAAAGTTTACAAATAAGAAAGTGGGATTTTCTTGGGTTACTATTTGGGCCTCAAATAAAGATCCTCCTGGTTCATAGACTCTAAGTCCCACTCTCAGTCCCAAGCTACAAATACAGATTATCATGACACTCAGCTTGAAACTTCACTTCCAAAGTTCCAAATAAATAATTGTAAAAGATACAGATGCAGATTCTAAGCCATCAAACCCTGGGCAAAATGTTAATAGACAATCTAATATTATTTTTAATAGAGAATTGAATTCAGACAGATACAAAAAAAGAGGAAAGTAGCAATTAAATCACGTTTAGATTCACCTATGATAATGGAAGTACCACGCCGTGCATTAGCACTGAGCAAACAAAGCCAATACCACCACAGACAACGTGCCAATGCTCGAATTGTCGTCGTCACCGTTGTAGGGGCTGGTAGAACTGGGATTAAGATGTTGTAGCTGCAGTCTCAGGTATTAGGGTCCAGTGTTTGATTTCCTCGAGCTCGAATCGGGTATCAACGAAGAGGGAAAGGATGGGATAGTTTTTTGTAAAAAAATAATTTAATTAATAGATGTTATTTAATAATAATATAGAAATTATAAGCATTTAAAATTTATAATTTTAAAATGTTTCAAAAAGAAATTTAATTAATAAAAAAACACTTTAATAGTAATTTATAAATGACATTTAATAACTTGGAATTTTAAAAATAAAAATATACATACAATATTCCAAAACTCTTGTGGCTTAAAGTTATGCATACATGATAAAGAATTTTTTAATGTGTCTTGAAATAATATCATCTTTATTAGGGGTGTTCATGGGACGGGTTGGGATGGGTTTCACATGTTCCTAACCTAAGCCTAATTATTTACCGGGCCAATTTTATGGACCTGAACCCGTCCATAGGCCCGAAGAGGCCCGATGATGTGCGAGTCTAAGTAAGACCAGGCCTGAGTATGACAGGACTGGGTTGACCCGATATATAAACTAAATATAATCATGAAATGATCATATAACAATGCTCAAAAGAAAATAATTAATATAATTAATAAATATATTGCATACAAATGATACAATAAAATATCTCTTGATGTATGTAATGTTTTTTTACTTTTTTAAAATTTGAGACATTACTAAACCAAGAATAACATTATATCACTATATAATTTTATGTATAGAACGTATTTTTAAAGGTATATAGAGGAAACTTAGACTCAAAAACACCATCTAAAATGAAAAAAAATTAGGTTATGACTTTACATAATAGAAAATTATAAGTAATAAATATTATATTTATATATAAAGGACGGGTCGGGTAACCCGAAGGTTAACCCGAACTCATTCTCAACCCGATGTCGGGTCAAAAATAAGTCTCGATGAGACCCGGTTTGGTTCTATTCTTACTTGTAGGACAAGAGCAAACCTGACATGAATAGGGTGAGTTGGGACGAGTCAAAAGGACGGACCAGGTCTTGAACACCCCTAATCTTTACTAACATACATTAATTTGCACTCATAAACACTTACACTAGGGTTAAAATAAAGAATTTGAGGAGAGAGATATATCAAGGAAAAATAGTAGAGAATTTAGGTAGAATTAGAGATTATTTGGTATTAGATAAATGATAGAGATAAAAGAGAAATTAATTTTGATAATTGTTTGGTTGTAAATAAATAAAAAAGAAAAAGATTTGTAAATAATTGAAGAGACAAAAATGGACAAAATGTGTGAAAGTCATTTTGTCCCATTCAATATTTTTAAAGGTAAAAGAGACTGTTCATTCTACCACCCTCGTCTCTCCACTTCCTCCATTTCACTGGGAAGATTGTAAAAGTAACGGGTCCCACATAATAAAAATCAATCTTCACTCTTTCTCCACATCAACCAAACTCGGTGGAAGGCATGAGTGAGTGTTATTTCTCTCCTCAAAAACTCTATCTCTCATCTCCGCACAATAAAAAAGAGAGATTGAACATAGTAAAGAGAGAAAATGAGAGTAATTATTAATTGAAGTAAATATTAAATAAGAGTATAATTAAAAAATAATTAATTCTTTTTCTCTTCGCTATTGATTTATAAATTGCCACATTTCAATGAATCAATTGTGACAATAGGAGGTTGCATATATAAGGTAATGAAAGATACTTAAATTAAATAAATTCACATTATATAATCTTGCTTCGGTTTTTATTTGCACACTCTATCCCAACCAATAGAAATTACTTTCCCTTTCCCTTCTTTCCCAGGCCACCCTAATAAAAACAATGTGAAACTTTTTTTTTAAATTTTTTATCAATATTTCCTGCAAATATATAATTTAAATAAAAAATATTTTAAGTGAAATTCATCATTCACATGATCACATTAATACTTATACTATTTGCATTATATATATCAAATATTAAAATTTTATAAAAAAACTAAAACAATTATTACAAAACTGTAACACTGGTGAAAATATTTATCAAATAACATTTTAATTATTTTGAATGAATTCATTTTATTTTTTCAATATTATGATATAAAGATTAATGTAATTTTATGTAAATTTTAAGCATTTTAAACTAAATTTAATAATATATTAAACTAATTAAAGTCAATTTCTCTTTCTTATGTCGGGCTAGCTCATTTTACCAGCTTTATGAGCTTTTAAACCTTATGTCCACATCTTACGAATTCCTCTAAATCTTAAAAATTTTCTATTAATTTGTATTTTTTTTACTTTTGAACCTTAGAATTTTTTCATATTTCAAATTTATCATAAACTCTCAAATATTTTAATAGAAAATAGAACTTAAGAGTTTTAGACACGGTACAAGTGATGACAAAATCACAATGTTTTAAAATCAGACTGACAATTGAAACGATGAAGGCACGAATTCCCGATTCATTGGTTCAATTATGTTTGAACCAATATTAATTATATATATTATAAATATTTTAATTAATAAAATAATACAAAATCATAAGAAATTAAGATATATAAGATTATAAATTAATAGATTAAACATTATTATATGTTTTACAATATGAAAATTTTAATAATAACTAATGTAGTACTCGTGTGATGCTCGAGGAAAAATTAAAAAAAGTTGAATGGTGTAATAGAAAATATGTAAATTTTGAAAAGATTTTTAAATTAAAAAATAATCATATAGAAAACATATTTCATAAGATAGGACAGATTCAAATGTAAAAATATTTAGTTATTGTACAAAAGAAAGGACCAAATATTGAAATATATATATATATATATATTTATCAAATATGAAATAAAGGGTAAATATTTACTTTTTTTTTTTTGAAACGTGTATAAAAAAATAATTAACATAATATGCTTGAAACTCAGTTACAAATCTTGCCTCCAGTGTGTTTTATTTATAAAATTCCTTAAAACCACTTGTCAAATAAGTATAATTGATTTTAGAATACCAAAATAGTTGGATTGAAAACTTGGACCCATGCTCATCAACTAAATATTTTTTCCTTTCATATGAAAAACACTTGCTTGCAGAAAAGATCTACTAAAATTCTTCTCCTCTGTTAAAAAGAAGACATAATATTAAAAATTGAGTAAGAATGTAACAAACAAAACAAAGTAGACATAATATTAAAATTTAACGAATAAGATAAATTAAAATTAAACCACTCAACCAATTGCATTGATGATGTTGAGAGCACTATGATGAATTTTGAAATAAATAAGAGAAAATATTTTCCTGAGACAAATTAAAAGTTCATGGTAACTATTTGTAGAAAGATAAAAGTTCAGGATGATTTTATATTGTCTTCCTATACAAATAAATGCATGATTTTTAGAATACTTGTTAAATTTTAGAAATAAAAAATATAAAAAGATTTAACTTATTAATTACAATTGCGTTAAAGTCATTTATGTTATGACTTGATAATTGATTACAAATTATTCTTTTGATGTTATTGCATGAATACAACTTTCTTCAATGTTATTTGCTTCCTAATTGAATTTCCTTGCCTGCCCAATTTCTGGTGAGGTGTGGTTTAGATTAGTAGCAGTTGTCATGTCTTTATTGATTTGTTTAAATAAACTATTTCTATCTCCTAATTAGATCATATGACCATGTTCTACAATGCTATAGTCCACCTCCACTATAACTTTGATACATATATAAATCACAAATACATGATAATTGCCCCCGTGCAATCATAATCCACCTTATGATGATTCATAATATGCAAGTTGGAACTTCATTGTTTCTAACAACATTAAATTGTCAATGACTGAAATTGTTTATTTGAATAAAACTCTGCAGAACTATCATCAAATGAATCAAATTGAAATTATTCTCTTGGAATTGAATTCATAAAACATGTCAAACAAACTTATGATCAAGTTTAGAATCTCCCAACTCTACAAAAGCAATTTAATATAGATACACATGTCTTCATTCATTAAGTACGAAGTAAGAAATTATGGTCATCTTTGAAACTGAAAAAGTTCTTGAAACTTACCAAGATTCATAATCTAATAACCCAGACCTTTATCCTTAAAGAAATTATAAGAATTGATATTTGGATTTTCATAACATGATTGATCGTTGACAATGAGATGGGAAGTTAATCCATTTTTAATTCCTATCTTTTTCACCAGAAGCCCAACCCTGTGTATGAAAGAGCAGGTCGTTCCTAAGCTGAAACATCCACTAGTCCAACACATGCAAGTTGCAATTCTTTCTTCTGGTGCCATACCTCTAGTCGTGCCATAAGCATAGCCATGAAGGTTGGCACCATGCACAGGAGAGTCAACAATAGTAACTACAATGTGAGTTCCATGACCATTTAGATGCATAAAAGGATAATTCGCACATGACATTCACCTATATGATAAATCTCTTTTTATAATGTTCTGCAGCAAAACCAACCAGGTCGGCATGCTCAAGTACAATGGAGGCATCTTTTCCTCCCAACCCCATTTGCAAAGAAATCACCTCTACCTTCTCTGAATTTGTCAATATTTCCACCAATGAAGCTGACAGACAACAACAATTATAAGTTAGTAGAATAAATATAGGAAATAAGGGAGATGACATGAGGTGTTGTAGTATGATGGCATCATGTAAAAGAGAACAAATCATCACCTTATACAATTCACTCCTGGATGCATAGTAAGAAACTCATCAATTTCTGAGCCTTTGTCAAGTGAAAGCAAAGAACCATGTGTAGAGCAGAAAGAACTCCCTAAAATGTATCATCAATCCCCTTAGTTGTTACCAATGATGGCCCTACTGTTAACACCATATAGTAGATTGCACCTCCTCGATGGGCCCGTGCATCGAATGTCCCCCATCATGGTCACCACCCTTTCTAGGGCATGCATCTCTTATATTACACCTCACATGCTCATGCTCATTAACATCACCTCATACATTCACACCTCATATACTCATAATCAATGCATCAATCATCATTTATACATTTCGCATACAACATCACCTACTCCATTCATTCCACATCACATCATGGATAAAATACACATAGAACATCAATATAGGATAATCACACCACAATACTTCATGCCACAGTTAATACAGTCTACACATCCAATTTAATCTTATCAATCCCACAACACAATTCATATATTAGATAAACATTCATCATATAAGTCAAGGATCACCACAATACATCAAAACAACACTCACATATCAAGTTTGGACCTGGTAATCGATTACCAGAAGCCTGCAATCGGTTACCAGAAGCAAATACCCCATTTTCGAGCTTGATAATCGATTACAGAGTGTCTGTAATCGATTACCAAAGTACTGGTAACCTGGTAATCGATTACACCATGCCTGTAATCGATTACCAGAGGCTCAACTTCATGTTTTCTGCCCAGAAACACCTGGTAATCGATTACAGACTGGTGTAATCGATTACCAGCATCCCGAGAACGACTGCACCTGCGTTTTTACCCCTTTTTAACCCTCTTCTTCAATCCCTACTCAAATCTTTAAGTCCCTAACTTGTTTAGACTCATTTTTACCGATTAAAATCAATGAATTCCTCAATTATATCAAAAGATTACTGTAAACTTAGCATTTAATCTTCAATTATGAATTCTTACCCCCAAATCCTATTGTGACCCATTTTCGATAGTCTCGCTCACAACCCTCAAATTCATCAAGATATATACCATTATGCATCACACATAACAATATCAAACAGAAAACATATAAACCATCCTTCAATTTCAAAGATTAGAGATCTTAGAGGGACTTATGGTTGCCCTCACTACCCAAGCACTCCAGTACACACATACAGTCGCACCTCTTTCCCCCGTACCTTAGGAATGATGATCAACGGCGAACAGCAGAACTCCCTTGATGATCTACTCTGCAGCACCTTCTCCTTGTGGAGTTGCTTCTCTCTTCCCTAAAGTTTCGTTATCTGACGTTTGAAGAAAGGATATGGTGAAATAGATAACCCTTCCCTTATTTAAATATCTACTTGGGTTGGGCCTACTCCAACCCACCCATCCCCTTTTTAATTAATTAATAATATTCATAATAAAAGATAATAATAATAATACTATTATTTCTTCCTTTTATTTTATTTTATTTATTCTAGAAATTTTAGGATGTTACATAATGCACTGCAGAAACACAATTACAGTGCGAGGAATCTTGCAAAACAACAGAGGAAAGGGTTGAACAAAATGGCATTAAAATGAGAAACCCATTAAAATTCCAACCTTTCAACTATTGTTGCTACCTTAGCCTCATCAGATGCAAGATCTTGAGCGAGCTTTTCTATTCTGAGACCCAAGCTCCACGTTCAAGCTCTTAACTTTGTCCAGATAATTTTTCCTTAAAAAAAACATGGGGAGAGAAATAGTGTATCAATGAAGAAATAAAGATTCAAATTCAAATAAGCAATAATATGCAGAGAAAAAAATAAAATAACGTTGAAGAAGAGAAAAAAAACAGAATGACCACTCACAGGTGAGACATGCAACGGAATAGGAAGAGGTTACACAACAGTCACCGAAAATGAAAGATAAAATTTAATTTTTTCTCGGTAAAAATCTTCTAAATTGTAACAACATTAAATAAGCTGAATAACAGTTGGAAAAAGTAATTAAACCATTATTAGTGAGTGAAAGGCTAACATGGATTAACTAATAAAAATAAAAATATGAAAAATTTTGATTGGCCAAATGGGTGGTTCAATATAGTTTGTCCATAAAAAATTAAATATTTCAATTTTAAAGCAGTGAAAGTGGTTGACTGAATAATTTATTGTTGTGTTAGTTTTATGTGTGCATTAATTTCAAAAGTTCAAATTTTAAAATTTGAAAAACAGAATTAATGAATGATTCAACCTGATTGGTTGTGTTTGGTGGTGATTAAAACAATGTATTAATAGTGTGCTGAACAATTATCTTTCATTGGTTCATTTACATAATGGTATTTTTGGGTGGAATACGTTTAATGGTGAGAGAAGATAACAAAATAACAATACACCATAAAGAGTGAGAGTAAAATAAGAATTTCTTAATTAAAATAAAATAAAAAACGTGACATATTCAGAAAGAAACTGAATATTTTAAATTTGAATTTGTTATAAAAAATGTGGAATACATTTTATGGTGAGAGAAGGTAACAAATAACAATACACCATAAAAAGTGAGAGTAAAATAAGGATTTTCTAATTAAAATAAATTAAAAAACGTGATATATTTAATGATAAGAAAAGGGAACAAATAACAATACACCATAAAGAGTGAGAGTAAAAGAATGACTTCTTGATTAAAAAAATTAAAAAAAATGAATTATAATTGGTCATGAAGAAAGAGGAGATAAGACTTGAACTTTTGCAGGGAAATTGACATCACAAGAGAGTGACACGTCACATAATAAGACCCGACAGTAACTATGTTTTATATAATATATTGATATTGATATTGATATTAATTGATATTGATATATTGATTGATAAAACAATAAACTTCTATATATAATTATTAAATATACTTCTTTATATAACTTAAATGTTTTAGATTAAATAAAAATATAAAAAGGTAAAAAGAAAGATCTTTTTAAAAATGGATCGGCTCAAACTGGTTTTTTAATATCAATTTTAGATTGAACTTATATGAATTTTTTATAAAAAAAATCACTTATATGAATTTTTAAGATGTTTGTCTAAACTTTTTTTAAGAAGCAGAATCAGAAAATAATCAGTCTTCTGCTTTTTTTAAGAAGCAACTTAGAGTTGCTTCTTAAAAAAACAGTTAAAATAGAAGAAAGAGAAAACATTTTAACAATGTGAAAGCATTTATTGCAGCAAATAAAGTGTTTTTTTAATATTATAGCCAAATGAAAATTTATTTCTGATTATACAAAAATCTCTAAAATAAAATTAATTTTTTTAAACAAGTTAAAAAGTACTTTTTTTAAGTACAAACAAACGGACTTATATGGTGTTTTGGGTTGATCAGATTGGTCACCAAATCAGTTTCTCGCCTTTTGGTTAGACCAGTCGAATCAGCTAACTCATTTCACTCATTTTCAACTATTGATTTTTAGAATCAATTATACTCAAGTGTAAACCAAACAGACCTTGAATATCTGGGCTTTCGTTATAGGTTAAAATAATCTCTCTAACAATTGATTTTTAATTATGTAATACTGTTAATGGTAGATAATTGTTAATTTCGCAGCAATATATTTGATGATCACTTATCAACGATTCAACTAGCAGGAAGGATGGACTTTGATTTTGGGCCTCTGATATAGATTCACGATCCTCAGTACAGTACCCTGACCAATTAATCATAAGGTTAAGATATGGGATTAAGACCATCTCCATCTCGACACCCCACTTTTTCATTATCTATGAATCTTAAATGGGTCTCACTAATACACATCAGCAAGTTCTTATTAAGCACTCCACTTCTCCATTCCAGCACCCCATTTTTTTACTATTCACAAATACTAAATGGATCCCACCAATACACATCTCTTAATTTTTATTATTTTTAATCAGAAATATATTAATTAATGTAAAACGAAAAAATATTTAAAAAACATATGAAAAAATTAAATTTATAGGAAAGTGAAAAAAGTAAAAAAAAATTATCGAGGGTTTCAACCCGGGGAAAGTAAAAAAAAAATTTAAAAAATTTAATAGGGGTTTCAAACCCCAGGGAAAGTAAAAAAATTAAAAAAAAAAAACATTAACGGGGTTTGAAACCCCCGGGAATGTAAACAAAAAAAAATGTCTGAAAAGGTCCTCTGCTGCGCTGTGGAGGGGCAGCTTTTTGAAGCATTTACCCAGGGTTTAAACCGCCGGGAATGCTTAAAATAATAAAAAAAATATAAAGTATTAGTGCTCAGCAGAGCACTAATGCGCTGGGAGAACGTGCCGGTGTCAGACCTCCAATGGTCATTCCCATAAAGAACCGGTTCTCAAAGAGCAAAATGCTCAATGGTCTTTTCTTTCATGTATTTTGTATTTAAAAAAGTTAAGTTTTATTTGTCTGTCAAATTAATTAATCTTATTTTTTAATATTTCATTTTTAACAGCAACCATTTTATCAACAGTGGAAAACATGTTATTCAAAATTCAAGAATTATTCAGTCAATATCTCAAAATCTGTTTGAAGCATTTGATAAAAAGGCCCCAACGCCTCAAAATGAGGATTCTGTTAGACAAAATTTAGTTGACCCATTACATGATTATGAAGGTATGAAATTCTAATATTAGTCTTCATATTTTTGGTATATATTTAAACACCTTTTTCAAAGGACTTTTTAAGAAAAGACTGATTGTCAAAGGTTTTATTTTATTTCAGTGGTCAACAGTTATGATGATTCAAATTTGCAAAATGACATTGATGAACCTGATATGTTTAAAGATTTGGATGACGAAGGTAAACATTTGATTTTTTTTTATTTTGAGTCTGTTAATATGATGTACTATTGAAGAATATATTTTTCCTTAAATTAGGTTGTTTAATATCAGATTTATTAATGTAGGACTTGGAACTGATGAAGTCAACATTCCTGAACAAGGTATTATTAAAAAATTGTTTTTAAGAATCAATATCTTATTTTTCTTGGGAAAAATTGTATTTCTTAAGTTTTTTTTTAATAAAATTCGCAGAAACGTGGGACATAGGTGATCCCATTTCTAAATGTTCCAAGTGTGATGCATTCATGTGGAGTGAAGAGGCTTTATCCAGAAGTAGGCGTTCAAGAACCCTGAGATTTAGTCTTTGTTGTATGGATGGTAAAATCATTCTGCCTAAATTGAAAAGGCTTCCTGATGTTCTGATTGATCTACATAGCAAGAATCATGATAAGAGTCAATACTTTTTAAAGAATATCCGAGCTTTCAATTCAATGTTTGCATTTACTTCTATGTCTGGCAAGATTGATCAGCAGATAAACAATGGAAGGGCTCCCCCTATTTTCCTTCTCGGTGGACAGAATTATCATTGTATAGGTAGTCTTTTGCCTCTTGATAACCAGAAGCCTAGGTTTGCTCAGTTGTATGTGTATGATACTGACAATGAGATTGATAACAGAATTCGAGAAGTAAGGTAAAAAATTACAATTTGGTTATTAAAATATGACAATTTTTAAAATAATTTATTTGTTAAATTTGTATTATTTGTGTTGCAAGTCTGACAGGAATGTAACTGATATTGACATTGTGATAGTTTCGTCGTTAAAAAAAATGCTTGATGAACACAATGTCCTTGCAAAAAACTTTCGGTATGCAAGGGACCGTTTTAAGCAAAATGAACTTTCTCAGCTGAAGATGAAATTGATTCGTAAAAGAAACACTGATGGTAGAACTTACAATTTTTCTTCTGCTTCTGAAGTTGTTGCGTTAGTAGTTGGTGATATTGACCACAATGTCGTTGAGAGAGATATCATTTTAGAGACTAAATCTAGCTTACTTCAAATGATTGATGTTCTGCATCCTAATTATCTTAGTTTGCAATATCCTTTATTATTTCCTTATGGGGAGGATGGCTTTAGGCCAGGAATTTTAATTTCAGACGGTCGAAACACAGGAGGAGAAAGGAAGAGGACTAAGGTAACACTGCGTGAATTTTTTGCATATAGAATTCAAGACAGGTACTGTGAATCTCCAATAATACTCATGTCAAAGAGGTTATTTCATCAATTTTTAGTTGATGCATACACTATGGTTGAATCTGAAAGGTTGAGATTTATTCGTTACAATCAACCTAAGTTACGGGTAGAGCTTTATAAGGGATTGCATGAGTGTTTAGTTCATGGGGAGAATAATGCTGCTGCAACTGGACAACGGATAATACTACCAGGTTCCTTTACCGGAGGGCCAAGATACATGTTAAATAATTGCAAGGATGCATTTGCCATATGCAAATATTTTGGGTATCCGAGTTATTTCATTACAATGACTTGCAACCCAGAGTGGGTTGAAATTAAGAGATTTGTTAACGTACGTGGATTAAAGCCAGGGGATCGTCCAGATATTCTGTGTAGAGTGTTCAAGATTAAGCTTGATCAATTAATTAAAGATTTGAAGAGCGGGGATGTTTTTGGCAAAGTTGTTGCATGTGAGTTATTTATATTAACTAACTAAAGCCATTACTGTTTTAAAATGTTTAATTTTATTAAATTTCTTTACTTCTACTGATAATAGCATAACGTTTATTTTATCATTTGCAGATGTTTGCACTATTGAGTTTCAAAAGTGTGGTTTGCCCCATGCTCACATCTTGCTATTTATGCATCCAGAAGCCAGACCTAAGACTCCAGAAGACATTGACAGGTATATATCGGCAGAGATACCAGATAAAGACTCAAACTCAGAGCTTTTTACAGCAGTTCAAAAATACATGCTTCATGGTCCATGTGGCCATTACAACCAGAAGTCGCCATGTATGAAAAATGGAAAATGCACTAAGCATTTTCCTAAACCTTTGAGAAGTAGAACAATTATTGATGACGGAGGTTTTCCCAAGTACAGGAGAAGAGATACTGGCAGAACTGTCAAAAGAAGAAGTGCAGAGGTTGACAGCAGTTTCATTGTTCCGTACAATCCAACCCTTCTTCTTAAATTTGGATGCCATATCAATGTGGAGTATACATGCCAAACAAGTTCCATCAAATATCTCTTCAAGTATGTACATAAAGGAAATGACAGGGTTACTGCAGCCTTATTTAAAGACAATAATGTTGATGAGATTAGATCATACTACGATTGTAGGTACATATCTGCATGTGAGGCTGCATGGAGGTTGTTTGGTTTTGATATACAGTTGAAAGAACCATCTGTGACGAGACTTCCATTTCATCTGAAAGATCATCAACCGATTGTTTATAAAGATTTTGATGAAATAGATAATGTATTGGATAAAGCAGATTACAAAAATTCAATTTTCTTGGGTTGGATGGAAGCAAACAGGAGGTACCCTGATGGAAGAAATCTAACATATGCAGAGTTCCCTACAATGTTTGTGTGGAATGCAAAAGATGGTTATTGGCAGCCACGAAAACAAAGTTTTGCTATTGGTAGGGTATCCCATGTTCCTGTTGGTAATGGTGAAGACTATTACCTCCGTCTTCTCCTAAATATTCAAAAGGGTTGCCAGAACTTTGAACAAATTAGAACAATGAATGGACTTATATATCCAACCTTCAAGGATGCATGCTATGCACTTGGTTTGTTGCAAGATGATCGATAATTTATTGATGCAATTCGTGAGGCAAATTCCTGGGCTTCTGGTCAATATATTAGGAGGTTGTTTTATATTCTTTTGATTTCAAAAAATATGGCTATGCCTGAGTTTGTTCGGGAAAATTGCTGGAAAGAATTGTCTGATGATATTCTTCACAAGCAAAGAAGAATTCTGGAATTTCCAGGTTTTAATTTAGCTGTTTATTATTTAATTTGTTTTAATTAACTCTTTTGCATAAACATTTTGAATCTCATTTTAAATTTTTTCATTATGCAGAATTGATTTTAACAGATGCTGAAATTAAAAACCTTTGCGTGGCAGAAATAGAAGAAATACTGCAGTGCAATGGTAAGAGTTTGAAGGATTATCCACCAATGCCCTTACCCTAAATGGATTCAGTCACAAATCTTCAATCAAGGCTCATTGCGGAAGAGTTGAATTTTGATCGGACCTATTTATCACAACTTTTGAATCAATATCTTTCTTCAATAACGGATGAGCAGAAGTTGGCTTATGAGAAGATTATGGAGGCAGTTGAGAAACAGAAAGGTGGATTTTTCTTCCTTTATGGTTATGGAGGCACTGGTAAAACATTTGTGTGGAACACTTTGTCAGTTGCTATACGTTGTAAAGGTCATATCTGTCTTAATGTTGCTTCCAGTGGTATTGCTTCTTTGTTGCTGCCAAATGGAAGGACATCCCATTCAAGGTTCAAAATACCATTAAATACAACAGAAGACTCTTGTTGTAGTATAAAACAAGGAACTTCTCATGCTAAACTGTTGGAGAAAGCAAAATTGATAATATGGGATGAGGCACCTATGGTAAGTAAATTCTGTTTTAAAGCTTTAGACAAATGCTTAAAGGACATTCTACGGTTCTCAAGGTCTTTCAATCCTGAGCTTCCTTTTGGTGGAAAGGTAGTTGTTCTGGGAGGTGATTTTAGGCAGATTTTGCCTGTCATCCCAAGAGGATCAAGGCAAGATATTGTGTTAACGACAATAAATGCTTCGTATCTTTGGCCATACTGCAAAGTTCTTCAGCTTACTAAAAACATGAGACTTAACAACAACTCCTCTCATGTTGACCAGTCTGCAATAAAACTTTTTAGTGAGTGGCTGTTAAGAGTTGGTGATGGCCTTGAAGGAGACTCAACAGAAGGTGAGGCAGAATTAGAAATACCCACTAATATTTTAATTCCAAATTCTGAAACTGCTTTTGATGATTTGATTAATTTCGTTTATCTTAATATTGTTGACAACTTGAGCAACAATTCATATTTCAGTGAAAGGGCTATTTTAGCTTCTACTCTGGATGTTGTCTCACAGGTTAACAAGCATATCATGTCATGGATAGATCATGAAGAAAAAACATATCTGAGTTCAGATTCCCTGTGTACAGAAGAGGGTTGTTCAGAGGTTGAGATAGAAGCTTTTTCAATTAAAATGCTCAATGCAATAAATTGTTCAGGATTGCCCCCACATGAACTGCAATTGAAGGTAGGAGCTCCTGTAATGCTACTGCGGAATATTGATCAATCTAATGGTCTCTGCAATGGTACCAGGCTGCAGGTTAGGAGATTGGGAAATCATGTTATTGAATGTCAGGTTTTAACTGGAACCAAAGCTGGTCATATGGTTCTTATTCCAAGAATGACATTGGTTCCAAATAATCAAACTTTGTCTATTAAATTCAAAAGGAGATCACAAGGACAAACTCTATCTCATGTGGGAATTTATTTGCCAAAGCCTGTATTTACACATGGACAGCTTTATGTTGCACTTTCAAGAGTGAAGAGTGGAGAAGGACTTCGCATTCTTCTGCTTAATTACGAAGATTTAAATACAAATTGTACATTAAATGTTGTATATCGTGAGATATTTGAGAATTTAAATTAATGTTGTATTAATATCATTTTACTACTGTGGATTTATTTTCAGCTTTTTATATTTTAGGATTTTTATTACTTTAAAATTTTACATATCAATATTCTCATATTCATAATCAGAAAATTTTACATTTAATTTTTATATTTAGTGTATTATAATTTCTTAAATTTTATTTTTAATTTCTTCCGTGCCGTGTTCACTAGTTAATCACAAGGTCAAGATAGATAGTCCTTCTCATCACGTTATGGGATTATTTTGGCGATAAGGAAATCACTTTCATTTGTTTTCACGAATACAAACAGTGCCATTTTTTCCACCCATCTTATCTCACTACAAGTGGACACGTGTCCCAGTCCATGCTCTTCTTCAGTGAATAAAACGACGTCGTCCCAGTCGGATATTTTTTTTTATTTTTTTTCCTTTTACTATATTCTCAGTTCGGAGTTAACAGTTCAAGTTGCCATTTCAGACGTAGCAGGGTAGACGATAATGGTGGCTTTCGGCGGGAAAAAAGTTGGCCAAATGGTCGTCGGCTTCGGCGGCAGCGGTCTCGGCCAGGTCGTCATCGCCGTCACAGTCTCCTTCCTTGTCCGCATCTTCTCTGCTCCCGGCCCCGCCCTCTTGCCGGAGAACGACGATGTGCCGAACAACGATTCCCACAACGGTGAAACTTCGCCCTCCGGAAAGGTCACGCCGGTTACAATCCGCTGGAACAGTATCAGTTGTTCCCTTTCTGATAAATCCTCCAAGTCCGTGAGTTCCTGTTTTCTTTTTTTCTTTTTTTTCCTTTTGCTTTGCCTTCACTCCTAAATGCTAAGGTCCTGTTTGGTTTCTGGGAAAATCTGGGAGCGGGATGGTAAAATTGAGTATTCGATTTGGAAATTTGTTTTAAGCAAACTGGTTGAATACGTCGTTACATGCACATATTGTTTCAACCTCTGTAGTAGTCCTATTGCTTTATAGGTTTTTTTTTTTAGTTGGTAATTTAATGGTAAATGAATAGGTGAGGTTTTTGCTTAAAAATTTGGCGGAGAAGCGAAGCCTGGGAGATTGTTAGCCATAATGGGGCCTTCAGGTTCAGGGAAGACAACGTTGCTTAATGTTCTTGCGGGTCAGCTGGGAGCATCGCCATGGCTGCATTTGACGGGCCTTTTGGAGTTCAATGGAAAGCCTCGTTCCAAAAACCCTTACAAGTATGCTTGTTTGTTAGGAATTTGTGATTCCTGCGATTCTCGTAATGTTTCTTTTAAGTTGCTAATGCTATGGAGATCAATTACAATGGTGTGGTTTATTGCTGTAGGTTTGCTTATGTGAGATAGGAGGATCTCTTTTTCTCACAGCTCACTGTGCGGGAAACATTGTCTCTTGCTACAGAACTCCAGCTTCCAGACCTATCTTCCGCAGAAGAGAGAGATGAATACGTGAACAATCTCCTTTTCAAACTAGGCTTGGTTAGTTTTCCCTATCCCCTTTTCGAGACTAAGTGTCCATTTGATTTATAGTTAGATAAAATTGATTTTAAAATCAATGGCTTAAATTGAGTTATGCACAAGTTATGATGCATGTTTAATGAAAGTGGTTTCATTTCATGTTTTTTAGAATGGAGTTTTACTTTGAACAATGAAGCAAATGAGTGCCAAGTAGTTGCTGATTATATGTTGGAAAATAGGAACAGTTTTAAGTAGGTTTTTTCAGTAAACCTTTATATCTTCCTTGAAGAATGAGTTTTGGTTCATCCATTCTGATCGACTAAAGCTATTATTTCTGTTCATTGCTGTCCATATTTAGATGCTTTCCCTCCATTCTTACATGTTTCAAAAATAAGAATCACTATTACAAGTTACTTGTGTATCTTATGTAATTGTTTTCAGCTTTCCTCTATCAAATTCATGATTGAAAATGTGTTACTCACTGGATAGTCTTATGTTACTGATATTACTCTCTTTGTCATCTGTATGCTTTTTCTTCAAAAGATCAGTTGTGCTGATACCAATGTCGGTGATGCAAAAGTTCGTGGAATTAGCGGTGGTGAAAAGAAACGCTTATCAATGGCATGTGAATTGCTTGCAAGCCCGTCTGTTATATTTGCTGATGAACCCACAACAGGTAAGCATGCACTTGTAGAATTTGCTTTGCAGTAGATTTGAACTTCGCAACAAATTAATGCATGTGTGTGGCTGATATAACAATAACGGTTTTTCTAACCTGTGCAACATTGCACATGATAATAAATCAAAAGTGGAAAGGTTTTATTGGAAAATATAACATTTACATTTACCAATGTATTGAATGTTGTGATAGTTGTATTTTCCAATAAAATCTTTCCACTTTGGATTTTATTATCTTGTGCAATATTGAACAGATTAGAAAAACCGTAACAATAATATAAGTTTGAATACACAAAGTGTATATTCTTAACATAAAAAATAAAAAAAATAAAGAAATAATCGGTATGAAATTTCAATATTCATGTTTAGTTTCAGATGCATTCTGATCATTTACCACTCTGATACTCGTGAGAGGTGGCAAAACGGGCTACCCGGCCCGATGCGGACCGCGGGCTAAAACGGGCTGGGCCAAAAAGGCCCAAATTTAATTAGGGCTAAAAAATGGTGCCCAAGCCCTATAAAACGCGGGCTAAGCCTGGTATTTTTGATAAAACGGGCTGGGCTAAAATGACCCTATATTAATTCGGGCTCATTTTTTAAAAACCAAGCCCTATAATTTAACAGGCGGGTTCGGGCCGGCCCGATGGGCTTGGCCCATTTTGCCACCTATAAGTTTCAATTTCAACATGCTGCCATTGTGTGTCTGTTAGGAACTCAACAAGAATAACTTTATTTCTTGACTGAAAATGAACAGAACAAGGAGAAAGATATCTCTATACATTTCCCCTTTCCCAACTGAGATTTGCTTGGTTCTCTAAATACAATTCTCTAAATTATCCCCACACCCTTGCTCTGACCATTTACCACTCTGATACTCGTGGTATAAGAGTTTCAATTTCAACATGCTGCCATTGTGTGTCTGTTTGGAACCCCACAAGAATGACTTTATTTCTTGACTGAAAATGAACAGAACAAGGAGAAAGATATCTCTAAGCATTTCCCCTTTCCCAACTGAGATTTTCTTGGTTCTCTAAATACAATTCCCTAAATGATCCTCCCACCCTTGCATTTCCCTATTTATTTACCCTACTATTCCCCTTGGACTAACTGACTGTTCTAACTGTCTGAATTAACTATCCCCTTTTCTGTTCCCTTTATTCTTCCAAGCAACCACCCTTCTGTCCTAATAGTATCTGCTAATCACTCTAGGGCTGCTGAAATTATTGCTTCTAAAAAAAGTCCATTTTGTTGTATAACATTTGTTCCAAAAGCGTTCCGTTAAAGAGGAACATATTTGATAAATATTGATAACTCTCGGATAGAGTATTAGAACGGAAAAATCCATTAGATAATGAACTATTGGTTCTAAGCCATCTCTAGCGATGAATCAACAATTTGAATTGCTTTTCTTGCGTATTCTTGATAAACCAGTGTTTATATATAGATGTAGAAAGATCTGTTTGGAAAGTAAGAAGCCCTCTTGATATCTCTTCATTTGGAAAGAATTGTCGATGTGCAAACACACAGACAAAAGGCTGATATTTGAATAGGAAAAAGAGTGGATCTGCAGGGTTTGCTACTTGTTCAGCATTCACTTTAGCATCTTTAGACACTGTCATATGGGATTTCTTTGCTCATGGTTTAACCTGGTTCAGGGGATATGATATGTATCTGATGACCTGAGTTCGTGCACAATTTTATACAGATGCAATCTTGGTTACTCACACCATTTTAACCATTTATCAGAAAATAGTTCAATTTGTCATTTGAGGTTCAGAACTTCTGAATTACTTTGAGTTAATGGAGTATCTTAGTAGTATTAATAACTTTATTCAATTTGTATTGCAAAAAAACAAAAGAAAGAAAAATAATGGACGGACATATTTCCATGTGCTCATGTAGATATACTAATTCCTTCTCATGTATCAGTCAATTCAGTCCTCATTCCCTTGCTTCATTTCTTGATAATACATAAAATGACTTTCTTTTAAAAGTCTAAGATGTTAATGTATTCAAAGGATAATGATATAACCCCATGTGAGTTTGCAAATGAAATCCAGTGCTTCTAGTTTATTAAAAAAAATGCATAATGGTTGGTTGGGAGGGGGGGTTATAAGGGAGATTGTCGATCATGACCCATTACTATTTAATAAAGGCATCATCTATTTATGTTTGTAGTACCATGTACTCGATTTACATAGTAATTGACATTATAAAGTACCCTGAAATGCAAGAAACCCCCCTTCTCTTATAGGTTAATTTCAAAAAGCTCTCCCGTGGTTCAAAACTCAACATCTCATCTCATCTCATCTCATCCAACTAATGAAATTGTTTGTATTGACTCCTTACAAGAGTTTTTTTTTTTCACATGCAAAAGGGGGTTAGTTTTACAGAATGTTTGCACCATTTGATAAGCCTAGGGGACTGAGTTTTTATATGTTGATCCAAAAGGGGTTTCTCAAACACTAACCTATACTTGGAGGGGGTTCCTTGTATTTTAGCTTATAAACTATATAGCATAATAGTTTGAATAGATAGCATTCCTTTCTGTCTTTAATGATTTTTATTGTAAAACCCTTGTTTTTTTTTTTTTTTTTTTAATTTTTTATGTGATAATTTGAATGGCTTTTCCATGCTAGGAGCTGCTGCCAAATGCAGTCAATTTATACAGACAATTGCAAACTCTATCTCTCTCCCTCCACTTATTTTGTCTTAAAGCTACTTTCAGGACTTGATGCCTTCCAGGCTGAGAAAGTCATGGAAACACTCCAACAGCTTGCACAAGATGGTCATACTGTAATTTGCTCTATACATCAGCCAAGAGGTTCAGTGTATAGTAAATTCGATGACATTGTCTTGCTGACTGAGGGTTCACATGTTTATGCTGGTCCTGCTCGTGATGAAGCATTGGCATACTTCTCAAGATTCGGGTCATTGTCTTAACTTTTTTTATATTACACCATCATACATTCTTCACACTGGGAATTCTCTCAAGTATTATATTATTTAAGAAATTGTTGCTGAGTTAACTTCATATGCTATTAAATGATCCATTTCACTGCAACTGATTTCTTTATAATAAGTTGATAACATGACCTTATCTGTCTATTATTTGAGTATCTTACTTTGAAATGGTATACTTCTAAAAAGCCAGGAAATCCAGAATAGAGAAGCTTGTCAGAAGACTCAACTTCAAATCTAATGTTTACATTTAACTTATCATTTTATCAATTCTTTGCTTGATATTGATAGCAACATTGTAGTAACTGGTAAATGGTATTCTTGGAGTGACATTATGCATCTATAGTTATCATACTAACTTATTTACTTTGAAACCAGTCTTGAGTTATGGATGAGGCTCTGTGACATATCTAAGGATTTCTCTAGTAAAGCCATAATGATGTTAAATAGTGTATGAATCCTAACGAGCATAATTGGAATAAATATAGTTCTAACTCTCTGAGAGGAAGCATTCTTTCACCTTACATAATACCCAATTTTTATGAGTTGGTGGATGTTTCTGTTTTGGCTTCAATTTGAGATGGTAACTGAAAAATATATTTTGCATTAGACTGTGAATTTTTCTTCAGTGCCTAATTATTCAAGTCAAAAGCACATGTGTTCATTCATTCAATCCAAAAGCATAGTCCCTTTCTTCATACTTTTTGTTTATAGTTAATATCTTAACAGAAGTAAGAACTAATGCATTGAAATGGTAATTTTGTGTAACCTGAAATTTTATCTATGACTTTTTGACTGTTAGTTCTGAACAATCGGCTGATAATTGTTGATGAAACAGGTACAACTGCCCAGATCATGTAAATCCTGCTGAATTTTTGGCTGATCTTATATCCATCGACTATAGTTCTGCTGATAGTGTCTATTCCTCTCGAAAAAGGATTGATGGGCTTGTGGAGTCATTCTCACAAAGACTATCTACAGTAATATATTCAACTCCAATTACTATAGACGATCTCTCAAAAAGTAGAAAGCAAATCAGAAAGAGGACTGTAGCAAAGAAGAAAGGAGGTTGGTGGAAGCAATTTTGGTTGCTCCTTAAACGAGCTTGGATGCAGGTCTGCCTTTTTTTAATTCATTGTCTTTCTACTCATCGAATGGCAGGACTTGGATAAATTGCATGATAGGATCTGTATATAATTTTCCTTCTTGCCCGTGAACATTTTTATGTATCTTGAGGAAAGACTTAAGAAGCTTGATTAAGTCATTTGGCAAGACAAAATTGCAATAGTGACATTACTTTTTACTGTTCTCACATGTTGTATGTTGTGCAGTTAAATTATTTTTTCCCCTATCTTACAGCTTCAACCATATTGCCCATTCTCTTATATTCTTTACCCCTGATCACTAAATATTAGATAAACTTCTACTTTTGGAATGTAAAATAGGATAAGTTATTTCTTTCGCACTGTGTAAGGAGAATGAACTCATTACTAATTTATTTGATTCACGATTTTCTGGCTGACTAGGCTTCCCGAGATGCACCTACCAACAAACTTCGGGCAAGGATGTCAATTGCATCAGCAATTATCTTTGGGTCAGTTTTTTGGAGAATGGGAAAATCTCAGACTTCAATACAAGACAGAATGGGATTGCTTCTAGTTTGTGATGTTTTTTAATTCCTGCATGTTTGTTTCTCATATTAGCCTGCTGCTAACATGCATCGCAGAACAACTTTGAAATGTTTCTATGCTATATATTCAATTTTTATTCTATGGTTGGAGAAAATCATGTCTACATGTAAACTCATGTATATGGTTGGATGTAGTGGAATACTAGAATCTATCATGCATGCTAAAATGATTTTTTGTAATATTCTTAAAGTTTTATCTTCAAATACCATGTTTTGCATAATAAAGTCTTTTGACTAATGACTATTAATCCTTGATTTTTGGTAGACACCTTTTTTGCATTTAATGTATTTGTGTTTTGTGTGTACTTTATACATGATTTTATAAGGATCAAGTTCTTAAAATATTAGTAAATTTTCGCTTATTAACCTAAAGCAAAACTTAAAATATTATGGGAACCACTGAATAATTGTGCTGGTATAATGCTATCCATAATCTAGTACACTTGACTTGACTACTTGATTTCCATCTTTTATTGTAATTATCTTCACAAACACTTTAAAATGCTTTAAACTCAAATCTTGTTATGTTATTAAAAAATGACAATTTCACTTGGCTAAGTTTGCCTTCCTGAATTACATGGATGGCACTCACAGGTTGCTGCAATAAATACAGCCATGGCTGCTCTCACAAAGACTGTAGGCGTGTTTCCCAAGGAACGGGCAATTGTTGATAGAGAACGTGCTAAAGGCTCCTATTCATTGGGTCCATATCTGTTTTCGAAATTGTTGACTGAGATTCCCATCGGAGCAGCATTTCCATTAATGTTTGGTGCAGTTTTGTATCCAATGGCACGTCTTCATCCTACTTTGACGAGGTCAGATTCGTATCTTGGCCTCTAGGAGCTATAGTTTGAATAAATTTGCAATTTCTTTTCATTTTATTTTGCTTTTTTGGGTGGTAGCTTGAACTTTTCTGTAATGCTTTATACGACGATGAGGGCCAAGAAATGTGCATGATTTTCTAAATTGTCCTTCATAATCCGTAAATATCATTTTGAAGGATTGTTTATATTGGCCAATCCCACAGGCCATAGGGGTATAGATATTCATAGGTGATGAATGAATGTTCTGTAGATGAAGAAATGAAAATTAAATATTTTTTTTTATTTTTTTCTTGATTTTTTTTGTCTTCACTTTTGTTAGAAATATATTAATTTATGTGTTCTCCACCTAATAGCTTAAACTTTTGGGATAGTTGGTTCATGACATGGTATTGGAATCTCTATGACCAATTGGTCAAGAGTTCGATCCTTGCCGCCCCCATTATTCCAATAAAAAAAAAGAGATTAAATTTAGCGAAAGGTAAGTGGACCTTTGCATTGTCCACGTTTCAAGCCCAAAGGGCTCTCGCGTGAGGGGGTGTGTTAGAAATATATCCATTCATGTGTCTTCCACCTAATAGCTTAAGCTTTTGAGATAGTTGGTTCATGATAACTATAATAAGAACAAAAAAATCATGCAAGTGGAAACAAGAAAAAGGTTCATCCTCTATGTCTATCCTTTTACTGACCTCTTCTTTGTGCCTTTGTCCTTTGGAGAGCTTTATTCCAGTTAATTCTTTCCATATAGTATATTATGATATGACTTATTATTTTGACATTTTAGATTTGGGAAGTTTTGTGGAATTGTCACTGTGGAATCTTTTGCTGCATCTGCGATGGGTCTTACTGTTGGTGCTATGGTTCCAACCACTGAAGCAGCAATGGCAGTAGGCCCCTCTCTTATGACAGTTTTTATTGTATTTGGTGGCTACTATGTCAATCCTGAGAATACCCCAATCATCTTCCGCTGGATTCCTAGTGTTTCTCTGATTAGATGGTAAGCACAATTCTGATTTATGAGTAATCAAGAGGGTTTACCTTCAACTATATAGCTTGTACTAGGAAACAGAACTTATTGAGCTAAACATCCTTGCGAAGTTTAATATTGGTTTCTGTTACTAATACTGATGAATACCAAATTGATTTATGAACACTTTCAGGGTCTTTGCATCAATGAATTTAGTGGCCTTCAATTTGATCATCAGCATTCATTTGATGTTCAAACTGGAGAACAGGTGAGGGTAGAGTAGTGGATCTTTTATATTTCAGCTGGAACTAAGATCAAGTTTGATAAAATTGAATATGTTATGACCAGTGCACACTAAAACTAAAGAGACATGTTATTAAAAAAATACTTGAAGGGAAAAGACAAGCTGGAAAACTTGGTTACATTTGGGGGTGACACGGATGTATAAGTATAAATGAGGGAGGTAAAAGAACTGTAACCATAGGAGCTGACTTATGGAATAGGCTAATCGCCATCAGTTTTTACTGGTTTGATACAATGCCGAAATATAGTAGTTCCTTGAGCAGTAATGCTTTTGGTCTTGTGCATCATATAAGTGCTAAATTTAGAATATTAACCTGGACTTAGAATATTAGGAAAAGATAGTTTATTTAGAAGTGTTTTCTTGATTGCTGATCCATTTCACTTTATTATCCCCTTCCATCTTTTACAGGCATTGGAGCGTATCTCCTTTGGAGGAAGTAGGATTAGGGATACGGTGGTAGCACAAAGTAGAATACTGTTATTTTGGTATTGCACCACCTACCTTCTCCTTGAGAGAAACAAGCCCAGATACCAGCAACTTGAAACAACCCCTCTTGACCATGACGAACCCAATTTAAAACTTGAGGAGTTCAATTCTAAACAAGTTCATCAGGCACTTGAAGCTACACCAGTCAGCCAAATTGGATTGGTTCCGACCAGTCCCTTGAGTCACCTGAAGTAGATCTTATTGGCTCTTTTGTCCTAGAAGGTTTGTAATCAGCTTGGCACTACTGCTGTTCTTATCAGATATTCATCTATTTATTGATTTATCCAATACAGGTGCTAAGTAGAGAGATATCTTTGCAAAGGATGACATGCAATTACTGAGACAGTAAGCCGTTTCCTATATAGAACAGGACCACAATCACGATGTCCTTGTTGGACATCCAAAACATCCAGGTTGTTACCTGTAATAATAAACAGTGCCAGTGGATAATCTTGGGCAATATCATGTTTAGTCCATTTGATTATGGCTGCTGTTTTCATTCAATGATGAGAGTATGTGGAAATCATCCATGAAATGGGTTTTTCTTTATGGTGAATAGTGTGAAAATTGAGGCAGGTTACTGGTTTCCTTTTTGTGAACTTAGTTTAAAATTACATAGGCGTGATGGATTATATCTTCTTTCATAAGAAAGGGACGTATCGCTATCACTTATGCCCTAATTGTATGTTCATGGCTTTGCTATTTCCTGTCCCCAAGGTTTTACCTTTTGTCATAATGGACTTCGCTTTTTATTTCCTTTCAATTTATGGTCTTTATGTTCACGTTGTATTTTATTCATATAGTAATTTTTAATTTGAATTTTTGTTAAATAATGATGTCATGTTAAAAAAAATCAAGTATGGCTAATGGTCATTTGACGCATGGGCATCTTAATTTTTATATTGTATCGTAGCCTTTGCACATTTACCTCACCCAGCACCACACATGTGGACTATATAGGCAAAGCCAACTTTTTATATATTGATACTGTGATGTGATGAGACAATTTCTTTTGTCAATAACTCACTACAAGAAAATTCAATACTGAAGGAATAATTACGGTTTAATGATAAAATTAAAGCCTGCACCTTTGCTCGCCTTATTAAGGTCCACCATGTGGTATTTGGAAGTTATTGGACTTGTGTAAGAATTTGAAACATAGAACACGCTTTGGTTGTTTCTGCACCTTAGAAAATGGAGACAAACAACCGTGGTCCACAGGGCCGAAGATGAGACCAAAGCCGCGGAGCCAAATCATTGACATCTCAGGAAGATGCCCTGCCTACACAAGTAAAGTATATATATATATATATATATATATATATATATATATATATATATATATATATGCCCTTTTTTTTAAGAACCGGGCAAATTACATGCAGCATGTCATTATCAAACAAGCCAAGTGCCCTTGGACCTCCTCTAGCCACCATAGGCTAAGAAAGAAACGAATCTCATTTTGGACAAAAAAAGTGTAAAGAATAAGTCTTCTAAAAGAATGATAATAAAAAAATGGTAACATGAATTTAATTTACTCGGTTCACTTTCCAAAAAAAAAAACGGTGTTAAGCATATATACTCAATTGAAAATAAAAGCAGAAAACTGTTTATCTTACTCAATATGAAGGATAGAAAAATGGGAATGCGAATTCTCACATGATTTTTTTTTTCTCCGCCTATAGAGAGAAAAAAAATAGTAAAGTTATTGAAACTTCCTCATCTTTCCTCTCACTTCAACATTTTTTTTTTCACTAGACAAGATCACAAGAATACTTTTGTCATTTTAAAAATACATATTTTCTTTATTCTTATTTCTTATTTAATCAAATAAAAAAATTAACATTGTTTTCTTTCTTTATTCAAAAAAATATTTTTTTTTTCCTTCTCTTCAATTTTTTTACCAATTTTTTTCCTGCAAATATATTTCCATATCCAAAGAAAGTATAACAAATAACAATGACGTAAAAGAGATGATATCCATTGAATAGGAATATGCGGTGATTTTTCGTAATAAAAGCAAGCCTCGCGCCTTGTTTGCAACTACATCATTGCTATAACAATAGACGCAAATGACAAAGTAGAAAATAAAATTTAAAAATAACTTTGTAGGAATTTAGCATATTTATTTCTATCAGATCTGATCTATGTACGTATGTGGTGCTCCATTATATTCAAATGCTATAATGGGAGAATTTAGTATGTGGTCCTCCATTATATTCAAATGCTATAATGGGAGAATTTAGCAAAGGGACTTTGAATGTTGAATGTTTATTGTTGGGGTCGGGCATATGATCATTGTTCAACTTTCAGCATTTGTTTGGTTATATAAAAGAAAATGTGGGGAAAGAAAATAAATGGAAGAAAAGTGAGTAGAAAGAAAATAAGACGAAAAGAAGATGATTTTAAATTTGTTTGGTTATAGAGAAAATGAAAAGAAAGAAAAGTGTAAAATTGGTTTTCTATTGTTTGGTTTAATAAAAAATGAGAGGAAAGAAATTAAAAATATTATCAAATGCCTAAATTACCCCTACCATAAAAAGAAGATTGTTGGAACAAGTATCACCTTACATACTATTCCTGACTCATGTCACATGTGTATTGCAAAATAAATGGGTAGCTTTGTCTTTAGCAAATATATCTTTGATCTTGTGCCATTTTCTTCGCATCTATGAGCTTAAAACATTTTTGTGGGCCCAAGCAATTTTAACTTTCTTTCCCCAAGTTTTCTCTCGTAATCAAACTGGGGAAAACTGTCTTTTCCAACCCTTTTCTCACCCGCCTCTTTTCTTTCCTCTTAGTTTCAGCTATTCCAAACAAAAAGTCAGTCCCAGACTAGGACCGGGTATGAGTTCTAAATTTATACTTATAAGTTATGAAAAAAATCTAATATTGATAATTAAAAAAATTATGATTAAATAAATTTAATTAGTAATATCTTCCAGAAATATATAAAAGGGAATTGATGAATACAAGAAAATAGTTTGGGCGAAGAATGACACATCAATATATATGGATTTAACAACTATACACTGTACAACGTAAAATAATTTTACACAATCATCCAATGATATGTTGACAGGCCATTTAATGAGTTTAATGAGACATGAGGTGTCATATTCATTAATCAATAGGGTGAAATATCATTGGATGACTGTGTAAAACTTTTTTACACTGACAATGTATAGTAAATATTAAACTCTTAATATATACCAACATTTAATGACATTCTTGTTGAATTAATTTTTTTTATTTTTTAATATGAATTTATTATTCACCTTTATTTCGTACGAACTTGAAATTTATTTAGCATAGTTATAAAAATAATATAGAATTTAGAATGTGAAGTTCTTAATGTAGAAAAGGTTATGTAGTGCAAAAGGAATGAAAGAAAGAGTGTGTTGTCTCAGAGAGTAAATCCTCAATTTGATCTCGGAAAGATTTGAGGCTCGTTACATTAATAACTTTTTCATCTTTTAAAGATAAAACATGCAATTTGCTTCTTTCAAGAATTAATTTAGCCGACTTCAAATCTTTCAAGGATCAAAGTGATGTGATGGTTTAGTCTATGTAAAACTAGCTGAAACTGAACAACCAATTGAAAGTTAATTGAAAAACTAACTTATTTGATTGGAAGTGTTTAATAAACTGGTCAAATTTAAAAACAAGTGCGTGAAAGCTGTAAGTATTTGAAAAAAAAAATGGTTTATAGAAAATCACAAAATTAAAGGGGCTGTGTTGAGATTATTAGACAAGTGAATGACACGTGCCTTTTTATAAAAGTAGTAGTATATGTTTTGTGTCCATGAGAATTAAGAATTAGTACTTGGGTTATTTTGCTATTTCTGCATTTTAAAATATTGAGATTATGGAAAAGGTTTAAAAATGGGGTTTCGTAAAGAAAAAAAGGTATTATTCTGAGACAATTTTTTACTAAATTTTTGTACAAAAATCCTATTGCACAACTCAAGTCTCCCATAAACATTCCTAACATTTTTTCATTGTTTGTATTTAGGTTTTCTACTGTTGAAATTGTTGAGATTATGCAAAAGGCTTAAAAAGAGGATAAGAGTACAAAAGAGTCATGTTATTCATTATCTTTATATGTCATATTAATTATCCAAGAAATGAGTATTGATCCAATATTACATTAATAATTTCATATGGAGGTCTCCTTTTTATAGTTTTTAATGTGTGGGCTTGCAAACGATGTTGCTAAGGTTTTGAATTAATTTGTCAAGCAACATTTTTTTTTGCGCGGGTTCTCTAAATTAGAGTCCAGCCTTTGTTCTTGATCTTTCTTTCTTTGTTTTTAGTTGATTATTTGTTTGTTTTCACCATTAATTTTGTTTTTTAAAATCAAGAAGAAAGTTTGGTGAAAAAAGACACATTGGACTTCCCGTAGAGAATTAGGGATTTTAGATTTATAAATTAGGGTTAAATAAAAAAATAAAAGAGTAATAATTATGTATAATTCATGGACTAAATTGAAATATATTGTATAAAGACTAATATAAAATTATTAATTTATGGGATCTAAAAGATAAAAACGATGTTAGAGAGAGAGGAAAAAGTGGAATGAATATTTTCTACATAAAAAAATAATAGTTACAAAGTATATATACAAAAACCACAAATGGGCTTATGGGCCTAACATACTAATATACATTAACACTCCCCCTTAAGCTGGAGGATATAGGTTATATGCACCAAGCTTGTTACAAATAAACTCAATTCGGGGTCCTCTAAGAGACTTAGTAAAAATGCCAGCTAGTTGTTCATTAGAACTAGTGTAACTAGTGACAATACATCCAGAGAGAACCTTTTCTCTAATAAAATGACAATCCACTTGAATGTGTTTAGTCCTCTCATGAAACACCAGATTGGAAGCAATATGAAGAGCAGCCTGATTATCACAAAGCAACTTCATCTGTGAGATTTCTGTAAATTTCAATTCATGGATCAGTTGCTTGATCCGGATAAGTTCACAAGTGACTAAGGCCATGGCACGATACTTAGCCTCAACACTAGATCTAGCTACCACCTCTTGCTTTTTACTCTTCCAAGAAACAAGATTACCTCCCACAAGAACATAGTATCTTGAGGTAGAACACCTATCAGAAGGGGATCCGGCCCAATCAGCATCTGAGTAGCCAATCACCTGGGAGTGGCCTTTGTTCTCATACAATAATCCTTGATCTGGAGATCCTTTGACATACCTCAAAATACGAATAGCTGCATCCCAATGACTATCACAGGGAGACTGAAGAAATTGACTCACCACTGAAACAGTAAATGAAATATCTGGACGGGTGATAGTGAGATAATTTAGCTTGCCAACTAGTCTCTGATACCTGCTTGGATCAGTCAATGGCTCCCCCTGATTACGAAGAAGTTTAATATTGGGATCCATGGGAGTGTCAATTGGTTTGTAATCTGACATACCAGTCTCCTCAAGAATGTCCAACACATACTTTCGTTGAGAAACAACAATACCACAGTTAGATTGAGCTACTTCAATACCCAAAAAGTGTTTAAGTAAGCCCAAGTCCTTGGTCTGAAAGTGATGGAATAAGTGTTGTTTCAACTTTTCAATGCCACCTTGATCATCTCCAGTTATAACAATGTCATCAACATAGACAACCAAATAAATACATTTTCCCTGAGGATGATGTCTATAAAATACTGTATGATCAGAATCACATCGAGACATACCAAAGTCCTGAATGACAGTGCTAAATCTTCCAAACCAAGCACGAGGAGATTGCTTTAAACCATAAAGAGAGCGATGAAGTTTACAAACTAGATTAGACTCCCCCTGAGCAACAAAGCCAGACGGTTACTCCATATAAATCTCCTCATGAAGTTCACCATGAAGGAATGCATTCTTGATAGGTGTATAATGCCCTGAGAAGACATAAATTGAATGAAAGCTGTGGAAAAATACTCAGGTGCATTATCACTTCGTAGTACTTGAACATGTGTATGTAATTGATTTTTAATTTCAGCACAAAAATTCTGAAAAATGGATAAAACTTTGGATCGACTTTTCATTAGATATAACCAAGTACAACGAGAATAGTCATCAATAAAGGTTACAAAATACTTAAACCCCAACACAAAGACAACACGACTAGGACCCCAAACATCAGAATGAACTAAAGCAAAAGGGGACGCAGCCCGATCTGTGACACGTTTAGGAAAAGACCCTGTAGACTGTTTACCCAGTTGACATGACTCACAACTAAGACTAGACAAGGTGGAAAAATTGGGAACCATCTTTTGCAGTTTAGATAAACATGGATGACCCAAACGGTTGTGAAGAAGCTCGGGAGATGAAGCAGTGGTGCATGCAACAGATGGTGCCAAAAGATGATACAGACCCTGGGACTCACGTCCTGTGCCAATCACCTGTCCCGTACTGCGATCCTGAATAACAACGGAATTATGAGAAAAGGTTATAGAGAAATTTAAGGTACGAGTCAATCGACTAACAGAAAAGAGATTAAATGGGCACTTTGGAATATACAACACAGTATCCAAAGAAACAGAAGGTAAAGGATTGGCACTACCTACTGCAATAGGAACCTGTTTAGAGCCATTAGCTAAAGTGAATGAAGGCAGAGAGTTGGAATAAGTAACATGGGAAAATAAAAAGGAATTACCAGAGATGTGATTAGAGGCGCCAGAATCAAGGACCCAAGGGCCCAAAGAAGATTGGGACACACAGGCAAATGAATTACCAGGATGAGTAACAGGTGCACTGGATGAGGATGACTGGTGTGATGCACGATACCTCAAATAGTCATCATAATTAGTCCTAGTAAGAGTGACAGACTGCTGCACTGGAAGGTCCCTTGGCTGCTCAGGTAAGGTGTCATCACTATGAGCAAGATTAGCCCGAGGAGGACGACTGTGTAACTTGAAGCACTTTTCCTTAGTGTGTCCCCTTCGATGACAATAAGTACATCTAGGTCGAGATGTCCTGTTACCTCCTCGATAAGGGCCACCTTGTTCTTCCTTATGGCCATGCCGAGCATTGGTCGAAATTAAGGCTGAAGTGTTATGTGCATTAGGACCAGAAGGAGGGATAGAGGCTACACGAAGAAGCTGAGAGAAGACATCATCCAATGTGGGAATACTCGGGCTAGCAAGAATTTGATCCCTCACAGATGCAAGATCGGTGTTCAGTATGGCCAAAGTACACACCATAAAGAACTTATCTCGTTGAGCGAGGTCCTCGGTAGCCATTTTTCCAACAGGTAAGAGTGCATTGTACTCAGCCTTGATGGGTGACATGTGGCCAACAATTTCAGAAACAGTCATATTCTGTTGGCAAGAATTGATTACCTTCTCAACAACAGAGTATAAACGCTGATGTGTAAAGAGATTTGGCTTGAGTCCATAAATCATAGCAGGTGTCAAAGTTGGTGTAGATGTTGTGAAGAGAAGGATCAATAGACTGCCATAGTAGAGTGCATAGTAAAGCATCGGTCTTCTCCCAATTTTCCTTATCTTCATTCACATTTTCAAGCTTAGTGTAAAGATGTTTCTTCAACCCTTGTCCAATACACCATTTCTCCACAGCCTTGGACCATGAAAGATAATTAGAGCAGCCCAGTAATTTTTCTGTTGCAATGGCTGGTGTGGATGTGAAGACACCCGAAAAGGGTCCGAAATTGGTGGAAGACTTTGGGGTAGTCATAGCTAGGGTATGGCCCAGACCAAAAACTGATTCTTAGAAGAAGAAACAGGAGAAACTGACAGCGGAAACAAACTCCTCGTAGAAAAAACAGGGCAGAACTGTTCTGCCTCTAGCGGCTGGCGGCGGCAGTGGCGGTGGCCGGCGGTAGTTGGCGGCGGAAGAACTGTTTGGGACAGGCAGAAGAGTCACCGGAGCAAGGCAACCTCGGTGGCGGAGGCGGTGAGAACTCACGCTCACGGGAGCGTCGCAGATCTGACGGAGAAGATGAAGAAGTGGCTGGCTGAGTGGCGGCGAGGCAGGCAGCGCGGTTCGGTGGACAGGACGAGGGAGGCGCAACGAACACAGTGTTGCTGCTGGACAGAGCAAAAAAGTCGCCGGAGACAGTCCGCCAGAGAAGAACTAGACACTGCCGGAAAAAATGGTTGCCGGAGAGAAACCAGTTACTGTTCTAGGGTTTTTAGGGCTCTGATACCATGTTAAGTTAGAGAGAGAGGAAAAAGTGGAATGGATATTTTCTACATAAAAAATAATAGTTACAAAGTATATATACAAAAACCACAAATGGGCTTATGGGCCTAACATACTAATATACATCAACACTTTACTAATCCAAATGTTAGAAACTTATTGAATATGACATTTAGGCATTGAAACCATTAAAATAATAAAGGCACCATAGAAAGCCATTTAACAAATATATTAAAATTTTATTTACATTGGTATAAATTAAAATCTGTTTTCCAAACAGGTTGATGATAGACCTCTTCCTTTGGATTCTCTGAATCATCCTAAGCTGAGTAGTGACGTTGTTGATGCTTTACTACACCTGTTTCCATCTAGGAGGTCAAGAAAGCATTGATGGGTATGAAATCTTTCAAAGCCCCGGGACCAGACGGATTTCAGCCAGTTTTCTTCAAAAAAAATTGGCACGTAGTGGGTCAGGATGTTTGGAAATTGGTGAGCGATGCCTTTCTCTATGGTTCTTTTGATGCATCTTTAACTAAAGCTTTAATTGTTTTCATTCCTAAAGCTGATCATTCTACTGGACTAAAGGAATTTAGACCAATTAGTCTCTGTAATGTCGTTTACAAAATTCTGACTAAGGTGTTGGTGAATAGGATGAGACCCTTTTTAAATAATCTTATTGGACCTCTCCAGAGTAGTTTTTTACCGGGAAGAGGTACTACTGATAATGCTATTGTTGCCCAGGAAGTCATTCATCATATGTATAGATCTCGAGCAAAAAGGGGTTCTATTGCTTTTAAGATTGACTTGGAGAAGGCATATGACAGTGTGGGCTGGAACTTTCTGGAAGGTACACTTTTTTATTTTGGTTTTCCATTAGCCACTATTAAGCTCATAACGTTTTGTTTTCGGTCAACTAGGCTATCTGTGTTATGGAATGGCTCTAAGCTGGACCAATTTTAGGCATCTAGAGGTCTTAGACAGGGTGATCCAATGTCACCCTATCTTTTTGTTTTGTGTATGGAAAAATTGTCTCTTTTGATTCAGCATAAGGTTGATAGTGCTGTTTGGAAACTAGTGCAAGTAGCTTGTGGGGGTCCTTACATTTCCCATCTTCTGTTCGCTGCTGATGTGCTTTTATTATGTAAAAAAATTCCGACTCAAATGCATGTAGTTTCTAAGACTTTAAAGCAATTTTGTGAATACTATGGTCTGCGGGTGAATTTTGATAAATCAAGGGTCATGTGCTCCACTGGGGTTAGGACATCAACCAAAATTCGGTTGGCTGAGCTCACCTCTATTAATATTGTTTAGGATCTTGGATCCTACCTTGGTTTTCCCCTTATTAAAGGTAGAGTTTCCAAATCTCATTTTAGCAAAGTTATGGATAATGTTAGGACCCGATTAGCATCTTGGAAGTCAACATTGCTTAATAAAGCTGGTCGTCTTTGTCTTGTAAAAATCGGTCTTAGCTTCTATTCCCGTTTATGCCATGCAAATTTTCAAGTTCCCTTTGAGTATTTGTTCTGAAATTGATAAAGTGTCTAGACACTTCATCTGGTCCAATAATGCAAATGACTCTAGAGCTTGGCATCTAGTGGACTGGGATACTATTACCTTGCCAAAATACTCTGGTTGACTTGGTGTCAAGGTAGCTGAGAGAACCAATATTTCTCTGCTTGGGAAGCTTGTTTGGAAAATAATGACAGATCTGAATTATTTGTGGGTTCAGATTTTTCGATACAAATATATCCATGGATCCTCTATGCTTAGTGCCAAGTCCAGGGTCAAAGCGTCTTGTATTTGGAAGGGCGTTGTCTTTGCCTTGCAAAAAATAAGGGAGGGGATGTATTTTAAAATTGGTAAGGGTGATACCTCTGTTTGGTTTGATGATTGGCTTGGCCTAGGTCCTTTGTCAAATTTGCTTGATCTAATTAATCCAGCTAATTTAATGTTTACTGTGAGGGATTTAATCTCCAATAGTGGCTGGGATCTTGACCGCCTGCATACCCCTCTTCCTCATGAGGTAATTTCTCGGATCACTGATGTGTCTCCTTTGCTAGTTTATGATATAGAGGATCATTGGTGCTGGAAGGGAAGTGGTAATGGTGTTTACAGCACCATCTCAGCATATAAATGGCTATCAACAAGTTCTGTAGAGAGACAGGATCATCATGTCTGGAAGAGGTTATGGAAGATGCATATTCCGGAAAAAATCAAATTTGTGCTTTGGCTTGTGCTTAGAGGGACTCTTCAAACAAATATGTTTCGGTTGGGAAGGTACCTTGCTTCTTTTGCGGTTTTCCCTCTCTGTTTTAAATATGACGAAGACATAATCCATTGTCTTAGGGAGTATGTGTTTGCTAAGGAAGTGTGGGGGAGATTGGGGTTACTTCATAACCCCCATTTTTCTAATTCTAATGCCTGGGTTTGGGTAACTAATATGATTTGTGGTGAGCAGGGAACTCTCTTTGCAGCTGGTGTTTGGTGGATTTGGAAATGGAGGAATAACTATATCTTCCAGCAAAAAATCTGGCCTGTTTCATTAGTTGTAAATTGGATTTTCAGTTTGGTGGCTGATTGCTCTATTGTGGATGAAGCTATGTCCTTTTCGAAAAGCTCACAATGAACTCCTCCCTCACATGATTGCGTGAAGCTCAATGTAGATGGCAGCAGGACGTCCGCTGGCATCATGGGCAGAGGTGGCTTGTTGCGCAATTCTAATGGAGAATGGCTTACGGGATTTTCTTCAAATGAAGGTAATGGCTCCCCTCAATTGGCTGAGTTATTGGCCTTAAGAAATGGTCTGGAAATAGCTTGGTCCTTTAGTTGCAGGGATCTAATGTGTGAATGTGATGCTTTGGATATTGTTAATGCTGTCAATGGTGTATTGGATGTTAATTTTCACCTTTTTGCTGGTGTGGTGCTGCAAGTGAAAAGGCTAATGGAAAGAGATTGGGTGGTTCAATTATCTCATATTCCCAGGGAAGCTAATGGCTCCCCTGACATACTAGCAAGGATTGGCTCTCAGAATGCTTGGCATTGGCGCACTTGGATTGACCCTCCTTTAGCTATGTTGGAGACTTTGTATTTAGATACAACTAGCTGTTTGTAGTCTTGTTGTTTTGGCTTTCTTCCTTTTCTTGTCCTTTCCCATTCACCAAAAAAAATTAGTGCAATCAATACATATTTAATTAATTAATATAAAAATTTAATGTAAATTTCGACTGTCATCCAATGACCACATCAATTAATCAATTAATAAATTTAATAATACATGATGTGTAATGCTTATTAAATGATGTGACAACACATTATTGGATGACAATGTAAATTTTTTTTACATTATCATATGTACTAATTAACCTTTTAATATAATTATGTTATGTTACAATAATATACTATTCTTTTTTTTCCTTAGAGATGTCTGTTAACAAAAATTTAAACGAAAAGAGGCATGACAGAATGAATAGTCAATCAATTTTGGTGTTTGATCCAGAGGTTAACTCGGAACTAGCTCGACTGGTCTAGCGGCCTACCAGCTACCTCGAATTTAGACCTACCTCAACCATCTCGGCTGATCTACCTCAGCCATCTCGGCTGGCCTATCAGCCATATCGACTGGCTTATCATACAGCCATCTCGGCTGGCCTATCAACCATATCGACTGACTTATCATACAACCATCTTGGCTGACCTACCTCAGCCATCTCGGCTGGCCTATCAGCCATATCGACTGGCTTATCATACAGCCATCTCGGTTGGCCTATCAGCCATATCGACTGGCTTATCATACAACCATCTCGGCTGGCCTACCAGCCATCTAGGCTGCATGGACACTTAACAACTGTGCAACCCGGGGACCACCAACTAGCTCCTCACCCTACCACTTGCCTATGCCTACGCGGACTGACACCAATAAAGGGCACTTCCCATCACATAGACTGAGCAACTTACCCACTGACACAAGCAATCAGACGTAGGTTGGGCTACATCACAGGCTAGCCCTGGCTAGACCCCATGCTATAAATACCCCCTCCCATGGAGGGTCAGGTCACCCTCTTCTCCTCCACCGAAGCCACTGTTCAGAGCAACCACCACCGCATATCAACCCCCAACATCTCGGATCACTATCTCGGACAGACAAGGAACATCTCAGACTACATCCAGAACCACCTTGGGACACTCATGGATGATCACCTTTGGCACGATCATTTGTCAGGCTCGATCATTTGGCGCCGTCTGTGGGAAATATGAATGGATGAATTTGTTAATCACATTCTCATGGCTCATGCCACGGGATCCATGTTGCTTCGGTTTCATAAGATTAATCATTTCTACATGAATTGCAATCTTTTATGTTGAATCATATAACATTAATATGATTTTTTCTTCAATCAATTATTTAATAAAAATATACATTTTATTTTTTTTCAATTAATATTAAATTTAATGCGATATTTTAAAATCATCAATAAATTTTTTATTTATGAAACCAAAATTTCAAATTATTAAAATTAAATATTTTAAACACCTATTTTTTATTAATATGAAAATAATTTTTATCATCTAAATTGATTTTGTTAAATACCTTTTAAACCTAGTTTTTTTTTTATTTTATAAAAATATTTGTACAAATAAATCTACAATGTAGTAATTACATAGTACATACTTTCCAATATTTATTTGGGAAATTCTAGGGTACCCTCTCGTGAGAGAGGGTTTTGGTACCTTTTTTGATCATTTAATCAATTTCTCTCAACTTTCTTAAATGATCTTAGTATTTTTATACTTATAGGACAATATTAAACTATTAGAATTTGTATTTTTAATTTTTGAAAAGACTTTTTGACCATCTATAACTATTATCATGTATTTTTTATTGTATTCCCCCATTTTTTCACATTCTCATTTGCAATACACACGTGTCTCGTTTAAAATCTATTTTATGTCTTTGAAATAATTTAGGACAGAGTACACGACTTGTTCCTACGTAATTTGGGCCTATTCAATAAAAAAAATGATAAGAAGGTACCAAAACCCTCTCTAAAGGGAGGATACAAAATTGCCACCCTATTTATTTTTCTAAGAAAAAACCTCCTGAGTTGTATGACTGCGTTGCTTCGTCGAATGTAGAATAGAAATCCTGGACCGCGCGAAACACATCAATTTGCTTCAAAACCAAGCAACCTTAGCTTAGCAATAGCATTGTTCTTTTCTTTTTCTCCCTCTCTTCACCCTTCCCTATATAATCCCATCCCTTCCTTCCTTTCGCAACCAAACAATCCTCATCTTCTCTTCTTTTCTTACACTCTCTCTAATCTAACCCTATCCTCCCACTAATTCACCACCACCACAGGTTTCAATACCAATCTCTCTCTTCTCCTTCCATATCTTGCTAGATTCTCTCTCATTATTTATTATTTTTATTCTGCCTTTTATCGTATCTTTCTCCCCTTTCCTCTTTTTGTTTCTGCAAAAACCGCTACCCAATTGCCCATGAAAGCTTGCCCCTTCATTTGATTCCATTCCATTCCTTTCAATAATCCTCCAGCTTCTGGGCGTTCAAAGTTTCCTTCTTTTTCGCTTCTTGAAGGACCCAACATGGCTATTCCCTTTCCCCATTTCATTGCCTCCGAGAAAGCAGCCATGGAAGCTGGCCTTCTTGTTCCTTCTTCTTCGTCCCAACCCCCTGTGATTCTCACCCAAGACGATTTGAAGAAAATCGCCGCCTACAAGGCCGTCGAATACGTCGAATCCGGCATGGTTCTGGGCCTCGGAACCGGGTCAACGGCGAAGCACGCCGTGGACCGAATCGGCGAGCTTCTTCGCCAGGGAAAGCTCAAAGACATCACAGGAATACCCACTTCGAAGAAGACACACGAGCAGGCCCTCTCACTGGGGATTCCCTTGTCGGATCTCGATTCCCACCCTGTTGTTGATCTCGCCATTGATGGCGCCGACGAGGTTGATCCTTATTTGAACTTGGTGAAGGGTCGTGGTGGTTCCCTTTTGAGAGAGAAAATGGTGGAGAGTGCGTGCAAGAAGTTTGTTGTCATTGTGGATGAGTCCAAATTGGTGAACTATTTGGGAGGGAGTGGTTTGGCTATGCCTGTTGAGGTTATTCAGTTTTGTTGGAAGTTCACAGCTGCTAGGCTGCAAAAGCTGTTTGAGGATTCTGGTTGCGTTGCCAAGCTCAGGACTTTTGGTGAAAAGGATGAACCCTTTGTCACAGACAATGGGAACTTTATTGTGGATTTGTATTTTAAGGAGAGTATTGGTGATTTGAAGGCTGCAAGCGATGCTATTCTGCAGATTGCAGGTGTTGTGGAGCATGGAATGTTCCTGGACATGGCCACCACTGTTATTGTTGCAGGTGAACTTGGGCTAACAGTGAAAAATAAGTAGTTGAATTCAGACCAGATATTTAGAAGAATAATAACGTAGGTGAAAAGGGGGCAGATTGAAGGTAGTTTAATTGGTCAAGGTTGACACTTTGACATGGGTTTCTAACACTATATATATGGTGTAGCACTACAGGATTTTATTTGGGAAGAGTTGGTTTTTGTTGAAAGGGGGTAGGGGGATTTTTCATATAATCCTCATTGGGTAGAACTAGTTTGTTTTTTATTTTTTTGACCTAGTTTAAACAAGCAAAAAGAAAATTGAGACTTGTTGGAAAGCTGAATATTAAGCTCATATAAGGGCTGTTGTGTGGTACTGAATTAGTTGTCCGCACAATTTATGGTTGAATTGTTAGTGTTTATCATATTGAGCTTATCTAATTCAAATTTTGCTCTTTTCCCCCCTTTGGTTTGCTACTATTGAATTGTGTTATTGGTACTCAGTCATTGTCTAGTTGCAAAGCTACTTTCTCTGGTGTCATCAATATGCATCTGCAATTCAGAAATCATTTTTAACCTGTTACATCCACTTAATTATTGTTCATTTGTTTGGATTTATGATAACCTGGTTAATAGTTAAAAGTCTACATCTGCAACCTGACTGGAGGTGCTCCTGTAAACAGAGTTTGCAAATATTGGAAACTCCCATATTTTATTTGTCCTTTTCGTAGTTTGTTACTTGTGTTTGCAATCAATTGTGGGTGTTACTCTATTGTACAAAAAGATAGTTATCCATTAATTGGCTTTTAAAAGGATTGGTTTTTGTGTCATACATTTCACATTCCCTTCTTATATTTGTTTCAACCCCTATGAAAATGAGACTACAATTGTATACATAACTATGTCCATGTTTGGCTCAGCTAAAATTTGTTTTTATCCCTCAAAAGCTCTCCCAGGAAACAGCCAAAAAGTGATTATTACTGAACCATGTAAACATTTCTCATAAGAGTATAGGACCAACTATGTCAATAGCTAACATTACTTCTATTTACAGGAAATGGAGGTTAGTCGGTATTTGCATACAATAACATTTGTAATCAAGAGTTTAAGACCAGTTAATAACTAGCAACATTCCTATTTTCAGGATCAAATTCTCCTGTGATTGATTTTACTTGTTACTTTATCAGAAAACATCAATAGATTGGAAGGTATTGTATTTGCATACAATGACATTTCCTCTTAGAAACAATGCATGCTTTCCTGCATTTTCCATAGGTAGCTGAAGTAAGACATTCCATCATGAATATTTTCAAGCTGAAATACTTATTATTTAAAAAGGCTATAGTGCCAACCATAAAGTAATGCAAGGGCAAGCTGTAATTAGTTTGACATTTTTTCTTTTAGCACTGGATTGCTCCCCTACTGACATGAATCAAATCAAGCATTCTTTGGAAGGATCCAGGGAAAGCTGTAATTAGTTTGAAAGCACCCCCCCAGTACACTATTCAGCTGGTAGACTCTCGGCTACTCAGTGGCTTCTGTTCTGTGGTTTCATGAATTTACACCCATCCTGCATCATAAGATACTTTCTGTGTATATATCCATGATATTATGCTCCACTTTTTTATTCATGGCTACCTAACTACTTGTTTACATAGATTTTATTTTGAGCAAATACTGTTATACAAGCTATTGATGTAAGGGCATCTATTATTGTTTACCTATGAAGCCCATATACTCCAAAAATGGCACCGTACCGGTATCAGACACGTATCTGACATCGATATGCCTGTGATAATGATATGTCCCAATACGTATCCAGAAAATATCCATTAAATTTCTTTTATTATTTTATGTTTCAGATACGACAAGATACGTCATTTATATTTAAGAAAATATTTTATTGGGCCGTAAGTGCTATTATTCCTTCATTTATCATCATTTTTATTAAAATGGATGGATGATTTAGTCTGTTCTCAGTGCCAATTCCGTTGTGAGAAATGAAGTTCCAGCATGTTGCCTTACATTTCTTATTGAGCATCCTAGATCTTTGGTGTGTTCGATTGAAATGGAGAATCCTCTTGTTCAATGTGTTTTAAGTGTTTGTCTACTTATATATTGGATCTCGGTAGGAAATGTGAATCCTCATCATACTTGATTTCTGGTAAATATGGTGAATTATGAAACTGATGAGCAAGTGATGTTTACTTTGATCTTAGCATATCCCTTCTTACTTCCATTATAGATCTTTGCATGTTGAAGTCATGGCCATTGCTGGAGATGTACATCTATACATGAATAATCTTTGCATGAAGATAGTAGTGTCTATTAGTTACAACCAATCAAAAGCTCAAGAGCTTTGATGCCTTATTTATTGTTAATGTATCTTGAGCTTTTGATTGGTTGTTAGGCACTGTGCTCACACATTGCTCTGTATACCTACCTGATCTGTCTTTCTAGCTTGAGCTTTTATTTTTATTTCACTTCCTTTGTTTTTCAGTAAGTTGTTGTTATCCTTCAGAAGATTTTTTTTCCTTATTTAAATTGACCATTATATTTGCAGTCAGTTGGATTCACTGGTGCAGCTGGTTTCATTCTTGCCATCTTATGGTTTATCTCATTTGGCTTGGCACTTGTGATTCATCTATGTTGTGGATGAGGAATTAATATCAAGGACAAAGGATCAAGTTGTTCGCAAAGGATTTGTCTTGTACTGCTTATATCATTCACCTGTGCTGCAGCGTAAGACATTTTACTTTAATTGAATGTTCCTCTTGTTATCTTCTTCACTATATGCTTTATTTTCTCACAATCCCTTGTTTTGACATTTTCATCATAAATACAGAAAGCTTGTTGTATAATAATCTGCTTTCATGATTGGTTACCAAATATTCTTCTGTACTTATAATTCAAAATCATAAATATGTTGTGGATGTTTATATTAGTTTTCCATGAATAAATACCAATTTTGATGATAGTTTGGTGATGACAATGACATCATTGTTCTGCTTTGGAATTTTGAGAATCAGTTTGCATGCTGTACAAGTGAAATTTCTGTTTACATTGCTCAATGTTCTATAAATCACAAATTTAGACGTGGTTAATAACATGTTCCTCCCATTCTCTCAATCACACAGGACTGGATGTATCCTACTTTCTGTTGGGCAGGATAAATTCCATGGAGGGGCCTTGGATACCCTCCATTATTTTGTCAATCAGTCAGACTATACAGTGCAGATTCTGATAAATGTCAGAGTATCTCTCCCTTGCAAAAACTATCAACATAACCCAGATGCTTCTTCCATCTGATATCATGGATGATATTGACAAGTTGAATGTGGATCTTAATACTGCAGCAGATACACTTTCTGAGAAGACAAATGAAAATCCTGTTAAGATTAAAAGAGTATTCAATGATGTGTATGCAATCTTAAAACTGAGAGCTCTTCATTCCGCAATTTAATATTCTATTCACATATGATGCTAAACTCTGCACATTTTGTAGGCGTCTAGCTTTGTTTGTCGTGGCAGCAGTGATGCTTCTCCTGGCTCTAACTGGGCTAGGTATGTGTCGACGTCTTGATGATAACATCTTAAATAAATTGAGCTAATCTTATATTTATATGCTAGAGATCTAGATTCTAGGTTTTAATGACTCCTTTTTCTTTTGCAGTTTTTTCTGTCCTTGGATATCAACATGCAATCCTCATGTAAGTCATGCTTGCTTATGGTCTATTGATATTACCTTTGCTTATCATGCCTATCTATCTGAAAGATGCTTTTTATATTCTTCAGTCTGGTATCAAAATAATTTGCAGATTTGTTATCACCGGATGGTTACTGGTTGCAACTACATTCATACTTTGTGGAGTGTTCATGATCCTTAACAAGTAAGCTATTATATCTAAGGGATTTCATTCAGTTTAACATGTTGGGGAGAACTTTCTGGGCTCCTTCTGGTCATTCATTTACCCTTCGGAAGATGTTCTGCACTCATTGCATCAGTCCCCTCTATCCCCTTCCCCAGCTTTCTTCAATTCAAAGATTTACTTAATCCATAACAAAACCTGACATGAACTGATACCATTGAATTGAAGTCCAATTATCTTTATACCATAGAAATTTCTTTCTTCTGTTCAAAAGCTCAAATTAACAACCAAACCTGACATGAGTAAATTATTTTATTGCAGTGCTATTTCTGATACCTGTATGGGTAACAAATCCACACAGAGAATCTGCTCTTAGTAATGTCCTTCCATGTGTTGATCAGAGAACCACAAACCAAACGCTTTTTCAAAGTAAACAAGTGGTCCCCAATATTGCAAGTGTTGTCAATCGGTTCATCTATAACACTGCGAACACAAATTCAACACAAGGTAATCTGGGTTACTATAATCAGTCTGGGCCTGAAATGCCGCCTTTATGCTATCCCTTTGACTCTCAGTTTCAAGAACGCCAATGCACAGCTCAAGAAGTTTCTTCTGGCAATGCTTCAATGGTATTATTTTCATCCAACAAACTTGAGTATGCATGTTTGTGACAGAGTGAAATGTTAGTCTTTTGAGCCTTGGATTTCAGTTGATTGCTTAGACTACAATGAACTACATATGTCCTTCAAATCATTTGTTTAATCGGAAACGATATACATGTCTATGTTCTGGAAATTTGAATTAGTTTGTATCTTTTTTTTAAAAAAAATTAATGGGTGGTGTATTGATCCCAATAGGGCCTTCCACCGCTAATGCAAAGTACTACTTGTATTTAACCAGCTGAACTGGATGAAGCCTGGAGGTTATGCCAATATGTTTATCAATTCTTATCTCTTGTTAGTATTAGACCTGATCTGCTGGCATTTAAAACCTAGACTTACTGGTGTTTCCACACATACATGGTTGGCTTGTGTATAATACTAAATGGCTATAACTGAAAACATATTAGATAACTTGTAACTATTTTGATTATTTGCCAATCAGCTAACTAAATAAAAATATATTAACAGAGGGAAATTGGATGAGAAGAAGAATCTCTAAATTTTGCTCTTGAATTGTTCTAAACTTTTGCATCATGTTCCTTTGTCTATTTCTGCCAAATCTCATTAAATCTGTTGTTTAAATTTTTCAGGTTTGGAAGAACTATGTATGTGAGGTATCTGAATACGGTGTGTGCACCACAGTTGGCAGGGTGACCCCAGACATTTACTTGCAGTTAGCAGCTGCGGCAAATGAAAGCTATGCTTTAGAACATTATACTCCACTTTTACTTAGCCTCCAGAATTGCAATTTCGTAAGAGATGCGTTCACAGGAATCACTTCAAGTTACTGTCCTCCATTAAACCATTACCTTAAGATTACTAATGTGGGACTAGGCCTCATTTCAGTTGGTGTTCTGCTCTGCCTTGTTCTCTGGATACTCTATGCAAACCGCCCCCAAAGGGGAGAAGTGTTTGTGAAGCTATCCTTACCAGAAAAAATAAAGAACAGGTTTAACAAGAACCACAACAGCACAAATTTAGTAATGTCAAATGCAAATAGTGAAGTATAGATTGTAAATAGAAAATTGAGTAAACCATCACTTTAGTCCTTAATTTTTTCAGAGTCGGGCACTTTAGTCCCTGACTTATGGAAATACACAATTTAGTCTCTGACTTTGTTCAACATCCATCAGTTTAGTGCGCCGTTAATGGAGCAGTGACATGTCACGTTAAGTGACATGTAGTACTTCAACTTGGCATAAAACTACGTCGTTTCGTGTAGGAACAATGGTCAACATTCCAATTGATGAACCCAGACACATTTAGTGACTTTCTTCTGCCTTAAACCATCTTTGTGCCTTTTCTTCTTCATCAATAACATTGTTGAACCCGCTTCCTTTTCCTTCTTGGACATTGGCCCCACTCTCACAAACACAAGAATCTTGCTCCCAGTTTTCTTCCCCGGTGCCGACAACGAAAGTTTCCGAGCCGCGGCGGTGGGGCGAGAAAATTCAGGTACCAAGTTTTCCTTTTGAGGTGGCATTGGTTCGTTTTTCTGTTCTTGGGGTCTCAACAAAGAGGGGTTCTTGGTAATGGTAGTTGCAGGGGTGTGCTTTTGCTTGTGTTGCTCGTATAACAGAGTGAGTGCTTTCAGCTTCTCCTTTAAGCCTTGGTGTGTGTGATCTGGGTTTGGCTCGTTTATCATATTGGACCGAGTTAAAACCGGCATTGTTGTGAGGTTTCTTGGAGGTGCCACTCATAAAGTTTCAAACTTTAGTTAGAAATGGGAAACCCAGAGTTTGTTGTGATGTGGGAGAGAATCGATATCGATGACTGACTACGAGCTTAAGCCGGGGAAATCTGATCCTGAAGCTCCTTTTTTTTCTGCTCATTACACATCTCAAACTCAAAGCCCTTCTGCGGTTGAATTTTCTGCAAATTCTCATGAAAGAAATTAAGAAAAAAAGGGAAAAAAAGGTGTTGTTCATTGAAGGAAGGGTAAAAAATTGAGACAAGGGGATTAGAAAAGGGTGATTAGAATGACAACACTCGGGGTAAAAAAGAAGGTATTTTTAAGAATCCTCACACTCTGCAACAGAAATAGGTGATTAGAAGATTGGCAAGGGGATGAAAGAAGGAGAATGGGATGAAGAAAGGAACAAAGAAAGGAACAAAGTTAGGGTTAATCTCATTTCCCTTTTAAGTTTAGGAACAGATCTAGCTTTTTTTTTTAGTTTTGAAATTCATTAAACGAGATAGTTTTATTGCCAACTTGGACCCTGGAGACAAGTCAGATTGCCACATCAACAGTGACTTAACGGAATATAACGTTTTGGACTAAACTGCTGGATGTTGAACAAAGTCAGGGAATAAATTGTGTATTTCCATAAGTCAGGGATAAAGTGTCTGACTCTGAAAAAGTCAGGGACTAAAGTGTTGGTTTACTCATACAAAATTAGTTGTAAAAGTAAAATAGTATTGTTTTACTGTACCCTATACAACGGGAAGAAACAAAGGTCGAGCGAAGCTGCATCTTGAGTTTGAAGAGAATATAGCCAAAGCTAGTGTACTATACATGTTGTCCATATGAAAAAACAAAAAAAGAAGCGATTTGATCTGCTTTCGGCTTCAGATGCTTGACCTGCTTATTGGTTTCACTGGTGCTACACTTCTATCGTTTTCATTTTTATATTTCCACCTTATAATGTTGGAAGGTAAAGGTTCATATGCCAAAAAAGTAAACAAGTATAACGGTATGGGCATGTTCACAACGGTCGGGGGGATTTGGGAAGAAGAATTTGCGTTTATCGAATGACTGGAGCAACAAAGTGGGATTCAGGTATAAATATCTCTTAGAGTTACAACTTGCAAGTTATCAACTCAACAAAATTTCCTTCAAGGATCACTTCTGCCTTTATTGTAGTTACAAATGAAACTATGATCTGACATTTCTGTCACCCGTAAGGAAGGAAAGAAAAGAGAAATGAAGAGGGAACCAAGTCTTGTTTCAAATATATGAATATGAGTGTAATATTTTTTTGGTATTAACCATAGGTATCCCTTATTATCAGGGAAGGACACTTAGTAAGCTCTTTATCCTTCCCTAAAAGTGTGGATTAAACTCAATAGTTCTTTCCGCATTCTCAGTATATGTTACCAATTGAGCTATTCTTTTGTATTGGGTGTAATATGGTGGAAATAATGTGAATAATACTTAATATTCCAAAAAAGAGAGTGAGAGAGAATTTGGCCAAAATTCATTCAAGTTCAACATGAATAACAATGCCAGTTCATTTATCTCCTATTAATTAATTCTCCCCTATCTAGCATTTTATTTTCCTGTGTGAATGACATCAAATCTAGGATAAAAAATTAATCACAATAAGCAATAAAAGAAACAATTTGGGAAGTTTCAACCTTGTGTTAGCCACTTATAACAATCAAAGAAATCTTTCATGTCATGTACATGGAAAATGAAATCTCAGTCTACAAAACACACTGAAATCACAAGTTGACGAAAGCAGAGACCTTCATCAGTAACTGAACAAATTTAGAGTAAGCAGCCTCAAAATTCACCAGGGTCAAACACATTCTGGTCATCATCAACGTCAGAGAAATAGTCCACAACCCGACGGGTGTTATCTTGCACAGCCAGAACATCATTGACACCATGAACAACAACCTTGTCTATTTTAGTTTTTTTTTTTTTTTTTTTTTTTTACTTTTGTTCTCATGAATTCCCCTTCCTTGCTGGGTAAGATTTCCAATTCTTGCTCATAAAGCTACATGAGTTCTTACATTGCTAGAATAAACTCTCAACATATATATATGAGCAGTGAGCAGTGTGGTGCACAAGTATAATTAGTATTGCACAAACTTGCTGGATGGCAGGAACATCCTCCAAGACCCCAATTGAGATCACAAGTGATAAAGAGATTGTTTCTATTGAAGCTGCTTTAGCCTTTGCAGCTTCTTCTCCTGTCACTCCTGCTGCTGTTCCTACAAAACATTCTCCCATTTCAGACTCTAGCAAGGCAAAATCCATTCAGTCAATTTCTGTTAAAGCCAAGAGAAGCTTATTCAGCTGTGCTGAACCTGACATATATAGAGGATTATGGCAATTTGGTGACAACACAGAAGAAGAAGTCCAGAGCAGCTGACACATTACTGGACCGGTTTAGGAGTAAGAGGGGCTTGTTTGTCACTGATGTTACCAAGACAAAATGGTGTGATAAGCAAATGGAGTTTTCTCTTTTTGCTGAAGAATGGTGCAGCCAAACACAAACAGATTTTGCTCTTGTTTATAGAGGAGGAGGAAGGAAGAACAATGATGCTATGCAAGCTGGTATAGCTCGACATATTCAACTTCAACAAGAGGTTCTAGAAGCAGTGGAAGTGAGGTTGAAGTCATGTGAAGATGCCATTGCCATGGCACTGAAGCTTATTAATTTCATAAATGGTGTGAATCAGTTTAACTCGTGAGCTTCCAATAGTAAGCTTTGCTTTTGCACATGGTATATGGATGGTGGGAAAGATTGATGAAATTCAGATGCCTAAGGCAAGAAATGATCATAATCCAGTGCTAGTTGAAACGAGATACACTTCCTACAGAAGCACAGAAAAGAAATGGAAGGATTCAATTAATGTGTTACAAGTATTTGAGTTGCTCATGCTTATCATGGTTTTCCTTCTAAACAGTTTTTTAATTATTTTGAGTTAAATCCCAAGCGCTATCCATGTAAAGATCTTTGGAGATGTGGTGATATATATGTTACCAAAATACGTGTAAGATGTTGTCCCTTGCTAATGAAAAGCTGGTGTTGAGATATGAATCTCAGAAATTAGATCAATCAGTGCTGGATGAAGAAAAATTTGCATATGATGATGGTTGGATAAAGAGTGAAATCTGGAATTGTCTTGAGTTTTGGCTTGGACATCCTGCATACATTGGTACTGAGAGCTCAGAAACCCTTTCAGAGGATGATGACTCAAACTCAAGTGATTATTATTAGAAAGTAACTTATTCTACATGTGTGTTTAGTTCTGTTTACAGTTTCCACAATAATAGGTCTAAAGCAGACTAGGCTTGCCTGGGAGAGAATAAAAGTATTATATATTCATGTACCATAATATAAGAGTAATGTAAAAGTTAATGCTTTAATATTGTAATATCCCCTGTTAATCAAAATTCTGTAGTAATTTTCTGCATATTCGTCTACCAACAATTTAAAATTGACTCTTATTTTTTGCTTTTTTATTAAATTTAAAAGTAAAATGTAAATGTATTATTTGGATATATTTATTTTGATTAGTGAACTTCTTAACTCACCATCAATCAAGAGCAATGGAAGGTAATTCTTGTGCTGACTGGTTAGCTAAATTGGGTGCCAAGAGCTCTTCTTCTCTGGAGCGAATTCTTGCTTTACTGAATTCTTGCTTTACTGCTTGATGCTATGCTGGGGGTGTCTCGTTTGTGAGATACTAGTCTGTTTTTATTTTTCTTAGTTTTGTTCTCTTTCTTTTTCTTTTCTTTTCCCTCATGTAAAAAAAAAAAAAAATCAATCAAGAGCAATGACCCGCTAATATAGCCTAGCTAATCATAAAAACAATACTTATCAGGAAAAAAATGCGTACAATTTAACTACCCTCAATCTATATGTCAATTTGGTCTTTTATAAATAAATAAATAAATAAATAATTTTAACTGATAATTAGAGATTAATTTCTTTCAAAGCTTAGTTAATCGAAATACTTAAGGGACTCAATTTGTGTCAAATTTTGTTGATATATAGACCCTTTATTGAATTAAATTTATGCTTTTACTGGAAAATAAATTTTATCATTTTATTTTTAAAATTTTCAATTTCTAGGATTGAAAAAATTGAGAGTGTTCTCATTTTTATAATGTTTTAAAAACTGCACTAATAATTAAACTGATGTAGACATCAAGTCACAATTAAATTATTTAATGACTAAACTAGTAATAATTAAATTTACATTTTAAATATTATATAATGATTTTAGTAATAAAATAATATAAAATTATAAATATATACATTTATTAAGAGAAAATTATTAACTCATGCAAAATATAATGAGAAAAAAATATAAAGTTAAACATGTTTAGTTCTGCTACACTTTCTAAAGACTAAAGTAATAGCCTAATAATAAAAAATGTGTTTGAAAAAGTTGTAATAATTATGTAAATATTTTAAAAGTGCAAAATGTAAGAAAATATGCCTTTTAAAAGGCTATATTGTATATTTTTTAAAACATAAACAAACAAGTTCTTAAAATATTCTTCATATACAATAATAGAAGTAAAATGAAATAATGCTCTAATATAATAAAATTTATTATAAATAAAAATATGTAATGATTATCTACATTTAAGAAATTTAAAAATAACCCCTACGTTTGTTTTGTTAGTAAATTTAAATTTTGAAAATAAATGTACTATTTTTATTTATTTTGATTTGTGAATTATTTAAATGCATCTCTCAATCAAGAGTAAATTGCAATACCTTGTTAAGAAGCGTGACTATAATAGTTATTTGAGAGAATGAACTCATTGAATTTTATAATATATAATTGAATCATAATGTAAAGATTTATATATTGAGAGAATAAAGCATAGGGTTCTTCATAAGAAGGGTTTTACTTGTATCTTACCAAATTTTAAATTTGGCTTAAATATGTTTTCAGTCCCTATAAATATAGGTCATTTTATTTTTAGTCCCTGTAATTTATTTTTTTTGGCTTTTTATCCCTATAAAATTTTCCGTTTGCCATTTTGGTCTCTGTCGTTAACTTTAAGCTTATGTGGCTAACGGAGTGTCACGTCATCCTGTCACGTGATTTTTCTTCTAACTTAATTTTGTTTTTAGTCCCTATAAATATGGTCTTTTGTTTCTAGTCCCTATAATTTTTTTTTATTTTTCATCTCAATCTCATCCCCATCCAACATCACAGTGTCCTTTTGCTTCTTCTACCGCATTGTTACACTTGAAATTCTTGAACTCTCTATGGTGGGTTTAAGGAAATAAATCCTTTATATATTCAATTATTTTTATTAGGTATACCTATTATCTTTATTTTTTAAGTATTGTTATATATATATATATATATATATATATATATATTCAGTTGAACATGTTTTGAAAAGCCAAATATGTCTTAAATTATAGTTATCACTTCTACTATTAATATAATAAAATCAATATCTATTCCTCAACTAAGTGCTCACATTATTATTTTTACTATATGTGGTGATGAATCAACAAGGACTTAAAACTCTTATTTACCATAATAATTTTGAGTTTTGTAATATTATAAGAAATATAGAGTACAAAGAGATAATTTAAAAATATAAATTTATTTATGCATTATTTATTAAAATTTTCATTTATACATTTTAATATATTTTCTTATTAACACAATACTCATTAAAATGTACATTAATTTTTTTTTTCAATATATAAATTGAATAATATTTTAACTACCTATATTATAGGTTAATTAATTTTCACATGATTTAATTAATTTGAATACCAAGTCCGTGCATCGCATGAGATCAATATTAGTTTCAATACACTTGAATTCACTGTATAAAGTGGGAAAACTTGTAATGACATTTTTTTTATCTGCAATTCTTTTTTATCCATTGACTGGCAAAATTTTCACTTGATTTACAATTACAAGCCTTTTTTTGTTACTCAGGACAAATTACATCAAGTTACAGGTCATCAATAGACATAAATCAAATGAGAATTTTGTTAGTCAATAGACAGAAAAAAAGAATTGCAGAGAAAATAAGGTCGTTACAAGTTTTTCTCACATTATACAGTGAATTCAAGTTTATTGAAATTTCAAATAATTGAATATATAAAGAATTTATTTCCTTAAACCCACCATGTAGAGTTTAAGAATTTCAAGTGTAACAATGCAGTAGAAGAAGCAAAAGGACACTGTGATATTGGATGTGGATGAGATTGAGGTGAAAAACAAAAAAAAAATTATAGGGACTAAAAACAAAAGATCACATTTATAGGGACTAAAAGCAAAATTAAGCTGGAAGAAAAATCACATGTGGCAGGATGACGTGGCACTTCGTTAGCCACATAAGCTTAAAGTTAACGACAGAGACCATAATGGCAAACGAAAAATTTTATAGGGATGAAAAACCAAAAAAAAAATTTATAGGGACTAAAAACAAAATGACCTATATTTATAGGAACTAAAAACATATTTAAGCCTCTAAATTTTTAATGAGTCAATTCTTCAAATTAGAATTTGTACATAGACTTAAAGATGTACAAGAAACTACTATTTGTGAGTTAAATAAATTTGTGAAGTGATCATATAGCAATGACAATAATAAAAAAAAAATTTGACGTAAAAGACATGAATTCCAATAAAGAGAAGGTCCCTGAAAAATATCCAGAAACACAAACATTAAGATATCCGTAGGAGTGTAAGCGGGTTCGGGTCGATCCGTCAACCCGGTCAACCCATAACCGAACCAAACTGTGAAAATCGGGTCGGATTGGTCTCGGGTCGGTTCGGGTCATTTTTAGGAAAACCCGAACTTAATTGGTTCGGGTATCGAGTCTCAATTTTTCAAAACCGAGTTACCCGAACCTAAACCGAGGTTGCAATTGCGCTAACGCGTGCGTTTAGAGAGCAGGGAGTTTGTGTTTTCAGACTCACTTTTCCATTTCTTTCCTTTTGTTGCCCTAGCCCTAACCTCTCTGTCTCTCATCCTCTCACCCTTTGTGCAGTTGTGCGCCGCTTTCCCCCCTCGTCGTCCTCATTCCGTCGTTCGTGGCCGTTCTCCGGTAGTAGTTCGTGGCCACCATTCTGCAGTTGTCCTCGCTCCGCCTCCGTTCGTGGTTGCTTTCTCTCCGTCTCTCGTCCCCTCCGCAAGTTGTCCTCGTTCCGCCTCCGTTCGTGGCCACCCTTCTGCAGTTTGTCGGCGCCGTTACCCTTCTCAAGGTCGGATCTGCTTCTCAGGTGCTCCATCAGTCCATCTCCCACTCTCCTCTAATTCGTTCTTTCTGTTTGTGTTTGTGTTCATAATCTCAAGAAATGGGATTCTCTCTTTCTGCGTTTGTGTTGTGTTCATAAATCTGAGTACTCCCTTAGCGTTTGTGTATTGGAGAACATTCTTTCTGCAGAAACATTAAACTAGTTGTAGCTTTTTATATTTGGAAAATTGGAAGCATTTTAACAAAGGCACTCAAGTTCATTGGATTGAAATCTCTTTTGTGCTTTCATTGGATTGAAATCTGCATTGTTACTATTATTAAAAAAAATGTCAAATTTTTTTTCTTATTTTTTCACGTTTTTTAATGATAAGAAATAAAATAACATTTTTTTAATCCAAACCCGAGACTCCGGTTGGTTCGGTTCGGGTTGAACAGTAAAAAATGCAAATCGGACCCCGAACCTACCGTTTGGACAAGGGTGTCCGAGAATAGTTCCTGGACAGCCTTGTCTACTGTTTGGACAAGGGTGTCCGAGAATAGTTCCTGGACAGCCTTGTCTGTACATTTTTTTTTTTGTAAAATTGAAAAGGAGAAATGGGGAGGGGGAGGGGCGAGGAGGGGTATTTTGGGTAGAACAATATTTGGGGGTGGGAATAGCAAAAATTGTGGTGGGAAAAGTAAAAGCCTGACAGTGTTCACGTGCTAGTCCACTCACCAACGAGCCCACAATGAAATAAATAGTAAAACGAAATTCGAACAATAAAACAGACAAGAAGAAAGAAAACAGAAAGCCCCTTTTGGGGCTCCCACCATATGGGAGCCCTCCTACCCATTTTAGATGGGTTTTTTCCTCTCTATAGTGAGAGTTATTTTTTCTTTTTTCTTTTATTTTTTTCATATTCATAACCACTTTATTCTCCATTTTTTTCCACTCATTTTTCTCTTCTCTTTTTTAATCTCCACCTCCATAACCTCCACCCTCTTCTTCTTTAGGAGATTCTGTCCACCTTTTTTTTTTTCATTTTTTTGTTACCTCTGAAATACTATTTAACAGTCTATTGGAGCCACTATTAGCATTTTTGCAACACTGTTTTACACTGGATATGTTGCCTTGGTACACCTCTACCACTGGAGCTCGATTTTGCAGCACTGATTTACTCAGTTTAGTTGTCGTTGTTGTTGTTGCTGTGGAGGTGTCTGCTTTGAGTTGTTGTTGGACTTGTGCTGCTCCGAAAGGAATAAAAGAATTTAAAGAAATGTCCAATACTCTTTCAGATTGATTTATAATAGTTGTATTTTAGGATTGCTAAATAGTCTATATTGATGAGTATGCGTGCTTGTTTTGCTATTTTAATCTGTAGTGCACTGCTGTAATACTTTTTATTTAACATCCTACAACTTATGTAAGTATCATTTGACTTTCTTCAATGAACTGATATTTTGAAAAAAAAAAAAGAAATCTGAATAATAAAAGGCTATTTGTTATCTATTGAAAATACAAGATAGATAAAATGAAATAAATATTTTCTTATTTGAATATTTAAATAACGAAATAAAGGGGGAAAAGACCTTTTCGTTCTATTTTATCCTGTATGGCGGAGCTTGACTAAATTTTTTAGGGGGCCAAGATATTAACGTGATATACTCAAAATTTAAAATAAAAAACTTATTCCCTTACCATAATTTTTTTATGAATCTTTTTATATAAATTATATATTCCAATAATTCAAATATTTATTTTAAAATAAAATTAATTACACTTTTCTAATAATATTAACCATAATCTCTAAGAAAAATATATGACTAAAAAAAGTATTTGGTAAATAAGAAACTACAATGTTCTCCTAAAAATTTAAAAAATTAACAAAAGAATTTTAATATTAACAACTTCAAGTTTTAATGAGATTAATTTTAATAAACAAGAAACTACAATCTTCTCCTAAAAAGTAAAAAGATTTACTACTTACTAATTATTAAAATTTTAGGAATTAAAGATTTATTATTTACTACTTACTACAATAATCTAAATATTTATTTTAAAATAAAATTAATCACACTTTTTTTATAATATTAACCAGAATCTCCAAAAAAAATGACTAAGAAAAGTATTTGATAAATAAGAAACTACAATCTTCTCCTAAAAATTTTAAAAAACATTTGATCCAACAAAAGAATTTTAATATTAACAATTTCAAGTTTTGATGAGATTAATTTTAATAAATAAAAAATTACAATCTTCTCTTAAAAAGTAAAAAGATTTACTACTTACTATTTATTAAAATTTTAGGAATTAAAGATTTACTATTTACTAGTTACTGCAATCTTCTCCTACAACTACAACTCTACCTACTTTTGGTTTTGCAATCGATTTACTTGATTCACATAAAATAAAAACTAATATCTCTATCCAGTACCTACACCACTGTTGTTTTTTTTTTTGAAATGATTTGACTATTAAACAAAACAATTGATAAACAAATATTTTTATCTTACCTACTATTGCTTTTGGCAAACAATTTTGAGTATTAAATTGATAATATATACAATCTCGCAAATGTCGTAATCGTCAATCAAATATACAAATGAACACACAATTTCCATATCAAAATAAAAAAAAAAGTGAGAACAATACTAGTATCAAGGATTCAAGAGTAAGATAAAAAGTGGGGAAAATGTGAAATTTCTGAAAATACATACCAGAATAATCTTGTAAATGATGAAAATAAAAGCAAAATTCACTTCTCTTAAAATAGAGAGCTTTCTTTCTCAGTACAAAAGAGCAAAAATGAAGAGGCGACTATTCAAATTTCAATTTTACAGCAGACAATTTAATTTTTTTATTGATAATTGAACATCCTTTTTAGGTTTTAAGGTGCAGTAATTTACTTTTTAATTGATAATTGGGCTTGAGCTTAGAATTATAGATGATGAAAGATACAATATATAATGAGTTTAATTTTTAAAATTAGTTTTATTATTATTATTATTGTACATAATATATTGTGATATAATTTTTTGGGGGGGGGAAGCCAAAAATAATTTTTATATATATAGTAATTAATTTTTTTCCTTAGGGAGGCCATGGCTCCTCCGGCTACTAATATGCTCCGCCACTAATTTTACCCAAATTAAAGAAAAAAATCGAGTACTAAACAAATTGAAATGAGATTTTTTCAATTCTATTTTAAATAATACAATATTTAATTAATTTTTTTCATTTTTATAGTTTCGTTAAAATGAGCTAACTCGACTTCAACGATCAGTAAAAAGTGGTAAAAAGGTAGGACTCGGGTCTTTTATTTTAGAAACCCGAATAATTTTTAGATTTTTTAGTATAGTCTGATAAAGTCCGTTACCCGAAAAAAAGGCCATGTAACCTGCAAAACCCTGACTACCCGCAAAAATGTAGCGTTCGAATTTTTTTAGAAACCCAAATAACTTCAAATTTTATTTAGCCCGACTTATAAAAACTCGTTACTCGCATCAGGCCAAATTACGTAAATTGTCGGTTCTACTTTTTTCATCAATTGAAATATGTTTCAAAGAGGAAAAAAACACAATTACTTTAACTGCAATCAATGAATCTTATTATGGCAAAAAGGTGAAAACAAAACTAACATGTTTTTTTTTGGATAAAAGGAGGCCAAAAGCCAAAATTACATAGAAACTAGTCTAGGAACAGAATTCCCAATGAAGTCAAAGAAAAGACAATAATGAACATAAAAAGGGGGAACAAGAATAATATGGATCCCATCATTCTCAAAATGAGCCGCATTAGCAATTCTATCTGCAACAGAATTAGCCTCTCTCCAAACATGAGTAATAAGCACTTCCCAATCATTAAGGAGCAGATGGGAAATTCTTCGAATAATGGGTGAAAGAGGATGACAGGAAGATGCTCCCTTTTTAATGAGCTTGACAGCCACAACAGAATCACTCTCAATAATCAACTTACGGACACCAAAATCCCAAGCCACTTGAAGAGCATTGAGGATACCTCTCAATTCAGAATTTAGTACTGTAGATGAACCTAAATTCTAATTAAAACCAACCAGCCATCTGCCCAAATGATCCCTAAGAACACCACCACAAGTAGCATAGGTCCCATTAGATTTAACTGACCCATCAGTATTAAATTTACACCAACCATATGGGGGAGGTTTCCAACCCACTAACACCTCATGTGTCTGTCTAGTCTGTGCACACTTGGCTGAATGAGATAAAACTGATTCATGTAACATAGACCAAATTTTGTAGACCGTGTCCATAACTTGGGGAACCACATTTTGGAAAGTATGCTTATTCCTACTGCGCCAAATATACCAACAAGCAACTGCAAATTGCACCGGCCAATAGCGATTGTGCACCTCCTGAGCAACGTCCAGGTTATTCACGATCCACTCCCAGCTGTCCTGAGTGTTCCAGTCAATGGATAGAGGTGGCCGAAGCTGCTCCCAAACAGTCGCAGCAAAAGCACAGTCTCTCAAAACATGGAGAACCGATTCATCAGTCTGTGACAGACCGGACACTCTGCAGAATCACCGAGATGACACCTGACTCGGTTCACATTCTTTTTTAGGCCTCCTTTAAGGACAAGCCAAATAAAGTTTCTAACACAATGAGGAGCATCTAAGCGCCAAAGCTTCTTCCAAACAGAATTAGTGGAGTCATCCCCATCAATATGCTCAAAGCTTACCGAGTGGAAAAGGATCCATCTCCTAAAAGAGCCCAACCCATTCTATCATCCCCTATGTTAGGATGAGGAGAAAGGGTCCCTGTAATTTCTCGAATAATCTCTGGAGGCAGTAAGTGTGCTATGTTTCTAAGGTCCCAACCACCATTATCTGATACTAAATCAGCAACAGAGAGATCAGTTAAGTCATTCTGGATGTCTCCAAGAACTACATCTCCAATAATAATGTTGGGACGGAGCCATCTATCAAACCAGAAGGAGATTCTTTTACCATCACCAATTTGCCACCTGAGACCCTGAGCAAAGTCTTGCCAAATGGCCATGATACCACGCCAAACATTTAAAGCATTTTTTTCTTACAGAAATTTGTGGAAGGTAACTGTTTCCACACTTATACTTGCTGCGAAGAAGACGGACCCACAAGGCATTTGGTCGATGAATAAGACCCCAACAAAGCTTCATAAGCATTGCCTTATTGAAATGATGAAGATTTTTAAATCCCCATCCTCCCAGAGATTTAAGGAGTGTGAAATCGTCCCAAGGAACAGAGTGCCAACTGTTTTTCTGATCATTATCACCCCACACAAACTGACGACATCGTCTCTCTATAAACTGCCACACACTCTTAGGCAATAAAGTAGACTGCATAGTATAAGTAGGAAGCGCTTCCAAAACAGATTGAGCAAGAGTTATACGTCCAGCAAAAGATAAAGAATCAGCCTTCCAGGTGCTAATCTTACTTCTAACATGATCCAGAAGATGAACATATGTTTTCCGCTTCTGCCTAGAGTGTAAAAGAGGAATACCCAGATACTTTCCCAAATCTAATGACAAGCTAAATCCCGAGTGGTGGCATAAGTCCAAAGCTCTAAAAGAATGAACATTTCTTGAAACAAAAAGTCTAGTTTTAGCAATACTAACCTTTTCACCTGAAGCTTGACAGAAACGGTTCAGACACTCTAACATGACATCAAGTTGAGATTTAGAGGCCTTTCCAAGTAGCAAGAGATCATCCGCAAAGAAAAGGTGAGTAATAGGGGGGCCACCATGATTAAGAACAATAAGAGACCAAGCCTTTTTAATTCTAGCGTCTTCAATCAAATGACTTAGTCGTTCCATACAAAGAACAAAGAGGTAAGGGGATAAGGGATCCCCTTGCCTAATGCCCCGAGAAGGGAAAAAAGAATCAGAATGTTGACCATTGACAAGAACTTGCATAGAAACGGTAGAGATACACTGATAGATCAGCTGACAAAGAGAGTCAGAAAAGCCAATGTCATGCAGAGTATCAATAATAAAATTCCAAGACAGCCTATAATTTTTTTTGTAATTTGTCAAGACCTCCATGGGGCCCCATTCGCAGCTGTTTATGCACTCCCTCAATTTCTGGATAGAACTCTACGTTTTTTATGGAAAATGTTTCCAAAAACGTTTTGGTTCCAGACCAAAGCACTCTGTTGAAAATCACAAAGACCATCCTGCCAATTAATACCCACAGCCCAAGCATTCGCAACAATGTTCTTGAATGATGTCTCTTCAAGCCAACTTGCCAAAAAACATTTGCCACAGCCCTATCCAATCGTTCCTTAACCCCTGGATGATTTCTGCACCAGCATCCAAGGTCCGTAAGAATTATCATCCACCGGTGGCTGCACCACCGTAGTATTAGCAACCGATCTAGCTTGATCATTTGAGTGTGGCAACACTTCTTCACCTGGATCAATAGAGATATGCTGAATAAGCAAAGGGCATCCCTCTTTCTTATGTCCGTACAGTCCACAGTGGAAACAAACCAAATGTAGCCCCTCGTACTCCACATAGTAGACTCTTCCTTCCAGTGAAAATTTAGAAATCAAGAGTTTGTTAAGATCTCCACTAGCATCAAACTTTTCTAACCCAAGACCAATGGTAGTCTGAAAGGGAGGAACCACCTCATGAGTCTTCTCTGTAACTGTGGGAGCTTGCTCCACTTCCCCTACCACTTTGGGTTTCTTCGTAGATCTGTCTAGCAAGTCTTCTTCTTGGGTGGAAAGCTCGTAGAAGAAACCCTAGCAGAGCTCATCTTGGTGTTTATCCAGTGGAATATTAAAATTTTAATTCGAGTAAAAGAGGTTTGGACACCTAATCTGATTCTCTTCTCACCAAATCCAAGGCCATGCTAACAGAATGATGATATAGTCAACCTAATCATAATAGATAATGACATTGGTTAATTGTTTGGGGTTAACAAGTATTCTAAAGAAGATAAATTAGTAACGTCATTTGATAAATTAATTTAAAAAGGCTATCTTGTAGTTTTATTTTTTGAGCTTTATGCCCCTCAATTACAAAAAAAAATAATAATTAATTGATAAATTAATAATTTATCAATTTTAAAAGCACCTTTTTAATCCAAAAATTAAAAAATTAATTATAAGAAAAATCATTACATACCACTATAACACGCGTGGGTGTGCGCACACACATATTACATTTCATGAAATAATTTAAAATAATCATTCACTATAGATATATATTTATTAAATGAGTAGAATTGTGTTTATTGTTTTCAGTTTCAATACTTAAACAATACTCGTAGTTTTGTCTAATTAAATAAAGTTTCAATATATGAGTTTATTGTATTAGAAATAAATACATTCAACACAATAAAATCATATTACTAACCAATTAATTCCATTTAAATTAAATCGACCTAAATTTAAATTTTAAGATCAAATCAATAACAGTATATTCATATTTTATTAAATTATCTTAGTTATGTTGTAATTCTAGAGAATTATAAGTTTTTAAGAAAAAAAGAGTAAATAGTCACACTGAATTTTTCATTTCTATAAATAGGTAATGCAAACCATTACTTTGTCTCAATTAATTCTTAAACTTTTATTATTGTTAAGTAGGTTATTCCATTGTGTAAACGTTATGATAGATTATTTTTCATTGTTACTAATACCAATGTGTCAGTAGCTGATATGATTGAGTTTAAAGAGGGACTTCATAATTGGAATTGGAGTTGGAGAATAAATATGTTTCAATGGGAACTTAATCTTCTATCTACTTTGATTGAGGAGCTGAGTTTGATACAAGTGCAAGAGCAGGATGATTTCAACCACACTTGGAGATGGAGGGCGGATCCTAGAGGGAGTTATTCAGTTAAATCAACATTTACAGTCATTGTCAATGAAGCTATTTGTGTAGATTTTCCGTCAAATTCCTTTCTCTGGTGTAAACTTGTTCCTTCCAAGGTTTCTTGCTTTGCTTGGAGAGCTATCTTGGATAGAATTCCATCAAAGTATAACTTGGTTAAGAGGAATATTATTCAAACTTCTGAGTCGTTGTGTGTTTGGTGTGGACGGCGCACGGAGATGACATCACATTTACTGTTTGAGTGCTTTTATGCATATCATATTTGGACGTTGTGTTTAGATTGGTTTGGCTTTGGATCAGTACTCCATAACAATTGTCTTATCCACTTCGCACTTTTTTTGAGACTTCCCATTTGAAACTCAAATTTGCGTTTGCGATGGTCTATTATATGGTTGACTACTCTATGGAGTTTGTGGTTGGCGAGAAATGATGCAGTGTGTTCTAACTTTATTTTGGATCCTCATGAGCTGCTGGACTTGAACAAGTTGCGGTCATGGAGATGGTAGTCAGCCAAGGTTACAAGTTTTTCCTATTCGTTTCATTCCTGGTTGTTCAACCCAACACACTGCATCAATTTTGTACATTGATTTTATTTACTGTTCTGCTTGTGATTCAAGATTGCATTTGGTTTTTGATTTATGTCAACTAGGAGGTCTTAGTTGCTTTTTGACTAGGGATTTAATTCCTGCGGTGTCTTTTGTAACTGGGGTGCAAGGCATCATTTTGTAGTTTTCCTTTGGAGTGTTAGTTCTTGGGTCTTGACTTTATAGTATGGGTTGGAGTACCCATTGTACCCATTGTCTTCTACGGTGCTAGAGACCTCTGCACGCTGTGGGTTTTTTTCTTTCGCGCAACAACTATGAAGGGCAAAGGTCAATTTGCAGAGAAAAGAGGCGTTGGTTCGAAGTGTTCGTCTTCTTCTTCAATATCAAGAAGACAGGTGTGTAGATGCGGCGATGAAGTAAAGCTTTTGAAGTCGAACTCCTCACGTAATCCAGGCAGAATGTTCTGGAGGTGCCTTAACTGGGATGTAAGTTCCTAAATCTGCAAATCCTTCTACTTCTCGCTATTTTTGTTTAACAACCATCTTGCCCCTGTTTTGAAGTTGTTTTTCATGGTTTTCCCAGAAAGTTGACATGCAACTACTTTCGATGGGCGGATGATGACAGTGAGCAAAATTGTAGATTCGATGAATTGCAACATTATGAACAAGTAATTGATGAGATGAAATTGAAGATTGCAAAGCTACAGAGGAAATTGGCCGGTGAAAGGACCAAGATGAAGGCAACAATTTGTTTTGTTGTTATGTCTGTAATTATGAGTTTGTTAGTTTGTATTTTGGCTGTGCTGAATTGTCAAGGGATGAGATGAATTTTCAAGTTTGTAAGAACACTATAGTGCAATTGTAAGGGGAGTTTTTTTGTGGGTTGAAGTTAAACTTCCATTCTAAGACAGTGTATGATTCTACTCCAATTTTAATGGATTGCTTTTAATTTTCCCACGGATTTTTGATTGTTTAATTTCTGTCACAGTGCGTACAACTATGTTGGACATATGTTAAAATTGGAACAACCCATAAAAGGGGTGGTAAATGGCATGATTCTTTTGCTAGTATAGTTGAGAAATGACAAAGAGCACAAATGTGCTATCTTAATATCTTAATACTGATAATAAAGGTTCATTACATAATACTTGTGGCTTTAAAAATTGGTCCAAAAGATGCCACATTTAAATTACCAAAACAGTAGGTACATCATAAGATTGTAAAATGTAACATTGACAACAATAGTCCCAAGTTATAAAAAAAGTGGGTACATCATCCTTTAATTCCCTAATCTATACCCCAATAAAACACCACAAAAAAAGGCTGGGTCACTCCTTCATTCAAGCATTCTTCCCTGTTGAATTCACTTCTGATTGGGTCCCTCCTCCTTCAGTAGCAGCAGTGGGTTCAAACCCATTCTCAGCACAGAATTTCTTTGCTTCTTCCTGAAACCAATTTTGAATCAGTCCAAAATTTTTCCCATGAATATGCATGATGCAGGATGTATTTGAGAAATGTCTTACCACATGTGTCATGAAATTCATGTAGCCTTCATTCTTAGATTGTCCCAATTGGTTAGCTACATTCTTCCAGTCATAAGAATTCCCAAAAGTGACATCTTGTGCAATAACCTGACAATTAATAAGATGTTACTATCTTAACAGAAAGTGTAATATTGTAATATAAACTAGGTGCTTAGATGTGATTACCATTAGCTGTTGGAGAATTTTGTTTGCCTCTGTTAGAGCAGGAGGCAATGGTATGTTGGTTTTGCTCTGCATATACATTGTTGTGTTGTGTGCATTTTTTAGGATTTGAATTTGCTCCAATGGGTTTGAAGTGTTTGTAGTATAAGTATGGGAACCTATTGGATGTGCAGAATTTGGTAAAATTACAGTAGCAACATGGGTAGTGGGTGAAACTGTAGCAGCAACATGGGTAGTGGGTGAAATTGTAGCAGCAACAGGGGTAGTGGGTGTAATTGCAGCAGCAACATGGCTAGTGGTTGATTGTTGAGTTCCAATTGGCTGGTTAGATTCTTGATCATTGCCCTTTTGCTGTGGATTCTTGGATGTTGTCTTATTTTTGGTTGGAGGCCTTCCTCTTCTTTTTGTGGGTTGTGCAGTTGAAGCAGATACAACATTTGATGCCTGTGGTGTCTTACCTTGATTTCCTTGATTACCAACCCCTTCTGAGTTAGTGTTTGCATTTGGCTGCTATGACTGATTTCCTTCATTAGCAGTGATAGTGCCTGTGGTGTTCTGCATTAATTCTGACAATGTCAGTTTATGAAGACACAGAAAAAAAAACAGATTATGGCCATATTGGCAGTAACCACATGCATACCTGGGTGTAATTTGGAGCAGTAGGCTCTTCAGTTGCAGGCCTCTGACTCTGGGTCTCATTTGGAGCAGTAGGCTCTTCAGTTGCAGGCCTCTGGGTGCACTTCCTTGAGTTATGTCCATATTGGTGGCAGTAACCACATGCATACCTGGTGTGTGTCCTCTTCAACCTAGTGGGGTTAGGGTCCTCATTAGGTTCTCTCCTTCTCAACTTCTTAGGTCTCCCTGGACCCTGTTTATAGGTAGGGGGCAAGATTGGGGGTTGATCCACCTTGGGCCACATTTCTTGGCCATTTATTGGAGAGATAGTCTGACCATAACACAATTCATATGTTTCTCTCTTGTAGTATCTATGGACATATGTTTCTGGTCTCTCACCCCTGTAGCTAATTGCACTCACAGCATGCCTACATGGTATCCCTACCAATTCCCAGAAATTACAAGTGCAAGACTGTTTACCTATGTCCACTACAAATTTGTCAGGCCTCATGCTATGTGTGATCTCAAACTTTAACCCACCAGCCCATGTAAGAAATCAATTGGTAGAGTGCTGAACTTCTCTATCCAACCTCTTTCTAGGTTTGGGTAATACCTCTCCTGGATACTTAGAAAGTTTTTCTTTCAAGGTTGCAAACCTAGTCATGATATATGTTCTAATCCATTTCATACAAGTTATTATTGGTTTACCCCTAGCAGCCAATATAGTGCTATTAAATGACTCACAGATGTTGTTCATTAACACATCACAACGGGGATAATATGAAAAAGAATGCTTACACCAATTTTGAGTTGGGATAGCCAGCAACCATTCATAAGCTTTCTTATCCACTTGTTTTATCTCATCCATTTTCTGCACCCAGGCCTCAAAGTAGGTAGACTTGGCTGCTCCCATCATCAGGTCCCTTAGCAATGCTCCCCCTCCAATTTTTTTTTGAAATTGGCATACAAATGCCTCAAGCAGAACCTATGTTCAACACCACCCAACATTTCTTCAAATGTTGGTATTAATCCCTGTCAAAACAATAAATATTAGCATGGTTTCCAATAACATGCAAAAGAAAAAAAAACAAAAAAGGAAAAGTACCTTTTGTTGATCAGAGATGAACACCCATCTGTTTGATGTTACATCACCAATGTCCTCCAACAGAAGAGTCAGGAACCATCTCCAACTCTCTTTTGTCTCTGTCTCCACAACAGCAAAGGCTAATGGAAAGTATTGGTCGTTGGGATCCCTACCAACTGCACACAAAAGCTGTCCCCCATACCTTGTTTTTAAATGGCAGCCATCCACACCAATAAATGGTCTGCATCCCTTCACAAACCCTGATTTGCATCCTTCGAGGCACATGTAGAAGCTCCCAAATTTAGGCAAAAGTGTGGGGTTAGGCCTATCCAAAGACAGTGTGCATGTATTTCTATTACATGCACGCCTCAGCTCCTCACAATATGACCATAACAAGCTGTATTGCTTGGCTGTATCCCCCTCAACCATCTTCTTAGCCAATTTTTTTGCTTTCCAAGCAACTGCAACAGATATCCCAGCTGCATATCCTGTCCTGATATCTCCAATAATATCAACCAACCTAACTCCCTGACCAGACCTGAACCTATCAGCCACCTTTGTAGCCACCCACTTTGATTTAGCATTCTTGTTGTTCAAGACCCTTCCACAAGTATGGGTTGAATTCAGTGTCTTCATCCTATAGGTTGAACTCCCACCAACCTTGCTAACCAAAGCCACAAAATCACAAGTTTGACTGCATCTGACCCTCGCCCTAACCTTATCATTTTTTTCAAAAATTATCTCCCTCCCATTTAGAACTGAATGTTCTAAGATAGCATCTTTGAACTCTTTTAAGGATGAAAACTCCATCCCCAGCTTGAATTTGAACTGTCTGCACATTTCTTCCTTCTTGAACCTTACATAATTTGGCCTGTTGTCATCCTCATCTCCCTCACTACAGTAGTCACTGTCCAACTCTTCACTATGATATTCATCCTCCATATCATGTCCATGACCAACATTTTCAATCAGAAGAGGAATTGTACATCCACTACTCTTTCCAACATCCCCTGTGCCACTTGTAGCTCCACTAATCTGTCCCACACCCCTTGAATTCTTCCCAAATGGTCTTTTAGCTGGAACTGATTTCTTCCTTGACCCTGCTGGTCTAACAAAGCTAACAGGCTCCACATGCTCATTAGTAGGACTCACATCGTCAAACCCATCATCATTATTTTCCATTCTTTCATCCTCACTGTCCGAGAAATGAATGTCCCCAACACTGTTGTCACTCAATTCATTTTCACTACCCTCAATGTCATTCCCATCTTCATTCACTACCTCATCAGAATTCTTCTTCTTACTACTACCTCCCCATATGCTCAATTTCTTCTTGCTATAGTCCCTACTACTACTCCCAACTTTCTGGACAACAACCTCATTCCTACCCTTCTTCCCCACACCTGAATTAACTTTATTGCCAACTTCAGCAACTTTTTTCCCCTTCCCAGCAGTAACAGCTCCTCCATTTTGTGAGCTATCCACATAAATGTGCACCTCACATTTGTTGTTGACAACATAATTAATAACCTCTCTTGCTCCCTCATCATCAGTTAACTTCTTCAACCCATCTTCAAAACAAATGTCATTCTCCTTCCACCACAATGTAAATTTTCCTAACAGCCCAAGGTCCTCCTTCACAATCCCAATAGCCTCAAATAGTGACCACCTGTCTTCATCCAAGTTTCGAACAACATGTACCTCCCCCCTTTGGTAATGTTGCCTCGGGTCATTCACAAAGGACCCCTTCACATGGAATACCACAGAAAAAGACATCCCTACACATTAAATAATACCTTTTTAGCTATTAAAAAAATAGGAAAATCAAAACAACCGTTTAAATATTGCGCACAACTCAGCAAAGCACACATAAGGAGTTAATATAATATGGGAAGGGGTTTTAGGTCAATAAACAATGTACAGAACATGGCATTGATGAAACCCTTGGTCCCCACATCATTCCCACATGGACAATCGTAAAAGGAATCTAAGAACAGTAGAAAAAAAGTTACCTTTTCAACCCTACGCTCCTCAGGTGATTTGCAAAGACAACGATGCTTTCTCACCACACTTTCACACCGCCAAGAAGAAGATGCTTCGTCAACAGGAACCACACGCGTGAGAAATGCGTCTCGACCACAAACATCCACAGTAGAAAAATGGAGAATCTCGTCGCACAGTTCCTAGGGTTAGAACTCTGTGGGTGAAATTGTATTGCAAAAGGTTAAATGTAGGGAAACTATGCGTCAAAGGTGAAAAAGGAACCGAGAAAATGGAATTAGGGTTAATTAGGGCTAATAGGGGTAATTAGTGATAAGCTAAATTAATTAGTCTAAACATTTGTTAATTAAGATTTATTAGTCTAAATCAATTACACGTTGGATTAATTAGTTTACACGTAGGAAAGCTGAGTAGGAGAGAGGGAATGCCACATAAGCAGGAGGCACACGCCAAATACAAGGAGGGACCTTTTCCAAACAAAAAATTTTTGTAGGGACGAAATAAAAAAAATAATTTTGGAGGGATGAAAAACAAATCTCGCATATTTTACAGGGACCAAAAACATATTTTACCCTAAATTAAATAACTTAACAAAGGTATAAAAATATGAGAAATTATATATTTACTATAATATTGTACAACAATATGTGTAATTATAGGGTGGACCTTTTTAGTCTGGGTCCATCTAAGGGTGTTCAAATCCAATCCAATCCAATCCAATTGGAACCGCAACAACCGATCTAAAAACCGCAAACCACAAAAAATCGAAATTTTTAATTGGATTGGATTGGATTTTGGATCTGCTTATGAGAACCAATTCAGTCCAAACCGATCCAAAGTTTTATGAACATTTTGACATATTATTATTATTGATATTATTTTTCTGTAATGATGTAAAAAAATTATTATTGTGAAACTATATTTAATGAATAGTATTCAATAATAAGATTGAAAGCCATCAAGTAATTTGTATGTTATAGGATAAAATAAGATAATTGCATGTTTTTATCATAATTTTGCTTTCATAACTTCATTTTTTAGTTTATTTGAGAAACCGAAATCCAATCCAATCCAAATCAATTGAAATTGGATTGGATTGGATTTGGAACAAAATCAAAATCAATTGGATGATTAAATGAGAAAACCGAAATTATTAGATCAAATGATTTTTCCCTCAAAATCGATCCAATTCAATCCAATCCGCGAACACCATTGGGTCCACCATAGACCTTTAACTTTTTTTACTATAAAAAGTAATTTTAATTTTATAATATATTATTAATTTTTTAATATTAAATTTATACTATTTATAGTAAAGGTCTACCGTGGATCCAAACTAAAAGGATTCACGCTATAATTACCCAATCTTTTATAATTATGAGAGAGATGAAAAAATATAAAATATGATAAGTAATATTATAAAAAATAATAAAAAATATTATATAACTTATTATAGAAATAATGGATCTCCAAAAATATTTTTTCTATAACTTATTGTACATCATTTTTTTTGGGGTCAATAAAATGATGAATGATGAATGATAAATGCCCCCATGCATGATCGACTTATAGTTGGGCAGGCCACCGGCCCACCGCTGTGACTACCGCGGTGATTTAATTTAAGGCTCTGTTTGGATTATGAGTGAAAATAAGCGGAAGAAAAATAGAGGAAAAAAAGGAAAGGAAGAAAAAAGAAGAGAAAATAAAAGAAAAGTAGGAGGATTTTTGAGTTGTTTATTTTGAGATAAAAGAAGTAAAAAAGTGAGGGAAAAGAAAATGAGTGTGATATGTAATTACCATTTTACCCTCATACTTAAAATTATTATTATTATTATTATTTATACTATTATTAAGATTTATTATTATTTATATTATTATTTTTTCTATTATTATTATTTATTTTATTATTATTATTAATTTTTATTTTTTATTATTTTTATATTATTATCATTTATATTTTTTATTATTAATTATTATTATTTTATTAATATTATAATGATTATGATGGAGAAGTCAAGAGATGTGTTGTCTCCTCCATCATCTTCTCCATGTGCCAAAAAGGGCGGTCTGCAGTGGAGATGCAGTGGAGAAGTGAGAAGATGATTAAGGGTAGAAATGGGAAGCGATTCGGTTTGCAGTTTTCTCGCCAATGTTGAGCAGAAAACTGCAAAAACATTATTCATGTACGTTTTCCCTTCCCTCCATGTTTTCTTTGCTATCCAAACATATCACCTAACCTATTTTCCAGCTATTTTTCAGCCTCCCCACTTCCATCCTTCCCCTTTCCATCAATACAAACAGAGCATAAAGAGATTATGATGGGTGGAAAATTTGTGTACGTGTACCGGGTGAAAATCCTAACCACATTACTTAATTAGAGTAAAAATGGACAAAATAAAAAGGAAATGGAAAACTATAATAATTATTAATTAATAAACTTTTTTACAATAAAACCAATGAGGGTTGACTTAAGTGGACCCTTAAACAAGGTCTCGATTCAGGATTGCCTCTATGGAAGATACACGCGGTTAAACGGAAAAAAAAAAAACTCTTTTACAATAAGTAATAAAATGTTTTAAAATAATAAAAAATGTATTTATGTAATTAATTAACAAATAATGAAGTTTCTTAAAAGTAATCAATCATAAACATAAAATTCATAATAAATTCCTCGTATAAGAAAATATGTAAACTGCAACTCCATTTACCAATCACAATTGCCCACTCGGCTACTGCCAGGGCCAAAGCCAGAGCCACATCAATTTATTAATCATTGTTTCCAAAATCGGACCGGACCGGCCAGTTCGACCTGTCCGACCGGGATCCGGCCTAGTGACCGATCCGTTTAACCCAAAAAATCGGAGGAGCTCAGAACCGGAGAGAACCGGTCAAGAACCGATCGAACCGGTGAAAACCGATATAAAACGGGTACCAGAAAATCGATTGAACCGATCCTTTTAAAAAAATTCAATTTTATTTTTTTTGTTTTTTATTTAATCTAAAATATTTTAAGATAAATAAAGACATATATTTAAGGATTACACATAGATATCTATTATTTTACTAATTATTATTAATTTTTTCTTTTATAATAAGGTCATTTATACTGATTTACAACTTTATATATCTTAATTCCTTATAATTTTGTGTTACTTTATTAATTAAAATATTATATAATATTAAAAAAAATATTTAATCAAAACCGGTTCAATCACGGTTTAACCATGGTTGAACTATTGAATTGTGAACCGGTGCCTTCACCGGTTCAATTACCGGTCCGGTTTTTAAAACATTGTTATTAAGAAAAGCATGGCTCTAGAATCTAGATGGCAATTTCTCAAGGACCCACCCTTCAAATCACAGCTAATCTGATTCTCTTTTCACCAAATCGAAGGCCATTTAATCCAAGCTAACAGGATGATCATGTGATGAACCTAATCACCGTGTTAGATAATACTTCCATCTTGTCATTATGCATTGATTAACTGCTTGGGATTAACAATAACAAGTTTCCTGAAGCTGAAGAAGTAAGACCTACATCAACTCAACATGCAGGTTCCTTCTGTTTCCAATTCCCTGTGATAAATCAGTTACGTCATTAATACATTATTTTTATATTATTGTTCTGGAGTATTAGAATACCCCAGCCCGGGATTATGGGGATTCAGTTAGTACCAACCGACATACTACATAGTCATCAGATAAAGATCCGACACACTAAGGATATATCCATGATGACACCATCCGAGATATACCAGTACGAGGAATCCGACATCTTGCGCTGTATCTATCTTCAAAAAATCATTTAAGTACCCCCGACGTGGGCATTTCGTCATGGTGAGCGACGATCTGATGCACGGGACCGATATTCATTGTGGCGCGTGATGCCAATTTCTTGTGGGCACGTCACACCGGAAATCACGGGAGCCGTTACAACCTCCTAACAGACTTTCCCGCCGAAAAGTATCTATAAATATCGCGGGACTCCACCATTTCAGGTACGCATGCTATCCATATACTGTTACTTTGCCGAAACCCTCACTTACGTTAAGCATCGGAGTCCCTACAGATACACCCTGCTCCGTCGTGGATCAGTCGCTTGCACCGTCGTTCTCTGTCGTCGTTCTTTGTTGAGTTCAACCTGAGAATTGTTGGAAGATCATTGGCGCCGTCTGTGGGAAACGAAAACTTTCGTTCTTGGATCTTCCAATCTCTCTGAGTTCCTGAACTTTTCTTACACCTTCGCGAAGCCTCTGTTTTACTTCAACAATGGTGGGAACAAGGAGAAACTCTTCTGCCGTTAGAGGAGAGGGAACCACCCCTCTCGTGACTTATGGAACCTCTCCAGCCCCTTTTTCTACAACAGTCGGCGTCGCTTCAGTCACTGTTGGCATTCCTCCGCCCCATCCAGGCTCCGCACGTGCTCGAACTACTGCTCCACCACCACCGGGAAACCTAGGCTCACCTTCATCTCCTCAAGATCAACCATCTCAAGGAGAACTACTGGATTTCATCCGTCGCCAGAATGAAATGTTGGAGCAATATGCGCGCCGCCTCGAGAAGGTGGAAACGGAGCGCCATGCAGAGAACATGCACCGCCGCATCACTCGGGAAGACGCCGTGTCTGGACACCGTCATTCCCCTCGTCGTGCGACTGACACTCCACCGCATCAGAAGCGTCACACTTCACCACAACGCGATCAACGAATTCCGTCACCTCGCCCAACACCGCATTCTCCGCAGCCGTCTGTGCAGTCAGTGCACTCAAACTCTCGTCCACATGATAGGACCACCCCAGCAATTGGTGAATCGCGGCATACTACCGATGATGAAGTCATTCAGGTGGTTCTCCCCTTCTCGGAACGGATTATGCTATTCCCTGTTGATAAGCGATTCGAGAAGATCCCGGTCCCCGAGCTCTATAACGGGTTGGACGATCCACTGGAACACTTGGACATTTATGAGTCTGCCATGTCCATCCGCAATGCCTCGGGGCCCATTATGTGTAGGGTTTTCCCCTTATCTCTAAAGAAAACGTCCCTCAGGTGGTTCCAGACTCTTCCCCCGAGATCCATAAACACTTGGGCCGACTTGAGGGCCAAATTCGTCACCAGTTTTACAACCAGCAAGGTCCAGCCGAAGACTGAAGCGTCTTTGAAGCAGATCTGGAAAGGACCCTCGGAATCTCTCCGGGACTACATCAGCAGGTTCACCAAGGAAGCACTATTGGTGCAAGGACTCCAACCCGAGGTTCAGTTGATGCTGGCTAAAGATGGCCTGATCCCTCATTCTCCCTTTTGGATTGATCTGTCCAAAAGAAAGCCTATCAGCATAGAAGAGCTTTTAAGCCTTGTTGAAGAGTACATTAGCCTTGAGGACGAGGAGCTTGCCCTCAAGTTTAAGGACACACACCCCGACCAGACTCAGAAGGACCAGGGTCAGAAAAACAAAAATAACCGACAAGATAATAAGGACGACAAAGAGCCCCTGGGCCGTTATACTTCCTATACTCCCCTGAACCAGCCCAGAGGAAAGATCTTGAACGAGATACTCAACGTCGAAATGTATGAGGCTGGCATGCGTAGACCGCGGTCTCAGAAGGTCGGTCCGGAAAAAGACAAGTCCAAATATTGCAGATACCATAAGTCACAGGGGCATGACACAGACCACTGCCTCAATCTGAAGGACGCCATTGAAGAGTTGATCCGACGTGGAAAACTGGACAGATACAAAAAGGACCCAGGAAGTTCATCTCGGCGCTCAGACGCTGATACCCGGAGAAGCGATTATAGGCGTGAGGAGCGCCAACATGAATCCAGCCGAGGAGAGCGCAGCTGATCCAGAACCCGGTCACTCCGGCGTGAGAGGTCTAGTTCGAGAAAGCCATCACGAGAACACTCTCCGCCTTCCGGCTCCCGCATGGACCATCGGGAGCGACCCAACTCATCAAGGCAGAAGACGCCACCTCGTGAAGATTCGTCGTCTCCCAAACATCATGTGATCTACGTCATCGCCGGCGGATTTTCCGGTGGAGGAGAATCTGGCAATGCGAAGAAGAGACATATGAAGGAAGTGTTGTTGGCATCTACGTCGACGCGGTCCGCGCATGGTGGACAAAGGCGAAGACTTCCCCCACTCACCTTCTCCGACGACGACTACGGTCCGGTCATCCCTGGTCATGACGACCCACTCCTTATCACGACGTTCATGGCGAACCACGAAGTCAGGAGGGTATTCATAGATCAGGGGAGTTTTTCCGACGTTCTATTCCTCAAAACATTTCATCTCCTCCATATCCCGAAGTCAGATTTGCAGCTGTACAAGGGAGCTGACCTGATTGGCTTTACCGGAGACAAAATCCAGTCGGCCGGCTATGTCGAGCTCTTGGTCACCTTCAGCAAACCACCACTCTCCAAGACTACCAAGGTCCGTTTTCTGGTGGTTGATTGCCCCACTTCTTATAATGCCATACTTGGCAGGCCAACACTCAACGCCATTGGGGCAATAATCTCCACAAATCATTTAATGATGAAGTTCTGGAGTGATGAAGGCGAGGTCATCAGTGTCCGGGATGATCAGGTAATGACGCGTTCCTGCTACAAGGAATCATTGAAGATCACCAAGCCGGAGAAGCCCACTTCCCAGGAGAAGATTGAAGACCATCCCTCGTCTACTGGGGTGTTACTAGCAGACCTGGACGTCCGAGAGACTTCACGGAGACCAGACCCATTCCTGAGGTCGAATTCTGCCTCCTTCAGATAGGATCCACCCTGGATCAGGTGGTGCAGGTCGGGTGTGGGATTAGCCCGGAAGACGAGGAAGCCCTTTGCGCACTCATTTGTCAAAATGTCGTTCTCTTCGCATGGACAGTCGCCGACATGACTGGACTAGATTCCGATATCATCTGCCACTGTCTTTCAGTCGATCCCAAGGTCAAGCCAGTGGAGCAGAGGCGCCGCAAGATGTCAGCTGACAGAGCCGAAGTAGCAAAGGAACAAGTGTCGGAGCTGGTGGATGTCGGTTTTATTAGAGAAGTTAAATATACCACCTGGTTGTCCAATGTAGTTTTAGTCAAAAAGCCTAACAACAAGTGGCGAATGTGTGTAGACTATATGAATTTGAATAAAGCATGCCCCAAGGATTCTTACCCGCTGCCTAATATCGACCGATTAGTCAATCAATCTTTTACACGGATTGCCTCCATGGATTCAGGATTGCCTCCATGGAAGATACACGCGGTTAAACGGAAAAAAAAAAAACTCTTTTACAATAAGTAATAAAATGTTTTAAAATAATAAAAAATGTATTTATGTAATTAATTAACAAATAATGAAGTTTCTTAAAAGTAATCAATCATAAACATAAAATTCATAATAAATTCCTCGTATAAGAAAATATGTAAACTTCAACTCCATTTACCAATCACAATTGCCCACTCGGCTACTGCCAGGGCCAAAGCCAGAGCCACATCAATTTATTAATCATTGTTTCCAAAACCGGACCGGCCAGTTCGACCGGTCCGACCGGGATCCGGCCTAGTGACCGATCCGTTTAACCTAAAAAATCGGAGGAGCTCAGAACCGGAGAGAACCAGTCAAGAACCGATCGAACCGGTGAAAACCAGTATAAAACCGGTACCAAAAAATCGATTGAACCGATCCTTTTAAAAAAATTCAATTTTATTTTTTTTTGTTTTTTATTTAATCTAAAATATTTTAAGATAAATAAAGACATATATTTAAGGATTACACATAGATATCTATTATTTTACTAATTATTATTAATTTTTTCTTTTATAATAAGGTCATTTATACTGATTTACAACTTTATATATCTTAATTCCTTATAATTTTGTGTTACTTTATTAATTAAAATATTATATAATATTAAAAAATATATTTAATCAAAACCGATTCAATCACGGTTTAACCACGGTTGAACTATTGAACTGTGAATCGGTGCCTTCACCGGTTCAATTACCAGTCCGGTTTTTAAAACATTGTTATTAAGAAAAGCATGGCTCTAGAATCTAGATGGCAATTTCTCAAGGACCCACCCTTCAAATCACAACTAATCTGATTCTCTTTTCACCAAATCGAAGGCCATTTAGGCCAAGCTAACAGGATGATCATGTGATGAACCTAATCACCGTGTTAGATAATACTTCCATCTTGTCATTATGCATTGATTAACTGCTTGGGATTAACAATAACAAGTTTCCTGAAGCTGAAGAAGTAAGACCTACATCAACTCAACATGCAGGTTCCTTCTGTTTCCAATTCCCTGTGATAAATCAGTTACGTCATTAGTACATTATTTTTATATTATTGTTCTGGAGTATTAGAATACCCCAGCCCGGGATTATGGGGATTCCGTTAGTACCAGCCGACATACAACATAGTCATTAGATAAAGATCCGACACACTAAGGATATATCCATGATGACACCATCCGAGATATACCAGTACGAGGAATCCGACGTCTTGCGCTGTATCTATCTTCAACAAATCATTTAAGTACCCCCGACGTGGGCATTTCGTCATGGTGAGCGACGATCTGATGCACGGGACCGATATTCATTGTGGCGCGTGATGCCACTTTCTTGTGGGCACGTCATACTGGAAATCACGGGAGCCGTTACAACCTCCTAACAGACTTTCCCGCCCAAAAGTATCTATAAATATCGCGGGACTCCACAATTTCAGGTACGCATGCTATCCATATACTGTTACTTTGCCAAAACCCTCACTTACGTTAAGCATCGGAGTCCCTGCAGGTACACCCTGCTCCGCCGTGGATCAGTCGCTTGCACCGTCGTTCTCTGCCGTCGTTCTTTGCTGAGTTCAACCTGAGAATTGTTGGAAGATCATTGGCGCCGTCTGTGGGAAACGAAAACTTTCGTTCTTGGATCTTCCAATCTCTCTGAGTTCCTGAACTTTTCTTACACCTTCGCAAAGCCTCTGTTTTACTTCAACAATGGTGGGAACAAGGATAAACTCTTCTGCCATTAGAGGAGAGGGAACCACCCCTCTCGTGACTTCTGGAACCTCTCCAGCCCCTTTTTCTACAACAATCGGCGTCGCTTCAGTCACTGTTTGCATTCCTCCGCCCCATCCAGGATCCGCACGTGCTCGAACTACTGCTCCACCACCACCGGGAAACCTAGGCTCACCTTCATCTCCTCAAGATCAACCATCTCGAGGAGAACTACTGGATTTCATCCGTCGCCATAATGAAATGTTGGAGCAATATGCGCGCTGCCTCGAGAAGGTGGAAACGGAGCGCCATGCAGAGAACATGCACCGCCGCATCACTCGGGAAGACGCCGTGTCTGGAAACCGTCATTCCCCTCGTCATGCGACTGACACTCCACCGCATCAGGAACGTCACACTTCACCACAACGCGATCAACGAATTCCGTCACCTCGCCCAACACCGCATTCTCCGCAGCCGTCTGTGCAGTCAGTGCACTCAAACTGTCGTCCACATGATAGGACCACCCCAACAATTGGTGAATCGCGACATACTACCGATGATGAAGTCATTCAGGTGGTTCTCCCCTTCTCGGAATGGATTATGCTATTCCCTGTTGATAAGCGATTCGAGAAGATCCCGGTCCCCGAGCTCTATAACGGGTTGGACGATCCACTAGAACACTTGGACATTTATGAGTCTGCCATGTCCATCCGCAATGCCTCGGGGCCCATTATGTGTAGGGTTTTCCCCTTATCTCTAAAGAAAACTGCCCTCAGGTGGTTCTGGACTCTTCCCCCGAGATCCATAAACACTTGGGCCGACTTGAGGGCCAAATTCGTCACCAGTTTTACAACCAGCAAGGTCCAGCCGAAGACTGAAGTGTCTTTGAAGCAGATCTGGCAAGGACCCTCGGAATCTCTCCGGGACTACATCAGCAGGTTCACCAAGGAAGCACTCTTGGTATAGGGACTCCAACCCGAGGTTCAGTTGATGTTGGCTAAAGATGGCCTGATCCCTCATTCTCCCTTTTGGATTGATCTGTCCAAAAGAAAGCCTATCAACATAGAAGAGCTTTTAAGCCTTGTTGAAGAGTACATTAGCCTTGAGGACGAGGAGCTTGCCCTCAAGGTTAAGGACACACACCCCGGCTAGACCTAGAAGGACCAGGGTCAGAAAAACAAAAATAACCGACAAGATAATAAGGACGACAAAGAGCCCCTGGGCCGTTATACTTCCTATACTCCCCTGAACCATCCCAGAGGAAAGATCTTGAATGAGATATTCAACGTCGAAATGTATGAGGCTGGCATGCGTAGACCGCGGTCTCAGAAGGCCGGGCCGGAAACAGACAAGTCCAAATGTTGGAGATACCATAAGTCACAGGGGCATGACACAGACCACTGCCTCAATCTGAAGGACGCCATTGAAGAGTTGATCCGACGTGGAAAACTGGACAGATACAAAAGGACCCAAGAAGTTCATCTCGGCACTCAGACGCTGATACCCAGAGAAGCGATTATAGGCGTGAGGAGCGCCAACATGAATCAAGCCGAGGAGAGCGCAGCCGATCCAGAACCCGGTCACTTCGGCGTGAGATGTCCAGTTCGAGAAATCCATCACAAGAACATTCTCCACCTTCTAGCTCCCGCATGGACCATCGGGAGCGACCCAACTCATGAAGGCAGCGGACGCCACCTCGTGAAGAGTCATCGTCTCCCAAACATCCTGTGATCTACGTCATCGCCGGCGGATTTTCCGATGGAGGAGAATCTGACAATGCGAAGAAGAGACATATGAAGGAAGTGTTGTTGGCATCTACGTCGACGCGGTCCGCGCATGGTGGACAAAGGCGAAGACTTCCCCCACTCACCTTCTCCGACGACGACTACGGTCCGGTCATCCCTGGTCATGACGACCCACTCCTTATCACGGCGTTCATGGCGAACCACGAAGTCAGGAGGGTATTCATAGATCAAGGGAGTTCTGCCGACGTTCTATTCCTCAAAACATTTCATCTCCTCCATATCCCGAAGTCAGATTTGCAGCCGTACAAGGGAGCTGACCTGATTGGCTTTACCGGAGACAAAATCCAGTCGGCTGGCTATGTCGAGCTCTTGGTCACCTTCAGCCAACCACCACTCTCCAAGACTACCAAGGTCCGTTTTCTGGTGGTTGATTGCCCCACTTCTTATAACGCCGTACTTGGCAGGCCAACACTCAACGCCATTGGGGCAATAATCTCCACAAATCATTTAATGATGAAGTTCTTGAGTGATGAAGGAGAGGTCATCAGTGTCCGGGGTGATCAGGTAATGACGCGTTCCTGCTACAAGGAATCATTGAAGATCACCAAGCCGGAGAAGCCCACTTCCCAGGAGAAGATTGAAGACCATCCCTCGTCTACTGGGGTGTTACTAGCAGACCTGAACGTCCGAGAAGACTTCACGGAGACCAGACCCATTCCTGAGGGCGAATTCTGCCTCCTTCAGATAGGATCCACCCTGGATCAGGTGGTGCAGGTCGGGTGTGGGATGAGCCCGGAAGACGAGGAAGCCCTTTGCGCACTCATTCGTCAAAATGTCGATCTCTTCGCATGGACAGCCGCCGACATGGCTGGACTAGATTCTGATATCATCTGCCACCGTCTTTCAGTCGATCCCAAGGTCAAGCCAGTGGAGCAGAGGCGCCGCAAGATGTCAGCTGACAGAGCCGAAGCAGCAAAGGAACAAGTGTCGGAGCTGGTGGATGCCGGTTTTATTAGAGAAATTAAATATACCACCTGATTGTCCAATTTAGTTTTAGTCAAAAAGCCTAACGGCAAGTGGCGAATGTGTGTAGACTATACGAATTTGAATAAAGCATGCCCCAAGGATTCTTACCCATTGCCTAATATCGACCGATAAGTCGATCAATCTTCTGGCTTCCGCCTTTTATCTTTTATGGACGTGTATTCCGGCTACAATCAAATTCCGATGTATCCTCCTGACCAAGAGAACACTACTTTTTTAACGGAAGGTGCAAACTATTGCTACCGTATGATGCCTTTTGGGCTCAAGAACGTCGGCGCTACTTATCAGAGGATGATGAACACGATTTTTCGGGATCAGATAGGAAGGGTCGTCGACGTATATGTAGACGATATGATAGCGAAGAGTACCGCCGACGCCCACCACGTCCGTGATCTCGGTGAGGTCTTCAATCAACTTCGGCGCTATAACACGCGTCTAAACCCGAAGAAATGCACCTTTGGAGTCCGGACTGGGAAGTTCCTCGGCTTCATGCTTACTGAGCGCGGTGTGGAGGCTAACCCAGATAAATGTCGGGCTGTCCTGGACATGAAGAGTCCAACATAAGTGAAAAAGGTCCAGCAGTTAATGGGAAGTATTGCCGCGCTGACAAGATTTATTTCGAGATCCGCTTCCCGAGCACTACCCTTCTTCCGCCTTCTGAAGAAAGGAAAATCATTTGATTGGGACAATGAATGCGAAGAGGCTTTCCAACAGATTAAAATCATATTGGCATCACCTCTCGTCCTGACCAAGCCCAAACCCGGAGAGACACTATATTTGTACTTATCAGTGGCCGACGAAGCAATCGTCGTCGTCCTGGTGCGGGAAGCTGAAGGTACTCAATACCTCGTGTTCAAAGTCAGCAAAGCTTTACAGGGGCCAGAACTAAGGTACCCGAAGGTTGAGAAGATTGCATTATCTCTTATTACGGCCGCTCACCGACTTCGTCAATACTTCCAAGCCCACCGGGTTGTGGTGTGAACCAACCAACCTATCAGGAAAGTCCTGCACCGGCCAGATCTAGCCGGAAGAATGGTATCCTGGGCCGTAGAATTATCCGAGTTCAGAATAGCATACGAACCACGGTTAGCCATCAAGGCTCAAGCTCTCTCCTATTTCATAGCAGAATTAACCCCGACACTGCCAGCTTCAGATTATTGGTGGGAGTTACATGTCGACGTCTCCTCAAATCTGAAGGGATGCAGAGCCGGCATACTCTTGGAAAGCCCATAGGGGGTCATATTGGAACATTCCTTCAGCTTTTCATTCTCAACATCCAACAACCAAGCCGAGTATGAGGCCGTAATTAGGGGTGTAACCGGGTTGGGTCGGGTTTAGGTATAATAGTGTCCGAACCAATTAACCAGTAGCGGGTTAGGTTGGACCGGGTTCTTTAATTTTTATTACTCAACCCGAACCGAACCAACCCGACCATCGTCGAATTGGATCGGTTCGGGTCATCCGGGTCATCGATTAAAAAATGGAAAACTAGGAAAAAAAGGAATAAAATGGTCCTTTGAATAAATCAAAACCTATAAGCGTATTGATTTCTAACTCCTTTCACAGGCATGTTGATTTCAAAATAAGAACCTGCAAATCCTATGGGTTTTAACCAAATCTTTAATTTCCATTCATTTGAAACATCACAAAATCAGAACCTATAAACCCCATGTGTTCTGTTCGTTGATGAAGCACTCCGCCAAAGCTATACCCTCACTGACAAAGATGTGCGACAAGCTTGGTAAGCAGCGGTCTGAGAACTCATGACAACGACCGGAAGCAAACGACTCGTGATCGATGACTTCGAGGCGGCTTTGGAGGCACAACATGTGACGCTCATTTACGATCCGCTCTCCTCCTTTGATTTCCTTGGGGCGGCCAGAGAACTCGCGACGGCAACGGAACAACAAAGGTCTGGTGATTGATAGCTGCGAGGCAACTTTGGAGGCACAGTCTGGCAACAATGGCCCTGGTTGTCCGGTGGCGGCAAGAAACGAGGAAGATGATGGTAGGACTATGCTCCATTTCTCTTAGGGTTTAGATGAAGTGTGAAAGTGAAAATGAATTTCAATCTCTTCTCAGTTTACAATATGTCTAGTCTTTTTTAGGATTTTAGTAGCAATGGGTCGGGTCGGGTACCTCGGTTTTAAATTTGTGCAACCCGAGACCTGACCCGTTGACGTTAGGGTTTTATCATTTGAACCCGACCCGAACCATTTATCCGAACCAACTCGTAAATTTGTTATTGGATCGGGTTGGGTTGATCGGTTTCACGGGTTGTCCTGTACCCGCTTACACCCCTAGCCGTAATCGCTGGGTTACAAATGGCATCTGAGGTTGGGGCATCTCGGGTCCGAGTTAACAGTGACTCTCAGTTGGTGGTTTCTCAAGTGAAGGGAGATTACCAGGTTAGAGATTCTCTACTCCTCAAGTATTTGCAGATAGTCCGAGGTTTATGCGACAGTTTTGCCGAGGTCGAAATTAACCATATTCAGAGAGAAACAAATGCCAGAGCCGACTTACTCTCGAAGCTGGCAAGCGCTAGATCGTCTGGGAATAACAAGTCTGTAATCCAAGAGGTCGTATCGGCCCCCACCGTGATGATGTCAATAGACTTTGAAGAGTGTTGGTATACGGGCATCCAAAAGTACCTTCAAGACGGTTCCCTCCCAAGCGACCTCGAGGAAGCAAGACGAATTCAAAGACAGGTAGCATGGTACTGTTTTGTCGACAGGAATCTCTACAGGAGAGGGCTAGCACAACGACTAATGAAATGCATCTCGGCGGATCTAACCAATTATGTCATGGCCGAGGTCCATGAAGGCATCTGTGGTCACCACCCCGGTGGTCATTCTTTAGCCCGGAAAATACTCAGGGCTGGGTATTATTGGCCCACGATGGAAGTTGATTGCATCAACTATGTAACCGTCATGCCAGAGACATGCCGACAAACATCGAGCTCCAGCCGAGGCCTTGTGGTCAATATCGACATCATGGCCCTTCTCTTAGTGGGGAGTTGATATCCTTGGACCATTTCCCCAAGCCCCGAGATAGCTTAAGTACCTAGCAGTGGCCGTTGATTACTTTACCAAATGGACCGAAGCACACTGCTGGCAAAGATCACGAGAAAGAATCTCTCCAAGTTCATTTACCGGTTCGTCATATGCAGATTTGGGATCCCAAATACCGTGGTCACCGACAACGACACTCAATTCATAAACAAGGGATTCCGAGAAATGATGGAGGACTTCCACATCACTCATAGATTTTCATCCGTGGAGCATTCACAGTCCAATGGGCAAGCAGAGGCCGCCAATAAGGTGATACTGAATGGCCTCAAGAAGAGACTTGAGACAGCCAAAGGACTATGGGTAGAACAGCTCCCCAACGTCCTCTGGGCCTACCACACTACTCCTCACTCCACAACGGGGGAAACACCTTTCCGCTTGGCATACGGGGTAGATGCAGTCATACCGATTGAGGTCGGAGAACAAAGCTTTAGGCTTCGTGCATACGATCCGGGATTCAATGACGAGCGAATGTACGGGGAGTTGGACTTGATCGACGAAATTCGTGAAAGGGCCTCGGTCCGGGAAGCCGCGATCAAATTACAGTCAGCAAGACGTCACGACAAGGCCGTGGTACCATGTTCTTTCAACGTTGGGGATCTGGTCTTGAGGAGAGCAGATGTTGGTAACAAGAATGCATCCCAGGGTAAGTTGGCTGAAAATTGGGAAGGACCATACCGGGTTGTCTCCAATACTGGCACCGGTGCCTACTGACTGGAAACGTTGCCCAGACAGCCCATACCTCGGACGTGGAATGCGGACAAACTCCGCAGGTATTTTAGTTGATTCATTGATTGTAATAATCGCAATGTAACATCTCTGATTATCAAAGAATAAATAAATTTGAAAGTAAATTGTTTTGCCAACATCGTTATATCGAGCTTAGTCTCTCGACACCTCGGGCTTAGTCCCTCGACGATCGCGGATACGCTCCTCGAGCAATCTCGGGCTTGTCCCTTGAGCATATCGGGCTTAGTCCCTCGACACCTCGGGCTTAGTCCCTCGACGATCGCGGATACGCTCCTCAAGCAATCTTGGGCTTGTCCCTTGAGCATATCGGGCTTAGTCCCTCAACGATCGAGGATACACTCCTCGAGCAATCTCGGGCTTGTCCATTGAGCATATCGAGCTTAGTCCCTCGACGATCGCGGATACGCTCCTCGAGCAATCTCGGGATCGCCTTTGACCGATTCAGAATGAATGAACCCCTCAGTATAAGTTACGCGCAAGTTTTATCGTGGTACAATATCGAAAAAAAGGAGGCGAGTAAAATAACATGATATATCTAAATGAAGCAAAGTTTCAAAGACGAATCTGTCATGATAAAAGTCAAGTGCCATATATTTGGCCCCAAAAGGAACAAAAGTCAGAAATATCAAGTCATTATAAGATAAACCGGCATACCGACCCTTTACTCATTAGCAACGCCATCGTCATGGGGGACAATGTTCACAGCATCCCCATCTCCCTCTTTAGCTGTTTCCACCTCTGGAACATTCGTATTGATGTCCTCTTCATCATCATGTAACTCCAGTGTGGAAGGCTCCTCATCCCCAAGTTCACATTCTACATTACCAGACGGATCACACCGGACCCATTTACCATCTTCAACAGCACAAAGGGCCGACATGCCCTTCGTGTTTAGCTCAATCCCAGGGTTCATGTACCGTATTTGTTTAATATCAGCATAGAAGTACACCGCAGAGGCGTCGATCCATAGCTTTTCTGCTTTCTCCTTCTCGGCCCTCTCCTCTTCAACTTGGGCCTCCAAATCCTTCACCTTCTCCTGCAGGGATTTCATCTCGACCTCGAAACCCTTGGCCTTCTCCGACGCCGCCTGACAATCGTCTTCGACCTTCTTCTTTGCTGAGGTGAGATCATCCACCTGCTTCGTGAGGTCAGAGACACTTTGACCCAATTGCTCTTTTTCTTTGTTTAACAATTGCACGTTCGTCATGACCTTGCGTATGAGGAGCTCGTCGGTCTCCAGCTTCGCCGTCACCTTTTCAAGCTCGACTTTCATTGGAGCAAAAGCCGCCAGATCCCGGGTAGCCCCGACGAAGTACCGAGCCGCCATGGCAGTCCTCAGCCCCCATTCAGAGAGGGCATTTAGAAATTCTGTCATATCTTCAGCTGATTTACTTGCGAGGAGTGCTTTTCCTTGGACTTCCAAATGACGGCGAACCTCCTCTACCGACATATCAGAAACTGGGAGGCCGTCACCAAAGGTCACGACTCCTTTTCCCTTATCCAGCACGGGATGACTTGATGAGGAACCTTTTGAAAGAACTTGTTCAGGCTGAACGATTGGACTCAGATTGACCGTAATTGGGGGAACCTGGGTCGATGTGACTCGTTGGCACATCTGCTTCGAGGCATCAGCCATTAACGTCTCCTGCACTGTCTCTCCCTGGTTTTCCTTCCTCTTGGCAGCTGCGACATTTCTTTTTGCTAACTTTTCCAGAAACTTAGCTTGTTGTTTCGTGGCCATGTTCACTGCAAGAAGAAAGAGAGGCAGTTAGGTTACGCAACATAAGTTCATATTGAGAGTTCAAGGAAAACCGACGTTACCCAATGAAGCACGGGTTATGTCGCCACCCATAGCTATTACAGATTGACAATCTAATGTGTCGAAGTCTTTGAAAAAGGCCTGGATCGCATCCGTGACATCTTGCTCCGCCTTGGACAACTCATCATAATCCACAGTATAATCCTTCGAAGCTCTAGCAAAGTGATGTTGGTTCCAATATGGTGAATGATACCTCAGTCGTCCTTTCCGAGGAAATTGTCTCGGCCTTTCCCTAGTGGCCTTACAAAAACAAAATTGTCTTTGAAATTCTTGTATGATTCCTGGAAAGTTTCGAAGACTTTACCCCCCCGTACTTGCACCCAGAGCTAGCCACGAGTATCTTTCTTTTCCCTCATTCACGACCAAAGGTCGGAAGAAGTAGAAAAATACGTCAATGTGTAGCTCGAGCTCCAGTCCGTGACACATCAGGGCAAAGCTCCTCATGAAGGCCCACCCATTTGGATGGAGTTGGGAGGGGGCGATTTCTAAATGTTGGAAGACTTCTAATTCGAAAGGGGTAAATGGCAGCCAGAACCCCATATCGTCAAACACGGTCTTATACATGGGAATAAATAGTTTATCTCGAAGATCCCCCTGTGAACAGATTCTCCCATCTTCACCTGGGCACTCCAGCATCCACTCTTTCTTATGAGTTGGTTGCACCTATTCCACTTCACGGAACCCTAACGCCAAGGCCGCTTCTGAACTAAACATACTTGAAGTACCAAAAGCCTCGGTGTCGACCCAGGTCATGGAAGCCAACCCCGACGGGACTTGGTAATTAGTGGCAGGCGAGGAGTGGACTTTCCGTTTTACCATCTCCGACCTGTCCAAAAGTCCATGACACATGTTAAATTTATAAGATGGTGAATCTACCCCGGGATGGTCGGGGCCAACCTCGAAGGATTCAACGGACAACACCTCGAGATAGCCCCACTTTTGAAGAATACACGCAGTTTTTTCAACGGAATCACGTCGTAAATTCTCCATACCAACCATCCCAGGCTCGCAACTTCTTCTCCTAACTAAAGTCGGGATGCCCGGATCTTCAGGCTCCTCAGTCACAGTGATGCGCTACCGTCTATTTGTAATAGCAAGTGCCTTAGCCCTAGCCCGTGTAAGCACCATCTACTGGAAACTTAAAAGAGTGAAAGGGTTGAAGGCAATATCGTACCTTGAAGGAGTTTCGAGGAGATTTTCCTAAACCGTTCATAAAAATCCGCAACACCAAAGTTCATATAACGCTTCGAACGGAAAGAAAAAGAGCAGCAGCAACTCTACGTTTGTGCAGCTGACGCAGATAGACAGCCCACGTTGGCTATAGAGGCAAAACGGGATGCCACTGGAACGAAGGTAAGCTTGGGGAAGAAGGCAGAAATAAACGAACTCAAGGAAGAGGAAGAGGGAAAGTGAAACTGTTCCCAACCTTTTCCTATATATATATATATTTCCAACTGACGGTCCGAATCATACCAGCTAATGAAGCCCAAAGGCCCAAGATTACTGGATGTGGACACGTGTCGCAGCAGTTGAAAAGACACTTATTGAAAAAATAATGACCGTTACTCAAGAATACCAAAGGTTGGCACCTCGGAGATTATCGCGGCTTTCACGCGGGAAGCTTTAAATTCGAGATGGCCCTCTGAATCAACCCGGATATCTACCTGCTTATGACCGGATTAGCAAAGTCGACTACTCCATGCCGGACTAACCGACTTGGGGGGAAACTGTTCTGGAGTATTAAAATACCCCAGCCCGGGATCATGGGGATTTGGTTAGCACCAGCCGACATACTACATAGTCATCAGATAAAGATCCGACTCACTAAGGATATATCCATGATGACACCATTCGAGATATACCAGTACGAGGAATCTGACGTTTTGCGCTGTATCTATCTTCAACAAATCATTGAAGTACCCCTGACGTGGGCATTTTGTCATGGTGAGCGATGATCTGATGCACGGGATCGATATTCATTGTGGCGCGTGATGCCACTTTCTGATGGGCGCGTCATACCGGAAATCACGGGAGCCGTTACAACCTCCTAACAGACTTTCTCGCCTAAAAGTATCTATAAATATCGCGGGACTCCACCATTTCAGGTACGCATGCTATCCATATACTGTTACTTTGCCAAAACCCTCACATACGTTAAGCATCGGAGTCCCTACAGGTATACCTTGCTCCGCCGTGGATCAGCCGCTTGCACCGCCATTCTCCGTCGTCGTTCTTTGTTGAGTTCAACCTGAGAATTGCTGGAAGATCAATTATAAATAATAAGATAATAATATATAAGAACATATATTAAAAAATGTATAAGAAATACTTGTCGTTTATTCGTTTCAATTATCGCAGGCCACCCCCCTGTGACACCATCGGTAGCAGATTGACAGATGCGTCATGGGCCCATATTGCCCCTTGTTTGTCATACTACTTTCAGAACTGTAATTTTATTTGCCCCATTAAACCATATATGTGTCATACGTGGGATAGAAGTTGGCAACTTTTCTTGTTTGGTGGAGGAGAGAGAGGTAGGGGAGAAATGCCAAAAAACTGTGGGTCCCACTAACTTTGTATTTTTCTCCAAATTTGTAGAGAAATAGGAGAGAAATGCATTACTCTCTTAAATTTCACCTATTTCTCTTCCATTTCACACCCATTTCTCTCATACCAAACAACTTAAAAATTTATTTCTCTTTCATTTCACACCTATTTCTCTCACACCAAACAACCTTAAATTCTCCTCTATCTCTTTCCTATTTCTCTAATACTACCAAACAAAGCAATAGTCTCTGAATGATAACCTAAATAACAGGGATTAAAATAATAACTTAAATATTTCATAAAGATAAAATAAAAAAGAAAATTATTTCAGAAAAGAAAATCAAAACTAAGTATTTTATAGGGACGAAAAATCATTTTTTTCATTTTTTAAATCTATCCTAATTATTTAAACAGACTCCACTACAATAATTTTGAAATAATATTGTCTGTTTTTAATTACAAAGTCAAGATAAATATTAGGTGTGTTCATTGTAAGGATACATTTTTTCTTCTTTTTGTTAATATTTTCTTTAACATCACAAGAATTTTTATTTGGAAATAATCTGCTTGAGAGTGAGTTTATTTCTATAGATTTAGATTTGAGATCTTATTTAAAGAATATCATTTATTTACCACATGAATCAACCAGTGTTTTTTTTAATAATTTAATTTAAATATAATTTTTTTTTTAAATTTCTTACCAAAATAATAAACCTTCATCAGTAAGTTTCATATTTATAAAACAAAATATCAACTAAAAAAATTAGGAACATTTAAAATCTTGAGAAATTTATAACTGTAATGCATAATTTTTTAATTACAGAATCAAGAGAATTTTAAGTGCATTCATAATGAAGATTAAAAATTTCAAATTTTAATATTTAATAAAAAATTAACATTAAAATCAGTCAATCAACATTGAATATAATAATATATTTATAGGTAATTATTAAAATAATTTTCTATTATTTAGATCAATTTTTGCTGTTTTAAGTTACTTTTATATACATTAAAACACATGCACCAAAAAAAGTTCATTAAAATATTATTTATTAATTAAATTAATCTTTCTAGAATGTTTTTAATTCAATGTTTTATGTATTTTAGAATCCTTGGTGTATTAATATGTTACTAAAGAAAGAGAGTAATTATGTACATGTAAAATAAAATTGAATAGAAAATGTTGACCCTGATTGGGTAAACAATGATAAGTTTCCAAAATAATAGCAGATTCTGTTCATTGCACATTTGCACCCAAATCCATACACAGCATACCCAAGATTATCCCTGCTGGCCAACAATGTAATTAAAAAATAAATATAAAAAAGGGAAAAAGAAAAGGGGGAAAAGAAAACCAGAGTCTGGTTTCTGGTTTTGATTTGGTGGAAGAAGAATAATACAAATAAACCCCACTTTGTATGTTCAGATACATTGCATTTGGGAACACATTCAGTGTATTATCATTGTCATGTACCGGAATCTGTTTCCACTTGCAATAAAAACCATACCTTTCACAAACTCAACCCTTCAGACTCACCTTTCTCTCTTTTTTGCCCTATCGAATAGGGTTTCTACCTCCCTTCCCCTTCCTCCTCCCCTTTCCCTCTCTCTATCTCATGCATTTTTGCTCTCAAGAGTTGTTCATCGCCGTTTCACTCACCGTCTTCTTCTTCTTCGCTATCTTTTTAGCTCTCTTTAGAGGGTTTTCTGAGCAGTACCCATGTCTAAAGTCTTCAGTTTTACCGGTAAGCTTTTGACCTGATTCATGGGTCTACCTGTTGTGTTGAAGATTCTGTTAGTTTTATGACTGATTGTTGTTGTTGTTATTTGGAGGTTGTAAAATATATGAAATTCATGTTGTATGCCCGTTTTCTTGTGTTCTATATTTGTTTTTTTCTCGTTTGGTTTTGTCTAGAATCAAGATTACTATTTAGCTTTTGCAATTTTTTTGTTATTTCTTGATGGATCTGATGAGTGGTATGAACATATGTAGGGTCTTTATTATTATTATTATCTTTTTTTTTTTAATTTTGATGAGTCTTTGAGATAATTCAGCATGGAATTGTTTGAAGAATTTGCTTTTAGGGCCAAAAAAGTAATATTGTTGGTCGTGGTTATTGTTCTTTAGTGGAAATTGCATCTTGTTTTTGAGATCACCTGTCTGAAGGTTCTACTTTGAGTATTTTATTTTGTATACATGAGATCAGTAGTTTTGTTCACAGTTTTCTTTAGAGGATGCGTTGGATTTCATAAATATATCTGGTTTATATTGTTTGTTCAAGTCTATCACTCATAGAATAGATGATATTCCTGTGGTTTCTTTTCTTTTTATATGCATAGTTTTTCCTTTCATGACCTTGCATACGTTTGGTTTCTCAGGAAGTGATGATTTTTACCCTGGGGGGTCAATATACCCTAATCCCAAGGAAGCAAGTCTCTTCTTGTCTCTTGGCCGTCCAGTTGATGCTTACTTTCCTCTTCAGAAGCGGTCTCGCATCAGTGTTCCATTGGATATCAGTGGAGAATGGTTTGAGAAGAAGCCGAAGACATCTATTGAAACTTTGCCAGATGAATGCCTCTTTGAGATCCTTAGAAGGTTGCCTGCAGGCCAAGATAGGAGTACATGTTCTCTTGTATCAAAGCGCTGGCTTATGCTTCTAAGCAATATTTGTAAGAGTGAAATCTGCAGCAATGTGAGTGCCAAAAATGAAAATGATGATGATGATCAGGAATTTGAAGATGAAGGATTCCTCTCTCGAAGCTTGGAGGGAAAAAAGGCAACAGATGTTAGACTTGCTGCCATTGCTGTTGGAACAGCATCTCGAGGAGGATTGGGGAAGCTTTCAATTCGCGGATGCAATTCAGATCGTGGGGTCACTGATGTCGGTCTCAAGGCAATTGCTCATGGATGTCCTTCTCTAAAGGCTTTGTCTTTATGGGAGCTTGCTACCATTAGTGATGAAGGCCTGATTGAGATTGCTAGTGGGTGTCACCTGTTAGAGAGGCTTGACCTTTGCAACTGCCCCAAAATTACTGACAAGGCCTTAATTGCAGTTGCGAAGAACTGCCCAAATCTGACTGACTTATCAATAGAGTCATGTCCTAACATTGGTAATGAAGGCCTACAAGCTATTGGGAAGTTGTGTCCCAATCTAAGGTCTGTATCAATTAAGGACTGCTCCGGAGTTGGTGACCAGGGGATTGCTGGCCTGTTATCTCCGACTTCTTTTGTTCTAACTAAGGTGAAGCTTGAGTCGCTAGCTGTTTCCGATCTCTCACTAGCAGTTATTGGGCATTATGGTTTTGCAGTTACTGATCTTGTCCTAAATTGCCTCCCAAATGTCAGCGAGAAGGGATTCTGGGTTATGGGTAATAGTCGTGGACTGCAGAAACTAACGTCACTCACAATTGGATACTGCCGAGGAGTAACAGATATTGGGCTTGAAGCTATAGCAAAGGGTTGTCCAAATGTGCAAAACTTTGAACTTCGCAAGTGTGCATTTCTGTCAGACAATGGGTTGGTATCATTCGCCAAGGCTGCTCCATCACTTGTGAGCCTAGAATTGGAAGAGTGCCACAGAATTACCCAATTTGGGTTTTTTGGTCTTCTTATTAACTGTGGTGCAAAACTGAAGGATCTCACTCTGGAAAGATGCTATGGGATCAAGGATCTAAATCTGGAATTGCCAGCAGTATCTCCTTGCGAATCAATTTGTGCAGTATCAATCCGTGACTGCCCAGGATTTGGGAATGGTTCCCTTGCTGCACTGGGAAAGCTGTGCCCTCAGCTTCAGCATGTTGAATTGAATGGACTCGAGGGAATCACAGATGCAGGGTTTCTTTCACTGGTTGAGAGGTCTGAGGCTGGTTTGGTTAAAGTTAATCTAAGCGGTTGCGTTAATCTGTCAGACACAGGGGTTTTGTCCATGGTCAAGTTGCATGGATGTTCTCTTGAAGTGCTAAACCTCAATGGTTGTAAAAAAGTCAGTGATGCTAGCTTGATGGCAATTGCAGGCAATTGCTCATTACTCTCTGATCTTGATGTTTCCAAATGTGCAATCACTGATTCCGGGATCACCGCCCTTGCACATGGGAACCAGTTCAATCTGGAGATACTTTCTTTGTCAGGTTGCTCAATGGTTTCAGGCAAGAGCATGCGAGCTTTGAAGAATTTGAGTGATACCCTTGAGGGATTAAATATCCGTCATTGCAATAGAATCAGCAGCCGTACAGTTGACATGCTTCTAGATCATCTCTGGAGGTGTGACATCCTCTTCTAAGCAGGAACCCTCAACTTCACTGGAAATTTAGGCAGCAAGTGCCTCCTCAGCTTTTATAAGTAGTATTGCGTGGTAGTGTTTTTGGGTCCATTAATTACGGTGGGTCTTGGTCATCTAGTACTCGGTTTTCTTTTTCCAGAGAAAACAGTCCTTCCACCCCTTATTTTTTTGCAGGTTTCCTTGTAATTGGAAATCTGTTCTAAGTTTTTGGCATCTTATTGATGGGATGCCACTTTTGGAATGACTGATTATCTCTGAGAACATAGTTACTGGGTTCTGGAGTTTTAGGTATCTTTCTTTTGTGGTGTTGGCACCTGATGTTTTTAGCTCTGCTTTGCTTTGTATCAGTTTTGCCACCATGTGTGTCCTTGTCCTGGTTTCTTTACCAAAGTCTGTCCAGTGGTGTTTACCTCATTTTTCACGTATTTGAACTCTGTTCCTATACGTGATGTTTGGGTCTCAGTTTTAGTCAAGGGGCGTGTTGAAGTTCCTGTTTATGTGTCATGGTTGCTATTGGCAGTTCAGAGAGTTATGATGCCTAATGTCTTCAAGGGCTTTGGCCATGGCAGCAAGTTATACAGGTCTGCCATGACAACCTTTTTTTCCCCCTTTGGGAAGGGTTGTTTTTTTTATTACCAAGCCCTTGTTTTTTTAGGCTTCATTTTTTTGGAACTTGTCACTGTAACTTAATATGTAAGGATACTGATATATGCCCTTTGTACTGCATCTTATGTTATTTTATGAAAAGTAATGAATAATAATTTGTAGTTTTGTTCCAGAATTCTTGCCCCTGAGCTCATTGTTTATAAAAAGGAGATTGATGTCATTTAGATTTATTTTAGATTGTTGGTGGTGTACTATGGTTTCACGGAATTACTGGAATTGAATTAAATCACTTTTTGTAAAATATGTATCGTTAATGTCAACCATTAATTTTTATAATTAATTTTATTTAATTATAAATCAAATAAGTAAGTTTGTAGACAAAGAGCCAGAGACTCTATAATGGCACATGTAGTTCCCATGTAATGCAATTATTGATGCATCAATTGAAAAGTTTCCACACCATTTTTTTTTCCTTTTGGGGTTTATTTATGGAGAGGAAGAGGCCGCGCGGGTGTATCTTGGGATGGAGTGTTTTTTTAACAAAACGTGTGGTATCAGTATCACCACTGAAATATTTAATATTGGTCTTTTCCGCGAAGTTTCAACATTACTTTCTTTCCTTCTTTTATTGAAAAAACGAAGTTTCCTTCTAAATTTTGTAGCGGATAATGGGGCAGTTGTTAAACTGAATTCTGAACATGCACAATAGGTTCAGCCTGGATGGACCCACTAGGAAATTTGCAATATACGGTGGTTATGGCTTTGGTAGGAAAACCAAATAATATAATATATTGCAACTTTTCTAGTATGAATGGGAGATTCCTTGTGCTAGCATGAATGTTCATTTGAGTAATCCTTCGTTCTAATCCCTCAAAGATTTGGGGGCCAGCTATATTAACCATAAAAGATAAAAATTATATTTTTGTCCATAAAATATGAAAAAAATTATTTAATTTAATTTTTTTAGAAATTAAATTGACATTAGAAAAATCTTTTAAAGATTAAATTGAACGGATTTTAATTTTTTAATAACTAAATTGAATAATATTTATTTTTTTAGGGATGGAAAATGTATTTTTCATCTTTTAGGGATCAATATAATCGGCTCCAAATCTTTCAACAGATCTTTCAACGACCAAAATGAGGGTTTATTCTTTATTTGTTATAGAAAATTGATAGTTGCACAAACTTAAATCTTCATATACTCATTACATATTCACTTTTAAATAAACTCCAGATTTTATTGCAACTCATTGATTGCACAGTAATTTTTTAATGCTCTATTAAAGTCTATGAAAGAGTTTATCAGGATAAAGGCCGTATAAGTATTGTCCCTATTTGTTATATCATAGAGACTGATCACTGGTAAAATATCTCAAGGTCTCTCTGGTTATATAAGTAAGCACTTATAATTTATTCAACAACTCGATTGATGAGATTTAGTGGAAAATTTGTAGTGGTTGAGAAGGATATCCAATGAACCGAAAGCTTTTCTTTTCTCCATCAAGAAATTTATACAATAATCTTTTTTAAACTATTTTTTTCCCTTGGAAGTTCACAAGGAATATCACAGGAATTAGTCCTCTCTGGCCTCTAATATGATGTCAGAGAAAATAATAATTTGTATGACTGGGACCTCATGACGGATGTGCCATTTGGTGTTAATAATAAAGCCACCAACTACAACACAAATCAAAGGAAAAAAAAAGTTAAATTACATGCATTGCAATTCTGACAAGGAATTTGTATTTGTTTAAAGTAACACTCAACGACAGTCATTCAGGCCCACGGGCACCCAAAGTTGTTTACTAAAACCGCACAAGGTTCGACCAAAAAAAAAAAAAAAAACACCGCACAAGGTAACATTACAGCTAATTAAGTTTTGACCAAAAAAAAAAGAAGCTAATTAAGCTACTCATAAGGTTGCCTACTTTATGTATTGTCTCTGTTGATATGGAGATTATGCACATGAGATTCTCACTATTATTATTGTGGGATCTGACCGAGGGGTTAGTTAGATGTACGCGACCCTTTTTTTTTGGCTAAAGTAAAGGTGAAGAGTAACAGCCAATGTATTATTACACGAGCTTTTCAATATGAAGTGTGAATAATATGTACACCTATTTTGCTTTATGATTATTTTCAACCATTTTTTTTAGGGTGAAGACTACCAAAAAATAACACTACACTAATTGGCTATCAAAGTTTATATAAATCATCAATCTTAAAAACTTAACATATTTTGTAGTTTTTTTTTAGGGATTTAATTGATATACACTGTCAGTGTGTAAGTGTGTAGATATACAATGGTGTGTCACCACATCATTTAATGAATGTGACATCTTATGTGTTGTTAAATTCAACAAATGATGTGGCAACATATCATTGAATGTCTGTGTAAAATTTCTTTACACTATATATATATATATATAACTCTTCTTTAAGTATCTCTCATCCAATAAGTGAGACATTAATGTATAAGAAAAACGAAAACTTCATGTTAAACTACCAAAATCCCTTATCAATTATATCGACCCTAATGAGTTATATTAATAGCTTATTTGTTTTCATGTTGTGTTGACATTAAAAAGAAGCAACAATTTCTCACTTCTTTATTGAAATGTGTGCTTAAGTGATAAAATGAAAAACAAACACGCGGTAATAATTAAGGATCCGTTCGGGATGGTTGTGAGATTTTAATTTTTGATTTTTAAAAAGTTCTAATTAAGTTTTTACAACTCAAAATCAAAAACTGAAAACTTCTTTTTGTGGTTTTGGTTTTTAAAATGTTGTTTTGAAAACCACAAAAAGAGATTTAGTTTTTGGTTTTGAGTTATAAAAACTTGATTGAAAATTTTAAAAAATCAAAAACTAAAATCTCACAATCACCCCGAACGGGGCCTAAGAGTACAATTAGTTATTTATTTAAGTGAAGATTTCTCTCAAATATTTTTTTCTATATCGATAAATTATAAGATTGAACTAAGGATTACATATTTAAGAGATGAACCCCTACTACCTTGATAATATTTTTAATATTATATTTCTAACACGTCCAAATCCATTATATCCTAGAGAAATTATTATGTACTCTAAGAATATCTTTTTTTTTTTGCTAAAAACATATAGGTTCTTTTTGGTAACAATAGTTGATAAGTTAGCTAAAAGCTGAAAATTTAATCGATAATTGTAAAGCTAATTTATAGTTAAAAGATGATAAATTGGTTTATTGAATTAGAAATGTTTAATAAGGTTACATGTTGAAGTATATGATAAATGTAAAATAATATAAAAGAACTCATTTGTATGACATTTTTATATAAACTCAAATTTTATTTAATAGAAAATATATTTTTTAGTATTTAAAATTTTCAATTTTTTAAAATGAATTGTCAATTTTAATTACACTATTTTTAATTTCAATAATTTTACTTTATAAATTAACATAGCCTCATGCAATTTTTTATTTTAATTATTTAAATTTTTTTCACAAAATGCATTTAATTTAAAAATGGTTTAGGAGATTTTTTTTACAAAATTAAAAGAGATAAAATGAGATTTTATTAAAATAATAAAGGTAAAAGTAGCAAGAAAAATAATAAGCTATAAACTCAACTGCTACTTGAAATAGTGTTGAAAAAACGTTATAATCTACTAAAATAAGAAAATTTACCAAACACCACCCACAACCTGATCAAATAAACTTATAAATTAGTTAAATATGCTATATAAGTTAGCCAAACACACAATCAAATTAATTACATGTATTGTCAGTTAACTTTTAAAATTAAATTTATATTAAATCTCACTTGTTGAAAGAATTATTTTCAAAGTATTGAGGAATTATCTTATCCCATAATACAATCCCAAGATACTTATACTTGGTTTTATCACCATTGCGTCACCCAACATTTAAAAGGTCCAACAAACACAATCCCATGGTAATGTTCGGCTCAACTATTTTTGTGCCGCTTTCTAATAAAAAGGAGAAGTTGAGTTAAACATAAGGAAAAATTTAAAAAAAAAATAGCCTATTTTTTATAAAGAAATATTTTTTAAAAAAATTAGCTTACTTAAAAGTTACTCTCACTAACTTTTAATTAAAAAATATCTTTTGAGTTAAAAAGATTCTCAAACTACAAAATACTACCAAATAACTTTAGCCTTACATTTGAAATGTCATATTTTTAACTCTAGATTTAAAGCAACTTTTAAACTAAAAAAGAGTTGGGCTAATTATTACCAATATGAATAAATAGCTTTATCATTAGCTACAAATGTCAATGACTAATAACTTATTTAATTAAGATTATAATCAATGCAAATTATGAAAAGAATTTTCAAGACATTTTGTACGCACTTTTGGTGGAAGCAACTAAGTTTTCCCCCAAACACTTGATGGTGATCGGGAGAAAGTAAAACAAATATGGTAAAAATTGAGTAAATAGTTATTTTACTCCTTGAAAAATTAAAGATTAATAGAATTAGTTGCTAAAAGATAAAAAAAATATTTTAGAGGTCCTTGAAAGATTTCTTCATTATTCAAACCAGTTCTTATGTTAACAAGCATTAGTGAATATTGGATAATGTGTATATGTGTCACGTTAAGTGCCGTATAAGGCATATAGCAAAGTTTTCACACTTACTTTATTGGTGTTTTTCCTTATAAAATTCAAAAAATTATTTTTGTTCTCCTTTTCATTTTCTTATCTTTGAAGTTTGAATTAGACGCAACTTAACCTCAAAGATAATGTGTGGTGGAAGTTAAAATCTTAGTGTTTTTTAAAAACAATGATGACTTGCTATATAGTAAAAAAAAATAGTGAAATTGACTTGCTCTAAAAGGGTGAGATCAATTGACACTAGATGTCAAAAATAACACTACACTAATTGGCTATCAAAGTTTATATATATCATCAATCTTAAAAACTTAACATATTTTGTAGTTTTTTTTAGGGATTTAATTGATATACACTGTCAGTGTGTAGATATACAATGGTGTGTCACCACACCATTTAATGAATGTGACACCTTATGTGTTGTTAAATTCAACAAATAATGTGGCAACATATCATTGAATGTCTGTGTAAAATTTCTTTAAACTATATATATATATATATATATATAACTCTTCTTTAAGTATCTCTCATCCAATAAGTGAGACATTAATGTGTAAGAAAAATGAAAACTTCATGTTAAACTACCAAAATCTCTTATCAATTATATCGACCCTAATGAGTTATATTAATAGCTTATTTGTTTTCATGTTGTGTTGACATTAAACAGAAGCAACAATTTCTCACTTCTTTATTGAAATGTGTGCCTAAGTGATTAAATGAAAAAACAAACACGAGGTAATAATTAAGGGTCCGTTCGGGATGGTTGCGAGATTTTAATTTTTGGTTTTTAAAAAATTTTAATTAAGTTTTTACAACTCAAAATAAAAAACTGAAAACCTCTTTTTGTGGTTTTCAAAAAAACTACAAAAAAGGGTTTAGTTTTTGGTTTTGAGTTATAAAAACTTGATTGCAAATTTTAAAAAATCAAAAACTAAAATCTCACAACCACCCCGAACGGGGCCTAAGAGTACAATTAGTTATTTATTTAAGTGAAGATTTCTCTCAAATATTTTTTTCTATATCGATAAATTATAAGATTGAACTAAGGATTACATATTTAAGAGATGAATCCCTTCTAACTTGATAATATTTTTAATATTATATTTCTAACATGTCCAAATCCATTATATCCTAGAGAAATTATTATGTACTCTAAGAATATTTTTTTTTTTTGCTAAAAACATATAGGTTCTTTTTGGTAACAATAGTTGATAAGTCAGCTAAAAGCTGAAAATTTAACGATAATTGTAAAGCTAATTTATAGTTAAAAGTTGATAAATTGGTTTATTGAATTAGAAGTGTTTAATAAGGTTACATGTTGAAGTATATGATAAATGTAAAATAATATAAAAGAACTCATTTGTATGACATTTTTATATAAACTCAAATTTTATTTAATAGAAAATATATTTTTTAGTAATTAAAATTTTCAATTTTTTAAAATGAATTGTCAATTTTAATTACACTATTTTTAATTTCAATAATTTTATTTTATAAATTAACATAGCCTCATGCAATTTTTTATTTTAATTATTTAAAATTTTTTCAAGAAATGCATTTAATTTAAAAATGGTTTAGGAGATTTTTTACAAAATTAAGAGAGATAAAATGAGATTTTATTAAAATATTAAAGGTAAAAGTAGCAAGAAAAATAATAAGCTATAAACTCAAATGCTACTTGAAATAGTGTTGAAAAAAACGTTATAATCTACTAAAATAAGAAAATTTACCAAACACCACCCACAACTTGATCAAATGAACTTATAAGTTAGTTAAATATGCTATAAGTTAGCCAAACACACAATCAAATTAATTACATGTATTGTCAGTTAACTTTTAAAATTAAATTTATATTAAATCTCACTTGTTGAAAGAATTATTTTCAAAGTATTGAGGAATTATCTTATCCCATAATACAATCCCAAGATACTTATACTTGGTTTTATCACCATTGCGTCACCCAACATTTAAAAGGTCCAACAAACACAATCCCATGGTAATGTTCGGCTCAACTATTTTTGTGCCGCTTTCTAATAAAAAGGAGAAGTTGAGTTAAACATAAGGAAAAATTTAAAAAAAATAGCCTATTTTTTATAAAGAAATATTTTTTAAAAAAATTAGCTTACTTAAAAGTTACTCTCACTAACTTTTAATTAAAAAATATCTTTTGAGTTAAAAAGATTCTCAAACTACAAAATACTACCAAATAACTTTAGCCTTACATTTGAAATGTCATATTTTTAACTCTAGATTTAAAGCAACTTTTAAACTATGTGAATACCCAATTTTATCCGGGCTAACTTTTATTTTAATTTTAATTTTGAATTTTGTTAAATTTAGTTTATAGATAAATCTCAAAGTTTAAAAATTCAAAAAAAAAATTATAGATTTAAAATCAGTTTTAAAAATAAAAAAATAATAAAATAAAGATTCTATAAATTCAAAAATAAATTTGATATTTCGAAGAAAAAAATCAAACAAAATAAAAAAAATATTTTAATTCAGAAAATAAAAAAAATCTGAAAATTTAAAATAATTTAAAAAAAGGGGATAATCTGGTCTGCTTGGTCTGTGTCTAAAAATGTGGAGAAAGTGGGAGTTGTTGCAAGTGGATAAAGATCATGGAGAAGAATTAGGGATGAGTTTTTCAAAGTGGAAGATATGACAGTTATGTGAGAGTACTATAAAAGGAACCAAACTACATTGAAGAGGGGGTCGGAAAAAATTCACGGTGACAAAAACAGAGGCTTGTTGAGAAAAAGGAATATCAAAAGGAGGATCAAGAAGCGTGCACAAAGAAGAAATAAGCGCAGAATAATCTACCAAGTTTATTCTGGAGGGATTTAACTTGAGGTTTTTCTCCTATCTTGAGCTTCTTGACTCTATTTTCTTTGCTCTGTTTGATTCCTATATTTGAATGAGTTTGTGGTTCTGTTGTGAAAATATAAACCTCACCAGTGATGCATAATTGAACTATACTAACCATTTGTGAGAAATTAAAAGGGTTTTGCATAAATAAAAGAAATCCAACTTACAGTCCAAATCAGAGTCCAATTTTACAGTCATAAAACAAAAATAAAAAATAGGAAAAGCAGGGAAAAAAGTGTGTGTGTGTGTGTGTGTGTGTGTGTGTGTTTTGAAGGGAGCGTGAAGGTTTCTTTTCAGAAACCTGATCCCCTTCCCTTCCTTTTTTTTTAAAAAAATAATAAAATAATAAAAAATTAATATATTATCTTGTAAATATTTGTTAATTCTATTTCTCTTTGTGAATAAATATTAATTCAGTTGCTTTAATAAATTTAGGAATATTTTATTTTAATCTATGCAATGACTAGATGGGTTAATTGAGCAGTGGATACTGACTTTAACTTTATTTAGATCATAAGGGTTTATTGAGCAAACCAAGTGTTTGACTTGAACCCCGTGCGAAAATAGGTTATAATAAAATATTTCTTTCCAAAATTAAAAATTTCTTTTAAAAATAAAATATTTCTTTTCAAATAAAAAATTCTTTTCAAAAATATAAAAAACAAAAAAATTCTTTCAAAATAAAATATTCCTTTTCAAAATAAAAAAAATCCTTTTCAAATCTTGAAAATTCTTTTCAAAATTATAAAAAATAAAAAATGTACGAAAAATAAATTTTGCAACGACTAATAATATTAATTGAGCAGTGGATGCTGACTTTAATATTATTAAGATCGTAAGGGTCTATTAATCAAACTAAGTGTTTGATTTGAACCCCGTGTAAACAATTTTTTTTTCCAAAATTGCTTATTTCAAAAATAACAAAAACAAATGAAAAAAAATATTTTTCAGTCTTCTCTTTCAAATAAAAATCAATCTTTCCAAAAACAAAAAAATCAAACCCAAATCAATCAAACTTCAGAACTACGTGGCTTTGATTTCCCCATTGCATCTGGGGATACGTAGGAGCGGGAACCGGCCCCGTCAAGCCCAAATAAATCTTTTACCAAATTTTTTTCCAATAATTAAAAAATAAAAAATGTAATTTTATTTGTAAATAATATGTAAATAAACCTGTAAATAAAAATAAAAAGATTTTTCTAAGGGGTAAAATAAATATTTTTTTCAAAAGTTATTGAATTTGCACAATTAATTAGAGGTAACCGTCATAGGACGGATGTCGTAGGGTGCTAATACCTTCCCTACGCATAATCGACTCCCGAATCCAAATCTGGTTTTAAAGACCATTTTTCTTTAAAAGGGTTTTTCTGATATTTTCCCTCAAAAATAAATATTGGTGGCGACTCCATTGAAAACCAAAATTTTTTCGCCGTCCCGTCGTGACCCCGGTTCCGACAGATGGAGACTCCACTGGGGACATTTGAGAGTCAAGCCTAACATGATTAATTGTGCAAAATTGTTAACTTTTGTATTTATTTTTCCCCTTTTTGTTTTGTTTGATTTTGCTTTTCTTGTTTATGTTGTTGTAAATATTTTTATTCATAACATTGTATATATTCTCTTTCTCTTTTGCCTTGTACATTATTTGTTGTATATATTTTATACTGTAAATATTTCTGCTTCAACCTTAGGGTAGAAGACTTTATCTTGTATATATGTGTGTTTCTTGCTTTGTTTTGCAGATGGGGTAGTGGTTAGGACTACAGGTTTGTATGCTCCCCACACACACCTCACATTCACTTACCTCACACACCTTTTGGGGCTCTATACCCGAGCCTGTGCGAGCCTAGGAGGTACCTCAACGACTGCTATTGAGGGGCTTGATGCTCACTTGGTGGTTGTTGAGTTACCACTCAGATTTTTACCAATTTCGTGCATCAATCATATTGAGAGGGCAAAATCCCTACTTATGATTTGATTCATAAATTGGGTCTTTATCCTTGTTGGTAAGGGCAATCTGGGGACCATGATAACCTTTAGAGTTTAGATCTGTCCATGGAAACTATGCACTGTAAATAAGCCTAGTGACCACCAAAGTTAGAGTCATAACCTTAGGGGTATCTTGCCATAGGGTCTTACCTAATTTAGGACACATAGGGAGCATGCTCTTTCCTCTCCTTTCACTCTTCATTGTGCACACTTGTTGTAACATTTATCAGTAGGACATAACTTTGCATTCACATAAAACTTTTTTTTTTCAAAAAATAAAAATGAGTGGATAATATTTTTTTTCCTTTAAAAAAATTAATTAAAAAAAATAAATAAGAGACATTTTCCTCTCCACAATGCTTTCATGCATATCATGGTTATCCTTAGTTAGGCATGTCATCATTTAAAAAAAAAAAATTCACGCATAGGGGGTTATTTCTTCCGTTCTCTTTCACTCTCCATTGTCATGTTCAGTGTAACATTTAATAATGAGGCACATCCATGCATGAAAGTCCTTATTTTATTTTTTTCTTCTAAACCCAAAAAAAAAAAAAGAAGCATATCTTAATTAGCATTGCCATGCATCTCATACATTTTTCATGTATAGCTCATACATTCACAAAACATGCATTTTAACCTGTCATGGTTCATAATAAAAAGTAAGGTTCATTCATATTAACATAACATTTCTTAAAAAATAAAAGAAAATAAATTGATGATGGAAAATTTTCTTTTATCAAAAAAAAAGAAGAAAAAAAATATATTCATTAACATTATCATGCATCCCTTACATCTTTCATCCACATGATAACTATCTTCAGTCATATCATTATTGTGTTAACTCATATCGCACAAAAAAAAAAAAACAAAAATCAATTCTCTTTTGAAATTGTCATGCACATCATGCATTTTTTGGACACATCATAATCATCCTTGGTTAGCTATGTCATTATTTAGTTTTCTCATGTCTAAAAATAAAAACGAAAAAGAAAAAAATTCATGCATGTTCATATGACCATGGTTACATTTGTCCATAATTTTACCAAAAAGAAAAGTCAGATTTCATTTTTTAGAAAATAACTAAATTGATGATGAAAATCTTTCTTTTTCCAAAAAAATAAAAGAAAAGCAAAAAAAAAGGGTTATCCACTAGCATCACATACATCTTTCATCCATATGATAATCATCCTCAGCCATATCATTATTGTATTACCTCATATCGCACAAAAAAACATAACAAAAAAAAATAATTCTCTTTTAATAAAGTCATGCACACCATGCATCTTTCATGTATATAATAATCATCCTTAGTTTGTCATGTTCTATCATATCTCATAAAAAGGAAAAATTCATATCTTCACATGATAATGGTTATTGACCATAATAATCGTAAAAAAAAAGAAAGAAAGAAAGAAAAGATTTTGCATTCCTCTTGCATGATAACATTTTCATCCTAGTAATATATTTTGCCTTTATAAAAAAAAAAAATCTTTCAAGTGATTGTTTCCTCATCACCCTTACAAGACTTGTGCTAATCAAGAATCATGGATGAACTTGAACACAATCAAGAGAAATTGTGAGGTGACATCAACAAGATGAAGGGGCAGAGGACAAGATTTTGCTAATTCACTGAGCTTCACCTTTGTGCCCATCCAGTTTCACAGATTGAATCCTCAAGGGACAATGGTTCCATTGGCAATGCATTCATCCATCCAACCCAACCCAACTACCCATCACTAATCCTCAAGGAATCCAACATCCACCACATGACCTTCCACTTAGCTATACATCACCTCAGTCCACAAGCCCACAAGATGACAAATCCACAAGATGATAGCCCACCAGTTTTAACTTCCAAACCTAAAGCCCAACCCAGCCCAACCACTAGAGTCTGACCCAAACCCATGAAGAAGTCTCACATACCATCATTTCCTATCTTCCCACCATGTCAATTCCACCCAACCATGCACCTGTTCTTAACACCAACCCCCCAAGAGACCGATGCGTCAGTCATGACTCTAATGTCCAAGCCACAAAATACCCCTCAGCCACACCATTACCCACCTACATGACCATGGAGGAGCCCTAATCCTCACGAACATGGATGACAAGGATCTCCAGTATCCCATGAATTCTGATGAAATACTATGCTCAAAAGAAAAAAAGAAGAAAGAAAAGCTCGCTAGGTTGAAAATCCCAAAAGATGACCTAGGCAAAAGTTAGAGCGACTCGCTGAGCTGAAAACTCGCAAGAGCGGCTCAGGCAAAAGTTAGGGTCAAACAAGAGGTGTTGAGATCATCAACCGGGGCAAACGATGTGTGGAGAATGTGCACTGGGGCAAAAGGTGTGCCAAGATTATCAGTTAAGAAGAGGTGATATGCCAAAATCACAAATCGGGGCAATTGCAAACTAGTGGTATATGCTTGTGCAGCATAGTCATGTTCTTCTTTGCAAAGAAAGCTCAAAACTCAGTGGAGGCGGTCATTACAAGGAAGTCCTTTTTGGAAACAAGGAAAAGGAGGCTAAGGCCTTAACATTTGATCATGATCAATCCGCCCAAACAGTACCACATCATATCTCTAATCACACCCCCAAATGATGCTTGGTTACCCTCCACTTCCCACCCAATCACAACCATCCATATCCACACCACCTCAACCCAATCAATCATGAAATCAAAAGCCAAACCCAAGCTCAAACCAAAGAAGGCCAAACAATAAAAAAAAAGACTTTTCTAGTTTGACCCATGACTCACATTGAGTCGGTATCCCACCTTACCCGCAACTCATTGATTATCCTTCACCCATTACCTCTAGATGGTTTGTTGCATCCAAAAGGTCATGACCCAAATGTCAAATGCGACTATCCTGTTGGCACAATGAATGTTATGTTGTGAAGCTTCAAGAAAGAGGATCTCAATCCTCCGCCAAATCAAGAAAGTCTCGTGGTTAATGCCATCAAAGCTCAGCAATTGAGAGTTTTCCAAATTTCCTATGGTTTCTAGGGTATGTCAAAATAATGTTGTAATACTGCTCCTATTGCTTTGCCCAAGGCTTTAGGATGACTTTTGTACATAGGGCGCGCATTTTTTTTCAGCATATGTTTTCAAAGATGCATTTTGAATTTTCTAGTTACTTCCAGCCTTAATCTCATTTCTTCCTTGTGCCATTGTAAATAATGTAAATCTGCATGTGTTCCTTTCATGAAGGTGTTAATGTCTCATCTTGCAATTTTGATAATCCATCAATCACGCCAAAAAGGATGATGAGAAAATCCATTGAATTGTTGCCTAGGTTTGACAACAATAAGGAAAAGGCCCCACCGAATTTTGAGGGATGAAAACCATCATGTGTATCAAGGTTTTGTATTCTTGAGATGATTTCTCTCAGTTCGTGGAAAAGTTGCTTTGAGTAATAAAAGATGAATTTGATGTCTTGGTCTCAAAATTAAAGTCTGAAAATGGGCAACCATGAGTTGAGATGATGATGGCCATCTTTCTCTACCCAAAAAAAAAAAAAACCAAAAAAAATATATCCCTAGTTGTCCCCTTTGAGCCTAAATTTTCCTTTCAAATAACCTTGGACAAGGATCGCCCCACATTGGGGTTGGTACAAAGTGAAGTCAACTTTTGTCAATGATATGTCAAAAAAAAAAGGAAAATAGAAAAAGAAAAAAAAAGAGCAAGAGCAAGAGCATAAAAGAAAATAGTGATCAAAAGTGAAAGAACCGCTGACTTCAAGAGTCTCATTTAAACACTCACCTTCTTGAAAAAAAGAAGAAGAAGTTATTGATCCTTGATCCCTTGAACCCTTAAACACTTGTTTGGGCCTACTATATCCTTTCTTTCATGGCCATTAGCCCTAACCACATTACAAGCCTTATAAAGTCCATTCTGATCAATGAAATGATTGCTTTCATTTTCATGGCTGTAATTTTAAGATCAAAATATTTAAGATGGGTGGTCGACGGCAAAAAAAAAAAAAACGAAAAAAGAAAGAAAGACAAAAGAAAAAAAAGAGCAAAAAATAAGAAGATATAAGGGCCCGTTAGGTTGAAAACCCGCAAAGGCAACCTAAGCAAAATTTAGGACAAGAAGAGTGCGATGGTGACAAAAATGGGGCAATTAAGTTGTTTGAAGTATACAAAACTGGGGCAAATAAAATAGCTGAAAACCCAAAAGTTTGAAGCCATCTTGGAGTACACTAGGGCAAATGCAATGTTTGAAGCACATAAAACTGGGGCAACCCCAATCTCTGGCAGTTGGTTAATGGATTTTCAAAATTCAAACATGAGGCACTAACACTTTTCATCAGAGAGCATCACTCAAAAAAAAAAAAAGAACCTGTACCTTTGTAACCACCTCTGTAAATTCTTCATTCCCACATTGTAAATATCACTCTCCTTTTGTAAATATGACAATCTCATTTCAATCTCATTCTTGTTTTCACCCTTTTGCTTAATTCAATTTGCATTTTATGATGAACATATACTGAAAAGAAATTTGTGTTTACACCTCAAAAGTATTGCAATTCTAAAAGTCATGAGGAAATTTGTTGAACTCTCAAAATTACAGCAAATATTAACCAAATCCCTAAACCAATGAGGAAAGGTGCAAAACAGGTCACTTCAGAAGATGTTTAGTCAGAGGCTAGAGCGTGAATTGAACTAAAGGCCCATAACAGATCAAAAGAAAAGTCCTTGGTCATCCATGAATCTTGGGGCACTTGCCACTGTAAGGGTTGAGGATTCAAATAATAAGAGAAAAAGATTAATCAAGTTCAAATCAAGTGAAAATAATAAACAAGGATGAGGTGTTCATCATGCATTCTCATCTTGCATTTGCTATCACAATATCATCATTGCATTGAGTTTTACTCTCTGCATCTCACATTCTTTGCATCATGCATACCATTGCACAGTTTGAACCTGCATTCTTTGGGTCCCCAACACCCATCTCATTCCAATACTTTGGGTCCTAATACCCAAGCCATCCCTTTGGGTTCACATACCCAATACATCCTCAGGGTCCAAGTACCCGTCAATTTCAATCCTTTGGGTTTCATATACCCAATGCATCCTCAGGGTCCACGTACCCGTCAGCTTCAATCTTTTGGGTTCACATGCCTATTGAACCATCAGGGTCCACGTACCCATCAAGTTATATTCTTTGGGTTCACATGCCCATTGAATCATCAGGGTCCACATACCCATCAAGTTCTATTCTCTGGGATCACATGCTCATTGAATCGTCAGGGTCCAAGTACCCATCAAGTTCAATCCTTTGGGTTCACGTACCCAATGCATCCTCAGGGTCCACGTACCCGTCAGCTTCAATCCTTTGGGTTCACATGCCCATTAAATCATCAGGGTCCACGTACCCATCAAGTTATATTCTTTGGGTTCACATGCCCATTGAATCATCAGGGTCCACGTACCTATCAAGTTATATTCTTTGGGTTCACATGCCCATTGAATCCTCAGGGTCCACGCACCCGTCAACTTCTATTCTTTGGGTTCACCTACCTAATGCATCCTTAGGGTCCATGTACCCGTCAACTTCAATTCTTTGGGTTCACATGCCCATTGAATCATTAGGGTCAAAGTACCCGTCATGTTTTATTCTATGGGTTCACATACCCAAGGAATCCTCAGGGTCCAAGTACCCATCAACTTCAATTCATTGGGTTCACATACCCATTGAATCCTCAAGGTCCACGCACCCGTCAACTTCTATTCTTTGGGTTCACCTACCCATTGAATCCTTATGGTCCACGTACCTATCAACTTCTATTCCTTAGGTTCACATGCCCATTGAAATACTCAGGGTCCAAGCACCCATCTACTTTTCTTTGGGTTCACATACCCAATGCATCCTCAGGGTCCATGCACCCGTCAAATTCAATTCTTTGGGATCACATACCCAATACATCCTCAGGGTCCAAGTACCCGTAAACTTCAATTCTTTGGGTTCACATACCCAATGCATCTTTAGGGTCCTTGTACCCGTCCAATGGCGATTTGCTTGGGTATCGTGCCCAATGCACCATTAGCGTCCTCGTACCCGTTGTAGTCCTCAGGTCCCCGTGCCGATTGCATCTCAGGTCTGCGTACCCGTTGCAATCCTCAGGTCATCGTGCCTGTGGCACTTGCCTACTTTTCTCACTCTCAAAAGCCCAGGACCAACTCTGGCACCCAAAGTCCGAGACCAGCTTTGGCACCCACTTCAGTTCAAAAGCCCAGGACCTACTCTGGCACCCAAAGCCCAGGACCAACTCTGGCATCCAAAGTCCGAGACCAACTTCGGCACCCATTTCAGTTCAAAAGCCCAGGACCTACTCTGGCACCCAAATTCCGAGACCAACTTCGGCACCCATTTCAATTCAAAAGCCTAGGACCAACTCTGGCATCCAAAGTCCGAGACCAACTTCGGCACCCATTTCAGTTCAAAAGCCCAGGACCTACTCTGGCATTCATTTCAGTCAAAAGCCTCGGACCAACTCTGGCACCCAAAGTCCGAGACCAACTTCGGCACCCATTTCAATTCAAAAGCCTAGGACCTACTCTGGCACCCAAAGCCCAGGACCAACTCTGGCATCCAAAGTCCGAGACCAACTTCGGCACCCATTTCAGTTCAAAAGCCCAGGACCTACTCTGGCACCCAAATTCCGAGACCAACTTCGGCACCCATTTCAGTTCAAAAGCCCAGGACCTACTCTGGCATTCATTTCAGTCAAAAGCCCAGGACCAACTCTGGCACCCAAAGTCCGAGACCAACTTCGGCACCCATTTCAGTTCAAAGCCCAGGACCAACTCTGGCACCCAAAGCCACCTACTCTGGCATTCATTTCAGTCAAAAGCCCAGGACCAACTCTGGCACCCAAAGTCCGAGACCAACTTGAGCACCCATTTCAGTCAAAAGCCCAGGACCAATTCTGGCAACCAAAGTCCGAGACCAACTTCGGCACCCATTTCAGTTCAAAAGCCTAGGACCAACTCTGGCACCCAAAGCCCAGGACCTACTCTGGCATTCATTTCAGTCAAAAGCCCAGTATCGACCTGGCACCCTTTTACTTTTCAGTCTCAAAGCCCAGTATCGGCCTGGCACCCTTTTACTTTCCTGTTTCAAAGCCCAGTATCGGCCTGGCACCCTTTTTACTTTTCAGTCTCAAAGCCCAGTATCAGCCTGGCACCCTTTTACTTTTCAGTCTCAAAGCCCAGTATCGGCCTAACACCCTTTTACATTTCAGTCTCAAAGCCTAGTATCAGCCTGGCACCCTTTTACTTTTCAGTCTCAAAAGCCCAGTATCGGCCTGACACCCTTTTACATTTCAGTTTGGAATCTTGTCTTTTCATCATCACTTTGGATATTTCAGTCCACAGTGTTGATTCTTTTTCTTGTCAAGGCCTTTGCGTCTTGTGTTAGCCCTCAAATAAAATTGATTCACTTCTTTACCTATTTCTTATTATCATAATCTAAAAAAAAAAACTTTGTTCTTTAGATTACTTATAAGAAATATGTAAAGAGGGGCAACTGTGAATACCCAATTTCATCCAATAAGTGAGACATTAATGTATAAGAAAAATGAAAACTTCATGTTAAACTACCAAAATCTCTTATCAATTATATCGACCCTAATGAGTTATATTAATAGCTTATTTGTTTTCATGTTGTGTTGACATTAAACAGAAGCAACAATTTCTCACTTCTTTATTGAAATGTGTGCCTAAGTGATTAAATGAAAAAACAAACACGGGGTAATAATTAAGGGTCCGTTCGGGATGGTTGCGAGATTTTAATTTTTGGTTTTTAAAAAATTTTAATTAAGTTTTTACAACTCAAAATAAAAAACTGAAAACCTCTTTTTGTGGTTTTCAAAAAAACTACAAAAAAGGGTTTAGTTTTTGGTTTTGAGTTATAAAAACTTGATTGCAAATTTTAAAAAATCAAAAACTAAAATCTCACAACCACCCCGAACGGGGCCTAAGAGTACAATTAGTTATTTATTTAAGTGAAGATTTCTCTCAAATATTTTTTTCTATATCGATAAATTATAAGATTGAACTAAGGATTACATATTTAAGAGATGAATCCCTTCTAACTTGATAATATTTTTAATATTATATTTCTAACATGTCCAAATCCATTATATCCTAGAGAAATTATTATGTACTCTAAGAATATCTTTTTTTTTTGCTAAAAACATATAGGTTCTTTTTGGTAACAATAGTTGATAAGTCAGCTAAAAGCTGAAAATTTAACGATAATTGTAAAGCTAATTTATAGTTAAAAGTTGATAAATTGGTTTATTGAATTAGAAGTGTTTAATAAGGTTACATGTTGAAGTATATGATAAATATAAAATAATATAAAAGAACTCATTTGTATGACATTTTTATATAAACTCAAATTTTATTTAATAGAAAATATATTTTTTAGTAATTAAAATTTTCAATTTTTTAAAATGAATTGTCAATTTTAATTACACTATTTTTAATTTCAATAATTTTATTTATAAATTAACATAGCCTCATGCAATTTTTTATTTTAATTATTTAAAATTTTTTCAAGAAATGCATTTAATTTAAAAATGGTTTAGGAGATTTTTTACAAAATTAAGAGAGATAAAATGAGATTTTATTAAAATATTAAAGGTAAAAGTAGCAAGAAAAATAATAAGCTATAAACTCAAATGCTACTTGAAATAGTGTTGAAAAAAACGTTATAATCTACTAAAATAAGAAAATTTACCAAACACCACCCACAACTTGATCAAATGAACTTATAAGTTAGTTAAATATGCTATAAGTTAGCCAAACACACAATCAAATTAATTACATGTATTGTCAGTTAACTTTTAAAATTAAATTTATATTAAATCTCACTTGTTGAAAGAATTATTTTCAAAGTATTGAGGAATTATCTTATCCCATAATACAATCCCAAGATACTTATACTTGGTTTTATCATCATTGCGTCACCCAACATTTAAAAGGTCCAACAAACACAATCCCATGGTAATGTTCGGCTCAACTATTTTTGTGCTGCTCTTCTAATAAAAAGGAGAAGTTGAGTTAAACATAAGGAAAGATTAAAAAAAAAAAGCCTATTTTTTATAAAGAAATATTTTTTTAAAAAATTAGCTTACTTAAAAGTTACTCTCACTAACTTTTAATTAAAAAATATCTTTTGAGTTAAAAAATTCTCAAACTACAAAATACTACCAAATAACTTTAGCCTTACATTTGAAATGTCATATTTTTAACTCTAGATTTAAAGCAACTTTTAAACTTAAAAAAGAGTTGTGCTAATTATTACCAATATGAATAAATAGCTTTATCATTAGCTACAAATGTCAATGACTAATAACTTATTTAATTAAGATTATAATCAATGCAAATTATGAAAAGAATTTTCTTGATAATTTGTACGCACTTTTGGTTGAAGCAACTAAGTTTTCCCCCAAACACTTGATGGTGATCGGGAGAAAGTAAAACAAATATGGTAAAAATTGAGTAAATAGTTATTTTACTCCTTGAAAAATTAAAGATTAATAGAATTAGTTGCTAAAAGATAAAAAAAAATATTTTAGAGGTCCTTAAAAGATTTCTTCATTATTCAAACCAGTTCTTATGTTAACAAGCATTAGTGAATATTGGATAATGTGTATATGTGTCACGTTAAGTGCCGTATAAGGCATATAGCAAAGTTTTCACACTTACTTTATTGGTGTTTTTCCTTATAAAATTCAAAAAATTATTTTTGTTCTCCTTTTCATTTTCTTATCTTTGAAGTTTGAATTAGACGCAACTTAACCTCAAAGATAATGTGTGGTGGAAGTTAAAATCTTAGTGTTTTTAAAAAACAATGATGACTTGCTATATAGTAAAAAAAATAGTGAAATTGACTTGCTCTAAAAGGGTGAGATCAATTGACACTAGATGTCAAACTTCAAAACTTACATCAATTAATAACTTTTTGTAGAATGTGAAATTGACTAACTCAACCGTTGAATTGAAAGATATTATGGAGTAGATCAAGTCTATAAAATTTCATGCAAATCAGAAACTAATTAATACTTTATCACACCACTTTATTTTAACGCGTAGTATATTTTTAAAATATAAGTAAAAATAGATAACATGCCTACGAATATCCAAATGATTTGAGAAGGAACCAATCTAGGAAACTTCCAATCTTGATTCTTCCATAAAAAGGAACTTATGAATAAACTTGATCCATATTATGTTATCTCTTAGCATTAGCAGCATTTAATTATTGTTAGTTGAGATTGACATAAGGAATTAGTCTATACAAAACCCTAGATCCCAAAACCCTAGATCCCAAGTAGTTGGAATAACATTGAAGCATGCTTACATTTTCCCCCCAAACCAATTTTATGACAGTAAACCCCTTCTCTTGCTTTTGAATATGTAGCAACTGCCTAAACCCCATTGCTCACTATGATGCCACTTGATCCAATTCTCGAGTCATCCTCAATAAACTCTTCAACTGGTGGTGTGGGGTATTTAGGTTTCTTTCAAAAAGAAAGCTGGAGTGGAGATGAAATGGAATAGAAAATAAAACTGATTTCTTTGACTTCCCTATGTACAAAATGAAGATGTTAAAGTGTGTGGAGGAGGAAAGCCTTATCACATGTGTTTTACATGGCACTAGATATGTCATATAAGCACTTCTGGTCAATGTTAACTAACAGTACTTGTTAATGTGGGGACTAATGTTTCAAGGACTTTGAAAGCAATTTCCATTGTTCCTTAAAACTTTGGAATCGCTTCAAGCACGTGTATTTGCCGACCAAGTTCGCAAGTATCAAAGACATTTGATTCAACGTTATTCTCTTTTTCCTCAATCATAAATGGACTGTCTCATGGTAAGCTCTATTTTGGTATAATGGTGGTACTAATATTTTGAATTATGATACAATAAGCGTGTGTTTGTTTTGGTGTTGCACACGTGTTTCAACGTGATTTCATACATTATAATGCAGAGAGCCCAAAAATATTTGGATTAAGTATGTTTTTGGTTTCTCAAAATTTTCCGAAATTTGGTTTTAATCCCAATTTTAAAACCATTGACTTTGGTCCTTCATTTTCTAAAATGGGTGTAAAATGGTCCCTGCCGTCAAGCATCATTAACCTTTTGCTGTTAAGTATGGCCTTCTTGGTCGGCTAGCCTTCCAACCTTCCTAAATCCTAAACGGTTGGAAGGCCAGCCGATCGGGAAGGCCAATCGACCTAGAACGTATCCTGCTCAGATGGACTTGTATCCTGCTCAGATGGGATTCTACTCGGATGGTGGGATAGCTCGTTGACTGTCCAAATAGCCGGATAACTTATCCTTTTGCTCCGCTCGGATAACTTGTGCTGTTCGGTCTCTGTGATTCTTGGACCGAGTCCGACTATGGTCCTCCGTTTTCTAATCCAGATCATCACTTAACAGCAGAAAGTTAACGGAGCTTAACGGTAAGGACTATTTTCCACCCATTTTAGAAAACGGAGGACCAAAGTCAATGGTTTTAAAATTGGGGGACTAAAACCAAATTCCGAAAATTTTTTAGGGACCAAAAACATTTAACCCAAAATATTTTGTTGCCATTTGAGGCTGGTTGACCCATATTCAAACACATCATAAGTTACCAAAATCCATTTAACAGTGCGGGTACATGTGCATATGTTGCTATAGATGAAAATCGATTGTCATGGTGACAATAATATTCGATGCATTGTTTTCAAAATAAAAATAAAAAATATTCGATGCATTACAAAGCAAAGCTGTAATATAAGTATATAACTCATTAGAAGGGTGTCCACAGCACAACCACCTTGTTCATGTCATTGTTTATCTGAACAAAATGTAATTGAACCACTTACGGCAAACATTCTCAAAATTTTCGCTAACATATCAACTGAACAGATAAATGTTGCATACTAAATTAACACCATCCAGAACAACCTGGCAAATAGTAACATACATTACTTTAAGGAGGAGAGAGAATCATAAGGACAAAACCAGCAAGCATTGGGAGTAAACACAAAAGAAACACTGCTGCTTGGACAAAATGACATCACAAACCATAATTCAAACCTGCAACCTTTCATTGTTAAATAATCCCAGTCATATGCTTCTATAATTTTCACGAGATGAATCAATTGCTCTGGTAGTTAATATTCAGTTGTTCTGTTCCTGCAGTTTGCTTAATGCCCTGCCGTTATGGGTTCTTGTACCAAGGTGATCTGTGGTTTCTCTTCAATGACTAAATCACCATTCACATGAGACTGTGCTTCACCTGCCTCTATGTTCAGACGCAGAGCTTCAATTGTCTCAACAGACAAGGCATTGTTCTCTTCAGTGGCTGCAGCCATCTCAACCTTCTCTTCCCCTGTTACATTAGACAAGGTGGTAACTTCAGTTGTTACACTAGATAAGGAGGTTTTCTCTTCATTCACTGCCTTCGATGAAGTACGTGCAGTTGCTGAATTGGATGAACTGGTCCTTTCAGAAGTCAGTCGTGGAGGAAGAGATTTTCGTTGCGGCTTCTTTTGATGAACAGGACTAATTCCTTTAGTGGGGTTATTCGGAGTCACTTTCTCATCCAGACTTAAACGACCTTGTTGAGCATTGCTACTAGTGTTTCCTTCTGGTTCTGAATGTGTTAAACTCTTCCTACGACCAAGCTTGGGAGATTTTGCTCTTGTAGTTGGTATCTACATTAGCCAGTCCAAAGGTTCAAGAATTTCAATTTTCAAATGACAAAGACTATAGATGTTAACTCAAAACAAGATCAAGGAAAATATCAACAGTCAGATGTCAGAGAGAAACAAAGGATCAAAACTATGAGCACAATGACATGTTCAAATAGCAAAGCAAACAAGATTTCAATACACCAGTGATAGAAAACTGGAGTTTCAGCATCACTTTACAGTTAAGAATTTTTAAGGTCAAGAATATGAATGCTCCCACAAAACCATAAAGTGATATAAGATTTAAAAATTTGTTCAAGTCTAAGTTCTCAAGAAACCAAGCAAGTGAAATTTGGGTAAAACTCATTCTGATTGCTATACAAATACAATAGAGGTAGAGGTTCCGTTTTGCTCAACTAACTAATACTAACAACAGAGACTAATTAGCTAACTTCAACTACATCTAACTGAAGCAATCTAATTCTGTTACGATGTTGACGTGGCATTTGGATGAGATGAAAATTCATCTGGTAACACAAGTAAAATCAGTTTAGAAGTCCTGATCAAGCACCTATGCCTATAAGTGAAAAGCTATCTAGAACATCAAATTAAAAGCTATAAAATTTTTATAATCAGATAGAACCTCAAAATTTGAAGGGGAGCCTTGCGCAACGGTTGGAGTTGTTGTCATGGCCACAAGTTCAAGTCATGGAATCAGCCTCTTGCAAATGCAAGGTAAGGCTTCCAACAATAGACCCACAATGGGTTTGACCCTTCCTTGGACCCTGCCATGCAGGGAGCTTTACAGCACCAAGTTGCCTTTTTTAAATAGAACCTCAAAATCAGATTGGAAAATTAACAAAACCACCTAAATGCTAAAGACCACAAGATACGTGCAAGTCACCAAATCTAAAGGTTCTGCATGGTGATCAATGAAAGCAGTTAACTGCAAAAGTAGATTCAACATTCTAATTGATAGTTCCTAATTTTATAAAATAAACCATCAGAATTGAAATCATTATCATAATGATCATCAATATATGTCGTATGTATAATATAGCAGCCTTATCTTTTATTTCTCATCCCTACTAATGTTGGTTCAACAACCTTACAATATACAAGTTTTCATACGTGCGACAATTGCATACTTAATCTCGCATAACAAATATTCTATTCCATTCTTATATCCATCATACCTGAACTTTTTGGTAGCATAATGTAAGAAACTGGTCCTTTATTAGAATGAAATAGGGAAAATCTCCCTTGATTACAGAATAGCACTGCAGAACTTCGAGGGTCTGCACCTCCCAATGCCTAAAGGCCCTAAGTCTCTCCCAAAATGACAAGATACCTTTCCCTCTCAACCCTTCCTCTTATCTATAGGCAATATGCCTTATTTCTTCTACCTATTACAAACCAACTAACTAACCAACTCTCTAACTAACTAACTGACTAACTAATTATTCTAATAACCAACTAAGGGGTTACCTAACAATACTCCCCCCCCCCTAAACATTCACCTTGTCCTCAAGGTGAATAGCTAGTAGCTGTTGAAAGCCAAGTTCCACCAGGATCAAATGAAAAGGTCCTTAGACCCTCCTGCAGCCAACTCCCCTTAAAAACCTCCCCAAGATCAGCTTCTAGTTTCTGCTTAAATGTCTTGCAGAGAATACATATGGCTTGCAACATACTGCCAGCAACAATCTGAAATTTGTGAAACAGCTCATCATGGATCTCAAGATGTACCTTTGTCCTAAGATACACCACCTGAATGAGTTGGGTTTGGCCCATTAAACCCAGAAAATTATTTTCTTTTACAGCATCCCACTTTCTTTTATTCTGAAACAACACGACATTCCTATTCTGCAACAGAATGACAACCTGTTATGCCGGAGTAGTTTCAAACACCACACAAGCAACCCAATCTGGCGGTTCCGGTGGGGGGCGTTTATCCGAGACTTTTGAGTTCCCGAATCTTATAGCAGTGAATTCTTTGAAGAATTCTCTGTCTTTATAACACCCAAATCTGCATCACTCTCTTGCCCTTCAATCTCGTTTGCAATATCAGCTTCTTGGACCTCCACCACTGTCCCTACATGCAGTTCCAGTTCTGTTTCCATTTCTTTCTCTGCCACAACTATCTTAATATTTGTTTCTTTTACTTGTTCCACTTCTTTGTGGATTGCTTCTTCCCTGCCAACTTGGTTCTTGAATTTCAAAGCTTTATTTTTCCCTCTGTATTCCTGCTCCCAAGATTCTGATCCCTCTTCTTGAACCCAGATATCAAGATCAAATTCTGGCTGAAATTTACTAATGACAGCTGCCTTGAAATCCTCCCACGATGGGTTCGAATTGCAAAACCCCCACCAACGAAACCAAGAAAGGGCCTTTCCCTCCATTGCAACCATCACCGCTTGCAACCTTTCTTGCTCCAAGATGCCCTTCAAATTGAAATACCTCTCTACACGACTCACCCACCCATACACATCATCTCCCGAGAAGAGCGGAATCTCCAATCTCCTCCACCGATCTTCAATTGATCCGGCTCCTTCTCCAAGGTTTCCGTCTGCACCGTTGCCACTGTCTCCTGATGGATTAGTTGAATTCCCCTTCTGCTGCAGGTTCCAATTAATATTCTCCATCATCTCCAAAAGATTCTCGAAACCCCTCTCCAAGTTGTCTAATTTGGCCTCCATTTTTGTGTGCACCATGAAAAATCTCCCATAGTCGAGAGCTTTGATACCAGTTGTAAGAAACTGGTCTTTTATTAGAATGAAATAGGGAAAATCTCCCTTGATTACAGAATAGCACTGCAGAACTTCGAGGGTCTGCACCTCCCAATGCCTAAGGGCCCTAAGTCTCTCCCAAAATGACAAGATACCTTTCCCTCTCAACCCTTCCTCTTATTTATAGGCAATATGTCTTATTTCTTCTACCTATTGCAAACCAACTAACTAACCAACTCTCTAACTAACTAACTGACTGACTAATTATTCTAATAACCAACTAAGGGGTTACCTAACAATACTCCATAACTAAAAAATTTATGCATTGGCTAGAAAGACCACACCTAGGTGAGCAATTAATAGCTATAAATGTATGAGAATTTCTATATAATGAGTGGAGACAAATCATTCTTAACCAGGGTATTTAAGAACATGTGCGACATTTAAGTAGACAGACACTAATTGATGGAATGAAGTGGGAATAGTGAGAAGAAAGCTTCAATCAGCAGAGATTGATCTTTCCAAATTAATTCAGAAGATCAGTGTATGGCTGTATGCTCAGACTATCAGAAGCCACACTGAATAGGTGGGTGTGTGCACATCTGTACACTTGTGCATTGACATAGTAACAGAAAATACATTACATATGATTTCATAAAATAATAGTAATAATAATGATTATCTGAAAATAATTAGGTAGATTAAACACAGAGAGCTTGCTTACAATCAGGCAGGCAGGCTTGCGCACGTGCACACACACACACACAAACTCACCTTCTTTAACTCCACCCTAGGAGGAGTAGGCTCCTGGTAGAAGCTTGGCATTGGCGTTGCTTTAAATGCTAGACTTTTCCTAAGCATCTTAATCTCAGCTTCTTGGGTCTCCTGTAAAAACAAGTGAAAGGTTGATGTGACTAAAAGGCAATACCTGCAAGTTACATTTCAGCCTATATATCAAATATTGTACCTTGGTTTTTGCTTGCATGTTACTCTCCTCTACTTCCTTTGCATGAATCTTTTCCTCAAGCTTAGTGTAGAACTGGCCACCAAAATATTAATTTTTTATGAACTATACAGCTTCTTCAAAAGAAACCTCATGAAAACACAAAATATGGAAGCAAGTAATAATTACTTACCTCTTTTCTTCTCTCAGCCCTCTCATCACACTTGAAACTGAATCCATAATTTGGACGTGTCCCCAACCTGCGAGGTTTGGCATCGTCTGCAGTAGGACTTATAAGTGGATTAAGGATAAACCAACCATAATCATACACTGTATCACTCACTCACAAGTCACAATAATAAATTTAGGGTAAATTCACTCCCCTCCTCTAAGAGATGCTTAAATTACACAGCCCTCCCCTTTAATTTTAAAAATCACGCTCCCCTCCCATGAGAGATAAATGAGTTACATTTTAGTCCATTATAAGGTAAATGAACATTTCAGGGATATTTTTTACTCCCTTGACATTTTTTTATTGTCCCACAGTTAATAGTTGGGTTCAAACTAGCTGTCGATGATGTCCCTAAGAAGCTTGTTTGCATTAAAATGGACTAAAGTGTAGCACATTTCACCTCCAAAAGAAGAAGAGTGCAAGTTTTAAAATTAGAAGAGAGGACAATGTAATTTAGTCATCTCTCAGGAAAGGGAAGTGTAATTGATCCATAAACTTACTATATAAATATAAAGCACTCCCCACTAGCTCCCTTTTCCACTCACGAGGATGAAGAAACAACACTCTACCACAAAAAAACAAAAGGATACGAAGAAGATTCCTCTTTTCCTTGAAGATTATCAGGTGGCCCCTTCTTCAATAATCGTGGTCTAGTCTTCTCCCTGTATCCAATCAATTACAGTCCACAAGTCAAACAATTAAGATTATTGATTCTTTATACCATATAATTTCTTCAAATAACATATGATGAAACATTAAAACAAAATGCAAAGCATTTCATACATTGGTGCTTCAGAAGATGCCGCATCAGACTTTCCAGGTTGCTGAGAGAAAGTTAAAAAGTAAAAACTATCAGGGAATGCCAACACTATAAATTTTTATTACCCAAAACCAAAAATATAAAAGAAGAAACCAAGAAAGCACAATTATCTGAATGCCTGACTACCTGTGTAAACATTTGGTAAGCAATCAAAGATTCAAAGGTAACAACAAAGTTTACCTTGGACAATTGAGTCTGCTTGTCATTGAATGATCTGTTTTTAATAGGCTGTCTTGGATGAGAGTCTAAAGCAGAAGTACCATTTGAAACAGCAGATGCTGCCTCTTCATCTTTTCCATCTTTGCTCTTTTTTACTGAACTTGCATGAACACCTCTGGGACTTGGTGGCTTTGCATTCTTACTCTTGACAGGAGCCTTTTGTGCTCTTAGTTGCCCAGTTTCATCTATGATCTCTACTTTCTCTTCCTAGAATTGAAAAACTACATGAGATACTCAAACAATATCAATGAATTAGTGAAACCCATTTCAAGAAAAAAAGTTCCTCTCACCTTAGAAATGGTGACATTGTTTCCATCTATCTTGTCATTTGATCCTTCTTTGTTTTCTGACACAGACATGTTATCAGTTGGGATGCTATCCAACTGGTTGACATTTTCAAAACTTCCATTCGGAGCTACAGTTTCTGAAATTTCCGAAACACTGGGGTCTACATTTGAAACAACACCATTCTTTACAGGATTAGAGAGTTCTTCATAGACACCATTTTGTTGGACTGCTTCAAGTCCATCAGCTGGTGAAAGGTTAATTGGATCCATCATTCACACCAAGCTGCAAGTTACATAGAACCAATGAACTGCAATTTAGAGATAATTTAAGGAATAAAGTATATTCTTAAAGAACAAGTTACCATTCATGAATCATGTGGTGTTCCTATGAAAATTTCAATTTTTTTCCCCTGTTAGCCAGGATATTTTTAAAAGTATCTATTAATCCTTATAATTTTTCTTTTACTATCCAAAGAACCAAAAGAGATTGATGATCATCTTTCAGAAAACCAAATTCATCAGCCTTTGGGTGGTCTAATGGCAACTTACCCACTTGAAGAGAGAAAGAAACGAGTGATATGGAAAAACAGTAGACCTGTCAGGTGGTGTCATGTGTTATTTACCAGTCAAAAGGAAGAAAGCAGCATAACACAGTCATCAGAATTCATGAGTTTCAATAAAATATGATAAAAGAAATATAAACAGGACATTTCAAAGTCATAGACATTATTAATTAATAATGTATAGCACTCTATAGCACCTAATCTCCATTTAGTTGCCAAGTGCATGAAGACAAATTGCCAAGAAGCTCTAAATTGACTTGCTTGGGCAGCATTTTCTCAGCTCTTAGCAACCAAATGATAAAAAAACACTTGGCTATAAACTAACATCGTCAAAATAGGTTGAACACAACTAGGGAAATGAGCAAATCAAATCAGGGATAGTAAAACAAGCAAGATTAGCATGTTCCGATTCCCAAACTCCCATTTCGAAGCATAAAACTATTATCATCTCAAACCAAAATATTGCTATGAAACATTGGAACAAAGCTCCATTTTGCGGCGGAATACAAATCAACAGTAATGACTACACTACTACAATCTTACTCAAACAGAGGATTGAAAAAAATGGGGAAACAAAAAGAAAATAACAGAAGGCAGATAAATAGAAATGGAATTTTGGTGAGTTCTGAGAAAGCGAGAGTGATTACCTGAGTATCAAAAGCCGAAGAGCATGGTGGGTTGAGAGATCTGAGGGAGAATGAGAGATGGAGGATCCGAGCCCGGCCAACAAGATCCGAAAGATTCAAACAGTTGCTTGCTGATGCTTTATCTTCTTTTTTCTATTTTTTAAAATTAAAAAAATAAGAAAATAAAGAGAGAACGAAGAATCAAAGAGACAACGGTTTTCTTTGAAGTCCAAATGCTGAATTTCAATCACAATTTCAATTTCAATTTCCAGGTCAGTTCATGTCGCTTTCTGTGTTGTATAGTCACACAAAGTCACAATCTACGGTTACATCGGTATACGGTTTTCACTAAACATAAATACTCATGTACATTATATCTATATTATATTATTATTATTATTATTATTATTATTATTATTATTATTATTATTATTATATATATATATATATTAAGAGAATAGGTGAGTTTTAGTTTCCACATTTTCATTCGCATTATACCCCTATTTTATATCCCGATTTATTGATTTACAGTTCTCACTAAACAATAACCACCGAATAAAAATAATAACTGTCTAAAAATGTAGAAAGATAAAAAAGAGACTTCATAATAGAAAGATGGAGAAAGATGGAGAGGGATCGTAAAAATAAGAAATGCGGAATCTGCTAGTAAAATACGATAATGATACATAAAAACTCTCACTTTTTTTCAAACATTCATTTAACACCCTTTACATTTCTATCTCTCTTGTGCTACATCACATATCACATTTATCACCTTAGCCTCCGTTTGTTTTACCGTTACTATAATGTAAAACCATTATTTCATAGAATTGATTATAAATCACTTCCATCCAACTAGATTCATAAAACCTATATCACTCATCTCAATCATTAATTTCTAGAATGAATTTTACTCAACTATCAATCAAACGGACTTTTAATCTCTTCTCTTTTTTCTCACTACAGGTGTAGACACCCAATGTGTCTACCCATCATTATCCTTAATTCCTTATAAATATACATCTTAATAGGTGTAAAAATCAATTTTAGTAAGATTGCGAGGAACTAGGATGGGAGAAAAATAAGATTGCGATGAAAGATGTGACATATTTAAAAAATGGGAAGTGAAAGAAAAAAAATAGGTGTAAAAATCAATTTTAGTAATATATATATATATATAATTTTGTTGATTTACATTTGAAATAAAGTAAGAATGGTCTATTTTATAATTAATCCCTTCATCCAACATAATGTTTGTTCGAAAACTCATCTTTTCTAGCAAGTAGAAATAGTGATGTGACCACAATAGAATGTCGACTATCCTCATGGGCGCTACATGGCATGACAACGGTGCTACGAGTTTCTCCTCCTCCTTGTGACCGAGAGTGACGCGACCAACAATAGTATCAAGGTCATTGTACTCTTCTTCTTTCTTACATGACACAAATGTATTGCTGCAACATTTCCCTTCCTCTGGTAAGTATGGCTCGTAGCCATGGTCAACAATAGAGAGCAGCTGACAGGCACACGAGCGACATGGGAGTGTTGGCTGATTCAACTAGATTGAAAGGATGAACATAAGTGACTCCAACATGGCAGTGCTACGGGGTGGAGGGATGAGTTGGGTATGGGTGACAGGGTGAATTTAGGCTGTTAACGGCAATGTGTGTTTGGACTAAACTGACGAATAGTGAATAATGTTGGAGACTAACTAAGAAGTTTCTAAAAATGAGAGACTAAATTGCCCGATCGAAAAAAAAAGTCAGGGATTGATCTAGGGACTAGTTTGCCATTTATTATGAGTTAGTATATAACACATCCAAATAGATGGCAAACTGGTCCAGGATGTGGGTTAGTTTACAAAAACTTATATATGAATAACCCTAAAGAGTCATGTTTAGCGCTAACCTAATGGATTGCACATACTAAAAGGCTAAAAAATTAGAGTAAACTCTCAATTTAGTTCCAGAACTTGTCATCTCTCTCCTCATTAGTCCTCAAACTAAACTAATTGTATAAGTAGTCATCTAATTTTCATAGTATTTATCAAATTGGTGCTTGTCAGAGACCAATGTAACGGGATAATATGAAAGTTGGAGGACTAATGTGATAGATATTGAAAAGTTCAAGGACCACTTGTACAATCAATTTAGTTTTGGGACTAAGAAGGAAAGATATGACAAATTTAGAGTCGAATTTGAGGATTTATTAAAAAAAAATTTAAATAAAATAGCAAATTTTGGGGTACACATACTAATAAGCCCAAAATAGATATTTTTTCTTGTCAATAGCCCAAAATACAATTTAACCAATTAAAATAACAAGTTATGGGCTGCACTAATAGGCCCAAGACACAATTTAATCAAATAAAACAAGTTCTTATTCGAAAAAAAAAAAAGTTCTTATGTTAAATAAAGACCAAAGTAAATCATGGCTAACATTATCCTTTTATTGCAAAATAACTAAATTTACTAAGTCCTAATCATTGGAGCACGTATCTTCCAAATGTATGTCATTGACCATATTAGATTCTTTTAACTCCAAACTAGGCCTACTTTTAAATATGATTTGATAGAAATTTCATTTTTTATTTTTCTTATGCTTCTATACATTATGGGGAAAGGAATAAGTTTTTACATAAATTTTATTAATATATAAATGTTAAATTATGAAAAAGTGTATAAAAGGTAAATATAATTTATTTGTAAATGTGTTTGCTGTTCATTTTAGTAAATAGTAGTTGCATAACTTTTTTCTTCGATTTTTAGACCCTTTCAGTAAAAAAAAAAAAGAGGCAAAAATTATTTATCCAGAAATGAAAAATTTAGATAAAATATATTAATACCTGAATTTAAATTACATGGGTAACAATTTAAATAACGTAGAAATAAAAAATCTGCATATAAACGCATTAATATTTAGATCATAAAAGTAAATATATATGAACACATAATAATTTAAAAGTAAAAATATACCACAGGTGGATATCCATTTTAGATAAAAATAATGGTTTAATCATTAACTGTATCAGATAAATGACAATGTTTAATTTTTAAATTTTATTAATTATTTCCTATTATTGTTTTCTATTATTGTTTCATTTGCAACGACAATACATAAAATTATGGTAAAATTATTTTAATTACTAATTAAAATATAAGAAATTTTTTAATAATAATTAATTTATGAGATAAGACTAAATGGGGTATTAAAATAAAACTTATTAATAATTGAATGATAGGTTAAAAGTATATCATATGTGATTAAAAACTTACATAAAGAATATTAATATTTAAATTTTTTATAAAATATATTAAAATAAAATATTAATATTAAATTTATGTTAATTATAAATATTTTACTTATGTTTTATATTTTTAGATGTAAAAATCTTAGAAAAAACAATAAATAAAAATGAATCACCTTTTTAAATTGAATTGTATTTTATTGATATATTTTATTTTTATTTTTTTCTTATAATATTTTTTATGCAACGAAGGGAAATAAATGTTTACATAATGTTTATTGATATCTAAATACTAATTTTTGTTGTGAGTATCTAAATGCTTATTTAGTAAGTGGAATGTAAAAGATAAATATAATTTGTCAAACAATGAAAAATTTTCATAAAATCTATTAATATTTAAATTTAAAGTTTTGAGATAAATACTTATTACATCTATGTATGTTTTGTTGTTTCTAATTATAATATTTAAAAAATATTAATAATATTGAGTCACTTTTTAAAATTGAATTATAATTTTTTAATAGAAATTTTAATTTTAATTTTTCTTATAATATTTTATATGCATTGAGATTTGAGGGGAAATTAATATTTACATAAAGTTTATTAATATACAAATGTTATTTTAATAAATAGATCACAAAAGATAAATATAATTTTTAACAAACATGTCTGTTGCTTAGTTTACCAAATAGTAGTTGTATGACTTTTTTTCTTTGGCTTTTAGCCCCCTTTTAAAATAAAAACAAATATAATTTGTTCGACAATTAAAAATTTATATAAAATATAGTTATATTTAAATTAATATTATAGGCATAAATATTTATATCATATAGGAATAAAAAAATTGCATGAAAGAACATTCATATTTAAACCATCGAAGTAACAATATATGAAAGATACAATAATTTAAGAGTTAAAATAAACCACACAGGGATAATTGTTTTAGATAAAAATAATCTTTATAATTGATTGTATTTGATAAAATAACTTTGTTAAAATTTTAAATTAGATTAATTGTTTTTATTGTTATTTCCTATTATCGTTTCATTTGCAAAGACAATAAATAAAATTAGAGAGGCAATAGTGAAAAAAAATGCTTAAAATTGCATCTACTTATGTTTTATTGTTTTTAGTTGTAAAAGTCTTCTAAAAAGTAATTAATAACAATGAGTCACTTTTTTAAATCAAATTATGATTTTATTGATAGAAATATTATTTTCCATTTTCTTATAATATTTTTTATACATCACGGGGATAAGTCTTTACATAAAGTTTATTAATAAATAAATATTAATTTAGTAAACAGATTACAAAAGATAAATATAATTTGTTAACAAATGTGACTACTGTTCAATTTTATAATTGTATGACTTTTTTCCTTTGGCCTTTATACCCTTTTAGTAAAAAATGGGTAAATATAATTTATCTGACAATGAAAAATTTACATAACATGTATTAATATTTGAATTTAAATTATAGGGACAAATATTTGAATCAATATGAATAAATAATTTGCATGAAAATATATTCACATTTATATCATAAAAATAAAAAAATATGAAGAAATAATAATGATTATGTTGATTTTATTCAATTACTTATATATTTATTATGAAGTATATTTTATTTAAAAAAATCTTATTACAACCAACACACAATGTGTATTAACCCGTGTGAATGCACGGGTATCCTACTAGTAAAAATTTAAAAAAAATCATTTGTCCATCCGTGACTAAATAAGCACGCTAATTTATTAATATTATGTCAAAAACAAATTGGGTTTAGGTGTGTTAAAGGAGTTTGGAAAGAAATAGGGAAGGGAGAGAAATAAGTGGAAAGAAATGAATAAGAAATATTGAAGAAATCGGGATTTTTTTGTAAGAAAGAAATAGAAGGGAGAGAAATGAAGTTTTAATTGATAAAGATTAAAATAACTCTAAATAAATATTTTTAAGTAAAATTTATAAAAGTTTTAAGTATTTAAACTTTATAAATAATATATATATAACTAATTTATGTAAAATATTAAAATTTATATTAAAAATTAATAAATTTTATAGACTAATAAATATAATGCTTTTATAATGTACATTAATAATGAGCTAAAATATGTTTTTGGTCATTGTAAAATACACCTAATTTGATTTTCATTCTTGTATAAATAAATTTTTGGTTTTGGACCTCATAAAATAAAAAATTGATGAGGTTGGTCCTTGATATCCTTAACACTCACAAAATCACCAAGATTCACCTATTTTGTGATGACTGAAGTAAAAAACAAAAAAAAAAATTACAAGGACTAAAATCAAAGTTGGACTAAAAATTAATTACAAGGATCAAAATGTTACATTTTCTTATTTTATGAGGACTGAAAGTGAAAAGATATTTTTACAATGATGAAATGAAAATCAAATTGAGTATATTTTATTAAAACAAAAAACATATTTTACTCTTAATAATAACTTAAAAATTAAAATAAGAATATGAAATAACCAAGGTGCGGGAGAGTCTTTGAAATTGGATGCAAGTAGCTTTTTATGATTAACCTGCAATTTTAAAACAAAAAACAAATGAAACAAGTGCAGCTTAGTGTCCTACTTATATAGTGATATTCTATTGAGTATATGGTTGCACATGGAAGAAAAGGGCCACACTTGTCTGAATTTTTATGCTTCGTTCTCTCTCATGTCAGAATTTCTCCCAATTTCTCCCCAGTTTAGTAGAGAAATAAACATGCATGAGATCCACATAATTTCTCTTCGCTCTTCTCTAATTTCCATAATACCAACCACATTAACCTATTTCTCTTCCCACTATCTCCTCTCACTCTCCCCCAATTTCTTCTCCGTAAATTTATCTTACAAAATCTTCCAATCCTCTCCTCCCCTTCCATTCTCTCCCTCGAATACTTTCTTTTGCATACAAGAAATCATTGACCCCTCTCCATATGCACAATAACCTAATTTTTTTATTGGTTTAATTTTTGAAATAACATTAGTGGTGACGAAAGTTCAATCATTATTTGTTATCATTCAAAATATACTTTCATTTTATACCCCTAAATGTTTTTTTAGCTTTTCGTCGTAATAAAATTATTATTTTTTAAAATAGTCCTCATAATTACACTACCTTAACAATTTGTTCATGTGGCCATTACCATATTAACTAACGTGGCAATTTTCTTCTTCAGTCTTATTTTTATGAATTAAAATATACAATCTGTAATTTTTTAGGTCCCTACCTATTCTTCCAACTCTTAACAACCCTAAAACTCCATTGTTACACATTTGAGCCAGATAGATCTCACCTCAATCAAAGACCGCACTTACTATCAGAAAAGTGAATCCTTTTTACACGGTGGATTTTTCTGAAATTATTTTCCCCCAAATTTTTAAATTCTTAATTCCAACATTAATTACTATTAACTAACTCTATATGCATGGCTTTAAATTTTGAAAACATGGTTTTCCACTCTTGGCTCTTCTTCTCCCCTGTTGTATTCGACGAAACGCTAGCTCCCTCTCAACTTCTCATATTAGGGTTCTTTGCCTGTTTTGAAACCATTTAAATATTAAAGTAATTAATGTTGGAATTAAGAATTAAAAAACTTTAGGGGAAAATAATTTTAGAGAAATCCACCGTGGCAGCCACGACAGCCTAAATAGACACGTCAGTGTACTATAACAGTGGCAGGTCATCACTTAACAGTGCAAATTAACGACAATGATTAAACTTGGAAACGAAAAATTAATGAGGGACTAAACTTAGGTGAAAAATTTTATAGGGACTAAATACAAAATTCACTAATTTTCGAGGGACTAAAAATATATTTAAGCCATTAAATTATTTAACTTGTTAATTGATAAATCTGATGCCACATAAGAGTGAGAATGTCATATCAGCTTCTGCACTAACGGACACATCAACAACTCTAACAGCGAGGATTATTTTAAAAAAGAATAATTTTGTGAGGGCAAAAAACTAAAAATTATTTTTAGGGGGACTAAAATGAAAACAAGTGTATTTTGGAGGGACTAAAAACATATTTAGACCTATTTTTTATTTCACATGTCAAGCCTCCACACTTCATATTTACTAATGATTGGGCGTGAAAATTTAATGACCCGGCATCCACACACTTCATTTATTAATATTTCAGGGGGTACTAGTCAGTGATATCTATAATCTATTATCTATTATATATATTAAAGCTGAATCGTAAAATATGGTGTTGTCATTTGTACATTATTGTTGTCACCTTATTATTTTATCCTACTTGTCACCATTTCAATCTTGCACCCTTTCACTTTCTCAACTTGCTCTTCTCTTATAGTAATTAAAATTCACATGATTTATCATTTAGTTTCCTTTATCCCTTATAATAAGGGAAGTAAGCTTTTACTCAACTTAAAATAAAAATATCAATTATATTATCATTATATTTTATATGTTTAATATTATATTTTTATTTAAAAATATTTTATAACATTATTTATTCATCTGCATAAATTCGTGCACATTCTATCTTTTATCTATTTATCTATTATTATCTATTATCTATCTATCTATCTATCTATTATATATATTAAAGGTGAACTGCGGGCTATAGATTTGCCACATCAACTCTGAAATCATCATCTATGTCTAATTTTGCTACAACAACAATAATATGAGGGGACACATCTACATTTTAACTTTCCTTGCAATATATTATCTATTATAATATATAATATACCCACTTACAATTCTTAATATTCTTTTAATATTCTATAGTTGTCATTCTTAATCATTATTTTATCATTATCCATCAATATGTCAATGTAAGTTATAAATGAAATTTATTACTTTATGTACAAAGGAAATCAAACCACCACCAATCTTTAAATCACCTCTAAATTATATGAAATTAAAAATTATTCTTATTATCATCGATCATTTCATAGTTTTTTTCCTTTTATTAAAAATGAATTATAATATTATAGTTCAAAATGTTAATACAGCTACCACTACTGTTTGTAGATCCAATTAACAAAAAGCTTGATTCCTCTCACAGAAAGTCTTGGATTCATGTTTATATGGAAAAAATAAAAGGTCTTGGAAGAGCTTTTCTCTCTCAAGTGAGTTAAAGTCTAATGTGATTTCTAAATATGGAGAATCTAGACAAAAATATATATATAAGAGTAAATTAATGCAGCTCTCAAGACTTGACGCCAACTGTGCATAGACACTAGCGGCAAGTCAATAAAAAAAAGCTACCCCTTAACCCTTTAGTGGAAGTTGGAACATTCAACTCTTGAATTTTATAAGCTATTCCACCTCACACCAGAATTCACCAGCTTGACATACGCATTTTTGAAATCTTCGAAGAACATATTCTCATTGTCTGCATATTTTTTAATCCATCTGTGCAATAAAAGAAGTCCTCTCAAGTCATGCACATAAAGGTACACAGATAATAGCAGAAACATACACATGCGGTGCACCAGAACATTTTGTCACGTGCAAGTGAACTGTCATTTATTAAAATGACAAAGATTCTTTTCAGCACCTTGTTGTTTGCTTAAATGGATAAAAGGAGCCAGAAATGAGCCCTAAAGATAAGGGCTAAGCCCAGCAAGCAGCTGTTATTTGAACGGGGGTATGTTTTTGGCTCAGGATCATGGCCTTACTGCTTGAAAACTCAAATTTCAAATTTCAACTAAAACAGGATTCAGCATGTAGTATTATATGTGTAAACTGATACTCCAGACAAATCTAACCAACTAAAATTACCATAACCAATTGACATACAGTTGTTTGTCCTAAGTATTGTTTTCAATTGATTGATTATTTGCATTAACTGATATTTTCTAGAATCCTGTTATTTAATCTAAATATCATGTAAAGGATGTACCACTTTTTTATATTGAAGTCTTAGTGCTTAGCAAAAACAATGCAGTGGGGCCAATTTCATATTAAGGGTAGCATAAAAGGTTGTCAAAAGATAAAGGACCTTAAGCACTCATCATCCTCAACAAGCGCATGATCTGAAGGAAGACCAATCATACTCGTCATACCACCTGTATAAAAGAGAACCAGCAAATGAGAATGATAACAAAAATTTATTTAATCATGATAAGAACAAGCTAATAAAGATGTTACGCCTATCCAGGAAGATAAGCATGCAATCATAGAGATTTATATCATTTATAACAGTTTATTGGAATGCAAGTGATGTCAACGAAACTGAAAAACTTGATTGGAACATTAAGATCAAGAGCAGACTGGTCATAAATTATGCTAAGCCTGAAGGCCTAACGTGAATTCAACTCCTGCATTACCTGAAGATGTCCACGGCTTATCCAAAAGAACCTTATAATATGAATTGTCAAATGAGGTAGGTCTTCCAAAACCTTTACTTCCAAGAGTGTGAGCTCCAGACAAAGCAACAAGTTCTTGTGTTCTGTGAAAGAAAAGTTCCAAATGGATAACAATGCATAAGCAAAATTAATTCTGGTGTAATATGGTGAAAATTTTATACTAATAACAAATAGATTATACGACCAATAATTTTTTTGGCCAGTACTATATTTTTTTTTCCTTGTTACTATGGTTTAGAATTGGGAGTTCAGTAAGATATCAGATTCAGCATGTCTTTGTACTATTAGGATTCTTATGGTAGGTTATGGACAATTGAGCAGCTTTTAGAGAATGTATAGCTGCAAAAGTATGAAATAAATATCAAATAAATAATATGTAAGAAACTGATCTTTTATTAGCATGAAATAGGGAAAATCTCCCTTGATTACAAGACAGCACTGCAGAACTTCGAGGGTCTGCACCTCCCCATGCCTAAAAGGCCCTAAATCCCTCTCAAATGACCAGATACCTTTCCCACAACCCTCCTCTTATTGATAGGCAACATGCCTTATTTCTTCTAACTAATGCAAACCAACTAACTAACCACTCTAACTAACTAACTAATTATTCTAATAACCAACTGAAATAATCAACAGAAGGGGTTACCTCACAATACTCCCCCCCTAAACATTCACCTTGAGGCCAGCACTGCAGAACTTCGAGGGTCTGCACCTCCCCATGCCTAAAAGGCCCTAAATCCCTCTCAAATGACCAGATACCTTTCCCACAACCCTCCTCTTATTGATAGGCAACATGCCTTATTTCTTTTAACTAATGCAAACCAACTAACTAACCACTCTAACTAACTAACTAATTATTCTAATAACCAACTGAAATAATCAACAGAAGGGGTTACCTCACAATACTCCCCCCCTAAACATTCACCTTGTCCTCAAGGTGAATAGCTAGTAGCTGCTGAAAGCCAAGTTCCACCAGGATCAAATGAAAAGCCCCTTAGACTCTCCTGCAGCCAACTCCCCTTAAAAGCCTCCCCAAGACCAGCTTCTAGTTTCTGCTTAAATGTTTGGCCATCCATAGGTGAAACTTCAAGTGTGCATAGGTCTTGAACAAACTTTGGAAGTACGACATCAATAAGATATAGACTAATTTTTCTCACATTATCTTCATCAGCTGCTATTTCTTCTGGACTCCCAGAATTCAGTGAAGACATTAGGATTAAAAACAATATCCTCCTTACAACCAGAGGCTTCAGTAGATGAAGAAGTAAGTTCTTTGACATCCTCAGTTTTTTCTTCCTCTGTTATATCTGGCTTGTCAGCATCAATGGCATTTTGAGAATCAGAGGCCAAGTCGTCTGCCCCTTCAGAATTCTTCTCCTTCGATTTTGATGTCTCTGCTGCTTGGGCCCTCAACAAATCAAGAAGATAGTGCCGGTCATCACCACCAACAATGCCCTTGCATTCCACTGGTGCAGCTAATTTGAAAACATTTCCAGATCCATCAAGGACTAAATGTTCCTTCAAATGAAGGCGTTTGGCAGCCTCTGACACCTTAGAATGAAAATCTTCTTTGAAGCATTCTTTGAAGCATTCCTTCTTTGTCTTTATATCACCCAAATCTGCATCACTCTCTTGCCCTTCAATCTTGTTTGCAACATCAGCTTCTTGGACCTCCACCACTGTACCTACATGCAGTTCCAGTTCTTTTTCCTTTTCTTTTTCTGCCACAACTTCGTTCTTGAATTTCAAAGTTTCATTTTTCCCTCTGTATTCCTGCTCCCAAGATTCTGATCCATCTTCTTGAACCCGGATATCAAGATCAAATTCTGGCTGAAATTTACTAATGACAGCTGCCTTGAAATCCTCCCATGATGGGTTCGAACGGCAAAACCTCCACCAACGAAACCAAGAAAGGGTCTTTCCCTCCATTGCGACCATCACCGCTTGCAACCTTTCTTGTTCCAAGACACCTTTCAGATTGAAATATCTCTCCACACGGTTCACCCACCCATACGCATCGTCTCCCGAAAAGAGCAGAATCTCCAATCTCCTCCACGGTTCCTCTACTGTTCCGCTCCTAGATTCGTTTCGTCCTCCAAGATTTCCTTCAGCGCCGTTGCTACTATCCCCTGAAGAGTTCCCTTTTTGCTGTAATGTTTGGTTAATATTTTGCGCCATCTCCAAAAGATTCTCGAAGCCCCTCTCCAGATTGTCGAACCTGACCTCCAGGTTGTCTATTCTGGCCTCGAAACCCTTCTCCAGGTTATCCAATCTAGCCTCCATTCTTGTATGCACCATGAACAAACTCCCAGAGTCGAGAGCTCTGATACCAGTTGTAAGAAACTGATCTTTTATTAGCATGAAATAGGGAAAATCTCCCTTGATTACAAGACAGCACTGCAGAACTTCGAGGGTCTGCACCTCCCCATTCCTAAAAGGCCCTAAATCCCTCTCAAATGACCAGATACCTTTCCCACAACCCTCCTCTTATTTCTAGGCAACATGCCTTATTTCTTCTAACTAATGCAAACCAACTAACTAACCACTCTAACTAACTAACTAATTATTCTAATAACCAACTGAAATAACCAACAGAAGGGGTTACCTCACATAATACTTTCATCCACTAATTGAATTTGTTGGCAATCAGTCACCCTTATAGAACACAAATGCAAAAGCAGATGAGAGTTCTCCTCATACTCACGAAAAGCCTTTTCTCTTGAAGCATTTCTTCAAACCAGAAGCATCGAGAGTTTCCTCAGGAAGTTTGCCTTCAGGATCAGGCTCCCTATCATTAAAAGGAATGGAGTTATTATTGATAGAAGACAAAACCAGGTTTCATTGTTATGTGACAACCAATGACTTAAATCCCCATGAAACTGGGTTTTTTCTTTCCATAAAATGGTTAATTGATTTTTTTTGTCTAAATCACAGGTATCTTCCACGGGAGACAACCCTGCTCAAGACAAGAACATTCATATTATAGTGGGGCTTGCTTTCCTAATGGGGCTTGAACCAACCACACGTTGGTGGTGGTTAATTGTTCTTTAAACAACAACCTGAACATAATTCATAAATTGGTTAAATAATATATGTTCAGAGAACTTAACACACCAAGCTAACAGATAACTGCCTGTTCGACGACATCCTTAGGAGAAAAGACGGGTTGTTTGCCACATCATATATACTAGCTAGAGTACTAAAAAATTAGCAAGCATCTTACAGTGAATCTTGTCTACCCAGTGATACTTGGATAGGTGGACCTCCACATATTTCAACTGCTTCAGCTCCAGCCACAGCAATCATGTCCGCCCAGGATACTAATAAAGGTAAACTAAAATTTGTTGGTCTAGACCAAATCAGCAATGACTAGTAGCAGCAATTACCAGATAAAACAAGGACCTGGTTGGATAGCATCTATCTGAGTCTTTGCTTTCTGCAGAACCTAAACAATAAAGTCCACTAAGACATTAGCTGGAGTTAAAATATATCATATCTGTCTTGATGATCACGAAATTTAGAGTATAGAGCATATAGTCATATTGAATTCTTCAAAAAAAAATATAAAAGAAAGGGGAGGAGGAAAGGAACTGAGAAAATAATGAGACAGAGCATGCCTTTACTGATTTTTTCAGGCCAGCATTTTCAGGTCTTTCAAGTTCGTAGACTATAGAACCATTCATACCACCTGCAACAACATGAACATCACAAATAATATACATTTTGAATTTGAGAAGATTAAGAAAATAATGGTCATTTATCTGAATTCTGTAAAGAATTAAGGAAATACAGTTACTGGTGATGACACTATAACCAAGCAAAAATGATAAAAGACCACAATGTTTCCTATTTAATTTCTTGGCTCAGGACATGTGAAAATTTACCAATACAAATCAAATTGACGAGCATAGGCTTGTACACCTACTGAAACAGAGTCAGAAAAGAAAATAAAAAATGGAAGACAGCATAAAGACTAAACTTTTCCACATTGATAATTGATAATACATCAGTAAGGGAAAAGGAGTCACATGATGATTTTGTTTGAGAGGAATTAACCCTGAGACTCACTCTATATTTGAGAAAAACCATAACTACTTCACTGGCATGACTTTGGCCTAGTTTGGATCATCTTATAATTTATAGGAGTTTTTCAACTCAGATAAGTGCTTGAATTGACACTTACAAAAAAATCCTTATAAGTTTACAAGTGTTTATTGATAAGTTGTATGAGAGAGATTTTGAAGAAGATGAGTTGCAAAAGACTAATTTTAATTTATGAAAGAAGTTGAAGAAGTTATTCTCCTACAAGTGCTTGTAGAGAAGTTCTTTTGCTATGGCCCAGTTTGGATACAACTTCTAGAGAAGAACTTCTAGAGGAAAAAAAGAGAACAAAACAAAGAGTTTAAATGAATTTAACTTCTCCATAAGTAAATACTAGTATTTGTAGTCCACCTTCTCCATAAGCTCTCACATTTAACTTCCCCATAAGTAACTAATTTCAATTTATGGAGAAGTTAAATTCATCCTATCTCATTGATTCTTTCTATTTTTTTCCTCTAGAAGTTCTTCTGTAGAAGTTGTATCCAAACTAGGCCTATGAGTGCTTGAAGAAGTTTTTTCATAAGTTGAAATTAATCTGTACACCTGAACTTATTTTGAGAAGCTCTCTCAACTAACTTCTCCCTAAAGACATTTTTACAAGTTCATATTCAAGTAATCTATGTTAAAACAACTACTATAAGCTAGAAGCTAATCCAAACTAGGCCTATGTACCTCAACTATACCTATATTGTCATCGACTTCAAAGGTTCCAGCATCGTGGAAAACCAAACGAAGCACGCCTGCAGCCTTGCCTTTTGACAATACCTTCCTCACCTCCTCTTTAATGAGAAGATATTCCTTTGTACCTGGCCTTCGCAAGAGGTAAAAGCAGCACAGAAATAACAGTCCATCAAGCAAGCATGGTAATTAATGCATCATACAAATTTAACTCCTCAGTTTTAACAAGTCCAATATAATCAAAGACATGAACGAAAATGTGCTTTTTGCTTTCTACTAGGTCAAGGTGTATGTATCAATATTCAGCAGCATATGTTTAGGTTTTTTTCTTAACTTCTTTTTATGCAGAATATGATATGGTGCAATACTTAGTTACTCACTGCATGGCGTTGGCTCGGAGACAACCAAGGATCTGAGTTAGGGGAAGAAGACATGGCAAAGTGGCTATGCATATTCTCCTTCTGCTACTTGAAAATGAAACTGCTACATCTAGTACATATCATTACCATCATTCTAGTGAATTATAATAAGCACAACGATAACCCTATCCAACATAATCAGAGGTTCATGGTTGCCTCACTCACCAGAAGAACCATGGTCGTTGGGCTTGTCAGGGTGAAACTTGACCGTTGAGAAAGATGACCGTTGTAATTTGGCGGGAAAATCGGTTTCGGCATCTGAAGCGGTGGCGATTGAGAGAAGATGGTCAGTGAGAATTGAACTCATTATCTCTTAACTGTAACGGCACCACACACTCCTTTTCCTTTAACTCTCTACCCTACCCACCCATTTTTTCCCTTTTTCAAATTATAAACTTCCTTTACCAAAAAAGCAATATAATATATATGTAGTAGTAACCCACAACACAATAAATCGGCATAAAAGGTAAAGAGTAAGTTTGTTTTACTGCATAATTGATCAATTATAAATAAAGGATTAATGATGTAGGTTTTATGAAATATGTTGGAGGGAAGTGATTTAAAATTAATTTTTAAAATTATATTTTATTAAATAAAAATTTAAAACAAACATGCTATAAATCTATATTTTATTTTATTTTTTCATGATAAGATCAAAAATTGTAAAAGAATACAATAGCAGAATGATTTTTTTAAGGGATATAGTCAAATAGTCAAATACTCGTCCTTTTCTTAAGAAAACGAATATACTTATTTTCTGGAAAGGTTATTGATCATTGACGTTATTCACTTATTTTTTTAATTTCTAAATTAATAGTCATATAGAAAAAATTATTCCATTTAAGCTTATGAGTCATCATCCATCCATCACTCTTGGCCATGACTACATCCTTTGATTAATCAAAATTTGGAATTCTCCTGTACTAGTAAAACTTGGAAGTACCAAAAGAAAAAAAAAAAAGTGCAGAACTACAGATTAATTGTAGTTGTAAATAGCGATTTATATTACAAAACTTGAACAAAATTTACAAGAGTATGATCATAAAACCCTATACAAGTGTGGCTAAAGCTGAATAGCTGTGTATTACAATGCCAATTTTCTCAACATTACAACATTCAAAAATAGAAAGATACAGCTATTGTATTGTTATCTTGGCCCTGAAAGGCGAACAGCAGAGAGATAAGCATCACTATTACAATCTGATGGACCAGAAGAGGTGCCTCCTTCACTTGAGGATTTGAATACATTTGAGAAAAGGCGAGAACCCAAAGGAGAACTTGTTGGTGGCTTAGGAACAGTACAAAGACCCTCCAACATTTGGACAACTTTGGTCATGGAAGGCCTCAGTGACATGTCTTCCTGTATGCACCACATTGCAACTTTGATAGCACAATGAACCCTATCATCACATTCATCTATTTTCAGCTCTGAATCAAAAATATCCTTAAGCTTCCCTTCTTCCATCATCTTAAAAGCATAAGTTGGGAAATGGGATTTCTCTGAAGTTTCAGAAGGATCATAATTTTTCCTTCCCCCTATGATCTCTAGCAATACCATGCCATAGCTATACACATCACTTTTCTCTGATATAGCATAGTTTGTTATCCACTCTGGTGCAAGATATCCCCTTGTGCCCCTTAGTGTTGTGAAAACATGGCTTTGTTCTCTGTTCATTAGCTTAGCCAGACCAAAATCTGAAACCTTGGCCATGAAATGATCATCCAGAAGCACATTTTCTGGCTTGATGTCACAATGAACAATCTTAGAATCACAATCTTCATGCAGATAAGCCAGTCCTTTTGCTGTTCCAAGGGCTATATTAAACCTAGTATCCCAATCCAAAAGAAACTCACCTTTGTTTTTCTTGAATATCCATTTATCCAATGAACCATTTGCCATGTACTCATAAGCAAGAAGCCTATGAGTTCCATCAGCACAGAATCCCCTAAGCCTTACCAAATGAAGGTGATGAATGCTGCCAATGATGCTAACTTCAGCTCTAAACTCTTTCTTCCCTTGACCAATACCTTCCAGCTTCTTCACTGCTATTTGAGTTCCATCTGGTAGAACTCCTTTATAAACTGACCCAAAACCCCCTTGCCCAAGCCTCACAGAGAAGTTATTAGTTGCCACTTCAAGATCTTTGTAGCTATAACGAATTGGCATACCTGTTAAATTCTCCAAGAAATTGTCCTCTTCTGAGTTATCTCTAGGAGACTGAGGCAATTTTTGCTTTCTTCTGTAGCATCTAACCCCCACAAAGAGCAAACCTGAAATGACAAGCAATGTTACTATGACAATGACCACAACAACTATAGTCCTCTTATTGCTGCTTCCACCACCCCCTGTGCCTGTGCCAGAACCTCCATCACTAGACACCTTAATATAAGAAACATAACCAGAATCCCTATCAGGTTTCTGAAATCCTCCAATACTGTCCAAAAGGAAACAATTCCCTGAACTTGTGTGGAAGAACATTGCAAGGCAAGAGCAATTTCCACGGCAAGATGTTTGACAACCAGCCAAATCGGTTTTAGAAAAGGGCTGAAGGAAATCAAGTGCAAAATAACTGAGCCCATCATCAGCTTTCAGAAACTGAACAGAATTTCCTGATTTATCACAAGGAGAGACAAAACCTGGTTTGCAATTGGGAAGAACAGAAGGACAATTGCACTTGCCATTTCCTGTGCATATGTAATATGGATTCTCACATGGTTGTGGTGTATCACAAGGATCTTGTGGTATTTTTGTTGTGGAAGCACCATTTGATCCTCCAATGTTGAGATTAATGAAACTGATGAACCCTTCCTCCCCCAAAACTGCAATCCAAGTGGCATTTACACCTGCATCAGCAGAGAAAATGAACTGCCATAACAAAGATTTGTTTTTATCATAGAATCTCCATGAATTGTTACTAAGATTTGCTGAAGCAACCACATCACCATCTTTATTAATGGTTTTGCGGTTATCACTCTGCATAGTCCAATAAGTTTGTGGGGTTTTGAAACCAGCAGAGAGAATGACATTTCCAGATTTGATCTCAAGAACATAGGTCAAATTGTTTGTGCTTGGTTCACTTGTGAGCTTCATTCCCTCAGTGAAATCCTGATTTGGCATCAAAGTATCTGTTGGGTGGTTGAAACTCTGCCAAATCACAGTACTATTGTCCTTCCCAAGCAAAACCAAATTCCCTGTGTCTTGCAATTCCATTGAAGAAGCTCCCTTGCCACTTGTGTTTGTAGACCAAACCACAGTTGTTCCATCTTTCTGTAAGAAGGCATTGCCCTTATTATCAAAGACAAAATTATCAGAATTAGAAACAGGAAGACCTCTATTTGCTGTCCAAATCACTGTGGAGGTAGCCACATGGACAACTACAAGAAGAAACTTGGTGGTGTCATTGGGAGTGGTGACAAAGCCAAAGGAGAAATCTCCACTGTTTGACAAGAGGAACTTGCCATCTCTGTCAATCCATGTCATTTGAGAACCTTTAAACTCAGGTGAGACCCTACCAATATATTGAAGACCAGCAAAACAGAATTTGGGGAAAACAAGGATGCTGATAACCACCAAGATGTGGGACAAACAACAAGAACAATGTTTTGTTTCCATGGTTGGTTACTCTTACTCAATAGGAGAACCAGTTGCTATTTTTGGAAGAAATAGAAACCTCTGGTGCAAGCTGTAAAATAGAAAATTCATTAAGGTTGAAAAGGTAAATACAAAATAAGGCTCCAAATTCAGGCTCACACGGTTTGAATTGGAACATAAATCTAATCTAAGTAGTACTATATACATACCTGCACAAGAGAAGACTTATAGGAAGCAGAGGAGGCAGTTAAGTTAAGTATGGCAATGAATGAATGAATGAAACAGAGGAAGGAATTCAATTGGCTTTTAGCTAAATCTGTTTTGTGTCATAAAAGTAAAAGATAAGGATGTAGATCTGACTTTGACTTTGGTTGTATCCGTGGTTTAAAGGTACTACTACTACTTGTGAAAGGCATAATGGAAAAGGAGGTGTTCTGCTTCTTATTCTTATTCTTCTTCTTCTTTTTCTGCTGAGCCTCTTTTTTGTTTGGGTTGACGATTTGACGGATCCAAGAACACCTGCTCTTTCTCTCACGTATGCATAACAACCGGCTGCACTATTTTAATATTAGATTTCCATTTTTCTAGAGTGATCACAATTGCATTTTATTTTATTTCAAACATGCCAACTTATATATAATAATTACTTGAAAATTACTCACAGCTATAAGAACTTTCCTGTTTAATATGAGACCAATAGTCTCGTATGGGTGAGGGTGAAAACAGAGACCATAATATAAATTATGGGGAGAAAAAAATATATGAAAAAGAGAAGGCAGAAAATTTCTTTGTTAGTTATAATTTCCTTTTCTGCAAATGATATGAATTATATTTTTCAATTAAAGTAGTATGTGTTTTTTTTTTTTCTACAACAGGGCAACAGGCACTATCAATTGCTTTTATGATTTATCCGAAGAACACAATCTTCAAAAATTATTTAGGAAAGTAGCATTAAAAAAAATGTAGGACGCCTTTAATTTATTGGGTAACCTATATAAGGAAGAAAAGTTTAATAATTAGGAAAAAAAAGATTATAATACGTATGCATTAGCTAATAAAATCTTTCATAATAATTAGGAAGTATCGGAGCAATATTATAAAATGTTAAAAAATAAATATTAATATATTAATAAAAAATACAGATGTTTAAAGTTTGCAATAATTAAAATACTCAAAAATAATATTAACAGAAAATAATTTTAATGGTAACTAATTTATGGAAATGTAATATTGATTACATATATTTATCAAAAAATAAGAAAAGTAAAACTTTCACTTGATTGAGTAGCTAATTATAGGAAAAATAAACAAATATTGATTTGATTTGAACAACAGATCATTGCTTCTATTTTACTACTCCTATAAGTGCAGCTAGTAAACATGCACTATTTATAGTGGTATTATAATAATAGAATTGGTCCTTAAAAGTCAAAGATTAAATTTTAGAAGTAAAATAAAAAATTATAATCGAATATTAATAATGCATAATTTGTCATATATATTATTATGCATGTTAAGTTTCAAACTTATAACAGTTACTATAACGTAGATTACCTTCTACTAAAATGCAATCTTAGTTTTATTGGACCTATTCCATAAGAGTAAGGAAGATGTTGATTGGGAAAATAAAAGTAAAACAGCAAACAGAAGCCAAGGGCGAAGGAACACAGTTCCTACTTCCTAGAACATCCCCTATAGCCACAGTGGATGGACTATTCGGAGGAACATAGAAAAAAGACCAAGTGAACAGCCATATATCAGCAGTTATCAGCACCCATGCTGCTAATGGTAAGCACATACCAATCTAGTTACATATGGTTGGATCAAATGATACATGTTTGAGTTTCAAATTAAAGTCTTTTGGATGAAAAAAATTCGCGCAAATATAACTAGCTAGTCCCACTATCAGTCGGTTCAAATGTTACATGTTTGATTTCTCTTAAATAAAGATTTTGAATTCGAGTTTTTTAGATAAAAAAAATCCACGTCGAGAGAGATAGACCCATAATGTTGTGGATATTAGCATGAAAAATAACTTTGACTTAAAAATAAAAAGCACGCACCAATCTGTGTGTATGACTATTAGATCTTTAATATATCCCAGAAAATAGAAGCCTAAATGTATATAGTTGTGCAATATGGTGGAGGATGATGTGATTAGCATGTAAGGAATCCAAGAGACACTCAAGCTGCCAAATTCAAATTTCAAACTATGAAAGAAAGAGTGTCAAAATAAGTGTGACCGGCAAAACCACCAAACGAGTTGGCCAAGTGGTTTCTCTGAAACCTGCCAACTGCAGTGCAAGTGCAACTTGGCTTCGTTAATTATTTGTATTTGTTTTTTACTACTTTCCTTTGATTTATTTAATAACGATTGGTAGCTGGTGGCCGGTGAGGAAAGAAGGTGAGACTGGAAAAGGGTGTATTAAATGTTAAATTAAATTTCAAAAACATCAATGAAAGATTTTGTTGCTTTGTTAGTTTACAATTAATACAGAGTTGGACGAACGTGAGGAAAGCGTCAAACAATCTGTGCAACCATTCCAAGTTGAAATGGTGGGTGGGTCCCCTTTCCCACTTTAAAGTTTAATAGGTGCCTTAATTGGACGGGTTGGGAAAGGTTTTGTTAATCCTAATACAACTCTAATTTTTTATCGGATCAATCCTATAAGTTCGAACTCGTCCATATACCCAAATAGACCCAATGATGTACGTGTTCAAGTAAGATTGGATTTGAGTAGGACAAGACCGGGTTGACCAAATATATAAGTTAAACATAATTATAAAATGATCATATAACAATGTTCAAAAGAAAATATATAGTTCATATAGTTAGTAAATATATTACATACAATAAAATTTCTCTTAATGTATGCAATATTTTTTATTTTTTTAAAGTTCGGGACATTATTAAAACAAAAATAATATTATATCACTATATAACTTTACGTATATAATATATTTTTAAAGGTAGACATGAGAAACTTAGACTCAAAAACCCTATTTAAAAGGAAAAACTAAGTTTAGAACTTTACATAATGAAAAATTATAAGTAATAAATATTATATATATATATAAAGGACGAGTCGGGTAACCCGAAGGTAACCCCGAATTCGTCATCAACCCAATGTCGGGTCAACAAATAAGATTTGGTTAGACCCGATTTGGTTCTATTCTTTCTTGTTCGACTGGAACATACCCGACCCGAGGAGGACGGGTTGAGACGGGTCAAATGTACAAATCGGGTCTTGAACACCCCTAAAGTTTAGCCCCGCCTTTCTTAACCTCCCCTTTTTTGTTTTAATCCTAAATTGTATTATACTCGCTTGGTTATTTGATTATGGAAAATGTTACCCTAATTGATTAAGGAACTAAAATTAAACTAGAACATTTTTATGAGCTTTCATAATATTTATGTTACAAATACAATATATTAATATAATGATTTACAATAAAAATCTTATAAATTATATATTTCTTAACCAATATTGCCCTAGGAGTTAGGACACTCATTAATAAGCTCATTTGATTAAAATAGTGCTAATAGAATTTAATAAAATTTATTTGTATGTTGACTCATCTTACTTGTGACGATAGTGAAAAAATTTATATTATTAATAATATGAAAAATTACTAATAAAATTTGGCACAATTGATAGATAGTTGAGTTTTTTAAGCATGTTGGTAAGGGTTCGATCTATGATCGTGTATATGGAAAAAAAATTTGTTAAAACAAAACTCTCTATAATGATCTTTACGCCTAGAAAGAGATTGGTATAGTTAAAAAAATATCCATGATTCACACCCAAAATGATATGAAAAATTGTAAAAAAGTTAACGTTGTTTAATCTTACTAATTTAGTAAATATATATGAAAAATGCTAATATTTAATATTATAAATGTAATTAATATGTAATTTTTAATAAAAAATCTCTGTATATTAATCTCTAATCAATATTTTTAGAGCACTCATTAGCAAGTTCCAATATTAATATTTATTACTAGTTTGTCTATAAGTTAAAACTATCACACACTCGTATAAAAAAAAATGTCCAACCAATGCATACAAAATAATATAATTTATTAATTCTTTCAAAATTATAATATTTCATTTTTAGATAAGATAAAATAAAATAAGAATAACTTAATATTTGCCTAAATTTTATGATCTGAGTATCACGTTGACCATATCATCATTTACGTTTAAAGGATTTACGTGTTCTATTTTAATCAGATTACATATGAATAAATGATAGAGTTTAATTAAAAATATAAAAAAGATTTATATTTATTGTTTTCATTTTATTTAGGGGTGTTCGCGGTTTGATTTGGATCAGTTTTGAGGCAAAAAAATCATCCGATCCGATCATTGTGGTTTTATCATTTTATCATCCAATCGGTTTTGATATTTTTTTTAAATCCGATCCAATTTGATCCAATTTAAATTGGATTGGATTGGTTTTCGATTTTTTAAGGCAACAATAAATATTTAATAAAATTGACAAAATAAAGAAGTAATAGTAAACATTTTCTTATTGGAACTTACATTTATTAAAATTAATATAAAATTATATAAAAAGAATGATATGAGACATGAAAACTAATTAAAACCAGTTTTATAATGATATATTTATAGAAATATTAACATGATATTAGGTAATAAAATTATAAAAAATATATTAGTATAAATATTTTTATAAATATATATGTATATAAGTATAAATATGTGATTATTTTATAAGTAATAATATATGTATATATAAGTTCGGTTTGGATTGGATTGGTTTTCAACATAGGATCCGAAAATCAATCCAATTCAATAAAAAAAAATCGGTTTTTGCGGTTTGCAATTTTTTAGATTTCGATTTTCGGTTCGATTTTTACGGTTTGCATTGGATTAGATTAGATATGAACACCCCTAATTTTATTTAATGAATATAACACATCATATGTTATTAAATTTATTAAATGATGTGATGATATATTATTGAATGACAATATAAAATTTATTTACATGGACAATGTATAGTTATTAAAATCTAAATGATAATTGAAATTGATTACATAAGTTAAATTTAAAAATATTATTTAGATATTGTTAAAGTTTCTTTTGAATTAAAAATATAAGTAGTAAGAAAATTATTAAAAAAAATTAACATAAGATACACTTAAAAACCAATAAAAACTTGACACAGATGGCAAATTTGAATTCCTTAAGCATATTAACAAATTTTCACTCGATATGTGTGTATGGAAAAGACATATTATTGAGAGGTAAAGTTTACTATTGTTATTGTCTTTTCATCTCGAAATGAATTAGTCTTGCACTGTTGATTGAAAGATATACACTTAAAAGTTTAAAACCATCGATCATTGAGTGACATTTGGCTCTATCATATATAAATTAATGAAACTTTTCGAAAATTTTCATTGAAAAATAGCTCTCATATAAAATCTTTTATCATAAAACATATAAAAAATTTTAATCATGCATGTTTTCTTCACATATTGCTACTCACCGACATATATTACTGCGTGTTCTGATTATAATTAACGTATTAAAAAATATTTTTAATAAACTTTTAAAAGATTTTTTTAACAAATATTCCTCATTATTTTTAATTTATTCCTAAACACGTGTTTAGCATTTGAATTCTGAGATTCAAATCATGGTTCTGGGTTTTGTCGCTAGTTAATTAGAAGGATCCTTTGGCTATAGTAAACTTGAAAAGCAAATATAATTAATTAATTTGTTATGGTATTGACCATATTATGAGAAAAGACAAAAAAAAAAAACTCAACCTAGTGAGAAAGATGGCTAAGCTCGTCCAGTCCAGTGTACTTGGTCATTACTGTTATTTATCAAATTAACTTAATCCATCCAATTGGGGAAAGAAAAAAGAACTCATGGGGTACGGTACGGGCGAGAGACGATGAGTGGTTTTCAAGGCCAACAAAATAATTTTCTTTATATCGTTGCACCGTGATTCAAACACATCTCAAAAGTTACCATAATATTCAATTAAATTATTAACATTATTATGGCAGAATAGTGAATACAGGCTTTTTCTTCGGTGTTTGGTAGAATTATGGAACATATTATTTCTACCATGGTATTACTAATTATTATTTAATTTTGACCTGTATCATCAATGTACCACTAATTACACACATATACTTAGCTCACGCAACCTCAAGTGATTAGTTGAATGAAGTAATATGGAATTTCATACCTACCGGCAATTGCAGATTTAATTAACTCTTCACTCATTTCTTTAAAGTGGAATAAATGTGAGTCTGTTATATTTAAGTGCTTTTGGTTTGAAGGCTTTTTCCATCTTAGATTGAGACTGAATCATGTAATTTTTAGCATTAAAAGAGATACCTAGCTCATGTTGAGGATGGTAATTATATACTACATTTATTAATATGTTTAGATGATGATAATATATAATAATGATAAAAACAATAATAAGTCTCTATCCCTAAAATTTGAGATTTTTCATATGATTTTTGCAACTATGAAGCAACACATTAAATGATGAAACCTTATATAGCAAGTGTATTAGGGGAGTTTCATGCCCTACCAACATGTATTGGTCCAAGTGAAAGGGGTTTGGATCCCTTAATCATGTGGTTCTGGATTCGATTATTGGATCCATGTAAAAGGTTTAGGGTTTACTGTAAAAAATAAAGTATAATAAACTCATATCATTATTTACATTTAAATGATTTTATTTATTATATTTTATAATATCGTAAATCAGTTTTTCTAATGTGTGCCTTGGGGACACTTTAACAATCATTAGAATCCACTATCCAATGCTTCTTTTAGTACATTTATTATGTGAGACAGTAAATAATAATTAGATAGCATTAACTTTGATTTTTAAAACTAATTTGATGTCATTTTTAACCCTGCCCTTTCATATGCCTTTTTCACTCTCAATCAAAACAATAATGAAATAGATTTTAACCAAAAAAGCAACCTTCTGACTCCTCCACCACCCTCCTCCCGCCCTCCCCACCTCCTCTCCTGCCCACCACGCCTCCTCCCCCTCCCCCTCAGAACGACGTCGCTGTCAATGAACCTGCCCTATGCCCAAGTATGGAAATTCTAATGAGTTAAATTTATTATATTGGAGTGAATTTTTATTACTAGTTGATTTTTTCAAATTAATTCTTCTGGATTAGTAAGCATTTAGAAATGATCCAAGCAAATTACTCTAATGCCAATAACTTCCAACAGAAATTCTTTGCCACACAATTGACAAGAATCAAATTGCTTGACATTTTGACTAGAATGGCAAGACATCCCTAAAATAAACAAAAATAAAAGTTAGTCCTTGAACTTTCAAATAACCATCACATTAGTCCTCCAATAAGGATCAATGTGACGGGATAATGTGAAAGTTGGAGGACTAATCTGGTGGATATTTGAAAGTTCGAGGACTACTTATACAATTAATTTAGTTTAGGGACTAATTAGGAAAAAGATGACAAGTTTGAGGATGAATTTGAGGGTTTATTCCATGCAGAAATGAAGCCAAAGAAAGTGCCAAATGAAGAATGTAGAAATACAAGCGAATACAATTGATAATGAAACAACCCTTTTCAACTGTTTCCCTATTTCCTCTTTTTATGGCCTTTTCAGGTTAATGAAACTCATCACGGTGTGCCATAATTTTCTTGTTATTGTTGGCAAAACTATTATCCTTATTCATCAATTGAAGGACGTGTTCCATTTGGCAACCTCCTTCCACGAACAAATAAACTGAATAGATGCAGTGCTCTTGAAGGTTGTGCGTAAGGTACCATATGAGCAACTCCCCTTAGAGTGGCAAAAGTCAACAAATTTCCATACTCTGTTACCCAACCTCCAACCTATATTCCACCAATGGCCATTAAATTAAAATTCAGTGGAGGGCAGCAAATTGTTCATGTTGAGGGGAGGGGGAGGAGGCGTGGTGGGCGGGAGAGGATGTAACATCCCGGAAAGCAGGGCCTAGCAAATATAGTAGAAGCATTAGGCTGTGAATCCTGCCAAGAGAGGAGGGTTAGAAGTAGGAGGATAATTTGAGGGTTAGAGTGTGAACCTAGACAAGAATTAGGTAAATACACTAAAAGTAATGAGTTTTAAGAGATTTTGAAAGAATAGCCTAGTGTAGTCAAACACATCCGTAGATCGAACTTAGAGAAATCACACCCTGATACGGAGGGAATCATAAGGTATAGAGCTGAGGGGAAGAGGTTTAGATGGCGAGGAACTGAGTCAGAAAGGTAGGTTGATTAAAAAGAATTAGGAAAGTAGGTAGAGCTAAGTTAGAAAATGGTTAGAAGTGAGAAATCAAGATTTTAGGTCCTGATGTTCGCGCTTAAGCGAGAAAGGCTCGCTTAAGCAAGCACATCAGTAAGATTAAGGGAGTTTGTAATCTGGTTTTCTCGCTCAAGCGAGAAACAGGGGATATATGGAGTGCTCTCTGGAAGAATTTCGCTTGAGCGAGAAGGGCCTCGCTCAAGCGAAACTCATTCAGAGGAGAAGTGCTCTCTGGAATAATTTCACTTGAGCGAGGAGGGTCTTGCTCAAGCGAAATTCATCCAGAGAGGGGGGATGCTCTCTAGAGTATTCTTACACAAGTAAGAGGCTTCTCGCTTGAGCGAGAATGCGATTTCAAAAAATTCTCTATGCATTTGCTCAAGCGAGAGGATCTCGCTTAAGCGAGACCACACGTCCCAGTCTTAAAAACATAAATTAAGGCACAGTTTCCTCATTCTTTCTTCTTCCTTCTTCGCCTAGAGAGAAAGGGTTCCTAGTGAGAGAAAGTGACCTTGGAGCTAGGATAAAGAAGGGAGAGCCAAGGATCTCCACCCCCAACCTTCCCCAACTTCTTTCCTCTTCTCTTTAAGCTTCCTTGAGGTGAGTATAACTCACAAAATATCACCCATGGTTGTAAGAGTTCTCCTCAATGAACCCTACCCTTTCTCCCCCCTTCTTTGGGCTTGTATGTGGTTGTCTATTGGTTTGATCTTGTGTGGGTTCAATGTATGAGTATTATTAAGATTGTATGCATAGATTTCCAAGTTAGGGTTTGATTTGGGGTTTTACCTTGGGGATTTACATGTCAGGGTGATATTACCACACTATGAAAATGTTTAGATCTATCATGTGTTATGTGTGTAAATTTGCATCAAGGCCTCTGGCCCCAGTAAATTGGAAAATGTATTTGAGCCTCGGCTCCCGGATAAAAATGAGTTTGGCTCTGACCCTAGATTATGGCTTCGGCCCTAGATTTTAGCTTCGGCCCCAGATCACCTTAATTAAACAAGATTGGACTTCGGTCCCCAGAGTAATTGGACTTCAGTCCCTAGAGTAAAACTTTGACTTCGGTCCCCAAAGTAATTGGTGGGATATGTCCCCAAGGAAGACGTTCCTTATAGTCTGAGCTCAGGTCTAGCCCCATAGAATAAGTGGAAAGACCCCGATTGCCGGGTAATGCAGATCATGCATAGCATATTTCATCAGAGTTTAACATTAAATACCATGTCTACTTTAGTTGAGATATAATGCCATGATGAGTTGTGGAAGAACTAAACTTTGTATGATTTGCTAAATGATATGTTGCATTTCATATGTCTGCCTCCCCACACTGTTTGCATGCATAATTATGCTCATTGAGACACTAGACTCACCCCACGTTGTGGGAACACATGTTAGTCATGCAAGATGGTTTGGTTGAACGCTTAAAGGGAGGAATGAAGCTCGTAGAGTGGACCACTCCACCCCCAGTTGCCAGTTTGGACCTTATGAGGGATTTAGATTTATCTTGAATTGTATAGTGTTGTATTAGGCTAGAAACTATGTATATATGAATGAGTGTTGTCTTGAGCCACGAAGTGGCAATTTTATTATGAGACCTATAGTGTTTAATGATTGTTTGGCTTATGTAATCGTTGGAGTTACTTAAGCGTTTCTATGAATGTATATGTAGAGATATCTATAATGGCGCGAAATAATTTCAGGAATTCGGGAATAGTGTCTCCAACAGGCACTGTTCTTGGATTAAAAAATTTGGACGTTACAGAGGAGGTGGGAGAGGGCGGGAGGAGGAATCAGGAGGTTGCTTTTTTGGTTAAAATTTGTTTCATAATTGTTTTGATCGGGAGTGAAAAGGACAAATGAAAGGGCAGGGTTAAAAATGACATCAAATTAGTTTTAAAAATCAGAGTTAATGTTATCTAATTATTATTTACTCTCTCACATAATAAATGTACTAAAACAGGCATTGGATAGTGGATTCTAATGATTGTTAAAGTGTGCCCCAGGGCACACATTAGAAAAACCGATCATAAATATATTCTTGTATTGACTTATCTTGTATGTAAAAAATTGTTAAAAGATGATTTATAAAATTTTACTAATTTTAATGTAAAAAGGTTAATTTAATTGTGAGTGTACTATAACCAAATAGAGGTTGATCATTGTGATCCCAAATGGACTTTACCTGCAACATCAATTATTCAAATCTTGAAATTTACTTTTGTTCCGCTGTTTGAGGATTAAACTCACATTTATGTAATGCCTATGCGGAATTTCCGATCAAAACTAAGAAAAGATGTGTGCGTACTAGATACTAATAGAGAATCTAAATTCCTACTATCAAACAAAAAATTTAAATATTATTTCAAATTTTAAAATAATTTAGGAGGGGTAAAATTTGGGATGACAAAAAAATCCGCACCCGTGGATATACCCGCAATGGACACCCACATATTTATTAAATGAGCGGGGACGAATATTATACTACCCGTCTCGCGGGTACCCGTATATTCATTAAAATATATTTTTATTAAATATATTAATATATTAGAAATTTTGTTATTTTATGATGATATAAAAATTATTTTTACTATTTAATAATGATATTTTTAAAATAATGACACATAATGATATTATATAATGTTAATTTATAGTATATAATATTAATATTATATGATATTATGATATATTATATGACATTTTCTCTCTTTCTTTCTATAAATTTTAATTTTTTAAATATCAATGGGTATCCGTGGATATTCGCTACCCGCATAGCTACCCATTAATTTTAACAGGTATGAATGCGGGTAGTGCATTAGCGCCACCACCTCGCGAGTGGACATCCCCAGGTAAAATGTCTCATCGATAATAATTTACTCGTAGGAATAGAACTATTAATATTATAACTTTGTTCTCAAAATGGACAAATAGTCAAAATAAATAAATTATTACTATTAACCTTTATATAATAAATTTGATGGTAAAACGTCATTTTGGTCCCTGAAAGATTAGTAGTCGGTCAAGTTAGTCCCTAGAAGACAGAAATTAACAAAATAATCCCGGAATGATGCTAACATCAATCAAGTTAGTCCCTCCGTCAATTTGTCTCTGTTAAACTTAACAGAATGCCAGCGTGGCACGTTTTCTTTACATTGTGAGTGCTGATGTGGCCTGGGAAACTTTCAGGGACTAGAATGAATATCTTTTCCTTTCATTTTGGTCCCTAACATTCAAATTTTATATATATAAAATTCTGAAATCACAATTTCCCCAAATGTTAGCTCCGTGAACCCTAGTTTGAAATTGAATATCCTACATGTTCTTTACAAAGATGATGGGTGGAGGATTTGATCAAGCTCGCATTCGGAATCAAAGCAAACCATCCAAAACCTCCTGGTCTGGCTCTGCAACTTCCATGGATTCTGCATCTGCAAGCAAAGGTCATGGGTTTCGGTTATGTTATTGCGGCCACAGGGCGATTGTACGCATATCGCAAAAGAATCCAGGCAGACCTTTTTTCACATGTGCATTATCAAAGATTGTATTTTGTTGATTAGAGTTAGTTGTATTGTCTTGATTAGAGTTAGCTATTTTTGGATACTGTCCTAACATCATTTTTTTAAATTTTTTATATTGCAGGACAATGAGTTAAACTGTAATTTCTTTGCTTGGGTAGATGGTGCGAGGGAGGACATTTCGGCAGCTGACAGTGGCAGAGATTTATGGAAGAAGAGTGAATTGTTAGAAAAGATTGAAAATCTATATAGTGAAGTTAGGATTGTTAAGTGGTGTGTATTTGGGATAGGTTGTGTTATGGTTTGTATGTTTTTAGTAGTGATCATAATTTATTTTGAGAAGTAGAAAATGTGGTTTAGGGTGTTGAGTTGTTTCTAGTTATGTAATTTTTTTATTATGTATATGTACTTTCATTCCAGTTGATGCTAATTAAATGGGAGGTTCAATTACTCTAAAGTTGGCCTTAATTTTTTTTACAAAACATTTGCATTTGTGTGTTGTAATGTACAATTTGTGCATCAACAAAAAAAAAATTAACAAAAGCATTATCTAACAGCTGAGACAGTAGTCATGGATATCCAAATCAAACTCAAATTCATAATAGCAGAAAATGTCTCAAAATGATTCTTTACTTCAACATAAGAAAGAAGAAACTAATCCTTAGAGGAACAACAATTACATCCATCACCAAAAGAGTCTTGACTAACTATTGTTCATCTAAGATGACAAAATGATTTCTAATCAAAAAGCAGAGTTACAACCATCAAAATGTTCCAAAATAGCAAATGTAGCTTGAACATGCATATGTGTTCACTTCTTCTTGGTCTGATTGGTTGGTGTTCCTTGGAATGTTGGTATAAACTGCATAAAAGTTTGAGTTGCTGTTGTAGTTGATGTTGAAGGATGTGCAGCAGAAGAGTTGGTGGGCATTGGTGGATATGGAACTAGTTCAGGTCTCATGTTGTTGGTCACAGCAGCAGGTTGTGGTTGTTGATCTATCACAACTCTTCTAGTATTCAACTTTGGCCTCATTGCACTCCTTGGAATACGTTCACGAGGCCTGTTTACAGGTGTGACCTATATAGAAAAATATAAGTTAAACATTAATGACTTAAATGCATACAATTAAAGTTTTAAACACAAAGCAATGGAAGGAGAGTAACCTACTACTGAGGTTGTGGTTGTGATTGGATGTTTATTGGGGCTGCACTAACATCAGAAACCTGTAAATGAAAAAAAAAGAAGTTACATTAGTGTTACACGTGAGCTTAACACTTAATAAACTTACACATGTACTGCACATACCTGAACACTGCTTGTGGGTTGTGATTGACTTAATAAACTTGTTGTGGCAGTTTGGACTATAGGAACCTGATACAACAGATGAAAAAAACTTAATCAGTGTTTGTTTCTTTACCAACAATTTACAGATTCCATGCTTCATACCTCAACACTCCCTGTGGGTTGTGATTGCTCTGCATCAGTTACTGGAGCAGTTTGTGTCAGGTCAATTTCATATTGTGTAGTTCCTTCATTTTCATCTTGTGTGGGTCCTTCATTTTCAGGCATTGGGGGAGTCCAATTCTTTGGTTTAGGAGGTACCCCTGGATTTGTACAAGTCCTGCTGTTGTGGTTGGCTAATCCACACCTTGAGCATATCACTTCTGCATATTTCCTCTTTAATTTATTCCCTCTCACTGGCTACTCATTCTCATCCTTCCTTCTCTGTTTTTTTGTCTCCCAGCAGATTTCTTCACTTTTGGGGGGGGGGGGGGCTGGTGGATCATAATTTGTTTTGTCCCAATATTGTTGGCCCTGGACTGGTTGAACAAAGTATTGGTATGTGGCATTATATGCTCCCATGGTCAGCCATCCATGACAATAATCTTCAGGCCTTAGATTTTTGTATGTAAGGGCAGCTATTGCATGCATACAAGGCATCCCACTGAGCTGCCAAAATATGCAAGTGCATGTATGACTTCTAATGTTGACATCAACCTTTCCTGGCCAACTTTGTACCTCATACCTAAACCCTTCACTGTCCCCACTCCAGTGTGCAGTCCACTGATTGCTCTCTCTCTTTTCCTTCTCTAGTCTACTTTGTTGTTGTGGTGGCAATTTTTCAGTGTGACCATCCAACCTGACCTTATGTGATGCCATTGTTCTTATAAGATAACCCTGAATCTCCTCTACCATAGTTAAGATTGGTTTCCCTTTATACTTTAAGATCTTAGCATTAAAGACTTCACAATTATTATTGATGATGTTGTCTGTTTTAGGCCACTAACTGAAATTGGCTTTGGTCCAGGATTGAGGGGAAATTTGTTTAGGTTTGCTCGGGCTTTCTCATTCTTCCTCCTCAACTTCTCCATATTGGCATTGAATTGGGGAACTGTGGTAGATCTTGCACACTCCTAAACTGACCCTCTCATATCCAGATCCCTCCATTGTTTGATGAAATTCTTCCATAAATGCATTGTGCAAAACCTGTGTGGAACCCCAGGAATGACTTCCTGCATAGCTGGAATTAGTCCCTGAAATTGAAGGTTCAAGTAGTTCAAATTAGTCCCTGAAAGATATCATTAATGATCAATATAATCCTTATATGATTACATAACATAGTCAATTAAGTCCCTGAAACAATATGAACAGAATTAAATAAGTCCTCAATAATAGATTCATACCTTTTGCATATCAGACATGAAGTTCCAACCATGATGATTATAATCACCTAAGTCTTCATGCAGTAAGGTCAGAAACCATTTCCAGTTCTCCTTGTTTTCCACATCCATAATAGCATAGGCCAAAACAAATGTTTGATTATTTGCATCTTGTCCAACTGCTGAAAGAAGTTGACCACCAAAATAACCTTTTAGGAAAACTCCATCCAATCCTATAAAAGGATTGCAACCAGTTTTGAAGCCTATTTTGCAACCCCCAAGACAAACATAAAACCTTTCAAATTGTGGAGGTCCTTCTGGCATTGGGATGACATCCATTTTAATTGTTGACCCTGGATTGCTTCTTAACAGGTCTTGTGAGTAATCCCATAGTCTAGCATATTGTGCTATCTCATCTCCCTCTACAACCTTCCTTGCCTCCCTGAGGAATCTAAATATTTTGGACCCATTCAAATGAACTCCAAATTTTGTTTTCATGTACGCATATGCCTCCAGGTGAGTTAAACTTGGTTGAGTCCTTAGCTTTCCTTCCAATTTCTTCACAACCCATTTCCTGTCAGTAGTCCTGTTCTTAAAGCCTCTAGCACATGTGTGTTCTTGATTAAATTTCTTCACTTGAAAACATAAATTGACATTACTGTAGCCACAGAATACCTACCAAGGACATTCCTTTACCTTGCACCTAGCCCTTGCTCTAACTTTATCATTCTTGACCCATTTAATTTCCCTTCCAAGGTAGATTGTGTCATCCTTGACAACCTTCTTAAATAGGTCCAGGGTTGCAAATTCCATTCCTACCTCCAAGGACACATGCTTAAAATTAGCCCCATCATTGAATTGGGGGAAAATAGGTCTATTCACTCTTGACTCACCATCATCATCTGAAGAATTAGGTGTCTTCAGCTCCTCTGAGTGGTAGCTCAACCTTTCATCATCATCTGAATCTAAATGTGGATTAGGTCCCTCAGCACGTACACCAAAACCAGCAGAGCTTGCATATTGCTGCCTATGCCCCACATCACCTCCAACATCTTCATCAGCATAATCAGACTCTACTTCATCATACCAAGTGTCTTCACTTTCTGCTTGCACTACATGTTCTTGCTCTATTCTTCCTCTTTTCATGCTAGAACCATCACCAACTTTCTCTTTACCCTTTCTTGAATCAACCTTGTTCCTCTTTCCAGCCTGTGAAGTCATAGTTTTCTTTCCTGATACACCAACAAACTTCCCTTTGCTTTTACTTGAGCCAACCTGTTTATCCTTCCCTGCCACTGAAGCCACCCTTTTACCCTTACCATCTGCAGCAAAGTTAGCCTCTTTAGTTCTCTGAGTCTCCTTCACTGTTTCATTGTCATTGTCTTCACTTTCAGTCTCACATGGTGGTGGTCTGTAAGGGCTATCTTCTGCACTTTCATAATCTTCACTATAATCATTAAAGTATGAAAACAAAGCCTGATCAATATCATCTTCTTCTGATACATCCACCTTCTCACTTTCTTCCACAACATGTTGTTGAACCTCTAGGCAAGTGCACCTATTAGTCAACTGTAATATAGTGAAAATGAATTCAAAGTGTCGATCCCACGAGGAGTCGGTAGTTCAAAGTTATACTAATTCAAAAGTAAATATATATACAAAAAGTAAAGTAATTTGATTCATGGTTTCCTAAGTATAACAAACAGCAAATTATATAACTAGAGCAAAGTAGTAAATGGAGTGAAATTATCAATATGAGAAACAGGACTTAGATTTCATCTATCTTCCCCGTTTGTATTCTAGCTGTATATTAATATATAGCAATTATATCTACCGATATTGATGCACACTCAAAGTCATTTATATTGATTCCTCAAATATAAAATTCATAAGATTAATCTATTGAATATTGATTCCCCATATATCCAACAGATCATCCAACATTAAGATCGAGTGTAAAAACATTCGTTATATTGAACTCTATTCCTAGCAAAACAATATAACGATTATTCTCGTTCAGATCGGATTTTCAAAAATACTTTCCAGTCAAATCTAAAAATCTAAATATTGAAACTATTGATCAGATAGAATCAAGGACATGAAAACATAACGAAAATAACAATATCGAGAGAATAAATGTACTATATATAAATATAACCAGAATACATCCGAGTTCGATTCGACTACATCCAATCCCAGAAGAGGAGATTAGTCACTCATGGTGACTTTACAATTCATAAAGATGAAGGAGAAAATCAAAAAGTTCCACTTCCGTGCTTTCGTTCTTCCTTTTCCTCCTTTTCGTTCTATTTTTAGAAAGTTGTTCCCCTCAAAAACTAATTCGAAAGCTGTTTTGTTCTTCAGAGTAAGTGGAAATTCGCTTGAGCTAAAATTTTAGCTCAGGCGAATAGAGTCCTTCAAGATGAAGCAAAGTCAATTCGCTCAAGCGAATGAAATTCGCTTGAGCGAATTAAGCTGGTGAAAAATCATCTCTCTGGTCCAAATTCGCTTAAGCGAATTAGGCTTCGCTCAAGCGAATTTCAAGGACTTCAAATCCTCCTTCTTGCCTTGTTTCTTCAGCTCCTTTTGATCCTTCCTTGATCCTCTTCTTCTATACCTGCAAATCACACCAAAATAGGGATCAAAATGCCTCAATTAAATCGGTACTCAGATGTTATCATTTAAAATCAAATTTCTATAAATTGTTGGAAATTAACTGAAGAATGAATACATTTGAACCATAAGTGCCAAATTTCTTATATGCAAACAACCTAATTTGTGGCACTTATCAACTCCCCCCAACCTAGAATCTTGCCTGTCCTCAAGCAAAGTAAATAATTACAATCAACTAGATAAGCCCTTAACTCCTGAAATTGATTATTTGGAAATCATTTCCATGGTCCTTCAAGAAACAACCTCATATCCAAACTACATAATTGAATCAAGAATACATGGCAACCACAACATCAAATAGAAAGAGGACAACAGTGCAATCAATCACCAAAAGAAACAGTTATAACAATAATATGATTCTAATCAAGGAAATTTTCTCTCAAGTGTCACTGGTGAGTGTTTTTTCTCTATTTTTCACTGAAAATTGCACAAATCAAAATTGCCAGTCGTTTCCAATTCAACCACAATCACACACTCAGCATGGATCTTAAGGTCTTGAAAAGGTTGTAATGAGGCTTGATTTCCAAGAATTATGGTTTTTCAAGATAATCAAAAGCACAATTCAAGAAAAGAGAGCATAACTACATTTCAATTCAATTTTCATCAACTCTCAATTCTTTACACCTCAATAAACCAACTTTTCATTCACAATCTACTCTTTTTATCTTCATTGTCATTCTCTTCTTCTTCTTTTTTTTTTTTGATACATATTAAGGAGTAAATTGTATAGCCAAACCATTTTTCTTTTATAAACACACTTTCACCAACCCATTAGCATTGTATTGACTAAATGCACCTATGCTCTCCTTCCTTTAGTGTGCAAAGGTAGGATAAAATTTTGAATTTAAGGTCAAGGTACATAATCAAGAACAATTAGGCTCAAATGGGCTAGCACAAAAAGGTGGTCATTTATAGGTTGGCTATTTGGCTCTTAGCTTTTTATATACAACAAAAAATTGCCTTAATCATTTCCATGCCTTTTATGAAATATTATCAAAAAGGAAACTCAAACAATATCAACTGGCTAATTAACAGTGAAACTCTCAATCTGTCTATGGATTCACACACTCACTGGGTTATCTGTGGCTTTTTTCCTTGATTATTTCACCTATTGTTATAAATGTTTATGTTGGCCAATTATCATGCACAAATGTCATAATCCTATTTAATTATGCAATTCACCATAGTTTCTTATTTTTCTCTTCTTTCATCCAGATTGCTCAGTTGTTCTATCTAGGACACTTACTGAATCCTGATTTCCTTTTTAACCAATTTCCTCAAGAAATATTTTCTACGTATCTATTTATCATTATTATATCCAAAATTTTAAGTAAGATTACTAAAACACTAATCCTAACTAACGAAGTAAGAAACAACCTGAAAACAGAAATAACTGAAACAACCATATATAACTAACATATCAACTGAAATTATCAAAAGTAACAAGCACTATAGTCTCAAGTTATCTGCCAAAATATCACACAAACAGTATAAATAGTATCAAACTATCAACAGTGAAACCATGTCATATAAATAAAACCATAACAAAGGGATTAATCAATCTCCCTTCATGATCCTGTCCAAATCATCCTCAAAATCTGCCTCATTAAAATGAACTCCAGGATCTCCCATGTCAGTTACCCTCCTCATCTACAACACCAGATGGACCTTCTTCTGGAATATAGTCACCTCCAAGTGCATGTCCTCTAGCATCCTCTCCACCAGCATCAGCAATGTCAGCAGTATCTCCCATGTCATCAGCTGCTCCAGCTCCACTCCCCTCCCCACAATAGATGGACTGTCCCCAGGACACTGTACATACTGAAGGAACTGTGTTGGCTCCATGCCTGGGTAGGGACCCTTCATATTGTGATACATGTACTCTTGTGAATGAAGCTGTCCCCTGTGGAGTGAGATGCGCTGCAACCTGTCATGCTGCATCTCAAGGTTCATCATTCTCAACTATTCTAGAATCTGCTCATTCATACCCGCTTGTTGAGGTTGGTGGTGGTACTCGGGTGGCTCTTGTAGTGGTTGCTCTTCCACTTCTAACTCATGCTCTGGTGGTGGTGGCTCTTATTGTCTTGCCTGCCTCTCTTTGTGGTTTGTACAATAGAGCTCGATGTACTGCTTGTCAATAGTTGTCCGAATTTTCTTGGAAGGGTTAACCTCCACTCCTTGTGCAGCACACATAGCTGTGATCATTGCTGGAAACCCCAATGTCTTTGTAGCCTTCTCACTGGTCTTGCTTGTCTCAGCCTCGGCAAATTTATGCATTTGTTCAGAGATGATATGAGCCACATCAATAGTATACCTTTTGCTCATAATGCTGAACAATAGATGACACCTAGCCAAATTCATATCTGAGACATGTCCAAGTGGTATTATGTTGGCTAGAATGAAGGTGGTCCAGATTTGAACTAAGGTCTTCATACTGTTCCTTTGGATTCTTAGGGGGTTGTCTGATGTGCCCCTGATGAACCCATGGTTAGGGATGCATATCTTCCTCGCTTCTTTCCTTTCGTCAAACCCATCTCTCATTGCTTTAAACCTCTGATATGTGCATTTTGCTCCCTCACTGAGCGGTAAAGGATGGCCCAGAAATGCACTGATTGCGTCCCTATCATAATGAATCCACCTACCCCGCACCTTAGATTTTTTTGCAGTTTGCCCGTCATGGGGGTAGGCGTTGGCATAAAACTCTCGGACGATATCAGGGTCGTACATGAGCAAAGGGTTTGCCAACTGCAGTCAGTTCCTCCTCACCAGCATATTGAGGAACTTATCATACTCTCCCTGTTTCAGCTCCACCTTTCTTCCTGGAATGATCTTCCAATCCTTGATGTCTTCATATCTCTCTTGCCTACTCTCATCTCTAAACATATTTCTGTTTGGTCTTTCGGGAGAGGGGGTACGAGTTCTGGCTCTTTTGCCCTTGTTTAACCGGGTTGGATGAAGTCCTGTAGTAGTTTTTGTTTTTGCCATTTCCTGTAAAATCAAATTCAATCAAGCACAACAGCCAATTAATTTCAAAATCATTTATCCAACCAAATATTTCCAATCCTATGTAAGATAAACAGAATTTTCATACACATTTGATATAATTTGAACATTCAAAACACCAAGTGCATTTGACAAGACGCACCCCCTCAATGTCATGTTGCTCCATTTTCCAATCACATATGGACAATGTGTAATAATTTAAGTCATATGGACAATGGAGCATCCAAAATTCAAAGTGATCTCATAGAAACATTTTATCAAACACTATGCATGCATTTCTAACACTCACATTCAAGTTTCTTGAATCAATTCACTCATCTCATCCTTTTTGCATAATGAGCAACTTAAAGCATCTCATTTCCCCAATCAAACACATTAATCCATATAAACAACTCACAGTTCAAAATCAACCACATGGGTACTACCCTAGGGTTCACCATATTGCATAAACCATGAAATTATTCGGTGAGATTGAAAAAAAATTGAAGGGAAACTTACCTTGGAGAGCAATTGAAGGAAGGAAGAAGAGATTTGAGAGAGAATTTGATGGTTTGAGTGAAGAAAATTCGGGCCCTAGGGGAGAGGGGGTTTCGCGAACGAGAGAGAAGAAAAAGGGTTTTGGAAAAATGAAAAATTTCTCTCTGATTGCTGTCATAAGTGCAGACACTTAAAAATTTTCGCTTAAGCGAGTATGAATTCGCTTGAGCGAATTTTGTCCAGAGAGCATCAATTTTATACCGAAATTCGCTCAAGCGAGTTTGAATTGGCTTGAGTTAATTTCATCCAGAGAATGTGAAAAACAAAATACCCCATATTCGCTCAAGCGAGTTTCTATTCGCTTGAGCGAATTTCGTCCAGAGAGTCTCAATTTTGACCCCTAAATTGGCTCAAGCGAATCCAAATTCGCTTGAGCGAATTTTGTCCAGAGCGCATCATTTTCACCCTCAAATTCGCTTGAGCGAATTTAGCAGAAACTGCTCTTATCAGTTTTTCGGCATAATTCGCTTGAGCTAATTGCTTTAGCTTGAGTGAATTTTCTGAACTTTTGCTTCTCAAAATTTTTTTACACTTTGCAAAATTTTCTACCAATTTCAATCATTCAATTCTTGATTATTGCTCTCTCTTAGACTCTAATTCACACATTAATTCACTCCCTACATTGACCTTTATGATTCAACAAGGTTTCACCATTTCATAACAAAAGTCTAGGATTAAAAATCTCATTTTCATAATTGACCACATTTAAGGCAATTTGTAGCATCCACTGTCTCAATTTAGCACCAAAACTCTTTTTCATGCAAAACAAGTTCAAATAGCTTCAAAACACTCAAATACACATGTGTGAACCAATTGAGACAATGAAATGCTAAAACTTGACTTAAAGCACAGAAACACACAAATATGTACAAAATCACAAACACACATGAAAGTGGAATCTCAAATGCAAGACAGAATTAAACACTGGGTTGCCTCCCAGAAAGCGCTTGTTTAACGTCGCTTAGCTTGACGCCTGTTTCATTTAAGGTTCTTGTAGAAAGATGATTGTGGCAAGTCTGTCAACCTCGCCACCAAGATAGGGCTTCAGCCTTTGCCCATTTACCACCCAACTTCTTTTTGATTCAGGATCCTCAAGTTCAACTGCACCATAGGGTTTGACCTCTTTGACCCTGAATGGTCCTGACCACTTTGATCTCAGTTTTCCAGGGAATAGCCTCAACCTGGAATTGAACAATAGAACAGATTGACCAGGGTGGAATTCTCTCTTCAAAATTCTCTGATCATGATATTTCTTCATTTTCTCCTTATATAGTCTTGATGATTCATATGCATTATGTCTCAATTCTTCCAACTCATGAAGTTGCAGTTTTCTCTTATCACCTGCTGCCCGTGGGTCAAAATTGAGAAACTTCAAAACCCAGAATGCCTTATGCTCCAATTCCACGGGTAAATGACAAGATTTCCCATATATCAACTGGAAGGGTGTAAGACCGGTGGGAGCCTTGTGTGCAGTCCTGTAAGCCCAGAGTGCGTCATCTAACTTTGCTGACCAATCTTTTCTGGAAGATGTCACTGTTTTCTCCAGAATGCGCTTAATTTCCCTGTTGGACACCTCCGCTTGCCCATTGGTTTGTGGATGGTAGGGTGATGCTATCTTATGTTTAACTCCACAGTGTTCCAAACATTTCTGGAGCTGAGAATTGCAGAAATGTGACCCTCCATCACTAATCAGCACTCTTGGAGTACCAAATCTGCAGAAAATGTTCTTCTTCAGAAATTTGACCACAGTTTTGGCATCAGCTTTAGGAGATGCGATTGCTTCCACCCATTTAGATACATAGTCCACTGCTACCAAACTATACTCATTAGAAAATGAAGACGACAGTGGTCCTACAAAATCAATCCCCCAGCAATCGAAAATTTCAACTTCAAGAATAGTGTTCATAGGCATTTCATGTCTTCTTGATATCCCACCTGTTCTTTGACAATTGTTGCAATGCTGAACATAACTGTGTGCATCCTTAAAAGGAGAGGGCCAATAGAAACCAGATTGGAGGATCTTTGCAGCAGTCCTCTCTCCATTGAAGTGACCCCCATAAGGAGAACTGTTACAATACCATAGAATGCTCTGTGCCTCCTCAGTTGATACACACCTTCTCAGCAATTGATCTGATCCAATTTTGAACAGATGTGGATCATCCCATACATACTGTCGTGCTTCTCTCAGAAATTTCTTCCTTTGGTGCCAATTTAAATCTTCAGGTATGACACCAGCTGCTTTATAATTTGCCATGTCAGCAAACCATGGCCTTTCTTGTATTGACATCAATTTCTCATTAGGGAATTCTTCCTGCACATCTGTTTGATTGTTAGTTACTTCTGTATTGACGAGCCTAGACAAATGATCAGCTACATAATTCTCGCTTCCCTTTTTATCCTTGATTTTTAAGTCAAATTCCTGCAACAACAAAATCCATCTAATCAGTCTCGGCTTGGAATCTGATTTAGTCAACAAATACTTAATAGCAGCATGATCAGTATATACAGTTACAGAAGAACCATTTAAATAAGATCTAAATTTTTCCAAGGCATACACTATGGCTAACAATTCCTTTTCAGTTGTTCCATAATTAACTTATGTTTCATTAAGGACTTTGCTAGCATAGTATATGGCATGAAAAACTTTAGATTTTCTTTGACCCAACATAGCTCCTATTGCATAATCACTCGCATCACACATCAATTCCAAATCTAAAGTTCAATCAGGAGCAATTATCACAGGAGCTGAAATCAATTTTTGTTTTAAAAGATTAAAAGCATGCAAGCATTCAGCATCAAATTTAAAAAGTGTATCCTTGTTAAGCAAATTGCTGAGTGGCTTTGCAATCTTGGAGAAGTCCTTGATAAATCTTCGATAAAACCCTGCATGGCCTAAGAAGCTTCTGACTCCCTTAACATTTGTTGGTGGTGGGAGCTTTTCAATAATCTCCACTTTGGCCTTATCAACTTCAATTCCTCTGGCAGAGATTTTGTGGCCCAGTACCACTCCTTCTGTGACCATGAAATGGCACTTCTCCCAGTTAAGCACTAAATTTGTATCAACACAACCGCTTCAGTACGGTGTTCAGATTTTCCAAGCATTGATCAAAGGTTGCACCAAAGACTGAAAAGTCGTCCATGAATACTTCTATACATTTTTCAATTAGATCAGAGAAAATTGCAAGCATACACCTCTGAAAGGTTGCTGGTGCGTTACACAGTCCAAATGGAATCTTCCTGTAAGCAAACACACCAAACAGACAAGTAAAGGCAGTTTTTTTCCTGGTCTTCTGGATCTACTGTTATCTGATTATAACCTGAGTAACCATCCAGAAAACAATAATAAGATTGTCCATACAACCTTTCTAATATTTGATCCATAAAAGGAAGATGAAAGTGATCTTTTCTAGTTACCTTATTCAATTTCCTATAATCTATACACATTCTCCAACCTGTGTCTGTCCTAGTGGGAATTAGTTCATTTTTATCATTAAAAATCACAGTCATACCTCCTTTTTAGGAACTACCTGAATCGGGCTGACCCAGGCACTGTCAGAGATAGGATAAATCATCCCTGCATGTGGATCTTGTGCATACAGTAAGATGGACTTATCCCCTTCAAATCAGACAAAGTCCAACCTATTGCACCTTCATTGGCCTTAAGAACTTGGATCAATTTTTCTTCTTCAGAAGCCGTTAGAGCATTACTGATCACCACTGGTTTATTACCTCCATCTGCAAGAAAGACATATTTTAAATGAGGGGGTAATACCTTTAATTCCAGCTTCTGACTTTTAGGTTTTATTTCCTTTTGCAATTTTTCTGGTCTAGTTTCTTTTGGTGCAATTTCCTTGGTTGAGTCCAACTGGGTCAAAAACTCCTCAACCTCTTTCTCATCATCATTTTCAATTTCATCACAAACCTCAATCAGTGCTTTTTCCAAAGGGCGTGCCTTTGACAACTGTTTCCTGGATGCTAGGAAAAGCTCATCTAACACATCCATTCTGAAACATTGCTGCTTGTCTTTTGGATGTTGCATAGCCTCAAAAACATTAAAGTTGACTTCATCGTCTTGCACTCTGACCTTTAGCTTGCCATCATCGACATCAATTATGACTTTAGCTGTTTTCATAAAAGGTCTTCCCAGTATTAGAGGAACCTCAACATCTTCCTCTATGTCCATTACCACAAAGTCCACTGGGAATACAAATTTGTCAACTTTTACTAGAACATCCTCAGCCACACCATATGGGTATTTCATGGATCTGTCGGCTAACTGAAGTGTCATTCTTGTAGGCCTCACCTCCAGATCTCATATTCTTCTCAGCATAGATAGAGGCATCAAATTGATACTGGCACCCAAATCAAGCAATGCCTTGCCTACTGGCAGTGTTCCAATGGTGACAGGAATAGTGAAGCTGCCAGGATCCTTAGATTTCTATGGTAGAGATTTCTGAATTATAGCACTACAACCCCTGCTTCCAACTCCACTGTTTCTTTAGAAAATCTTCTCTTCTTAGTTAGGAGCTCCTTCATAAATTTCGCATATGTCGGCATCTGCTCCATCGCTTCTACAAAAGGAATATTAATTTGCAATCTTTGAATATGTCCATAAATCTTGCAAACTGTCTTTCCTTATCTTTCTTTGAAGGATTCTGAGGGTATGGTAAGTTCTTCAACTGTGGCACTTGTCTGTCACCCTTATCCTTCTTTTTATTACCACTCTTATTTTCTTCCTCTTTTTCTTTCTCTTTTCTCACCTCACTATTTACATTCTCACCTTTATTCTGTATTTCCTCTCCCTCACACTTATTTTTTTCTTCTTCTTGTTCTTTCTCTCTCAAAACTTCCTCCTCCACAACAATATTATCACCAATCCCCCTTCCTACTGTTCTTCCACTTCTGGTAGTAATGGACTTGCAATGCTCTTTCGGATTGGTCTGTGTATTGGCTGAAAATTGGCCTGACTGCTGATCTGCTAGCTGTTTGGCCAATTGTCCTATCTGGGTCTCCAGATTTCTTATTGCAGCTTCTGTATTTTTCTGGTTAGCCATAGAAGTCTGCATGAATTTCTCCAATGTGTCCTCCAATTTTGATGTTCTATCATGGACAGGAGGATAATGTTGTTGTTGTTGATAAGGAGGTTGTCTATTGGATGGTCCAGCTTCTTGTCTCCAACCATAGTTCTGATTCTGGTTATTTCTCCATCCCTGCGAAAAATTGTTAGTATAATTATTATTTGGATTGGTAGAAAAATTACCTGGGCCCTGATTAGCCATATAATTAATTTGTTCCTCCTGCTGAGTGTCCTGATAAGAACAGTGACCATTGGATGGTCACCCTCCACAGAAATCACAAACTAGAGGTTTTTGTACCGGACCAGGACCAGATTGCACTGAATGTAGTTGTTGAGGAAGCTTAGACATTTGCTTAGTCAGTGCCTCAATCTGCTGTGTTAAGATTTTGTTCTGAGCTAATATTGCATCTGTAGTACTCAGATCAAGCATTCCTCTCCTTTGCATTGTATTCCTTCCATGTTTGACCTTGGTTGATCAGTAGATGCTAGACCTTCTATTATTCTGATTGCTTGCTCTGCATCTACTGATAACATTGTTCCTCCAGCTGCAACATCTAGAATCATCTTGGTATCATGTAGAAGACCATTACAGAAAATATTCAATTGAGTGATGTCTTCGAAACCATGATTAGGACATCTCCTTAACAATGAGTTGAAACTTTCCCAAGCCTCAAATAAGGATTCATCTACACCTTGTCTGAATGATGTAATATCTGACTTAGCCTTTATGTAGCGAGATGGAGGAAAAAATCTTTTCAAAAATTTTGACTCCACCACATTCCAGCTAGTCAAACTTTGGTTTGGGTTTGATTTTAGCCATTCCTTAGCCTTACCTGCCAGAGAAAAAGGAAATAATCGTAAGTAAACATGTTCTAAATCCTCATCCTCAAAACCCATTGTTCCAATTAAACTCATAAAAGTAGATAAATGGGTATATGGATCCTCGTGATCCATTCCAGTAAACTGGTGGGCACTGATTAAACTAAGGAATGCTGGCTTCATTTCCAGGGCTTTGGTTGTAGCTGGCATGGCTATGCTTGAAAAGTGTCTGGGACCCTGTTGCAATGCATAGTCTCCTAGAGTTCTCCTTGGTTGTCCTTCTCTTTCACCAACCATTTTTTTAGTTCTGGATTAGTTGGATTTGTTGTGTTGAGGGTAGTGGAAGATTCACATGTAGCTTTTCCTTGTTTCTTCTTCTTATTCTTACCTCTGCTCTTTCGAGCCGTTTTCTCAATCTCAGGGTCAAAATCCAGTTGATCTTTAGTTACCTGACCTCTTAATATCATAAATTAGCAAGGCTCAAACAAGGATTAACATAAGATAAAAATATAATCAACTATCTACACTAAACTATTCACAATACTTAATGAACTAGAAAACTTTAAAATGACACCGCCTCCCCGGCAACGGCGCCAAAAACTTGTTGAACCTCTAGGCAAGTGCACCTATTAGTCAACTGTAATACAGTGAAAATGAATTCAAAGTGTCGATCCCACGAGGAGTCGGTAGTTCAAAGTTATACTAATTCAAAAGTAAATATATATACAAAAAGTAAAGTAACTTGATTCATGGTTTCCTAAGTATAACAAACAACAAATTATATAACTAGAGCAAAGTAGTAAATGGAGTGAAATTATCAATATGAGAAACAGGACTTGGATTTCATCTATCTTCCCCGTCTGTATTCTAGCTATATATTAATATATAGCAATTATATCTACCGATATTGATGCTCACTCAAAGTCATTTATATTGATTCCTCAAATATAAAATTCATAAGATTAATCTATTGAATATTGATTCCCCATATATCCAACAGATCATCCACCATTAAGATCGAGCGTAAAAGCATTCGTTATATTGAACTCTATTCCTAGCAAAACAATATAACGATTATTCTCGTTCAGATCGGATTTTCAGAAATACTTTCCAGTCAAATCTAAAAATCTAAATATTGAAACTATTGATCAGATAGAATCAAGGACATGAAAACATAACGAAAATAACAATATCGAGAGAATAAATGTACTATTATAAATATAACCAGAATACATTCGAGTTCGATTCGACTACATCCAATCCCAGAAGAGGAGATTAGCCACTCATGGTGACTTTACAATTCATAAAGATGAAGGAGAAAATCAAAAAGTTCCACTTCTGTGCTTTCGTTCTTCCTTTTCCTCCTTTTCGTTCTATTTTAGAAAGTTGTTCCCCTCAAAAACTAATTCAAAAGTTGTTTGTCTTCAGAGTAAGTGGAAATTCGCTTGAGCTAAAATTTTAGCTCAGGCGAATAGAGTCCTTCAAGATGAAGCAAAGTCAATTCGTTCAAGCGAATGAAATTCGTTTGAGCGAATTAAGCTAGTGAAAAATCATCTCTCTGGTCCAAATTCGCTTGAGCGAATTAGGATTCGCTCAAGCGAATTTCAAGGACTTCAAATCCTCCTTCTTTCCTTGTTTCTTCAGCTCCTTTTGATCCTTCCTTGATCCTCTTCTTCTATACCTGCAAATCACACCAAAATAGGGATCAGAATGCCTCAATTAAATCGGTACTCAGATGTTATCATTTAAAATCAAATTTCTATAAATTGGATGAAATTAACTGAAGAATGAATACATTTGAACCATAAGTGCCAAATTTCTTATATGCAAACAACCTAATTTGTGGCACTTATCACATGTGCTTCAACTTCTGGTGACATAGGTGGGCTGGGGTCTACACAAGGTATTGTACTTGGTTCTGTCTCCATTGTGGCCTCACAATCTATGATAATGGGGGGTCAGCTTCAATAGGATGAGTGAAAAAAATATCAATCTCCCTATTTGCTTTCATCATTGCTGCACTACACATCTCCACCACATGTCTATCCTTATCAAGCAATCTTAAGCCTAAATCCAAGTCTTTTCCCGTATGCAACCAGTAAATATTTTCAATTTAGGGTAGTTATGTTCCTTACACAACTCCACTATGGTAAACTTGTTGATGGTGTCCACATCAAATCCTTCCACACACAAAATTCACCATCTACGTAATCTAACCTTTTACTCTCATTCCTCACAAAACTTGCCCTTAAGGTGTAGAATCAGTGTAATCCTTTCTAATGACATCTACAATTTTTAACAACAGAATCATTAGAAAAAATGTTTCAAAACTATGTAACATATATAAATGAAAAACAACTTTATATTGTAGAGAAGTGATGCCTATGCCCTACTTTGAACAATAGCTAAACCCTCATTGATTTACCACAGAATCAAGAAAAAGCTCAAAAAACCTAATGAATATTACTGGAAAACCTAAACAAAACTTGATAAACTTGTAGAGCAAGTTTTTAACCTTGTTCTCAGTTTCCTTTTGATGAAATCGTCTTCGCTACTGGACCCGAACTCAACCTCCACCAACGATTTGGCAGCGACGATCCCTCACACTCCAACACTTGCTTTCACTGATGCAAAATGGCTAGGTTTTTGGTTTGCTCGATGCGGTTGCTTCTATTACAGGTAGGGAGAAATGAGAGGGAACCTCTGCTGGTATGACTCTTCAATTCCATGGACCAATTTTATGGGTAAAAAATTTCATTCTAGTCCCTGAAAGATTGCCCAGCCACATCAGCGTCCTATGTGTAAAGGTAACCTGCCACGTATGCATTTTGTTAACTTTAACTGAGCCAGTTAACGGAGGGACCAACTTGATTGACGTTAGTATGATTCGGGGATTATTTTGTTAATTTCTGTCTTTCAGGGACTAACTTGCCCCACCGTTAATCTTTCAGGGACTAATTTGACGTTTTACTCTAAATTTGAGTACTTATTCTTTAATGTAAGATTACTTTGCTACGTAATCTCTTTCTTATGAAGCCAGATCAGTACCACACGATCTCTTACTTATAAAATCATTTTTTATGAAACATATTATAAAATTCATATTAAATTAATATTAATATTAATTACCTTTAATCAGTCAATAAAAAGATTGTTTTCTTATTTTATTTCAACTAACAATTTAACTTCAGTACCAGATGCAATGAAATATTTTCACATAATCATTAACTTGTTTTTACATCAACTAGACTACTTTCTAGACTAATTTTGAAACTTTTAAAAAACAAAAGTTCCAACATTTATTTATACCAGATACTTTATAATTAGGGAAAAGACTATAAAATTACCTTAAATTTTTACCCTTTGCAAATAAGCATCGTGAACTTTTAATTTGTCTCAATTAACCCTTAAACTCTTATAATTATTACAATAGGTCTATTCATTAATATCAAGTTAAATAAATACCATAACCAATCTCAATCTTTAGAGAATTTGTGTTTCAAATATTAAAAAGACATATATAAAAGAGTAAAACTTACATTTTTTTATTCTTGTATTATATCAAATTTCAAGCATATTTAAAATTTTAAAAGTGAAATATGACCATGTGTTCTTTTAATTTAGAGTTTTTTTTTCCTATTTTGTTAATTTTTGAAACTTTATTTTATATAATTTTAATATTTTAAACACAATTTTGAAGGGTTGAGATTATATTTGTTAATTTTTTAACTTCATGCTAATGAAATGGCATATTGCAACAATGATGAAAGTTTAAGGATTAATTAGGATAAAATAAAAGTTCATGGTGCTTATCTGCAAAAAGGTAAAAGTTAGGGGTGTTTATATACTCTTTTCCCTTATAATTAAAACTGACAAAATGTGTAATCTGATGAGATATTGAAACACTGATTAACTTCCGAACTAACCAAGAATTTCGTATCTACGTCAGCTGGAAATCATTACTCCCTCCGGACTTGAATATAAGAAAAAAACACCTATATATAATGGACTAAAATATAAGTAAATCTTAATTAATTCAACCTTATTTAATGAGAGATCATCTCAAAATACCTTTTATTTAATTCAGATTTTATTTTTCAACCACTCTATTTAATAAATCATGTACCAATATAAAGAGGGACTATTCTAGGGTGACCGAAAAAAATTTGGTCCACCTAGTCCAACCTACATTAATTGACTATTAAAGGTGAATAAATATTTTTATTTCTTATTAAATGACTCTTATATGATTATTTGAGTTTAATTTAAGGGTAAATATTGATTTACGATACAACATATGCTAAATTAGTTGAGAATTTATCAATTTAAAGTTGAAAGAGAAGGAATCTTTTATATTACACGCTACTATTGATTGGATTTTTATTTTTTTAATCACTATTTCATAAAGTAACTGGAAATCAGTTTAATATCAATTATTAATAAATAATTATTGAATTTAATGTTCAGGAATTTAAATTACTATATTTTTATATTTTGTACCACGTGAACCATTGTCCACCCTAGACACACCCTAAAAAAAGAGTATTATAACCCAGTTTGGATACTAAAAACTTATAGAAGAAAAACTTGAATGAATCAAAGAGGTCAAATGAATTTAATTTCTCCATAAGTTCAAATTAGTTACTTATGAAGAAGTTAAATGAGAAAGCTTTTAGAGGAGGGACAAGAAATGATTGGAGAAAGAAAAGGATTGGAGGAGGGAAATGAAAGGGTTGGAGGGAGAAGGGAGAGGGAGAAGATGAGGGAAAAACTATGTAAATACTCAAACCCACAAATACAAAGGGGAAGGGCTTCCGATACACCTTTATCCTCCAAAATTTAACTCACAAACATACGCTTAGCGAATCTCAATGAGAGCCGGCGCCACGTAAAGAATAAAAATTAGAAATACAATAATGTAAATGTATACTGTTAATGGACAATTATTAAAAAAGATATGAGATGAGATGAGCTTAATTGCAGGGATACTGTCCACGCGAATGTCGCATGTGGAAATGACTCACATAAGTACATATATGACAGATCGTCGTCGTTCATAATGTTGCAATTTATATAAACAAGGACGTAAAAAAAAATTATATTTAAACCAAAAAAAAAAAATTCATATGAACAAGAATGAAGAGTGAGCATGTGCTAAATAGATACGCCCATCCAAGGCCAACTAGGCTTAAGTTAATACATAAGAATTTGTGAGAATGATGCAATGAAAGCCACCAAAACTTGGATTGAGAAAGTAAACGAAGTTAAAATATCAGTTTGGATGATATTTGTTACCATTTTTTTTTTCCTGGTAAGAGGGAGCGATAAAGCCCCAAAACAAAACTACAAAAGATTCTACATGGGAAGGCAATATCAAGGGTGTTTTTTTTTTTTTTTTTAATAGGCCGAAAAAGAAGCAAAACTATAAGAGAATTATCCTGGGCACAGAACCCCCAACAGAGTCAAAAAAAATAGGCGGATAGAGACACTAGGAGTTGGAGAATGCAGGACATGAACACCTAAGAACACTATGAGCATCATTTGCAAGAGAATCCGCAATAAAATTGGCCTCCCTCCACACATGAGTAATATTGATGCACCAATCACGCATTAAATAGTCCTTTATTAAAAAAAAAGGTGTATTTGACAAAATTAATTAATAAGCTAGTTGTTGATTGATAAGCTCTTAACTTATAAGCTTCAAGCTGATAAGGTAGCTTATTGAATTATAAGTTTTTTATAAAATTAGCTGATTACATAAGTTTTATTATATAAATTCTATTTGTGTTTTCTAGACAAAAATATACTATTATGTAATTATAATTTTATTTTTTTAAAATATAATTAAATTCTTATTAAACTTTTTAGTGATAAAATATTTAACTAAAAATTAAAATAAATAGTATAATATAAAACAATTTCATAAAATAGTGAAAAGAAAATAACAATTTAATTAATTAAAAATTTCTTATTATATATATATATAAATTATGAATGTTTATGTTAATTTGTTATTTTAATAAATTAAAATTAATTTAGACATGATATATAATTAAGTAATAATGTTATTATTTTATGTCTAAAAGATAGTTGTTAATATATTTTCCTTTATAAGATGTGTAATATATGCTTCTATTTATTTTTTAAATGGTGTATATGCTATTTTGATTTGGACAAAACATTTTATTTAAACTAGTTGATCTAGTGAGTATTAATCAAATTTAATTTTTTATTTATTTTCATAGCATGTAATTTTCATATCATGTAATTTTTAAATAGGTTCATAGCATGTAATTTTCACAAAGTTTCAGCACATTCACTACTATAAAAACAAAATTCTATGACGTTCATTCCACGACGGTTGTTCCATAACCGTCGTTAAAAGTAATGCGGTGGCATTTTTGAAATTTTTGTGTAACAAACAACGACCGTTGCTTAGGAACCGTCATGGAAAGTACAAACAACGACGGTTCCTATACAACCGTCGTTGAAAAGTATAGGGAAATTAAAAAAAATCAACGTTTTAACGACGGTTCCAATACAACTGTCGTTGAAAAGTGTCCAGAAAAAGGGTGCAGGAAGTTAAAAAAGAGGGTGCAGATAGCATAATTATTTCAGGTGAAGAAGGTGTTAAAAGAAGAAATAGGGGGTGCAGAAGCGAAACAGGGAAACTACAATGGTTCTTTGGCTGAGTGTCCAAAAAATAAAAAGAAGAAGGGGTGCAGGAAGTTAACAATAGGGTGCAGATAGCATAACTATTTCAGATGAGAGGGCTGTTAAAAGAAGAAACAGGGAGTGCAGAAGCAAAATAGTGAAACTACGACGGTGAATACCGTCGTAGATTCTCTTATTTAGACCTAGGTATTGCGCAACGCCTTTCCCCTCACAACGCTGCGCGATCCTCTCTCTCTCTCTCACTAAAGCGTCGTATCTCTCTCTCTCTAAAGTGTTCCTCCCCCTCTCTCTCACTAAACCACCATCCCTCTTCCTCTCCCACCGTCCCCAACCGTCCCTCCTCCTTTCCCACCGCCCAAACCTCCCACCGTCCCTTTTTCCCTCTCCCCACCGTTCCTTTCTCTCTCCCCGTCGTCCCTCTCCCTCTCCCCACCGTCCCTTTCCATCTCCCACCGTTTCTCTCCCTCTTCCAACGTGGTGGAACTCCGGTTGTTGTTCCTCTTCATTTCTCCTCCATTGGCTTGTTGTTCCTCTTCCCCTCCTAAGGTTAGTGAAACTATGTTTTAATTTTTTTAGTTAAAACTATTGCAATTGAATTATTAGAATTGGAATTTGTATTGTTAGAACTATTGCAATTGTATTATTAGAATTGGAATTTGTTTGGTTAGGTTGTTCAATTGTGTTAGGTTATTGAGTTAGTTTGTTGAATTGTTAGGTTATTGAGTTAGTAAGTTTAGTCTATTTGAATTAGGTTATTGAGTTAGATTTTGAACTGTTTAAATTAATGTAGAAAATTTTTTAGTTTGGTTAAGTATAACTCTTCCTTAATTTAATTTGGTTAAGTATTAGATTTAGGAATTAATATGGAATTGCTTAGGTATATAAATAAACTTAAATTTAGAAACAAGTATATAATTTGGTAGTTGGTTTTGTACGAATATTTTGCCTCTGTTTATGTTTATTTCATTTAATGTAATTATATGTTTTGCCTTATTTTATTGTTGGTTTTTATTAATTGATTGATGCATTAACTGAGTGAACCTTAGTTTCCCGTTTAAGATTCAATATAGAGATTATATAGTACTCCCTCCATTTTGAATTGTCTTTTTCATACATCTTTTTTATAAAACAAAATGATGGAGTACTATAGTCAATTTATTGGATCTTGAATTGTCCGGATGGACAATTTGGGAAGATTAATTACTTTTTTTATAGTTCATTAAGAAGTAAATTTTAATAATCATTTCATACATTTCATGAAATTTCGGTTCGTTGTATTTGTGTTGTTCTTCGGGTGCATATTTGATTGTGGTTCACCACTTTCATTTCGTGCCACCTGAAGACCAATGCGAAATGCTGCCGAATTTTTGTGAAATGTATGAAATGAGAATTAAAATTTACACAATAATGAACTAAGGAAAAGTGAATCTTCCTGAATGGGATAGGGCCACACCTTTGAATAAGAAAGTGAGATATACATGCATAATGTCGAATAAATGGAGTGCCCATCACGAACGTACAGAAAGTAGATATGGATCGAAGTTGGACGAGTGCTCGACACATTACTGATAAGTATGAGAGAGGAGTGGAAGAATTTCTACAAATTGGGCGATGTAATGTTGCTAGTAGTGCCGACAGACGAGGAAGGTTTAGGTGTCCATGCGTAAATTATTTGAATGGAAGAAGACTGGATGAGAACGAAATCAGGGAGCATCTTTTGTGTGATGGTATTATAAAGAGTTATACAAAATGGATATGGCATGATGAATTGATAGATATGCCATATGATGATGACTTCCCAACGCCAGAGTATTCTCATTCAAGGTAACGGTGGACAAGGTTATAGATGGTGATGCTCATGTGCCTATCCAAACATTAGAGGTTGCTATTGTGGCACAAGCATGTCAGACCTATATTGCATGGCCCCGTCATCTAGTTAGGCAGACTCCAACCACCTTGGTATAGTTGACACACACACACACACACACACATATATATTACTACATTTCACATTTAAATGTTTGTATTTTATATCCTTAACAATGTATCCATTGTTTTTTATGTGCAGCAAAAACTTCAGAAACAGAGACAACAAGACAATAATAAAAAGGGACCTTTTTCAAACCGATGATCCTCTGACTAATGTGATGGAGGTTGCAGTGGCCATTCGTCGGAGCTCTTTGGTGTTGCCATGGGAAGCGGAAGTTTTTGGTCAGGAATGTCCCACCCCACTGTATTTAACCATGCCAGATATAGCAGAGGTTGTGCATGGCGATGAATATCTGAACATCATTGTCATTCATGTGTGGGAGTTGTAAGTATATTGACAACGTAACTTGTAGTTTTCTTATTAAGTTACTTTACTAGGAAAATTTTCACAAGGAAATATTTTTTATTTTAGGTATTTGTTTTCATTATGCTCACATGAGGATGTGTATGGATTCATTGACCCTCATCTAACCTTTGATGGTTCATGTTCAAGAATGTAAATACATAAATACATCGCCAACAACATGATCGATGAGGAAAAAAAGATTTATTTAGCACCTTACTTCCATGAGTAAGTGCAAATACTTCTAAGTCATTTAATATTTTCATCATTATCAATGTGAATATCTTGCAGTATTAACTAATTTCCAAAGCAGCCGCCACTGGCAACTACTGGTTATATCCGTCGAAGATCACACTACTGTGTGGTTTTGTTCATTGCATAGGAAGCCCACTAAAACATTTCAACAAATAGTCAATAGGTAATGACAATCAATTTATTATCATTATTAGTCTTTTTTAGGTTATAATTATTCTCTAAGTTGTTTTTTTATATTAGTGCCTATGGAGTATATCAAATGATGTTAGGTAAAGCTTCACATAGAGCTCCTAAGCTATCATGGATGAATCTCAGGGTATTTACATGCATTAAATAAGATATTTAATTAAACTCTTGTGTATGGTTTTAATTATTTGACTATTCTTCATTTTGAATTGTAGTGTAACAAACAAGTTGGAGGATATGAGTGCGTCTATTACGTCATGCAATGGATGTCTGCCATTGTGCAAGGTGGTATTCAAACAACATGGGACCATGTAATTCAGAATGATTAATCAATTCTTCATTAAATCCACATTCATAATTGATCTATCCACTAATGTCAAGTTATTTTATTTTGCAGTATTTCATGGATACCAACCCATTTAACTCTGACGCAATTGATTTCATCAGAAAGACATAGGCTAAATACGTTATTGAGTTATATAACAAAATTTTAGGGTAGTTGCCCATAGTTTGATTAGTTAGACTACCTTTTATATTGTTTTATGTTTAGGTAATTAGTTTTTACATGACAAAGACTATTATGTACGTTGGTTATACTATAATCTTTGAAATGTTGTATTTTGAAGTTAATGGATGCAAGTTTGATTATACTGTTGCTGGTATTTTGTTCTGTACAATTTCTGGACTGTTTGGTTGTTTGCTGGCTTCGGAAAGGCTAAAAACAGAATGAACCTAAAAAAATTTGATTTTTCCACAACGGTTGTGACCATAACCGTTGTGGAAAGTGACAAACAACGACGGGTGTGGCCACAACCGTCGTTGATTTGGCCAAACCTAAGGCCATCAGCTGGATTTTTAGCGACGGTTAGGCAAGGAATCATCGTGGAATGTAGGAAACCACGACGGTTCCTTGCCTAACCGTCGTTAAAAAGCCAACTAATGGCCTTAGGTTTGGCCAAATCAACTAATGACCACAACCGTCGTTGTATATGTAACAAACAACGACGGTTTCAAAAACAATCGTTGTTGTTTCTTATTTATGACGACGGTTGAAAAACGTCGTCAAAAGTCCAGCTTTTAACGACGCCCGGATCAACGACGGTTGTAGAACCATCGTAAAAGGTCGTTTTTAACCGTCGTGAAAGGCCCTTTTTGCAGTAGTGATTATACAAGAGCACTAGCTTGAATACCTAACATATAAAAAATAATACATCTTTGCTTAAAGAAAAATATATTAACAACTATCTTGTCTTAAAAGAAAAGAGATAATTCAAATCTGCAATAATGTAGACCTCAGTTGGAAAGCAGCACCAATGCCAATTCAAATCTTCAGTAAGACTATTAATATCAATCTCAAAAAACAATTATAATGCAAATCATTACCACGAGATCAATTATAAGAAGTAGCCCAGTAGACAACAGAATCCGTATGAAACAACATACAAGAGAATATATTTTCAATTACATTTTCATATTAACCCAAACTAGTAAAGAAAATAATCATATAATCTAGCCTCCCACAATAAATTAGCAATATTGTTGCGAATTTCCTTCATCTTAGTAGATCTCTCCTCCACGTTCCCTTCTTGTGTCGTTATCACTGATATCAACAAATTCATCATGGGGTATGTAATTTGGATGTTTCTTAACTAAACTAAAGTAAACATGATGTCATCTTGTGAGTTGTTGTGGATATAATTATGTAATGCAAAGACAGACATTATAACATCAATTTGGGTATTTACACTAAATCGTGACATTCTGCTAAGTATCTTCCATCTTTTCTTCAATGCTCCAAATGACCTTTCAATGCAACTACTGCAACTACGAAGAGATGAATGCGCGCGGTTGAAAGCTTGTTGAGCATTGACTGTGGGCTCTTATTCAAATTGAGACGAATGGTACCTTGTCTTAGGATAAGGCACCAAATATCCTTGCTGGATATCCTTTATTTACCAAATAGTATCTACCTATCAAAATAAGTAAAATGAGAAAATTACATGTATGCTGATTTGCATAAAACCTTATTGTAATAAAAATAAATAATAATACCTCTTGGCGGCTTTGGGAAATTCAATTTCAACGTGTTAATTGCATGAAGGAAGACATGTGTGTCATGTGTAGATCATTCCCGTCCAATTGACAAAAAATGTGAAACACATATTGAAGTCACAACCGGTCATGACATTGAAGGTAGGGATTCTTTTCTTCTCCTATAAGGCATTTGATCTGGCTCAGGAATACATGCAGGTATGTGTGTGCCATCAATACATCCAATAGAATCCTGTTAAAACAGGTTAGATAACAATTCCCATAGTGATATGGGAAAAAATATTTTTATATTTACCTTGAAATAAGGCATCTATCGTTTATCATTGGCAATACGATGTGATATAAATTGAAAAGTTTGATCATTTGGTCTTATCACATCATGTGCAAGATTGCTATAGCCCTTGCTCCCACCACTAATTGCTTCCAAAACTTTATGAAATACTCTACTAATGGTTTCACCAAAATGTTAGAATGTTGAAACCGCTCTCCAATATCCCTATTAGAAACACCCAAGGCACGTACGTGTATATACAAATATTGCCACTTTCTCACTGATATTCTTTTACTTGGTTGTAATCCATATCTTGATTGTTAGCCTGCACATAGTTTTTTGAATAAACTTGGCTTCATTCTAAATGCATTCACACATCGAATAGGGTGGCCATGTAATATCTCCATTATCCAATTTTCTCCTCTTTGAAGTGAAGTCATACATGGCTATTTTTAAATATATTTATAATAATAAGTAGCTATTGCACCCGCAACACCTGATGTTATTTTTCAATATAGTTCTTGCTTTCTTCTCTTTTTTTTTTCTCGTTCAATATTCATGACATACCTAATAGTACAATAGTGCAAATTTCATAATAAGACTAATAATAGTGCAAATTTTATAACATTAAAGTTGGAGAATAATAACAATGCAAATTCCATAATCCATACAAATAATATTCATAGAAGTTATAAATACATGTCCATTAAAGCAACAATAAACATAAAAACTAAAGTAACAAAATAAAGAAATTCTTCATGTCTCCTTGGCATGCATGTAGATCAACCAGGCTTTCCTTGAAACCTCATCCTCCATATATGTTTAGGAAAATATCTCTTCTCATTTCATTCTCAATCAAACAATATGCAAAGCAGCAAAGTTCACTACCCTTTTCCAAACCACATCCAGTAACCATGCCATTGATAACTTGTTGCCACAATGGAAGAATTAGCATTGGCATCTTTACTGACACTATCAACGGATCGCATTATGTCTAATGTCATATTGGAACTTGATACCAAGGAATCTATCTGAGTACTTAGTTTTGTTTCCCCCTGATTGTCTTCTTCTACGATTCCCCTTTGTGGATTTGTTGGTCATATGTTGGGTTTGTGTAAGTCTGTTGGTACCACCACCTTGGCTAGGTACTTGGCTACCGCCTAGACCTTGGCTAGGTATTTGGGTATTGTTTAGACCTTGGCTAGGTACTTGGGTATTGTCAAATTCATGCATCAAATTAGGCTAAAATTGACGTTCTTCAGTTAATAAATGATCCACTCGAAAGACATATTGATTATATTATGAATAAACGAGATCTCCATCACTCTTGTAATCGTCATTGTCTTCCTCACCACTTTCTTTATCCCCTCCTCAACATCTACATTAACAGGGTCAGGAACCATAGAGGGTCCAACAACATTTGCCCTAGTTGCATAATTGTCTTCAAATATTTGATTCCACAAGTCCTCAAGTGTAGAATATATTGATTTATTACAAATTTTTTTAGCATCATGATTCTCATACAAAAAAAGGATATAATTAACCATTAAACTAGAGATCTTATATTAAAAAATTTAACCATAAATTATTTTTTTTAAGAATATAATATTTAAACTAACCTTAACCTCTCTACTCCATCACTCCTCTGAGCAATTTAGCTTTCCTGTAACAGGATCCCAGCCTAAGCCAATTTCCCCAAACTTCAAAAACCTCCAAGCACGCCAATCTTTTTTCATTGCCTCAAACTTATTCTTCAAAGTTTTGTCTGAACATTTTTGGTTGATGATAGTTTCAATTGATCTCCTTCCATTTAAATAGTACATGCCCATTCTTCATAATGAACTTGATACAAAGCTCACAAAAAGTTTTTTTATACTCATTTGTTCATTTAAAAGTCATTCCTCCCTCCATATTATCATTAGTTGATGCCATCTTACAAATTTCATAAACACAAAATAATGAATCAGACTTCTAAATGAATTCCATTAAAAGCTATACTAGCACTAGCTATAAATTATGCAAGCATACAATTCAAACATTAAAAGTGGCTATATACATAAAGAAGGAAGTAATATACCAAACCTGTCAAGGATATGTTACGATATATAGAGTTTGGAAGCAATCTGCATTAAATGAGAAGAATATGTTAGCATACAATTTGAAACAAAAATTAACAAATGTCCATCCTCTAGTAAATAAATACATAATATAATATTAAAATATTTTAGAGGGACGTGATAGGTATAACAAGATGATCTGCCAATGTAGCCAGAACATAACCAAGGCATCAAAAGAATGTTGTGATCTTCTTTAAAAAATTTCAGACTCTCACTTATGGCACTTGAAAAAAGAACAATCCCTCATCATCTAATTTTATTTCAAAATACATGTAATAGCAATCAATAAGTACTAAGATGACTGAGGACCCATATCCACACACTTCTACTTTACCATATTACAATAAATAAAAAATCATTGGCGAAAACCAGTCTCTAATAAGAATATGATAGCGTACAATTTGACTACATTAACCCACAATTTGTCATTCCACAAAAAATAAGCTAATTTATGTTTGTATGAGTGTTGCTCCCATATATTAAAATTTTTGGATCCATCAGGTACATATAACCTATTCAAAGGAAAAATATTAAAACAAAAACAAAACCAGAGGTAATGGTAGATATGTAAATTGAGAATTTATTTAGATGGTGAGATTTTATAAGTGTGTCTAAGAATCTTTCTTTTGTACATATAATTTTCAAGTTCGTAATCTTCATTCCTTTCTTTTGCTTCAAGTAGCATATGGCTATGTTATATGAAATTACGCCAAATAATGAACGCCAAACACAACAAATTAAGTTAGTGAAATGGCCATTTCAATGTACCTCAATGGTTTAATTTTTAATCAAAACATCAAAGTCAGAATCTCAATATGTATCTCATGGTGAGAAACTCTCAGTCTCTTGCAGAACTCCATCACTCCATAAAATTACTAAGTTAATCATAACATTAGGAGAAATAAATGACAACATAATTTTTACCTCAATCACTACCACATTTAATATTGGAATCCAAAACAACTTTTGAAAGTTCTTGACAAAATGTTTCACAGATCACTACCTTCACGAAAATGAATCCGTAACTCACTAGAAGAGGAGCAACCTATATGCGAGGCGAGGAGTGCGCAATGTTCTGCCAGAGTGAGCTTCTACTGGAGCGAGGTTCTATCGAAGGGACGTCTCGTGCGCAACTGTAACTGTTGGCTGTGGAAAGCGACTGTGGTCGTTGGCTAGCGATGTTCCAGTTACGGACTGTGAGGGGACAAGAAGGAGATGAATCAACAGTGAGTGAACCCTAAAAAGAAATAGGTAATAATAGGTAAAATGAAATTAAGGATAGTAAGAGAATTGTATTAAAATATAAGTGATGGTGATGGAAGAAAATTAAATAAGCTACAAGCTACAAGCTAGAAGCTAGCTAAGGTAGCTTGTAGCTCCTAAAATAAGTTACTTTGAAGTACTGATAAGTGAAAATCATATGATAAATTAGAGCACTTTTTAGTTCACTTATCAAGGATAAAATGGTATTTTTGCCCCAGTTTAATCCCTTTTTATTAAATATTAGATAAATTGTATTTATTAATCTCAGATTTGAATTTGATGCTATTTTGATAGAAATATTGTTGATTTTTGCAGAATATTGCAAGCATTTGATTCAAGGGAAAGATAGCATTAAATAAGGGAGATATCTGCAAGATTTGAAGTTTGATTGAAGGCAATTAATGAAGATTGGAAGATTATTTGTGAGCAATAATGAAGATTTGAAGAATATCTGAGAGCCATTAATGAAGATATCTCTGCCTATCAAACAAGGATTCTGCAGACAACCTTCCCAAATAAATCAAAGATGCTCAATAAATACAAAGATTTCATCAAATAAAGGGAAACAAGGAAAGACAAATAAGCCAAAATCAGTCTCGGGGAGAGATCAAATTAAAAAGAGAAAGTTTGGAGCTGCAGAACGCATGTTGCGCTTCAACCTGTGCTACAGCGCAGGATAAAGCGCAAGCTCTCTGGAACCTGCGCTGCATCTTGCGCTATAGCGTAGGGTGAAGCGCAGATCACGTTGATTCTTGCCCTGTTGCCGTTTTTAGATAGATTTCTCCCCAATTTTCTTTATCTTTCCTTAGCCTATAAATAAGAACCTCTTGCACCAGATCAGGTGTGCACGATTATTGTAATTCAGTTATATTCCAGTGATAATGCACCAATTCTAATTTTAGAGTAGGAGAGGAGGAGTGCTTCACAAGGATTGGAGATTGTGACAACATCTTCGGTGGTTTGTATGACTACCTTGTGTAGTTAACTCTCCATTAGGATTGAATGTAATCGATTCCATTCCCAAGTGTATGTTGAACTCTATCTATTTATTTATGCAGTTCCCTAGCTGTAATATTGGTAATCTTGTTCTGTGCTTAAGTCCTAACTTCCGCGAAAGTGGAACGAGGGATTTATTCTAATGAGTGATGGGTAGTGACAGTACTCTAGCGAAGGTGCGTCCAGAGGAGTAGGCCTCATTTATCAATTAGTTCTTTTACAAATGGAATAAAGAAAGCATAATAAGCCGAGGGTAAGTCTGTCGCTTGGGAGAACCCGCATGGATTACCTTTGAGTGTGAGTGGCGCCTAGTTACTCGGGGTCTTAGCAATATAGTTTGTCTACAGTGTTATAGTTCAAAGCCTATAAATATTAGGTAGTCTTGACATACATGAGGGGTGTGATGAGATGAAGTTCAATCCTAATCCAAGTAAAGTGTCTCTAACTCTTCCTTTCTAAATTCAATTGATTATTAATTAGCTATCTACGTTTTTCGCACAACAATATTCTCAAAACCCGTTTTTCCTTGATAATTAGATCACGAGTATACGTGAATTGACCGTTCCCTGTGGATACGATACTTTTCTTACTATTATACTACTGGATTTTTGGTTCGCTTGCCAGAAACCCATCAAGTATTTTTGGCGCCGTTGCCAGGGAACGGTTTCCAATTCGTGTAGACCTTGGCGGTCGAGTTATCAAGTTTTTATTTTAGGATTTTGTTTATTTTTTTTCTTAGGATTTCTTCTATTTATTACTCTTATTATTTTTAGGATCTATTATTATCTTAGGTAATTTATTGTTTTTCTATTATTATTAATTTTCTTCAACACTTATCTTTTTCAAAGTTTCTTGTTTATGCTTCTGAGAGGTCAGGAGTTCCCCAATCAATTACAGTTCGACCCAGAAATATAAAGGACATCACGAAGAAACAGAGGTAGGAACGGGAGAAGAAGAAGAAGGACAATTGTTGAAGAACCCAAAAACATGGCAGAGGAAGCTCCAAGAAGGACGCTAGGAGACTATATCTCTCATCAAGGACCACGTCACTTCTCAACCATTGTGTTACCACCAAATGCCAGAGCTTTAGAGTTGAAGACTGCACACCTCAACCTCATTAATGCACATCAATTCGCTGGATTGGATCATGAAAATCCAAATGCTCATCTCTCTAATTTTTATGAATTGATTGGTACTATGGGTTTCGAGGAAGGTAATTTAGAATCTGTTTACTTACGCTTGTTTCCTTTCTCTTTGATAGGTAAAGCTAAGGAATGGCTGCAATCACAACCAAATCAAAGCCTAACCAATTGGGGTGTGGTTGAGGAGAAATTCTTGACAAGATTGTTCCCACCAGGGAAGCAGATAGAAGCCAAAGCAGATATTTCTACCTTCAGACAAGGGATTGATGAGCCACTTTGTGAAGCTTGGGAAAGATACAAGTCTATGCTGCGCAACTGTCCCAACCATGGCTATGAGGATATAGCCCAACTCAACATATTCTGCAAGGGACTTCATTCAGATTCAAGGTCATTCATAGATGCGGCAGCAGGTGGAACTATCTTATCCGCAGAAGTTGATCGAGCGCTAGAAATCATCAACCACTTTGCACAGAACGATCAACAAGCTCAAAGTGGAAGACAGCCCGCGCAATTACCAAAGAAAGGGATGCTGGAACTGAATCAAAGTGATGCTCTGTTAGCTGAGAACAAGCTCATTAAACATCAACTAGAAGCACTCACTAAGACGTTGAAGGCACTCCCTCAACAATGCAAAGCTGTCCACTCACAGCCAATCCAAGCCCAACCATTGATTTGTGATTTCTGTGGAGGTGACCATCTAAATGGTCAATGTGCTAACCAAGGAACACAACCAAAACAAGTCAACTTCATGGGTAACCAGGGAAGGCAAGGGAATTACTCCAACAATAACAACAATCAATATTCACAAGGTTGGAGAAATAACCAAACCAATTCAGGTTGGAGTCAGAATGGAAGAACAAGACAACCACCTTACCAACAGCAGCCCTCAACATATGATAAACTGAACACTTTGGAAGGTAAGATTGATGACCTTGTGCAAGGATTTAGTGGATTCAAGAAAACTACCGAGGCATCAATAAAGACTCTAGAGAGTCAAGTGGGTCAGTTAGCAACTGAGATGGCAGAGCACAGGCAACAACACTTCTTAGCTGTGACCCAAACCAATCCAAAGGAACAATGCAACTTGATTGCTACTGATGGCAACAATTCAGAGGAGGAGGAACTTGATGAGGAAGAAGAAATCATCTTTGAAGAACAATTGCTTCAAGAGGAAGTTGTTCAAGATGAAGACCAACACCAAAGGAACATCATGAAGAGAAGGTCTTAGTCACATGTAAGTCGCTTGACCCAGGTAGGTTTACTATACCCATCTCTATTAGTAATCTACCTCCTACTCATGCTTTATTAGATCTTGGAGCGAGCATCAATTTGATGCCGCTATCGTATTTTAACAAGTTGATTAATGTGAAGGTCAAGCCTGCAAATGTGAGGTTACTTCTTGCAAATAAATCTGCTTAATGCCTTCATGGGATATTAGAGGATATTCAAATCAAAGTGGATAAATTTGCATATGTTGTAGATTTCTACATTGCAGAGACAGAAGAGGAGGATACTGAAGTCCCCCTAATTTTAGGAAGACCCTTCATGAAAGCTACTAAGATGATCATTGATGTTGATCGAGGAAAATATGAATTGAGCTCAAAAGATGAAAGTATTACGTTTCATAGAGATACGCCCAAGTTACAACAAACTGATGCTATTTCCAAAAATCCAACAAAGTTGCCAGGCTCCGAATTTCTGAGGAAGCCTAGGACGAGGATAAAGCATCCAGAGTTAATATGGGAGTTCAAATTTAAGAGGAGAAGGAGATCAACATCTGATACTGAGGAAGACAGTGATAGTGATGGAAGAGTCAAAAATTGGCATGGAGGATGGGAGCTCAAAGGAAGAACTGGTATGGAGTCAAACATTATCCTCCACTTGAGGCCACCATAAAATGGTTGAGTAACCAGGCGTCGAGGTAAAAGACGTTAAACAAGCGTTTCCTGGGAGGCAACCCAGTCTTTTAAGTTTTAATTTTCATTTAATTTTCATTTTGTTAATTTTTAGTTTTAGGATTTACCTGTTTAAATAGGAGATTGTTAAAATGAAGGATCTAAATTTTAAAGGAATGCATGGAACCAGTTAGGAATAGCAGAAGCAGAAGCATAAAAATACTGTAGATTTGCGCTTCAACCTGCGTTGTAGCGCAGGTGAAACGCAGAATTAAAATAAAATAAAGTGACTCTCTGACTTTTGCGCCTTACCCTGCGCTACAGCGCAGTGGAACGCTTCAACTTCTGAGATGGTACGCGCTCCACTCTGCGCTGTAGCGCAGGGTGTAGCGCAGGAAGCGGATCTTTAAATTCTGAATTTTGAACAAGAGAAGTTCATTCGAGCTTCCCCTCGTTCCTTTCCTTTGCATTTTCTTTGAGTTCCTAACCCTTGCTTTGCTTTTTTTTTCACTCCTATAGCCTTCATTTTCAATTTCTGAGCTTATACCAGGTATGTTTTTATAATTTTTTTCTTTTTAACCGATTGAAATTTTAATTTTTTTATTTTAATTGAGCATGACCTTGGGATAGGAAACTTAGGATTTTAGGAATTTTTAGGAAAGAAATAATTATCCATAGTGCTTTAAACTAAATTGCATGTTGATAGGATTCTTTGTGAGTAATTCCTGCTTGTTTAGGTGGTAGTTTCTGAGTGCTCAATAGTTTCTGCAAATTATTTTGTTGGTGCATGTATGCTTAATTAATTTCTCTGATATTTTTGCACACCCATACATAAATGATTGTGCAATATTGCATGTTACTGATGACATGATTTTTGAGCATGAGTTTGGTTCTCACTTTGCCTGTTTAGAATTGTTTTGGACTTGCTTTAACTGATCACTTTAGCATGTCTTAATTAATTAATTGGCATTTATTTGATAATATTTAAAATCAAAATTTTTATGGATAATTGTTTGGTTAATTGATTGCTCTAATTATTGAAATTAATTGGCCATTTATTTCATAATTATGAGCAATTAAATATTATGATGCATAAATAATTTTGAGTTGCTTTTGCTTTGCAGATGGTTTGCACGAAGAATGTCAGTGATGCTAGTTCCTCTAGGAGGGGCACAGGGGGCGCCAAGAGGAAGGCCCCCCAGAGGGAACTTGAGTTCGACCCTCATCGCTTCAAGGACCTCAAGTCCTTTGAAGCATACACTGACATTGATGATTGCAAGTTCATCCTGGAGCGACCAGTCACCTCTAGGAGGGGGGAGTATGAGGATTTTACGGCTGAGATTCACAGGAGGCGATGAGACCGCCTCAGCCGCCCTGACAACTACTTCGATCCATACATTGTCAGGGAGTTATATGCTAACGCCTTCGGAGACCACGGTGTTAACTGCAGGAGGGAGTCCTATGTTCGAGGATAGATTATCAGATTTGATTGCAATGCAATCAATGAACTTCTAGGACATCCCATAGAGGAGGATAGAGACCTCGTGGTGTGCCAATACCACGGGAGGATGGATGCTGTGGGGCTTCATGGCAATGATCCCCTTGACATTGAGACTTCTCAGCTGCTATGCTTACCAGGGCGTTCCTTTGAGAGGAATGCATATCAGGAGGCTTCCAGGATTCACAGGCATGATATGAAGAGTATCACACGTATGTGGACAGTACTGACGCTGGCCAACATACATCCTACAGGGCATGTTTCTGATATCATTATGCTTGTAGCCCACCTCATTTACTGTATCCTCACCGGCGCTACTATCGATATCTCATGGGTTATCACCATTAGGATATCAGACTTCGCATCTTCTGTGGGGCGCCGGACCCCTAACTCCAAGATCAGGCTTGGCTTCCCTTCTCTCATCACCTCACTCTGCAGATCTAGGGGTGTAGAGGTGAACCCCATGGTTCGCATCGCACTACCTATGACTAGAGCATATACTGAAGCCAACTGTATCCCAGTTGAGGAGTTACAAGATGATGAGGAGCAGCAGCAGGAACCACCACCACCAGCAGACATGGATGCTCCTGTCTGGGCCCAACATCTTGAGGCCCAACACACTCATTTGATGGCTCAGATGTCCACTATTCACCGAGCAACTGTTCATTTTCAGAGTAGACATTATCAGGCTCATGTGGACCCCATGACCCCTGCGCAGTTCCATGATTATTTACAGTGGCTTGGGGACAAGCTTATTTTCCCAGGGGGGATGGAGCAGCTAATGCCGGAACTGAAAATGGAGCTGCTCACATGGATCAGGACCAGGATGATTGATTTTTTTCTTTCCTATTTGGTGCTTTTCCTTCTTTTTCTTATTATTTTTCTTATTTTTTTATTTTCCTTTTGATATGTACTGTATATTATTGCCACTGATACATTATCTATATTATGCAGTACTTATTCTGTTATTTTCTATTTTTCTGCTAAATCTTTAAATTTTTAGGACTTTTTAGGACCTTAGGAAATTAGGATTTAAGGCAACTTTTTCAAAAATCTCTGTAATTAGGTAGTTTAACTAACCCAACTAGGAAAGATGATAGGGTTTTGTGATTAATTCCATAATCAGTTAGGATCAGAATGCTTCTCAAGAGAACTTATGAGGATAGTTAATTAAAACCATTAAGTGCTTTATCAAGGAAATTTTAGCCAATAACCGGTGAGCTGAGAGTCCAAACACTGAAATTGAGAGTTTTTCACTGTTGCTTGTCAACTGTTATTGCTTGAGTTTCTGAATTTTGTCTTGCTAGTAGAAAATATGGAAGTGACAAGGGCATATTTTGTGATTATAATATTTTGCTCCGTGCCAAATAGCCAACCTTGATTGAATGTTTCCATTTATTGATTGCCCATTTGAGCCTTTAATATCTCTTTTGATGCACCCTAACCATACGCAATGATTATATCCTGTCCCTTAACACTTGGGATAGAGAGCAAGGTGCACCACAACAACATGGGAAAAGAGGTTGGTGAAATGAAAGGTCAAAGATATTCAAAGAGCAGACACAAGAAATCACAAAGAAGAATACTCCCCCACAAATAAATTATCTATGTTATTATTTATACAAAAAAAAAATCTGCACAAAGATGTGGATACTAAATAAGTTGGAGGAAGTACTTCTTCAAACAAAGAGGCCAAGCTGAAAAAAGGGTAACAATTCAAGAATAACCAGGTGAATGGAGAGAAGTCTGAAGCACAATCACAAGATGCTCTCTATTCAAAGTGTTCTTTGCATATCTAGAAAAACCATGATTTCTTGATAGCCCAACCTCATTACAACAAAAAAAGACCTTTTGATCCATAATTAGCTGCTTGCAGGTTCAGATATTGGAAATGACTATCAATTCTAGTTGTTCAACAGTGGTGAAAAAAATTGAGGGAAACACTTACCCGTGAGAATGAGAGATTTCCTTGGTTTATCACTTACTGCTTTAATTGCTATTTTGGAAGTTTGATTGATGTTGGTGTTCTATTCTGATTGAAGATTGGTAACATCTCTTAATCCTGATTTTTTCTTATGTTTGGAAAGTGACTGCTGCTTAACAAGGAGATGATGGAAAGTTCCTTGAATTTGTTTTTGATTACACAGGGAATAGAATTGATTTTTTTATTGCAAATAGGTCTCTTTCTTGAGGACAAGCAAGAAGTTAAGTTGGGGGTATTTTGATAAGTGAAAATCATATGATAAATTAGAGCACTTTTTAGTTCAATTATGAAGGATAAAATGGTATTTTTGCCCCAGTTTAATCCTTTTTTATTAAATATTAGATAAATTGTATTTATTAATCTCATATTTGAATTTGATGCTATTTTGATAGAAATATTGCTGATTTTTATAGAATATTGCAAGGATTTAATTTGAGGGAAAGATAACATTAAATAAGGGAGATATCTGCAAGATTTGAAGTTTGATTGAAGGCAATTAATGAAGATTGGAAGATTATTTGTGAGCAATAATGAAGATTTGAAGAATATCTGAGAGCCATTAATGAAGATATCTATGCCAATCAAACAAGGATTCTGCAGACAACCTTCCCAAATAAATCAAAGATGCTCAATAAATACAAATATTTCATCAAATAAAGGGAAACAAGGAAAGACAAATCAGCCAAAACCAATCTCGGGGAGAGATCAAATTAAAAAAAGAAAGTTTGGAGCTGCAGGACGTATGTTGCACTTCAACCTGTGCTACAGCGCAGGATGAAGCGCAAGCTCTCTGGAACCTACGCTGCATCCTGCGCTGTAGCGCAAGTTGAAGCGCAGATCACATTGATTCTTGCCCTGTTGCCATTTTTAGATAGATTTATCCCCAATTTTCTTTGTCTTTCCTTAGCCTATAAATAGGAACCTCTTGCACTAGATCATGTGCGCACGGTTATTGTAATTCAGTTATATTCCAGTGATAATGCACCAGTTCTAATTTTAGAGTAGGTGAGGAGGAGCGCTTCACAAGGATTGGAGATGGTGACAGCATCTTTGGTGGTTTGTATGGCTACCTTGTGTAGTTAACTCTCCATTAGGATTGAATGTAATCGATTCCATTCCCAAGTGTATGTTGAACTCTATCTATTTATTTATGTCGTTCCCTAGCTATAATATTGGTAATCTTGTTCTGTGCTTAATTCCTAACTTCTGCGCTTGCGTCGGAGTTATAGGTTAGTTTGTAATTAACGTTACGACCAGGATTGAGTTTGGGGGAGCCTAGACATAGTAAACTCAACCTCTGAGTGAATGAGAATACTCGGTTAACCAGTGACTGAAACATGGGTGTTGCTAATGATTGATGGGTAGTGTGAGTATCCTAATGAAGGGCATCTAAAGGATAGGCATGGTCTAATGGATTGATAACAAATGATTAGTTGATTGTCAATCCAGGAAGCGAAACGTGGATGTATTCTAATGAGTGATGGGTAGTGACAGTACTCTAGCGAAGGTGCGTCCAGAGGAGTAGGCCTTATTTATCAATTAGTTCTTTTACAAACGGAATAAAGAAAGCATAATAAGCCGAGGGTAAGTCTGTCGCTTGGGAGAACCCGCATGGATTATCTTTGAGTGTGAGTGGCACCTGGTAACTCGAGGTCTTAGCAATATAGTTTGTCTACAGTGTTATAGTTCAAAGCCTATAAATATTAGGTAGTCTCGACATACATGAGGGGTGTGATGAGATGAAGTTCAATCCTAATCCAAGTAAAGTGTCTCTAACTCTTCATTTCTAAATTCAATTGATTATTAATTAGCTATCTACGTTTTTCGCACAACAATATTCTCAAAACCCATTTTTCCTTGATAATTAGATCACGAGTATACGTGAATTGACCGTTCCCTGTGGATACGATACTTTTCTTACTATTATACTACTGGATTTTTGGTTCGCTTGCCAGAAACCCATCAAGTACCTTACCAAACACTTTTGAGTTGGTTAAACTAGCTTATAAGCTAGTCAAATAAGCTAGATATTGGCCTTTCCAAACACACTCCAACTATATCATCCCTCAGCAATGAAACAATATCCTCAGGGGATTTATCCAATAAATGAACTCCTAATTATAAACTAAGAGCATGGTTGGCCAGCCAATTTTCAAGTCTATTTCCTTCGCGAAATGTATGTGAAAAATGAACTTGCCACGATTGATCCAGCATTAACATTATAGCTTGGAGGATCTAACTGCAAGGATGAGTATTCTGACAACCATTGCAATCATAGAAATGGAAAATTGGGAGTCTCACTCTATCCAAACTTTGTGGAATCTAGATTGATTAGCAATCTCCAATGTTATGAGGATACCCCATAACTCATACATGTTCACCATTGTTGTCCCCAAGTTCCTAACAAATCCTCAAGCCATCTACCAGTTGCATTTCTAAACAAACCTCCACAAGCTAAACTTGTGCCACCAATTTTAATAAAACCGTAAACATTACATTTAATGACATCTAGTTGGGGAAATCTCCAATCAGCCACCATATCATTTAATGACATTGTTGTCTCACGGGCTTTGGTACTGATCTTATACAAGATGTTGGTTTCAGTTTGGGCACTCTTGTTAAAGACCAAATCATCATTTCTGCAGAACAAAAGAGTAAAAAGAGTGACTAGGAGAATAATATTCCAATGATCCGAGTGAGGGATCCCAGGCACGAAAGGTTTGTTTGGAACCAGTCAAGTAAGTTGAGATAAAAAAACAGGGATATGTTACATGGGCACCTAAGGCAATCCAGATTCTTTAAACTATAGGGCAATCACGCATAATGTGAAAGGTAGTTTCATATTGTGTATTACAAAAGGGACATAGATCACAATCAATGAGGCTTTTATCATTCATGAAAGCATTTGTTTGCAAACTTCCCTTGAGAATTAACCACATAAAGCACTTCAATATGTGAGGCCCACACCATTTCCAAATCATCTTCCAAACCAAACACGGTGATGAGGTTCATGGTGATTGGCAGCATCAAGGTGATAAGCGGTCTTAGTAGTGAAAAGACCATGGTTGGATACAACCCAAGATAAACATTCATTTCCTAATTCAGGGTAGGGAGGATGAGTCCCATGAATTTCATTGAGAATCCAAAGTGGAAACAAGGATTGAAACACATTAAAATTCCAAGACCTGGTAGCATATACCATGTCTCAAACCGTAGCATGGATCGAATTAATGGGGATAACACCAATAGTCAATTATACCTGAACGCAACCAACAGTCTGACCAGAAATTCACATGAGATCCTTCTCCAATATTCAAATGCTAGCCTTATTGGACAAGATCCCAAGCAGAAATAATTCCATGTCACACAGATAGAGAGTTGGGACGTTTGTTGACAAGAGGAATTATGTCATCTCCTGCATTATACTTACTCCTAATAACCATGCCCAAAAAGACTCTCTATTAGTAATTAACCCCAGAGCTATTTTCATGAACATGGCTTTATTAAAGTCTTCTAAAACCCATACCACCAACATGTAGCTTTTGTGTCACAAAATTGGTCCCAAGAAACATAATGCAATTTTTTGGTATCATTTATGCCTCCCTAAACAAAATTCCTAGCCAGTTTTTCTAGTTGGGAGCATATAGATTTTGGATGGTTTATTGTTTACATGGTGTAGGTGGGGAGAGCTGATAAAATAGCTTGGGAAAGAGTTGGTCTGTCAGGCATGGATAGACAACCAGCCTCCAATTTGATAATCTTTGCAAGGTTTTCTCCATAATGTAATTAAAAGTTTTCCTGGATTTCCTCCCATGAATAATGAGAACCTCTAAGGGCAGCTTAGTTTATATTTTCATTTCCTTTTTTTCTTTCTTGTTTTTATTCTACTATTTTTTGAATTTTTACAAAAGAAAAGTTGGAAATGCTGGAAATAAAAAATTTTTATTTTCAGCATTTTCAGTTTTTCCTTTGTAAAATTTCAAAAAATGGGAAACATGAAATGAGAATGCAAACCAAACAGGCCCTAAATACTTTCCCATATTCCTACTAAGTTTAAAACCCGTGAGGGAACTAAATTGGGATGCTATAGTGTGAGAAACATTTCTTGAGACCATAAGTGGAGTTTTTGCAGTGATTATTTTTATCCAGAGGCTGCACAGAAGAAGTTCAAACAATCCAATAAGATCTACAGAGGCTTCAACAAATATCATCAAGCAATCCACAAATAAGAGGTGGGATAGGGGGACCTTCTCTATTAAAAAAGATCGATTCTCAATCACTAGAATTAATTCTTAACCGAATTAAATGAGCAAGTCTTTCCAAGCACAAAACGAAAATGTAAGAAGAAAGAGGGTCACCTTGGAGAATGCCCCTGGTAGGAAGAAAAGGGTCAGTGCGAGTACCATTAAACAAAATATGCATAAATGGAGTTGTAATATAGCCCATGACTAGATCACAAAGATGAGTACTGAAACCAACATCCATAAAGGTGTCTCTTATGGAATCCCAATTAAGTCCGTCTGTCATAGGTCTTTTGACACGATCCCGTCCGACCTCAACCAGGATGCCTCAGATCCATATCAAGGGATTGAAGGTCCAATGACGGGGGCCAAATCTGAGCGGTTAAAGAGAGCTTTGCAACTCTTGATCACTGAAGTCCAAAGGAAAGTAGACCACCGAGCAGAATAAGATCCAAAGAAATGGTTTAACTTAACTCGGATTGAAGTACAGGAGTGTTATCCAATCTGACAATTGGATATGTCTATTATCCAAATCTTAGGAGAGCCTATTTCGGGAAAGTGCATCTAATCAGATCGTAACTGATGTAGTTAGGATCAATTCTGTTAAGAATCAATATCAGACTTGTTAGGATTATATTTTATCTTATCTAGGGCTAAATCTATTTAATTTAGGACTGTATCTTTTAGATAGTTTATTTTAGGGAATTCCTTTGCTATATATTGACATTGAGAATTAGTTTGTAGACACAATTTTTATCAATAAAATTATGAGTTTTCTCATTGTGAGAGTTTATCCTTTGTTCTTGGCTTAAAGAACTACTTTATAACTTAGGTTCTACCAGCAGGTCTTGGTTAGGGTCTAGTTGCTTATATCTTAATAACTTTGGTGCTTCCGACAGGTCACAGATTGTGTCAAGTTCCTATATTTGATAACTTTGGTGCTTCCGGCAGGTCACAGATTGTGTCAAGTTCCTATCTTTGATAGCTTTAGTGCTTCCAGCAAGTCTTGGATTATGTCAAGTTCCTTACTGTTATTTACCGTTATTTGATCTTTAAGATGTTCCTATCTTTACGCTTCCAGTTCGTATCATCTTCTCTAGATCAAATTTAGCTATGGACCCAACTTTTCCTCTCTTATTCCTCATTGTGTGGAAGACTTCCTAAGCAATAAGGATGTTATCGTTGTTTGCCTTCCTGGAAAAAACTTGACTGGTTGGGGTGAGCAAGGAAATCCATAAACCTTTTCAATCTGGTGGTTAAGATTTTGGTAATAAACACGGCATTACAGTGGCTAAATGGGGGAAATTGTTTCCTACACACAGGGTCCTTTATTATTCGTGTTGCGATTTTTCATAGAGAATAATAGGTCTCTTGTTAAAAAGATGAAGTAGAGTACACGTACGTGTCATGTTTTATATTTGATATATTTTTAAAATAATTAAAATTAAAAAAATTTAAATGGTAATATATTTTAATTATATTAAAATAAATTGAATTAAAAAATGAAACATAACAATCTATTTTAATATTAAGTTATATCATAATTTTATTGAAAATGAAAAAAGATATATCGTAGAAAAAAAAAACTGTTTGACAAATACGAATTAATTCTCATCGCACAGTGATAAATTGATTTTTACTCAACTACCCTTTTGTATTCCTAATTATTAAAAAATATATAATTTAGTTTTTTTATGCTCGTGTTTTATGGGGCACCAATGCACCATGTTATCCTAGACATAGGAGTCATTTCCTCTAGTTGTCTTTGTAGTTTACATTATATCTTCAGTGTACAAGTGGTTTAAGATTATGACAAGAAATGCAGTTCCTAACTCAAATTGAAATGCCATATATTGTTGATTTTAAATTCTTGTTAGAAGCCCTTTATAAAGGGAAATATGTTGCTGTCTTTTTACAGATTGAGAACTTGGAACAAGAGATCCAAGAGAAAAGGAAGCAAATGAGGGTTTTAGAACAAAGACTTCTTAAGTGCGGTGAATCTTCAGTAGCCAACTCATCGCTAGTTGAAATGTAGCAGGTGGCTATTTTGATTTTGAAGCTCTTTTATATTGTTATAGATTTGAAGGTTGCATATTTATGTAACTTCTTCAATATAGCTCATTTATAATTGTTCTTCTCTGTAGGTTTGTAATGACAGACAGTAACAAGATTAATGACTCAGTATAATGAAAAGGCGTTTGAGTTGGAGGTAAGTGCTATTTCAGTTGCTTTAGGTTCAGGGCATCATTGGATAAAGCAAATAGTTAGTATCCATCGATGTAAGGCTTTGGTTCACCTATTATCGTTTTTATGTTGCTCATGCAATTCCAATAGTATTGCATGATTGCATTTTTTTTTATTGTGCTTGCAAAAATTGATATAGTAATGCCTAGCTCTATATAGAACAGGAACCGACTTTAGTTTTTATTTTTATTTTATTTTGGTCTCTGCTCAATAAATTTATAAGTGGTCTCACAAGTGCAATACCATGCTTATGTCCTACCGTAGCGTAGAAATAAATGTGAATTATGTTATTTTCATCCTTTGTTTATTAAATTGTAACAAATGTAATATTATGAATATGAATACGTGGTAGTTGATTTTGCAATCGGAGTTAATTTTTAGAATTATGTGTTATTCACTTATTTGGAAATAGCTAACCATGTTTAGCTAGGAATGTTTTTCTTTATTGTGATATTGATTTGTCAATGTTTTTTAAATGCATAATAATTTAGCTAGGAATTTGCTATGAATTAACTACGATATCCTTCTTATTAAACAATCTATGAGGGTGCTTAGCAGGAAGGAAGTGACCTCAAAACTAACACGGAAGCTCCCTTATATGTCCATTTTGACATAGTGTATTTTTATTATTTTTTTAAAAGGATAAACTTTGATTTGGTCAAATCATTATTTTTCTGTTACAACCCTATTCATTATAAAAATCCTTTTACTTTCATGACCTATCAGAGGTAGCCTCCACATTCATCATCTTCTCTATCTTTGAGATTATTCATGGGTTAAACAATCTTTATTTTATAGTTCTGAAACCTAACCAATTTGGTTCTGTTAAATCCGAGTTACTTTTGGTGACAATGTCATTGAGTTTTATCTTTTTTTACTAATCTTAAAGGAGTTTTTGTGACTTTTATTTTATCTTCTCAACCTTTTTAACAACATGATTCCATGTGATGTGAGCTACTAGCCGGGTGGCACCATTTCTCGCATGCTTGATCTTGATTTTGTGGGAGAAGCTGCTCAAGAAAACTTGATTGAATTTTTTAAAAAAAATAAAAAATTAAAAACTCTCAACCACCTCAAACAGGTCTAAAAAGTTCTTTTTGTGATTTTGAAAACCTTTATTTTTGAAAACTATGAAAAGAGATTTCTAGTTTTTTAAGTCTATAAAAATTTGATTTAAATTAAAAAAACTGAAAATTCATAACAACCCTAAATGGGATGAAAAATCATTTTATCTTGTAATACTTGACTTTGTTACTAGTATATACTATAATATGTTATATTGGGACAATTTAGATAAATTTCTCTATAAAAATTTTTAGGAGATAAAAATACAATGAATCTAGAAGGTAAAATTAATTCAACTTATTTTATAAGTTAAAATTAATCTCTATAACTCGACTTTTTAAGTAACTCATATATTTAACTTCTTTTTAAATAACTAATTTCAATGTATAAAATGAGTTGAATTTATTTTATTTTATTAATTTATTATATTTATTCTCCTAAATAAAAAAAAATTATCCGAATTATCATGATTAAGAACACTGGGATTTGGAACGAACAATTTAGTGATATCACGATCATAAACCTTAATAACATCAAAAGTATTCACTATAGTCTATAAAGGCATCACATCCCACGTCAGTATATACATTTTTTTCGCACAACTAACAGTACAGTGACAAAATGGAGTTTCTAAACAGTAGTCCCATTTACGAAGTTAAAGTAGGAGGCTACATTGATAAATGGGCGAACTTTGCCTCGGATCTGTCACAAGAGAAATCTTAATAAGCAGAAAGCACTGATCTAATATCTTTAACATAATTCTCTTAATTTAATTTTTATTATTAAATAAAAATTATGAAAGATTCACTAACTTTTTATTTGGGTATAGGGGAGAAAATGAGAAGAGAAAAATGTGGAGAAAGAAAGAGAGAAGAGAGAAAGAGAATGAAATTTTTGAATTGTTTGGTTCAAGAGTAAGATGGGAGGAAAAAAAAAACAAAAGAGATGAGAGAAAAATAATATATTTTTCAAATGAACAAAATTGTTTTTAGTTCAAAATTGTTTAGGGGATTAGTGCACACTTTTTTTTTAAGAAGAGGGACACTTTGGACTTTTCAATTTGGATTGTGTGTTTTTCTAGTTTTCCTAAGTTTTAGATGCGCTTCCGCCGAAGAATTTCTAGGTGAAAAAAATAGAATGAATTAAAGAGGTTAAATGAATTTAACTTCTCCCTAAGTTGAAATTAGTCTTTGTAGCTTGTAACGTCCTAATTCCCAAAATTAGGAAATTATGCCCGTTGGAAGCATAAGTCCCGAATTAAGGGAATTATTTTCGCGACATTAACAATATCGATAACTAACTACAGGCATGCTTAACTAAATCCAACGTTTATTTAAACACAACCTGTGAATACATTACATACATCAGTCATGGATTTATACAATACATGTGCCTCAACCAGCGGAAGCATAAGGAATTACACATATATTGATAATCCTTCCACAATATATACATACATAATCATCCATCCAAAACACACTAGACTAAGAGGTTTCAAATCCAAACAGAACACCTAAGTTGCAACTGTTTCCTGATCCTCACGACCTGCCTGGAAATCTAAAATGTAAAACCCATAAAGGGGTGAGACTAACGCCTCAGTGAGCAAAGCAGTGCATACATACATGACATACAATCAATAAGCATAACATGATAAGGATGACATGTGATAACAATTTAAATCTAATAATTCATGATGTCTAAGCATAGAAGTTGTCATGATGCATTAATGACATGATGCAATGTTGGACTCCAATGACCATGATATCTTGAGGATAAGTTTAACATGATAACATGAAAATCATTTTAACATGAACTGCTAACCCAGCAGCAGGGGTCTTATCACTTGACATGCAGCTAGACCTGAGCCCAGACTACAAGGGGTATCCCCCTTGGGGACATTATGTCGCCGCCATTACTTGAAGGCCGAAGCCACGTCTTAAAACAATTAACATGATGGTCTTGGAAGGTGTCAGTGTGATTGATACTCCAACCCCGACCACAATCCTTAGCTCTTGTCTAGGACTAGATTGGAGTATGAACCACTTGAGCTTTTCCACCCCCTAAGGTGGATTAGTCTCCAAGAGAACCTCCCTTGACCGGACCCAAGACCTTCTAGGACTCGGCCTTGGATCCACATGAACGTAATCTTGAATTATATTAACATGATGGTCCAAGACCCGTGATGGCCGAAGCCTAACATGATTCTCTTTTCAAATGAGTTACTTGAATACTTGAATACATGAATAATTTTCTTTGAACTTGAACATGATGCATGAAAACATGTTTTCTTAACAATGGACATGAATATGATCATGAGCATGAAAATGAGCGATTTGATCAATGAACCAAAATCTAGGCTTCTAATCATGCAATGGAAACTACATATAGGCCATAGAAATTAGATCTCTTAATAATAACATGAGCATGAACCATTTATCAAATCCCCTAACCTAGGGTTTTCCAACAATGAGTCTCAATCATATTCATCACATTACATACATCCATTAGAATCATAATATTCAAATAAAACTAGAAAAATTTCCCAACCCTAGGGAAATCCCAATTTCAAACCCTAGGGGGGGTCTAACCTCAATCTTGTTCAAATACCCAAAACAATTAAAATTAATCGGTAAACAATCACAAATAATCACATACAACCTCATGAAGGGGGAAGGGAGGAGTGGGTTCATGGAGGATTTCACCCAAGAGGGATGTGAAGTGTGTGAGCTCTACTCACCTTAAACGGAAGAACAAAGGAGGAGGAGGAGGAAGATGTTGGAGATCCAAGGTAGGAGATGGTAGAAGATTGCCTCTACCCAAGCCTTCTCCTTCTTTCTCACTCTTTCTCTCTCTAGAAATCTCTCTCCCTCTCTCTAAAACTGGAAGAAATAAGGAAGAAATGAGGGAGAAATCCCTAAATTTGTGTTTTATGGAACCAGACGCGTTCCTGCGCTCAGGCTGCGCTCTGAGCGCAACTGGAGCGCAAGAAACCCCTTTCCTGTGCTCAGGCTACGCTCGAGCGCAGCTCAAGCTGAATTTCCTCAATTCCTCTCTGTTTTATGCACTCAGGCTGCGCTCGAGCTAGGAAAACAAATTGGAATTCCTCTGTTTCTCGACAGCTTTCTCGCCTGAGCAAGAATATGTCTGTTAGGGGTGAAAACGAGCTCAGAATACTATCGTATAGCATATCAAACTGAAGCCCCGGATCTTAGCTTTCTAATCCAAGTGGAATCACCTCAATTGGACACCTAAAACTCTAGATTTCAATGTAGTGCACCAAGGTCATTAGGCTTAAAACCCGAAATTAAGCAACAACCTTGGTTGAAACCCAACGGGGCACACTTCACATGAATCATGATATAATTCATCAATTCACCTCAATATGGCTAAGATCTAGGGTTCTAAGTGTCCATGAGACTAGACTCCTCTATTCCCTTGTTCCTTTTCCATAAAATCATCTTTTACGACGGTTCCTTAAGTCTACGCTTTGATTCTTCATTTAACTTCTCCATAAGTAACTAATTTCAACTTATGGATAAGTTAAATTCATTTGATCATCTTTGATTCATTCTATTTTTTCTCACATAAAAGGTTTTTTGGAGAAGTGTATCCAAACTCAGCCATACTAGATTGGAGAGAAGCAAATTCTGGTGGGTTCCACATGTAAAATTACTCTTTCCTCCTTTACAATTTGCAAACCAAATTGCATGGTCAACTACTTTTCTCGTCTCTTTAATTCATTAGTGATTATTTCTGCACGAATTTCACAATATCAAAATTTGTTGATAGTTGAAGTTAATTGAAAGCTTAAAAGCTAAAATAATATTTGATTTCATTAAAAGCGATTGATAAAACTAGTTGAAAATTGTAAAATAACATAAATAATAAAAAATTGTGAGAGAGAGTTAATGAGGAAAAAATTATAAAAAAACTATCAGCTAGTAACGAAAAAAATGAGTTTGTTTTTTTTTTAAGTTACCTCAAGTAGCTTTTCCAAAAAAAAACGTTAGTAACTATCTAAAAAACTATTAACAAATACTCATAAAATGATTTAGAGTGAGTTTGATAAGGTATTCCAACTATATAGCTGGAATACCTTATCAAACTCACTCTAAATCATCTAGATTATATTTCTTAAAGAATATTATTAATATTTCTCTAATAAACATTATTGATCTTCCTAATGAACGGGACAAAAATAGTCACAACCCATGAAAATTTTTTTGTTATACTAAATCAATAAATTAAATGATTAATTAATTTAGAAATTGAGATTTTAAAGGGAAAAGTGCCCACTGAAGTGGTTCAAAAAATCACAAGAAGGGTATTGAATTGTGACCCTAGAAAACTTTTGGCCCAACCTACAAGTATTTTGAGAAACTTACTGACATTTGCTCAAGGAATACTTTGGTTATCAGAAGTTCTGGAAGATAGTGGTTAATGTAATATGCCAACGAAGTTGATTGAAACTATCTTCTTAAAGGCAAGAAATATCACAAAGATTAATGTATTTAATGTAGAAACAACTTAAAAATGTTTATAAGAAGATTATAACGTTTCTACAATTATACAAAAGCAAAACAATGAATATGACGCTTTAAAACATCCCTCTGAAAGGTTAAATGAGTTTATATTTTAATAAAACTTTCTAGAATACTTATTTAACATATAAATAATATGATTATAAAAGAAAAATCGTTCAGAAGCAAGTATTTATCAATATGATATTTTAAATCAAGTTATAAAGTGAAATCTAATAAATGATACTTCTAAAGTATCAAATGGATTTGAAATGTGATGAAACTTTCCAGATCAGATATTTAAACAATAAAAAAGTTAGAATATAAAGTTAAATCAACTTAAAACAAAGTCTATAAATATATGGTAATTTGCACTCCAAGTTTTTATTTTAAATAATGAACAGATTTCAAGAAATGTGCTTTTGGAGCACCAAACAATTTCATAATTTAATGAAACTTTAAAGATCGGAATTTGAACTGATATAGATGTGTTGGTATTCGAATTTTAAGTACTTCGAATTTCACAAGGTTGTAAGTCTTCTACAAAGTCAGAATGATCAAATTTTGATTTGATTAGAAGAAGTTTCCTTTAAAAGAGGTGAGAAAAAGACTAAGTCTCAAAGAGCTTAAGTTTTTCGAATTCGAAGGAAAGAAGTTACAACTTCAAAGTTATTGGTGAATCTCGAAAAGGAAGACAGAATGAATTCGAAGTCAAAGGATTTCAAATATCCAGAAAAGAAAGGATAGTTCTTTTATTTAATCCTAATCCAAGTTCGAATTACATAGAGTTCGAATACACTGAAAATACATATTAGAAAAGAGACTATCCTATGTGTTCTAAATATTAGAAAAGAAACTATCCTAAATTGCAGGGAGTACTTGACTCCTGCCTCCCAGGCCTCTTTTTTCTCTTCCTCCTCCACAGGCTTTAATTGAGCCAAGGCAAAAGTATTATTTTGATATGATTGCGTAGCCCTTGGTGCATGGGATGATAAAAAAGATAGCCTAGGAAAGTAATAAAGAAGATTCATTTATTATATAAATGAACCTTTAATTGGCTATTACGTTCAACCTAAAAAGAAACCTTAAAAAAGAAAGGATGAAAAAGCTTAAAGCTTTGGCTACTTCGTCAACCTTATAAAAAATGAAATCACTTAAGATTGGGTTGAACGCAGTAGCCAAAGGCATAAACTCTTCCATATTTTTGAAGGAATTAGAAGAGAAAAAGAGGAGGAATGAGAAGGGATGAAAGAAACGTCCATATGAAGTTCCTATTTATAAGAGCATAAAAAATGAAGGTTCATAAATGAACCTCTTCACTCGTCCAATAAGAAGAACTATCATAATGAGGTTGAGTGGATGATGGACGGTGGTCTACATGACCTATGGTTTAGCCAAGCAGAAATTGACACGTGGCACACATTGAAGCACAATTAAGCTTCGAAATCAAGAATCATTCAGTGAGTCAAATACTAACTGAAAAAGCTAAGTGTTGAATAATGTAGAAGAAGAGTTCGATTATAACAAGTAAGAAGATCGAAAATGAAGAGTTCGAGATATCGAAAGGAATTTTCGATTCTACAAGTGAAGAAAATCAAAAACAAGGTGAATAAAGACTTAGAAGATATCTGAAAGAAGAAGGGGACTGTTCGAGCAAACAGAAGGACAAGGAAAGCAGTTAATAACAGTTATTGGAAGTTTGATATTCGAGACAGGTGTCAGAATTTCAGTGGAGCACTTGTAAAAGTTTAAAAGAAGCGGAGCAACTTTTTGTTGTTAGAAGACGTGGCAGACATGCATGCTGCCAACACATGGAGGTTGTTTATGTGTCACATTGGCATTAGTTTATCCGTTAGGACTAGAAATCTATAAATAGGCCAACCCAAGATGTAATAGGGGTTGGAAAATTATTTGTACTAAACTCTAAAACACCTAAACGTCCAATTTGTCAGCGACTACAAAGGTTACAAGGAGTAACAGTATGTGATTCCATCCACTTTTCATTAATGCAAATTCTTTCATATTGTTCTTTTGTTTTCTTTTCTTTTACATTGTTCTTCAATTTACATTCAATGCAATTTTTCTTTCTTTCTTTTAATTTTTGTTCTTACTTCTTTGAAATTCTGTTCTTTCTGATTTTCAAAACTTCAACTTAGAACTTTATTTGATGAAATTCTGAATCAATTTGTTCTAAACTTTTGAGAAACAAATGTTAAGACCACGGGAAATACTAGAAGGGGGGTTGAATAGTGTTTTAATAAACCTTTTCTGATTTTCGAAAACCTTTTAAAACAAGCAAGCTGATTTGAAAATATTTGAGCAACCTTCCGAAACTGGGAAGCTCAGCAACTTGTTGATGCAACTCAGAAGGTTGTGTAAACTTGATTTTGAAATACTTTTAGCGTGATAAAAATTTTGTTTCGCAGCAAAGATTAATAAAATCACTTTTCTTAACCCTCCTTGGTTAGTTAAAACAGAATATAAAGAGTTAAGGGTAGAGATAACTTGACCACAGAAATTTATCCTGGTTCACCCACTAACACAGTGAGCTACGTCCAATCCCAGGGCAACACTCCACTGGATTTTCCACTAATCTCACAAGTTTACAAGTATTATTTGAACACAGCCTCTTCAGGCTAAACACCAAGTATTGTTTGGACCCAGCCTCTCCAGGCTAAACAAGTATTCTTTGGACACAGCCTCTCCAGGCTAAACTGAGTATTCTTTATTTCTCCAAGCCTCTCCAGGCTCTCAGACACTTTAACAGTGTTTACAATGAAAAATAAGTTTAAGTTTCTGAGAAGCTTAAACACAAGTTCTCTTGTACAAAGAGTTAACTGAGTATAACTCAGGATACAAAGGATAAATTCTAAGTACAAGGAAAAATAGAGATACAAAAGTATAGCTATGAGACTGAAGTTCTTCTCTGTATTTTGCTCAACAGGAATTGTTTCTTCAGAGGGTTGGCTTGATAGATTATACTCTTGACTTGGCCTTTTCACTCTGTTGGCTGAGACTCTTCTCTTTTTCTTTTCTGGAGATCTTCTCTAGCTTTTCATGCTTTCTTGATTTTCTCTCTTGGGCGTTTTTATTTTTCTATATAATGTTCTCGCCACCTTCACAAGGATTATCATGGAGCTTTATATAGCATCCAGAAAAGTAGGCGTTGAGCATAAAGACATTGAGAGGCAGGCTTGTGAAAAAGCTTTTGACTTGAATAGAGTGGGTGTGCAGAGATATCACTGCTCTGACACACAAGTACAGAGGTTCCTTTTCCGTGTACGATGTTCCATAAGATGCGGAAAGAACTCTGTAAAAGCTTCTTTTTGTAGATGATGGCAGAAGACGTTTAGAGACCTTTAAGTCTTTGCGCAGAGAGCCTTCTGACTTTGACAGATACTATGTTGCACGAATTCAGTAAGATTTCTCAGCATAAAGAATGGTACACGTCATCAGAGGGTTGAGAGAGTCTTCAGCAGATTCAAGTTCTTCAGAGAGTTCTTCATTTCAGTAAGCTCTAATTGCCACGTCATTGAGTGATAGTTCAGAGAGTATGTGTTCAGCAGATACAAATTTAGTACGCTCATACTTTTCAGCAGGTTGATCAATTCTTCAGATAGTTGCTTTGACTTGAAGATTTGCTCATTTCAGAGTTGCTGCAATAACAAAGACAAACTACCTTTCTCAGTAGAATCTGTTTATATATAATCAAATTTGTTAAACATTAAAACCAAGGGTAAAGAGTCTTGAATAAAATTGAATACTTAATTTATATTGAGACTCAACAACAAAATCTTTTGAAAATTCTTTAAAGTGAAAACACTGTAAACCTACTTTTAAAAAGAGTCCCGTAAGAGGACCTGATTCTAGTCCCCAGATTGTTCTTAGAATCAAAGTGATTAAAAGTAATTTTTCGAGATTAACTTTTATCACCACAAACAAGATGTGATCTATGCAAAAATATAAGTTTAAAAACAAGTTTTCACATATCTGGTTTTTTATGTTCAAGTCCATGAACATATTTCAAGAATATTATTGTGCTTTTGGAGCACCAAACAATTTCATAATGTAATAAAATTTTCCAAATCAGTATTTGAACTTATATGGATGTCATTTATGCAAAAATAAAAGTTCACAAACATGTTTTCACATATCTGACTTTTTATGTCCAAGTCTATTAACATGTTTCAAGAATATTAATGTGCTTCTGAAGCATTAAACGTTATCAGATTTTTAAAAAACTTTTCAAATAAGTATTTCAATTGATGTGAATGTGATTTGTATGGAAATATCAATTTAAAACCAAGTTTATCAAAATCTGGTTTGCGACTTGCCAAAAGTTCAAGGTATGAACAATCACTAGCAGATCAAACAATATAAATGTTGAAAAATAAAGAGAGTAAGGGTAAGAGATTTTGCATAGTGATTTTTATACTAGTTCACCCTCACAATCTTTGGGCTACGTCAAGTACCTACCTTAGAAGGATCTTCCACTAATCAAGCTTGATTACAAGGTATTTTTTTCCCACTGTCTACTTAGGCTTAAAGTCAAGTATTCTTCTGTAGCCTCTTCAGGCTCCTTACAAGTATTCTTTTGCAGCCTCTTTAGGCTATAACACTAGTATTCTTTTCTCGGCCTCTGCAGGCTCTACACACTCTCAACAAACATGAACTCTCTAGTTATCTTGGGAGATCATAAACACTCTTCAACAAGAGATGAGTTTTTCATAAATGGATCGACAAAACACTCATGGAATGAATTAATCTTTACAAATTTGAGCTAAGACATGTTTTCTAAGATTTAAGAATAAGAACTCTATATTTTAGAGTGGTTTGAAGGAGAACCTCACTTCAGAAGGTAGATGGCTCTTTGGATTTCTTCTCCTTTTTTATTTTGATGTTGTTGGAGGCATGTATTTATAGCATTTTGGAAGTCAAACTAACCATTGGAGCTGTTCAAAGTCTGATTAAGCTCTTTGCTAGCCTTGTAAGAGCTTGTAGGAGCTGTCACTATCACAAAACGACATTTTCTCTCTCATTCTTTGACCATTCAATGCTACTGAAGGTGTCTTTCTGTTCTTTCACGAAATCTTCCTTTTAGGCGTGTAAAAAATAATCAACTTGATAAATAACAAGAATAAGCTTTTGGAAAAAATTAGTGGTGTTTTTCTTGCTTTTGGAGAAAACTGATGCTTCTGGAAGTGTGTAGAAATTCTGGTTTCTACTTCTGAAGATTTAAACATGCTTATAAAGCTTTCAACCTTTTACTCTTGGCGTGTTTGCATTGGTTAAAAATTGTAAAAGAAGTGATTATGTTTGTGGAAGATTTTTAGTGTTCTTCAGCTTGAAATATTCAAGAATAATAGCTTAAGGAGTATGAGAACTTGTTCAATGCTTCTAAAGATACTTTGAACATGTTTATAACTTAAAATTCAAATCCGATGCTTCTGGAGAGTGATAACTCTACTTTAAAATTGTAGGCTCTGCTTCTAAAGCCAAAACTTTGTTCCTAATGATATTGGTCTTCTCCAATTGCTTTGTTTGCATCAGTAACACTTGGAATGAAGGTACTTGAATTGCTTAACCGATGTTTCACATTCAGAAGCTGCTAAGTTTCATGAAAAGCTCTTTCTCATGCTTCCGGTGGTCTTGAATGATCCTTCTAAAGCTTCACCATTGCTTCTGAAGCTTGATACAACTCATTTTAATGTTCATGGGATCTTAGATGAACTGTCTTAACTTTCTTAAAGCTAAGAAGCTACTTCTTGAACTTGTTACATCACTTTTGACATGAAAGCTTTACGTAACATGCTTCTAGTCACATGTTCTACAGTTAAATGATGCTTTTGATCTTTTCACCTTCCTTCTGTACCTTTTTTGTACTCTTTCAAACATTCTCAAGTGCAAACATTAGTACCAAAATATTCAAAAGACTTAGAATATTATAATAAAAGTTTGTCGTCATTAAAATGATTTCTCAAAAGGGTCTTGGACCTTACACCTACGTGGTTTCAAATGTGATTTACTCATTTACTTATTGTTTATGCAAAACTCTTAAGTTGACATATATAGTCAATATGTTTAACAAACAAGCCAATAAAATATATGAAGGTTAAAATAATTATTTCTTACAATTAGGTTATATACTTAGATTCAAATTAGAAAACTTGAATATTAGGTCTTTTAAATTAATAAAAATAATTTATCAAAATTATTACAACTTTATTTAAAGTTTATCTATCCAATTTTTGGAACATAAAATTACTTATAAACTAATTAATGTTTATAAGGAAAGAGAGGGATTATAGTGATATAAGAACATGTTTTTAGAATAAATATTTAATTATTTTTAGTATTACTTTTCAATTAATTATTACTATTTTCATATTTTTAGAAGAATATATTAACAAGTGAAACTATTTTTGTGAAGCCTAAAGTAAAGGCTTTTCATATCCTTAAGATCAGGGTTGCCCAACATGTTGGGATATCTCAAGCAAACCTTCATATTGGGATATATCTTTTTAAAAATATCAAATGAAAAAAGAAAAGTCTTAAAATTCAATCAGCAATGATGGAACCTCATCCTTATAGTGGAAGAGCAATTTATAAACCAATATATTAGGCTTAATATTAATAATAATAATAATAATAATAATAATAATAATTATATTTGCTTGTATTTTTTTTAAAAGATATTACTAACAATTGAGGGACTTAAAGTAAGGGTTTGTATTGTCTTACCTTTGAGTTGACCCTGCTTAAGGTTATACATGACGAGAAAGGATAGAAAAATAGAAGGGTGGAGGTGAAAGATTGGAAATAAGGGGAGAAAGGACGAAGGAGTAAGAGGGGAGAGAGGTAGAGAAAGGAAAGAAAAAGAAAACTCTCACTCAAAAGAGTGAATAATTCACCTAAAATGGAAGGAAAGACCCTCAAGACCAAGAGAGTTGAGAAGCCCACGGGGAAGCCGGAAAATGGGCAGCGTTATGTTATATTAAAATTCTCGATTCAACTCATACTGCTACTTATAATGTGTTTAGTTTTCATAATATCCACGTTTTAAACGTTGATCCATCCCACAAATTCAATATATAGCGTTGGTTGGGATCATGTTTAAATATGTGCTTTTGATAAAATAAAAAAACCAAACACATCTTTAAGTGCAGTTAACAATGTTGATGTCTGGTTCTATATTGTTTGATGCTAAACAATATCGATCAATACATTCAAAAAGAATATGTGAGCTCTTAGCTACATAAGTTCTATATATGCTTTGTGTTTTCAATAACCTAAACATCTCACTTAATAACAAGCTCGCAGAGGTACTTACATTTATCTCGCCCTAGGGGCGAAGCTAGGATCTTAAGTCAATGGGGGCCAAATATAAAGATATTTTAATTTAAAAAAAAACTAGTAGATTGAAGTGTGAGTCAGAATATAAATATTATTATTAAATAAATAAAGTAGTTAAAAAAAGCTAAGATGATTATATAAAATAAAATCAAAGAAAAAATAGATAAATTTAAAATAACTAAAAAAGTCAGATTATAGAAGATCTCTACGTACCTTCAGAACCCTAACTACTTACTTTTAATTATTTTTCAACTGGATTGAACTCACACACTATATATTTATTTTTTAATGAGACTTTATTATATAAAATTTAGCCATATATATATATGGAAGATTCTACGGTATAGTCAATAAAATATGGGTAGTGATACATTTCATAGGTGTCATTAATCTATTGATATACATGATTTCATTGTTAACACGTCAGCTATAAAAAAAGAAATCATATTTTGACCCCTCGAATTCTTTTATCTTATTTGTATAAGCAACATTAAAATTATGTTGTTTTTTATTTGAACCCAGATTCAAATTCTTGAACCCAGATTAAAATTTCCCAAGGCCTCTGAGTTTGTGAACTGTGAAGTTGCTTGTTGTCATCCATTCTCCCATTCTCTGTTGGTTGGCGTTGTTTCTGAAATTGCAGCCTCAATGTATGTGCACGAAATGGTCAAGAAATCTGAAATTGCAGCCTCAACATTTTCGCGAGTATCTCCATGTTATTTTCATTTCCTCGACACAAAAAACAAAAGTCTCAAATTGCCATCCATTTGTTTTAGATTGGCCTTTGCCAAGTCCGAAACGAGATTTACAAATACAAAAAATGTTTAATTTATAAAACAAAAACAATTGATAATCATGTTAACATAAACAAGTTCAAAACGTTAAAATTATGAAGTAAAATACTTAGAAAAATAGAGCTCTAATCTACAGATAACAGCAGTAGATTAAAAAGATCAATGTACAAGAAATCCTTTATCATAAACTACGAATCGTTAAAATAAAGAAAAAAAGACGTAATCCGCAAATGATTTTAATGATTAATCGATTCATACAGTGCGAAAATATTACCTTCACTGGAGCAAAACACAGAGTAAGTCAATGGCTCTGATTATGAACCTTTCAGCTCAGAAAAAGAACGACTTATTTTGATGACTTTTCGGATTCCGAATCGAAATGAGAAGATTTTCAAATGCGAGGGAAATAATAAATTGACATAATTTGTACACATTTTATTTTAATTATAAAAAGGCAACTAATTGGACTAGTTAGTAATTAGATAAAGTTAACAAGCTTTAGTTGACATGGTGAGTATATTACACATGGTATAATGAGAGTGTAACAACTCATAACTGCACCTAAACTCATAATTTATTGACGGCACTGAAGTTATCACCTATTTATATATAAATTAAAAAAAATAAAAAAGTTGAGGCCCCCTTTTATCCCAACGTCCCTCCCTAAATTGAACCCCAAATAGACAAGTGTGAGTTCAAAATTACAATATCATAGGCAAAATACCGTTTTGCTCCGCTTGATGAACTCATTGGTTTTTGAATAGCCCTTTTTGAACTATTGAATGAATCTTTCAATAGTTTCGTATTCTGGAGTCATTCTTGCATCAGACTGAAGTGGGAAATAATCAATCACATGAAATTTAATTTCTTTGGATAGTAACCATCAAGATTCCATAACCCGTGAGTATGGCATATATTGTATATTGCTATATTCCAATAGTCATATACAATTAATCGTATCAAATCAGATGTCAAGAGTTTTGGAAAAGTAAGTGCTTTCTTTAACAATTAAAAATGGCTAAATGATAGTACACTTTTAGGCTGTCTGATATCATTATGTTAGTGTGAGTGAATTCAGGTAAATTTATAATTGTACTTGTTAGGTGTTGAAAATTAGAGATGGTTGAGTTTTTATTTCATGCTACAGTATTTCAATTTTTCAACTACAAACACCAGTGGTATTATTGGAGTGTTTCCAAATACATTATTCACCTTTTCACTTTAAAGAATGTGTAGGTTTGGTAACATTGCCAGCTTGTGAGATCCTTTCGGATTTTTAATCCCTTTTACTTTTCTAGAGTACCGACTGATTTTGTGGAAATACAATAAGGTATGAGATTAATCTCCCTCAATAATTTTGTTTCCATAAACTAGATGAATTATATATGGCCCTGCCCTAATATAATTGTAGGTCTAAAGTAATTTTTAATATAAATAATTTTAAATTAATAAATATAATTAATTAAAATTACTATAAATTTATTCAGAATTTTTTAAAAAAATTTATGAGATTAACTTATTACTTGACTAATATTTTATAGGCCTAATTATTAATTTATAATTAATTAATAGGAGAAAATACCTACTTTTTATGAAAAAATATTTATATCTATTAATAGAATTATTATAATTTTATTGAAAGATGATTTTGAATTACTTATAATTAATGTTTATAAAAAGAGAGTATGTCACTGTAGATATACCGTAAAGAATCAGAAGAAAAATATTTAATTTTTATTAATTAAATAATATTAATGAGCCTAATTATTCATTTTTTTTAATTTTTTATTTTTTAAGATTATACTAATAATTAACAGTTAAAATATATTTTGAGGGACCTAGAATGGTGGTCTTACCCACTTTAGGATAAGGTTAGCCCCGAGTCCACTCCGTATTTTTAGATAGTTCACCCACATTGAATACTAAGAGCATGCATATCCATGTTGATATACTTTTGGCATCTATTACTGTACAACCACCATAATTTGCGGCGGACATGTTCGTGTGTGGGACATGTTCCCAATTGGAGTGAGGGTGGTTCGTGTGTGGGACATGTTCCCAATTGACGAACCGTCGAGGACGTTTTCTGTTGAGATGGTTTTGGTCGATCAAGCGGTTGGTCTCATTTTGTACATGATGCATCTATTACTGTACATCCACCATTTTCAGCGGTGAAACTTTTCACTGTTCCTTTCCTTCATCCTCTCTGTATTGCGGCTGCATTTCATTCAGGATCGCAGGTGGCAGAATATGGTTTTCCTGGGTTGGTGTAATGGTTTAATTCTGCGCCTTGTGGAAGTCAATCTTCGAGGCGTGAAGATGAGTCATGTAATGTGAAGGTGTCGCTGGAATACCTTGACATGTGGACGCTTTCATCGTGGCATGTGTCCATGTGACTGTTTATCATTGCTGAGTTGCAACTGGTTTTTCCTTTGGTCATTGGAGGCAAATGGGGGAGGCTGTTATTGCTCAAGAGTATTTATCAAGAAAATTTTCATCTTGGGTAAGAGGCAATCAAGCATCAAAGTAGGTTCTTTGTTCTCTGTAAGTTCCCTATTATGATTTATCACCTTCTACTTGGTTCTATGTACTGTTTGCATTCCTCAAAAAATTTATTAGATTTACTTAAATTTACAGTAACATGAAATTATCTCTATGGCAGTAAGAGGCAATGGTCATGAGACTCCACAAGGTGTGGTAGAGGAATTTTCGCCTCGATTGAATGGCTTTTTTAAGTCAAACATTTATTGATTTGTAAGGTTGCACTTCTTTTGCTGTAGGAGTTTGGTTTGTTTTATACTCGGTTTGATTTTGTGGACTTTAAAGTGTCATGATGGGGCAGTTAGTTGTGGTTTCTATTTCTTTAGCTATTCACAATCTTCTTCTTCTTCATTTAATCATTTCCCTGTGTTAACTTGGTTTTTTTGGCTTCTTCCATCACACTTTCTCTTTGCTCCATTTCATTAATTTTGTGTATTAATTTCTTTGTTCTTTTTTTCTGGTTTTCTTTGGTCGGTTGAAGCGATAATTTACACATCTTGAGGAGCATTGTGCAAAAGATGAACGAAGAACTCCATTGTCGATACAACAAGCCTCCTTACCCAAGTAAGTATTGGTTAAACATTTGGTTCTCTATGTAGTATAGTATATAGCCTAATTAGCGGTATTTCCTTGTGGTTAAACATTTGAGTTTAATTTTTCATTCTTTTTGTCACCTAGAATCCTAGATCTTATTTATTATCTTGTGGTAAGTTTCATAATATGATTTTCAGAATTCAAAACCTAAATTTGTACCTATGTTTATTTTCATTTTTTTGACAGCACTTAACTTTAACATGGACCATCAAATTTCTGATTTGGGAAGAAGGGGTTGCTTTAAGTACACCTTTGTGAAGGTCATAAGAAGTTCATCTGTGCAAAACTGATTGGGTGCACTCATGCTTAAAGTACAAAATCTATGACTTAGATTAAATCAGTAATGCAGCTTTGAGGCATGGAGAACATACAAGGTGGAGAATGAGAAATTCTAGATTGTTTTACTACAGTTTTACTTTTGGCCTATAAAGTGCTTATTTTCATAGTGGCTTATTTATTATTGTCTTCCACGACTTGTATTCTCACATGGACAATTTTATGTTGCAGTATCTCGTGTGAAGTCTAAAAGTGAGCTAAAGATATTGATATATGATGACAATAGTGGATTTGGTAGATGTAAAAAAAATAGTCTTTAAGGAGGTTTTCCAGATAATTTAATAAACCAAATCTTGAATATATCTTAGATATTGTTAATAAGAACCAATATTGACATGTATTTGTGACTGTTGATTTTGTTAAATCTTAGTTATTATTATTATTATATATCTTCATAAAAATGTGTAAATATATCAAAATATTAATTGACTAATTTAGATGATGATTTTTTTATTAATCACCCGCGCAATGCACGGGATTTACACTAGTTTTTTACAATTGGGTCTCCAGGTTATTTTCATAATAAGGGTTTTTTTTTCTTTGTTTTAAAGATCTTGTTAAACATTTTATTTGCTTCATGCATAATAAGATCTTTTACCATGTCACCAACATATGGTTTGATGGCATCCACCACTACCACCACCATCATTCATCACTAACGTGCTCTTTCATGACCTCTCTTCACCAGTCACATTAAGGCATGTCTCAATATCCATGATCTGCCCACGAATGGGATATTAAAAGGAGTAAGTGTGGGTTTAAGATATGTATACTCTTAAGGTGATACTTCTTGAAATGTCGATTTAATGATCTTCTATTGAAAAGCTTCAAAATTGGAAAAATATGTATTTTTAAAGACACTTTGATGTTTAAATTAGTAAAAGGGCGAATATGTGTTAGAGAGGTGAGATTGTATTAGATCAAATTAGGTTGAATCATCATGTCTAAGGGGGTGGGCCCTTTTATAGAAAAATATTGTGTTATAATAAAACAATATTGCACATATAAGTAAATAAGGAAAGAAGCCTTTAAGTGAAATAAAGTGAGTAGAAAAGTCATATTTCACGAGGATTAAGTAATGGCATGTATCTTCCAAATGGCAAGATAAGCTCACTCGTCCTAACTTGTTCTAAGCCCATTAGAAAGCAGGTTGGGATAGGCTCATCCAAATATGAAAATGGATAGAAAAATCTAATCTAGCTCATTTATGGATGAGCTAAACAGGCTAACAGGCCAAATGAGTTGGCCCGTTCAAAAAGAAAAATAAAATTAACAAATGGGCTAAACTTGATCCATATTTCCATGCATCGGTCCGTTTTTTCAATGAGTTACACGAGTCAGGTTATACGAGTTGTTAGATTTATTATTCTCAACCCAACTCATTTAAATTGATGAGTTAAACGAGCTGGCCTAATTAATCAAGTCCATTTTGTCATCCCTAAATATATGTTCCCTAAGTCAAGATCTTCACATATATAAAATAGATGCATTTGATATGTTAGATTCGGCACAAGGATTCAGGACAAATATATTTCCTCTAATAAATATATTCATTGTATTATAATGTTTATATAAATCAACATGCTGGTTGATTTTGATGCCTCATTTAGGTAGGTGAGATACTACCTCTAACCCAAATCTTATAGATAAGAAGAGTGCTTAAGTTTACGAAACTTTTTTATACAAAGTAGCATACGAATCCATGTGTTATCATAGCGTTAATTTTTATCCATATCGTATATTTCAACTACCACCCTTATGTTCTCCTTTTTATTGATTAACACATTCTCATTTTCGTAACAAACATTCGAGCCAATTATAGCTCATCTTAGTTAACAAACTTGCATTACTTTCTAGATACAATGTGAATTTGAGGCGTTTAAGATATCGACCAAAAGAAAAAAAAGAAAAAGTACTATATATGCCCAAGAATTTTTTTAGTGATGTGATGGACGGGGTGTCACTATCTTGGAGAGAAAATATAGTACAGCTAAGTTTGAGGGAAAATATATATAATAGAGACGGAGAACTAGTGAGGCATTCAGAAACGTTGTCTCTTGTTATGTACAAAGGCCAGGTGCATAACCCATATATAATTAAATTAATATATATATATATATGTATGTATTAGCTAGTGTATATTATGTTTCTATCCTGTCATGTCGAGATCAAAACGCATCGTTAACTCTTCGGGTTGCCAAATATCTAACCTAGACCTATTCTAAATTTAGCCCAATATGTCCAATTGAATGCTATTACTTACTGTGATTTCTCAAAAGGTTTAAGATGAATAACATATTAATTTAACTCCAAGGGGTTGGTCAAGTGGAGCAAGACAAGGTATTATATCTGACAGGTCACAGGTTCAAACCCCCACTTGTTCTCTTGAGGTGAGGTAAAATGTAAGTACCTCTGAGTGCTCCGGAGACTTTCCTTGCCTTGGACTGGGGCACCATCCCCTCACCCTAAATTTTTTATTACCGAAAAAAAAAAATAACATATTAATTTCCCCGAAGAATTTATTAACATTGCTCAAACGCAACTATCATAATTTGTTATGCTAGTTGATATCTGTGTGTAATTACCAATTAGTAGTATCATTCTCAATGTTTATTTATTGGATACTAGTGCCTGGCTGCAACAAACTCGCGTTTTTTGGAATGTGATTGTAAGTAGTTGACAAACGTTGTTGTCGGCGTGGTGTGAACTCGCTATCTTTATCGTCCAGAGATTATTGAACCAGATGGGTCCATTCATTTGCAGCTCACAGCCCGAAAGACAAATGAAGTTGTGCTGAGCCCGACCCAAATGACCCAAGAGATAGACAAAGTTTTACGCAATGAAAAAAAAAAATAATGAAAGGTCACCAATGATATAGACATTTTATTAAATCAATCTTATTTTCACTCTCTTCCTTCCTTGCTGGGTCATCTATTTTTTTATTTATTGTACACTAGGTCTTATAATTAATATAGAACAAAAATATATAAATTTCTCAATTTTTTATAGTTAAATTAGAAAAATATGGCAAAAAAATTAGTTATATGTAGTAATTTCTTGGAAGTTTGGTGAGGGACAAGAAGCAGTGTAACCCTAAGCGGGTCTTTCCCTCACCAATCACCACCCTTACATACATCCAGCACAATCTCTCCTTGCCCAATAAGCTGCTGCCACGTCAATTGTACCAAGTATGAACGACAATAAACAATCACATCGCAGACCCGCTGAACTCAATCACGTTTCATTTACGTTCCTTTTAAACCTTTTCTTTTTTTTTCTTGGTTTTTTAGTTTGAAGTTCGACAAAAAAAAAAAAAAACCTTTGGTTTTAAGTCACTAAATACATTCTTCGGGAGGGGTGAAGACCTTAACTATGACTAAGTCCCGAATAGGATTGCCTCTGATAATAGGGGATACCTATGGTTTACACCAAAAAAAAAAAACTTTGACTTTAAGTAAGCGAAAAATCATATTTAAGCTATACTAAAAAATAATTACCTACATATATAAAGTTTTTGTGATTTTCCCCCTTTTTCTCCAAGTGTAAGACTTGAATTTCATCAACAAACCTGATTTATAGTTAGGGCATAGTAAAGATTTTATCATTGGTGACCGAAATAAAATACTTCCTCCATATAAGTTTTTTTTTAATAATTTTGTTTGGTTATTTTTCTAAATCATTTATAAAAATGTCGAAACACTTATTATTTCTTTTCCATCTTTACCCTTCGGAATTGTTGAACGTTTATAATTTTTAAAATTTGGTTAATGTGAAAAATTAAATAAAGTTTGACTTAATTAGATGTAAACTTAGAAGTTGTAAGAATTTTTGAAAATTTAATATATTAAAACATTTATCATTAAGTTTTTTTTACATCCGAAGGGAGTATTAAAAATTATAATAAAAACATTAGACAATTTAAAATAAGAAAAATAAATTTTATTTAAATCAAATTCTTTTAAATCTTTTTTCTTATAAAATAATTAATTATTAAAATAAAATTGAAATTAAGATAAAGATTTATTTATTTTAAATTTTTATTACTTGATCCTAAAATTCAAATTCAAATCGAATCAAATAAATTTTTTCTATTCTTTTCAGATTTTTATCTTTTTTATCAATTTGAAAAATCAAATAATTTTTTTTTAAATTTTTTAAATTACCTTATCATCTCTAAATTTAGAAAAATAATTAATATAAATAATATATTAAAAAAATAAGAAAAAGATAAAATCAAATTTTTTAAAAAATATATAAAAATAAATAGTGAAACAATCATAATGACATAATGGTACAAAATTTATAAAATATTAATTTTTTTTTTTAGAAAAGTGCCTTCATTAGTGGAGTCAGAGATAGGTAAATAATTAGTTAGTAGTGAGAGAATTAAACAAGTTAGATAAAAAGAGAAGTATAATAGATCTCAACAATTGTAAGCTTAAATTTGGAAAGATGAGACTAACTAACTTTCTTAACCCATGTGAAGTGGTTAAAATGTCCTTATAATTAGGACTAGATGAGGTATTTTCTAATCTTGTTCGGTATTAAACCATTAACTTTCTAAAAAAAAATCTTCATACAGTATAGTTTTATCTTATTTTTCTTATTATTTTTCGAATTCAAAATTAAAATGTTATTTGTCTCTAATATCATATTATCTATTTTTCTGTCTGGATCATATGTCTTTCTCATGGGAAACAATTATTCTTGATCGAAGAATATCCACATCAATGTGAGGTTAACTCTCCTAACGAAGGTTTTGCCCTCGAACAAAAGACTTGAACTTACTTAAGAAGAATTAAACATTTACTACTTAAACCAAATACTAGTTGGTTAGAGTATCTATTTAAAATCTAAACTAATTCTTGTTTAATGTTTATATACAAATTAAATTATTAATTAAGTTACTTGGATTGGACTAATGGTGAGAGATTTCCATAATTTGAATGAGATAATAGGTTTAAACCTTATTGCTTCGGTTGTATATAAAAATTAATTAAATTATTAATTCTAACTAATAATCTCTTATTATTTTCATATTGCTTTCAAATTATCTTCATAATTTGTAGTGTTTAATATAAATTTTTTTATAATTATATAACTTTAATTTTAACTATATATATTTTCTAGTTTTAAATATTCTGTTTTTAAATTTTAAAATACTATGCAATGTATGAAATTCTTAGTAATTCTTATAAATATTTTATCTGATTTAAAATTTAGTGCATCTAAGTGCTTGTTTGTTTTAAATTCTAGTTAAACAAAACTATGGTTTTGAAAATTGATTTTAAATCAATTCCGTCTAACGTATTTCATAAAGCGTGCATCATCCATCTCAGCTATCCATTTTTAGAATTAATTCTACTCAACTGTAAACCAAACGGACGGTATCATGTGGAAGGAATGCATGGGTAGTTTTGTGAATGTTTTTGGTCACTCACCGTTTGTACACTTTGGGCTCCAATTTGACATTACTAGTTATCATAAATTAATATATATTTAATTTATTTTAATATAAAGTTATAATGTATAAAGGTTTATGGATTTAATTAATATACACTGTTAACGTAAAACAGACATTCAATGATGTGCTGCCACATTCATTAAATGATATGCGGCACACTATTGGATGTCTGTGTAAAATTTCTTTACACCGTCAGCGTATTCGTTTTGATAGTAAAATATAATATGTATTTTACAAATTAGTTTAATGTATATATTCTTAAAAAACGTTATTAGATTGAATATATGTTAAAAAGGAAATACAAATAATAGAGAAAAAAAAAAGAGAATATTAGATATTATATGTGATAC